>OU343217.1:8732492-8942204 GCA_910596185.1 Chrysanthemum makinoi
CATGTCATTAATTGACAACCGGACTATTTTAGAATAACTAAATTATTCATGCATTAAACATGCAAATATATGACAAAATATTAAAAAAATTAACAATAAACATAAAAAATACTTTATTTCATTAAAATAACAATTATTTATAATATCTTTTATCCAAATACTAATCACAGTCATGCATGAAACTACTAAGCGAAGTCAATGCCCTACGCAAGTTCAATAAACTTTTCTTTAGGTAAAGCCTTAGTGAAAGGATTAGCTAGATTGTCGGTTGTGTGAACTTTCGAGTTAATTTCACATATGTGAACTTCTTCTCAAACAAAGTGATATTTTCGTGAAAAATGTCTGGTGCCCTTCATGACTCTGGTTCATTGGCAAATATGATTGCATAAGGATTGTCGCAATACATATTAATAGGCGATTCAATTGAAGAACTAAGACCAAGCCCCGAAATGAATTTCCCAATCTAAACCTCCATTGTAGCCGAGCAGTTGTGTATTAAACTTCTATTGCGCACATCACAATTGTACTTTGCTTCTTGCTCTTCCAGTCCACTGCTCCTCCATTAATGACAAAGACATAACCTATCTAAGACTTACATTATCATCTTTATCACATTGCCGGGGCATCACAAAAACTATGACATCAAGTTCGCATCACGATTTCTACCATACACTAGAAATATATCTTTTGTATTTCTTAAATATTTGAGAATATGTTTAACAACAGTCTAGTGAAGTTCACGGATTCTCTTGACGTTGAAATATTGATGGCGTTGTGCATCTTACCGCTACATGATAGATCCTACGGCCGAAGCATAAGGATTCTACTCATGCGTACCACTCTGCAGTGTTGAAGTCTGAGACTTAGCTACTTAAGCCATGATTTACTTCAATTGGCAAATATAATTTCTTGGAATTTTGCATATTGAATCTCTTCAATATTTCATCAATGCAAGCACTTTAACTTAATCTAATAAACCGCTATGATCTATCCCTATAGATCTTGATTCCCAGAATGTATGCAGCTTCCCCTAATCTTGGAATGTCTTTTCCCATAATTAATATGTCATCAACATATAGGACAAGGAAAATAACATCACTCCCACTAGCTTTGTGATATACACATGGCTCATCAAGATATCGAGTAAATCCAAACTTTTTGATTTCTTCATCAAATCTCTTATTCCATTGCTTTGATGCTTGCTTCAATCCATAAATGGATATTTGAAGTTTGCATACACGGTTTGGAAATTGTGGATTCACAAACCGAGGTTGTGCCATGTACATGTATTCATCTAGGCGACCATTTAAGAAGGCGGTTTTGACATCTATCTGTCAAATCTCATAGTCCAGATGAAATCGCTATAGCTATGAGAAATCTAATAGCTCTAATGTCTTTCTGAGGAGAAAATGTCTCCTCGTATTTTGTTGGAAATATATATATTTATATCGTTAAATGTCGGGATTCAAAATCGTGACCAAGGGATTCCACACATTAGAGAATGAGAATTAAAGTTAAATAATTAATGTTAATGTTTACAATTAATTATTGCACATAAAGTCCGTCTAACAATCGTTAAGTATTTAACGGAAATAACTAACGACCGTTAAATGTAAATAGAGAGAATATATGGTGAATATTTGAAAATGGAAAAGATGTGGTTTTCTTTTTGGGACACTCTATGGCGGCCAAAGGGAGGTTTTCACAATCCTAAAACCTAACTTGTTCCCAAAGTTTCCATTCACTATATATACAAAGGCATTTTCATACTTTGTGCATTGAATTAACCCTAGATCTTGCCTCTCCTTCTCTCTTGCTTAAATTCGGCCGAACCCCCCTCCTTAAGGTGTTTTGGTTTTGTTTTCCATAAAATAAGGACTTGTGTTAGATCTAGCAATCGCTTGATTCGTTGGTTAATTCGTGTGTACACAACTGTGGTAGTAAGACACTATTCTTACACCTAATTGGTTTGAGTTGTAAAGGTAAGGGACAACTCTTTAAACCACTTCTGTTTTGTTCAAGAGATCTGACATTTGCAAGACGTATGTTACGCTTTTAAATCAGTTAATTATTTATTTGTTATGATCTTAAGTCTTCCGTTGTGTACTCTATGGTGTCTACATGGTTTTATTGTATTCATGTATTATAAACTTTAACAGTGGCATCACGAGCCTTTTATAACAAGTAATTAATTACTGAAACACATAAATAAAATAAACATGATTGTGTTATTATTTGTATGCGTAGATCTAGGGTTTGCAAAACCTAAACCCTAATTTTTAGGGGCGTTTTTGGTGCCCTAATTTGGGTTTTGTAAACTTGAGTTTTAATTGGATTAGAAACCCTAGGTTGCATGCAATTTTATATGTATTGCGTAACTCTGTTTAATTGCATTAATTGTTAAGTGTGATTTATATCCATGATTATTACATGTATGTTTTATCATGGATATGTTTTTATTGTATGTTTTACTTGATTAAGTGATATACACTAAATATTATGATAGATCTAAAATTGGGGAAGACCTCAATAATTATTATTTAATCAATTATGTGCTATGTGGTATATGTTTAATTTTGACTTACGTCGATGAATCAATGCATGTGGCTCACCTTGTACATAGCTGAAAATGGGTGAAAGTCTTAATTAAATATATACATATTGTGAATCTAGAATTGATTATTATTAGTATTTATCAAAAAGGTTTGCATGTGGCTATTTAATATGCATGACTTATTTTTTGTTATGCATTTATTGTTTATTTGTTTATCTTTTAAATACTTGCTTGTTTGTTATGTGTAACAAGGGTATTTTTACAAGAAAATAAACTGACCTAAACAATAGTGAAACATGTATTTTTAAGCATAGTAATCATAATCGTTTAATTGATTGATTTTTGCAAAAATAGTTAGCGGCTCACCCATTAATGACAAGGCTTGTGATGGGTATAAGGAGGGTACGCATTAAATTGTGACCCTAAAGATGAGGGTTTTAATATGCTTGTGACGATTCTCCTTCGTTTGTGCGTCTTAATGGAGCTACCAAGTATTCCTATATGTGTGCATAAATCTTAAGGGTGAATTACTTTAATTTCTACGCGCCACTTTTGTGGTAATTATCCGAATAACTTAGGTCTTATGACTCATGCAGTAGTAGGATATAGTGGTAATTAAGGTGATTCTTTAATTGGTTATCTAATACCTCGATTAAAGTTTGATAATGAAAATCTTAAATCATTAAAACAAACATATAAATGTTTTAATAAAAACTATGCTACGAAGATGAATGCATGACATCTTTGTACATATTTGATTTGACATCAAAATTATTACCCTTTAATTTGAGTTATATGCCATCAAGCGAAATGGAAACACCTAAGACAACCTTTTATTTGCGTGAGAACGTGACTTAAATCGTAATCAAAGGGTAAAATGTCCACGTGTCGTGAGAGCGGGCATGGACGATTTTGCGGTTTCTTAAGTTGGACAACTTAATTGAGTTAGGCGGTGAGCAACTCAAGGCATAAGATGGGATAAAACATGTTTACATGACAATTGAAATTGGCTATATGTAAATCCCATAAATCTAGGAATTGCAATTGAAATTGGCAATTGAGCAAAAGCTCTACCACTTTGTATAAGGTTCATTACTAGCGGATCAAGCGATGTGATGAGATTATGACAATTTGGATCCTAGTTTTCAAGAATAATTAATGGTTATATGAATATGAACCTTGGGTATTTAATTGTTTATTGAAAAGGAAAATTATCAAAATACTAATTATGGTTTTGAAACTTTTGATGAATGGCTCATCTACCGAAAACACTATGAGCTTAATGAGTTACGCTTTCAAAGATATGATTGGAGAGACAAGGCGGTTTAATTTCAACGATTGGCATCGTTTAGGGATCATCCTTCGTGTTGCCAAAAGACTTGACATTTTGACTACACCTGCACGATGCTCCTCTCGACACGGCTACTACTCTTGAACAAGAGGCATATCGTGTTGAATATGAGAAGCACAATGATGTGGCGTGTCTAATGCTTTGGGGATGTCGCTCAATTGAAAAAACAATTTGAGCACTATCCGCCTATGAGCATGCTAGATGAACTCAAGCGTATGTTTGAGAAGCCACCTACGGTGAACTGTATGAATTGATTGAAAAGGTTTATAGCGCAAAGGAGGTTGGTAAATTTATCTCCGACCACGTCCTCGAGATGAAACATCACTTGGACCAATTGGAGAAGCTGGTAGTTTTCGAAATGATGTATTTGTCGGCCTCATCAATCACTCCTTAATCGGGAACAATTTGGTAATTTTGTCGAAATTTTAACATGCATTGCACGGGAAGACAATGAATGAGTTACATGCAATGCTTGTAGACGAAGAGATTGCCAAAGAAGGCTCCTACATGTACTAGAAATACTGGGGTGGTAGGGTGAATAAGCCAAAGCCATAAGGATAAGAAAGGGAAAGGAAAGGAAAGGGAAACAAGTTTGATAAGGTTTTAAAATGTACCTTTTTGAGGGGTCATTTAAGCCCTTATTTGATCACTTTATCCGTTATTACTTAATATTGTTCCTTTTCACTTTTAGGTCTCTTGAAGGCAAATTCCTAATGGCACTTATTTGGAGAAAAGGCGGATATCACGAAGAAAATGGCCAAAGTCAAGAATCGAGAACTTAAGAGCTGTGAAATACAAGGTGACGACATCAACTGCTTAAGCGAGACGCCGTCGGAGCATTTTGTGATGGGACGATAGCCAAATCTCTTGTTTTCAAGTGACGGTGTCAAGCTTCAAAAGAGTAGACCGTTGCAACTCGAGGCGACCTAGATTTGATCCGGACGCAGTCATAATTTGAAGGGATGGCGTCACAAGCACAAGGTGACGCCGTCACAAGACTAACGTGGCCAAGACGAAACCCTAATGGCGGCGACCCGACGGCGTCACAAATCATAAGGTGACGCCGTCGCACATGTAATCTTATATATAGAATCCGAATTTTTGGTTTTAGTGTGTAGTCTTTTGGAGTAAAACCTAAACGAACCAAGGCTGTCTTGTACAGTATTTAGGGTTTAAAACCCTATCTTACATCAAGATAAGTGTTTTACTTCATTAATTCAATTATGTCTTCAACTATTTTTGTGTATGCTTGCATGTTCTCCATGTCCGGCTAATTTATTTGTGTGTTTGCTTAGGTAATATGAAACTTAGTTATTGAATATTGATTGGTTGTCTCTTATTTTAATTGTTAATGATCTAGTAACGATAGGTCATTAAATTAATTAATGCTTGATTAATCTTTGTGAACCGTAGACTATAACACCTAGAGTAGTTGTAGGCTAAACCATCCAAAGAGTGCCTTAGAGTTAGAGTTTATAATTCGTAGAGATTTTGTAGACGAGACCCGTTGGTAAGTTCAAAGAGTTAGGGATAAACGCATACCCTACGACTTTAGACACACAAGGCGATTAAGAATAAGGACGTGACAATTCAACCATCAATAGGAGATAATTAAGGAGTAATAAAACCTAAGTGAACACATCTTTAAACTATCATACAAGCACACAATAATTAGACATAGACTATATACACCTAGGTTAGATAATTAGATAAGTAGAGTAATCGGTAGAAATACCAACCCCCCAAATCCAAACCCGAGATTAGTACCTTTCCATTTTCCTAAAAAACATAAAAAATAATCTTCCTCAACCCCAACCTTAGCGTAGTAACTTCTCACTAGCATTCCTATTCCACTAGAGAGCGATATCAATACCGTGGTTTACCCTAATACTACACTACAACGATTAGGTGCCTTTGCCTAGGGTGTTATAAAACTTGCTCGAAGAAAAGGAAGTTCCTTTGACCTCGAGCGACGGCGTGTAGCGTTATCAAGTTTTTGGCCCGTGACGGGGAATATAATAGCTAGTTAGTAGTCTACCTCGTCTAGGTTTCTTTGCTTGATTCCTATCAAGTAAATTTTTTCTTATTTTTAGCTTTCTCGTACTCTATCCCCTTTCTTCGTGACCTTTGTTCTTTACCCCACCACTTTTCATCATGGAAGGTGATAACCCTCCACCATTCATCAACCTACCACCAAATGATCCGCCAAGAGGCCGTACTCTTGGTGAATACTCGAGACCAAGCCACCTAGGCTATAGGAACACCATTGAGATTCCCGCCAAGCCCACACTCGACGCGATTCGACACCATCTGGTTGGTGCAAAACGGATGTGCATTCCATGGACTTCGTTCCGAAGATCCAAATCAGCATCTAAGGGATTTCCTTAAAATTGTCGATTCCATTGACCTTGATGCTACTACTCGGGGAGACCACGCGCTGCGTCTCTTCCAATTCTCTCGGGACCACGCTAGCAATTGGCTTGATCGACTTCCCGCCAGCTCCATCTCAAGTTGGGATGATCTCACCTCTCGCTTCCTTGCTCAATTTTTCTCACCGGGGAGAACCACTAAACTTAGGCGAGATATCTTAACGTTTCAACAACTTCAAGGCGAGTCTCTCTACAAAGCATGGACTCGATTCAAGGACCTACTCCGTAAACTCCCCCATCATGGCATTGATCTTTGGCTTCAAATCCAAATCTTCTATGACCATATTGATTTCATCACTTGACGATCTATTGATCAAGCCGCCGGTGGAAGGCTCAGCGACTTTAATGCACAGAAATCTTGGGATATTATAGAAGAGCTTGCTGATCAAAGCTACGAAGATGGAATGAATCTCCAAAACCCCTGTTAACATGGTTAATGCCATATCAACTCCTCTTGAATCGTCCAACATCACCGAAGAGCAAATGAGTGCAATTGAGAGAGGGATTGATTATCTTATGGAAAGGCATAAAAGGGCTCCCGCACAAATCCCTCGAAGCAGTTAATTCCGCTAATTCCACCAACCACCCAACACCTTTCTCTGAATCCCCAAGTCGTGAGCAAAACCCGATCTCGAAGACGCTTCGTTCCACTTCCCCATTACCACTCTCACCAGCTTTAAGAAACAAATGAGGGAGTACATGGCAGCTCATGCGGAGAGATTAGCCAAATTTGAAGAGGAGGTTTATAGGCAAAGAGAGGAAATGCAAGCAAAAATGACGGAAATGATGAACCTGGTAAAGGAATATACCAAAAAAAGCTCCGAAAAGGAACTAGTAAGAAGCAATGATTGTCCTCCCACTTCGTTTGGTAACGCCATTTCCATTATGCCTGAGGATGGAAAGGTTGAGGTGAGAAAAAGCGAGGAAAGCAAGAGGGAGGAGTCTGAACCCAATGATGAGCCCGAGACCATTGAGTACTACCTTAAGCACGAAATTAACAGAAAAACCATTGCAAACCAAGTAAACAACTTTAGGTACAATGAGGTTCTTAGGGAAGCCCTTGAAGGAAAAATAACAGAAGAAGAGTATGACGCACCTGTGGGACCTCTGTTCAAGTTGGTTCTTAAAACCATTAACAAAAAACGAGACACCACAGGGAACTTCGTGATACCATGTAGCATAGGTGATATTGATAATATGAATGCCTTAGCGATCAGGTCGATGTGAACATAATGCCATTATCAATTTATAATAAGTTAACTAGGGAGAAGCCAGCCAAGACAAATCTCAGACTTTCCTTAGTTAATCACACCTATGTCTACCCCATAGGAATCGCGATGGATATTTTAATAGAAGTGGCTAATATCGTTTATCCAGTGGATTTCGTGATCATAGATGTTGAGGAAGATAGAAATATGCCACTCATTCTTGGGACACCATTTCTGGCCACCGCCAAGGCAACCATCAAATGCGGGGAAGGCATCATGATACTTAAAAGCGGAAAAGGGTACGCTAGGATACCCATCATTCCAAGATATCCTTTTAAGATCATGAAGAGGATTACATGTGAAAGTCCACAAGTCCCTAGCAATATTGTAACACCCTAAAATCCAAAACATGCAAAATGACCAAAATGCCCTTGCAATTTTAAAAATTTGATTTAAAAGCTTATAAAGTGCCAAAATAAATCCCAAACTTCTGGAGACAAACAAGATATGAAGTAAATTAATTTTTCCTATTACATATTAATATTTTGTAAAGTACTAGAATTATGAAACACTCAAAAATATGTCATATGGGCCGAATAATTCATTTAAATTACTTATGTTATAATTATTATTAATTAAAAGCAAAATAACTATAAGTAACTTAAGAAATAAATTTCAAAATTGGAAACCATGATTTGTTCTCACCTTGGACCGAGTATACAGCCCATCCCCCCCCAAAAATCCGGCCATCACTCCCCTAATTAGCTAACTTACCATTTTTCTATTTTAAAACCCTAATATCACTTTTTCTCTCCCAAAACTCATACAAGCCACCATAAATTCTAAGAGTATTTTTCTTGTGATCTATACACTGCTAGGAAGCCAAGAAAATTGACAATTCGAATTTTTAAGGCCTGATCTAATTGTTGTCGAATTTTGTTCATATGAAAGGTAAAATTCATAATAATTCATACGACCCTCCATAAATTCATTTTCCATTTTTCTGAGTTCCTTACATCATGTGTGATCTGTGAAAATTGATTACAAGGTTTATGGAGTCGCTTTTCAATTCTTTAGAATTTTGGAGTCGTTTTTATCCTAACCGAGAGGAATAATATCATCCAGCGTGTTCTAAACGTTCTAAAATTTATATGGTATTTTTCTCATGTTATGTTCATCCTATAGGTTCCAAATAAAATAATAAAAACGAACCATTCATGGTATACGAATTATTTGAGAATTAAACCCTAAAAACGTGTTAAAACCCTAAATAATTAGAAACGAATTTTATGGGTGTCAAACCCATTTTATTTAAGACCTATACGACCCATATGATACTGGAAAAATTTTCATTCGAATTGTTATTGTCTAAAATGGCCTTGTCGAATTATTATTTATAATCGGGTTTTATTTTAAAAAATCGTATAAATGGATAAACAAAATTGGAACGATTGACCTACGGTTTATGTTATGGTCTAGATCTGACCTTAAAGATGAAATAATGATGGAATAATGATTGGTGTTTCATTTGGGGAATTAGGGTTAGGGTTTGATGATTTTATTGTATTACCGATTGAGTTTTCAAAATAAAAGGGGTTGTTTCGTAAATTATAAAACTTGTGGACTATTTTTGTAATATACTTTGGACCAGGGGTGTTAGTATAAAATGTAACATGAGGACCTTTTTCATAAAATATGTGACTTAGGGGTTTATTTTGTAAATCGGGTAAATTTGTAAACCGAAATGTAATTATTAAAAATAGAGGGGCTTGTTTGTAAATTCTGGAAACTTGGGGGTATTTCGTATAAATAAGGATAATGAGGGTGTAATATGTAAGATTGGACACTTAAGGGCTTGTTGTGTAAATATGCTAAATAAGGAAACTTTCTAAAAAAATGGAAACCTTCTATTTTTGGAAACCTGCTAAATATGGAAAGTTACTAAAACTGAAAAGCCGACTAAAATAAGTAATCTGAATTAAATAAGTTTTAATAAAACCAGTCATGAATTCGTAGATTCGCCGAGATGGAGTTTGCTTCCGACCTTGGTATTTCTGTTGTGTTTAGTTTGCGGTATAAGGTACAGATATTCTGACCTTACCTCTTAAGGTTTCTCATGATTCGTGTTCATCTTTTGATTCTAGCTTTGGACTGTTATGCTTTTACTCTGAGCCTTCTTACTAGGGCTTCCCTATAACCTTGCTATGTTTCCTTTGATTGAATCTCCTATGTGAACTGTTTAATGTGAACCACTGATATGAACCTTCTGATTATGAACCTTTGATATGCACCTTTGATAATGAACCTATGATATGAACCTTTGATAATGAACCTATGATGTGAATCTTTGATATGAAACTTCGATATGAACTTCGATATAAACTTTGATATGAACTCTGATATGAACTTTGATATGAACCCTTATGATATGATATGACATGATTATGATTTGACCCGTCAGTTTGATACCCGAGCCAAAATTTGTTTCCTAGTCAGGAAGGTAACCTGACCGTGTCATTGATGCACCAATGGCATGACTTTAGTGTGGTTGAGTGATGTTCCACACCGTCCCCATTTTGATATGATTATGAGCTCACTATGTGTATATGATTTGGCCATTATATGTTTTGGGGGGCGTATGGATTCATCCTAGATTTGATTTGTTTCGAGGGATTTGATCTGATTGGAGCTTTGTTTGGTGAATGATGTCGGGTGCAATCCGCGTCTTCACATTTCGGGAGCTAGCTACTCCATTTGTTACTGAGGTCTCCCCTCCTATTATGTATGGTATTCGAGGTCACCCCTCGAATACAATGGCTACTTATGATATGATATGATATGTTTCGGCTCGGTAGATTTCTCGATAACCCTTACACTTTTGATAAACCTATATTGTATCTTCTGTATTCCCCAACGCACCATAATCTGTATTACTTGTTCATTACTCAATACCCTTATATGATGTACTTGTACCAAGATATAGATACTCCATTACATTGATCGCCACACTTCGTTCGTTCGGACCATGGTTCCATTCACGTACCGGGTTATTATATGTTATTGGATTTGATTATGATATTCATGTTTATATGACTACTGTTTACTCTGTACGATATGTATGTATGCGATATAAGTTTTACCTGTTGTCATCTGATGATATGCTATCTTACTGTTATGTGATCCTTTGATTTGTCTGGTAACCGTGCTTGTGTGAAATCGATCGTTGATCTGTTTATCTTTGGTACCTCGTTCAATTAATCTCGTGTACTATGACTATCCGGGGTGTCCTTATCTGCTTGTTGTTGACCTGCCATGTTTGCATCTCTGTTTATGCTACGGTTTGATTGGGTAAATGGTTCCACTTATGAAGTCTAGCTTGTTAACTTGTTTAATTGCCCTGCTATGTATTTAATTAATTTAATTATAGTGTTCATATTGTATCCTTACTTGTTACGTGTGACTGCCATGTTTTGACTACCGTTATGATACTGTTCATGTCTTCATTAAGAGTTTTGACCTGTGTGAATTGCCATGCTCACTGTTTTATTTATTGCTTCCGCTTTTCTGTAGATATCTGTTTGGCTTGTATGTATTTTGATTTCCTGATTTGTTTGTATGCCATATATGTTGTGTGGATGCTACGACTGCTATGATTGCTTATGTTTCAGTTCTTGTATGTCTGGTTTGTATGTGCTTGTTTATATGTCATCGATGCTTTGCTTCGCTTCGCCCTCCTTGTTATATGTTCGTTTTGGATATCCGTATAATTGTGTTATGCAGGATCCTCTTTGACTCATTGTTCTCATTTCTTTTCGCTGCGACTTTGTTATCCGTTTCCTTTGTTTCATTTCGCATTTCAGATTTTATTTAGCTTTCGTTTTGTTATATCTCTGTTCACTTGGGATTTTTAAGCTCAGCCGCATTTCTTTTCCTACGGCAGGTATTAGGTTTGAAGATGGGCTTTGATGGGCTGAGAGTTGGATTATTTGAGTGGACAAACCCTAGATACCTCATTATTTGGATTTATTTTGTTGGGCTATTGTTGGAGATTTCATTTTATTTTAGACATATTGGATTTTGTATTTTCCTTGTAAGTCATTCGTCTATATGACTTGGTACTTTATTCTTTAAGGCTTTCGCTTGTAAAATTTTATTTGTATGTTCGATATGACACCGAATGTGACACTTCTACCCTTGTCGGGTTGGGGTGTTACAATTATGGTATCGAGAGCAGTTTCGTCTTGTTGACATTAGGATTGACCTGTGAGGACTTGGGTAGACATTAGGCTTCCGTCTGTTATGATATATTCAGATTCCTTTTGATTGTCGTTCAGATTTGACTTCGATAATCTTTTGTCTTCACTGTTTTGGTCTTCTTCTCTTCACATTCGATTTTACTATTTTGTCTTCGCACATCCGTTTGTCGATCGTTGGATGGAGACTACCCGTGGAGCCGAAGATGATGGTGCCGAACCTGTGTTGCGCAACAGCCTCTCGAGTGGAAAGGTTCGTGAAGCGAAGCCACACCCGATGCCGTGCTGCTGTAGGCATCGGGATGTCTGCTTTGAGGAAGCTGGACGGACCAACCAAAGACGCAAAAGACGGAGACAAGATTCAACCGATGGCTGAGAGGGTTCATCTACTTCCTATGATTTGGGCGCGACTTGTGTTACTCTGATTCGTTTGTCACGCGTTTTGAGGCGGTTTGATAGCTTGCTACGTGATTTTGATCGGCATTACTTTTCTTTGATTCGTTCAGAACTCGGTTTGAATCGTGAAGTTTTATCGTTTAGCATTTTGGTATATCTCGACTTTTCTTTTGGACCGAGCGGTAATGAGTCATGAGGAACCGTTTCGCGTGGTTGGTGGCCTTCTCTCTTTTGTGGTATGGTAAGTTGTTTGATGTGTTGTATGTTGTATGTATGTGTGTCTAGTCTGCTTGGGTATGTTACTTGATATCGGTATGTGATATGTTTGGTGTGATATTGGTTATTGGTTGTCATGACGGACGAGAATATGATGATAATAATAACTTGTTATGTGATGCAAGTATTATGACGCCTGATCAACGTGATAATACCGAGATCATATGATTTGAACTTATTGGAATCATACGACGTCTTGGGAAATGCCGGGGGTTGGTACGTGAATGGAATATGACCTATATCCGTTAATTGGCACTCCTTATGATCGTTTGGAATACTGTACCTCCTTGCGAGATTCTCATCGACATCTGTTGCATATAAGTTTTGTACGTTTTGGAACCGAAATCATTATGATCTGGGTGAAACTATGGATTGCTACGTCTGCTTTAAAATTGTATGCTCTCAGTGTACCTCTGCGACTTCAATTTTCGAGGACGAAAATTTTCTTTTAGAGGGGAAGAGTTGTAACACCCTAAAATCTGAAACATGAAAAATGACCAAAATGCCCTTGCAATTTTAAAAATTTGATTTAAAAGCTTATAAAGTGCCAAAATAAATCCCAAACTTCTGGAGACAAACAACATATGAAGTAAATTAATTTTTACTATTACATATTAATATTTTGTAAAGTACTAGAATTATGAAACACTCAAAAATATGTCATGTGGGCGGAATAATTCATTTAAATTACTTATGTTATAATTATTATTAATTAAAAGCAAAATAACTATAACTAACTTAAGAAATAAATTTCAAAATTGGAAACCATGATTTGGTCTCACCTTGGACCGCGTATACAGCCCATCCCCCAAAAAAAAATCCGGCCATCACTCCCCTAATTAGCTAACTTACCATTTTTCTATTTTAAAACCCTAATATCACTTTTTCTCTCCCAAAAATCATACAAGCCACCATAAATTCTAAGAGTATTTTTCTTGTGATCTATACACTGCTAGGAAGCCAAGAAAATTGACAATTCGAATTTTTAAGGCCTGATCTAATTGTTGTCGAATTTTGTTCATATGCAAGGTAAAATTCATAATAATTCATACGACCCTCCATAAATTCATTTTCCATTTTTCTGAGTTCCTTACATCATGTGTGATCTGTGAAAATTGATTACAAGGTTTATGGAGTCGCTTTTCAATTCTTTGGAATTTTGGAGTCGTTTTTATCCTAACCGAGAGGAATAATATCATCCAGCGTGTTCTAAACGTTCTAAAATTTATATGGTATTTTTCTCATGTTATATTAATCCTATAGGTTCCAAATAAAATAATAAAAACGAACCATTCATGGTATACGAATTATTTGAGAATTAAACCCTAAAAACGTGTTAAAACCCTAAATAATTAGAAACGAATTTTATGGGTGTCAAACCCATTTTATTTAAGACCTATACGACCCATATGATACTGGAAAAATGTTCATTCGAATTGTTATTGTTTAAAATGGCCTTGTCGAATTATTATTTATAATCAGGTTTTTATTTAAAAATCGTATAAATGGATAAACAAAATTGGAACGATTGACCTACGGTTTATGTTATGGTCTAGATCTGACCTTAAAGATGAAATAATGATGGAATAATTATTGGTGTTTGATTTGGGGAATTAGGGTTAGGGTTTGATGATTTTATTGTATTACCGATTGAGTTTTCAAAATAAAAGGGGTTGTTTCGTAAATTATAAAACTTGTGGACTATTTTTGTAATATACTTTGGACCAGGGGTGTTAGTATAAAATGTAACATGAGGACCTTTTTCATAAAATATGTGACTTAGGGGTTTATTTTGTAAATCGGGTAAATTTGTAAACCGAAATGTAATTATTAAAAATAGAGGGGCTTGTTTGTAAATTCTGGAAACTTGGGGGTATTTCGTATAAATAAGGATAATGAGGGTGTAATATGTAAGATTGGACACTTAAGGGCTTGTTGTGTAAATATGCTAAATAAGGAAACTTTCTAAAAAAAATGGAAACCTTCTATTTTTGGAAACCTGCTAAATATGGAAAGTTACTAAAACTGAAAAGCCGACTAAAATAAGTAATCTGAATTAAATAAGTTTTAATAAAACCAGTCATGAATTGTAGATTCACGGAGATGGAGTTTGCTTCCAACCTTGGTATTTCTGTTGTGTTTCGTTTGCGGTATAAGGTACAGATATTCTGACCTTACCTCTTAAGGTTTCTCATGATTCGTGTTCATCTTTTGATTCTAGCTTTGGACTGTTATGCTTTTACTCTGAGCCTTCTTACTAGGGCTTCCCTATAACCTTGCTATGTTTCCTTTGATTGAATCTCCTATGTGAACTGTTTAATGTGAACCACTGATATGAACCTTCTGATTATGAACCTTTGATATGCACCTTTGATAATGAACCTATGATATGAACCTTTGATAATGAACCTATGATATGAATCTTTGATATGAAACTTCGATATGAACTTCGATATGAACTTTGATATGAACTCTGATATGAACTTTGATATGAACCCTTATGATATGATATGACATGATTATGATTTGACCCGTCAGTTTGATACCCGAGCCAAAATTTGTTTCCTAGTCAGGAAGGTAACCTGACCGTGTCATTGATGCACCAATGGCATGACTTTAGTGTGGTTGAGTGATGTTCCACACCGTCCCCATTTTGATATGATTATGAGCTCACTATGTGTATATGATTTGGCCATTATATGTTTTGGGGGGCGTATGGATGCATCCTAGATTTGATTTGTTTCGAGGGATTTGATCTGATTGGAGCTTTGTTTGGTAAATGATGTCGGGTGCAATCCGCGTCTTCACATTTCTGGGAGCTAGCTACTCCATTTGTTACTGAGGTCTCCCCTCCTATTATGTATGGTATTCCGAGGTCACCCCTCCGAATACAATGGCTACATGTGATATGATATGATATGTTTCCGGGCTCGGGTAGATTTCTGATAACCCTTACACTTTTGATAAACCTATATTGTACCTTCTGTATTCCCCAACGCACCATAATCTGTATTACTTGTTCATTACTCAATACCCTTATATGATTTACTTGTACCAAGATATAGATACTCCATTACATTGATCTGTCACACTTTCATTCCGTTACTCGGACCATGGTTCCATTCACGCACGGGTTATTATATGTTATTTGGATTTGATTATGATATTCATGTTTATATGACTACTGTTTACTCTGTACGATATGTATGTATGCGATATAAGTTTTACCTGTTGTCATCTGATGATATGCTATCTTACTGTTATGTGATCCTTTGATTTGTCTGGTAACCGTGCTTGTGTGAAATCGATCGTTGATCTGTTTATCTTTGGTACCTAGTTCAATTAATCTCGTGTACTATGACTATCCGGGGTGTCCTTATCTGCTTGTTGTTGACCTGCCATGTTTGCATCTCTGTTTATGCTACGGTTTGATTGGGTAAATGGTTCCACTTATGAAGTCTAGCTTGTTAACTTGTTTAATTGCCCTGCTATGTATTTAATTAATTTAATTATAGTGTTCATATTGTATCCTTACTTGTTACGTGTGACTGCCATGTTTTGACTACCGTTATGATACTGTTCATGTCTTCATTAAGAGTTTTGACCTGTGTGAATTGCCATGCTCACTGTTTTATTTATTGCTTCCGCTTTTCTGTAGATATCTGTTTGGCTTGTATGTATTTTGATTTCCTGATTTGTTTGTATGCCATATATGTTGTGTGGATGCTACGACTGCTATGATTGCTTATGTTTCAGTTCTTGTATGTCTGGTTTGTATGTGCTTGTTTATATGTCATCGATGCTTTGCTTCGCTTCGCCCTCCTTGTTATATGTTCGTTTTGGATATCCGTATAATTGTGTTATGCAGGATCCTCTTTGACTCATTGTTCTCATTTCTTTTTCGCGACTTTGTTATCCGTTTTCCTTTGTTTCATTTCGCATTTCAGATTTTATTTAGCTTTCGTTTTGTTATATCCGTTCCTTTGGGCTTTTTAAGCTCAGCTGCATTTCTTTTCCTGCGGCAGGTATTAGGTTTGAAGATGGGCTTTGATGGGCTGAGAGTTGGATTATTTGAGTGGACAAACCCTAGATACCTCATTATTTGGATTTATTTTGTTGGGCTATTGTTGGAGATTTCATTTTATTTTAGACATATTGGATTTTGTATTTTCCTTGTAAGTCATTCGTCTATATGACTTGGTACTTTATTCTTTAAGGCTTTCGCTTGTAAAATTTTATTTGTATGTTCTGATATGACACCAGAATGTGACACTTCTACCCTTGTCGGGTTGGGGTGTTACAAATATAGTTAAGAAGAAAATGAATGATTGGGAAAAAGGGCTTAGAGACTTTATGGTTCAAGGATTGCATGCAACATTATGGAAGCCCGACAAGAAGTTAGGAAATAATCCTACTTCGATACCAAAGGCCCAAAAGAACCCTAAGGAATTTCTAAAGGGAGAAAAAGTACTTCTGTACAAATCACGGATAAGGGCATTACAAGGTAGAAACAAACCAAGATGGTTTGGGCCTTTTACAGTGAAGGAAACCAATCTAAAGGATAAAACCGTTACCATAATAGACGATGTTGGTAAGGAATCTATGGTGAGCATACAACGTCTACGCCCTTTCGATGAAGGGAAAGCGAAGGAAGAAGGTGACGGTAATTAAGTCACGTAGGAGCACGACTACGAGTCTAGCTACAAGACTCTTAAATAAAGAAAAGCGCTTCGTGGGAGGCAACCCATGCTTAATTGTTTGCTTGTTAGTGTCATATATCTTTTATTGATTGCTTATTCTCATGTTTAAATTTGTAAAAATGCTTTATTTTGTTTTTAACCTCGTCTTAATTGCGTATAAAGGTATTTTACATAAAAGATAAGTGTAGGGAGGATTACACATGTTTTCAAAAAAAACGTAAACATGAGAATAGTAATTAATTAAAAGATATATATGTGTGTTTGTTCGAGTCAAATGCTTGTATCGAGTCATAATGGATGTTTTGCAGAAATTTTTCCAGATTCTAAAGATATAAATTTTCCAAAAATTTTTCCAGAAAATCGCAGACCAGTTTTTGTCAGGATAACCTGACGGCGTCAGGAAGGAGTAAAAACAACAGATTACTTTTCTCGTTTTCTACGAGCTACTTATAAATTTTAGAATTTTCGGGTCTTAATTTTCAAGAAATTCTATAAACATCCATTCCACAAGCATTATATCCTAGTTTAATTGGGTCTTATATATATTATTACCGCTGATTTTACGCGAATGTTTCGTTTGTTTTCTTCGAATGTGCAGGTTTTATTTATCAAGAAGAAGAAACAAAAGAATGGAAGGAGCTTTTCACGCATACATTTTTCTTGGAAAAGATTTAACCACCACTTTACACGGATCCTACCGAGCTAATCAGGGGAGTACTAGTTTCTTTCGTTTTAATTACCTTCCATTATCATAACTTTGATACTTTCGGGAAACATTGGGACAATGTTCAGTTTAAGTGTAGGGAGGGAAAATAAACGGGAACTTTGAAACTATGCTTATCCTTGAATATTTGCTTTGTCCAATTGTATTTGTGTAATAAACCATGAGAAAATGTCGGTTAGGGTAATTTTGGCACCAAATTTAAAATTTTTATGACATATAGGAGTGGGCCATTAGTCTAAACAAAAGCGTCTCACGGATAGGAAATTCCATGACTAGAACAAAAACCCAAAATGTGAGGATCGCCCTTAGATTAGTAGGAATTAAATCATTCATCTTTAATGCTTAGAGTGTGAACCGGTAGTATATTAGATTCTAGAACTTGTTTTGTGATGCATCCCGATATCGCTAGTAAGACTACACTTGTGTAGTTAGGAATAACTAAATGATAAGAGGCATTAGGATAACCCTTGTTTGATACCCGTAATATAATTACTTTTTCCACATCGGTTGAGTAATTCCCCCACACCTTTGCGTTGTACTCATCTTTAGTACACGATACCCTCAGTACAAGAATTCAGGCGAATAGCCACGGACATATTTTGTGGGTAAAGGGCCAAATTCGTGGTAATGATGAATACCCACATATTATCCATGAATATGTTTTAATGGGGAAATCCTTCGAGGGTAATTGACTAGCCACGATTTTTTCGACATGTGGGTAATGCTAACCACGACATTGTTTGTGGGCATTTTCATTCAATCCGTGGGTAAATGTTGAACGCGATTTTCTAAGCTACCACGAAAATACCCACAATTTTCGTGTGGGTAATCTATGGGTATATTTAGCCAACACATAATCCGTGGGTGTGTTCATTAAATCGGTGGTAAAATGTTTCATGGGATTTTTTACACTACCACAAAAATACTCACAAACATTTTGAGGGTAATTCAAGGGTACACATAACCCATGATATAGTCATGTGTAAATATCCAATGGTAAAATTACTTGTTTTACCCATGATAATTTATGGGTAAACTTAACCACGGATATTTAAGTGTGAAAAAGCCAAGGGTAACATTAGAAGTTTACCCACAATAATTGGTAGGAAAGCAAAGGGTAATATCAGAAGTTTACCAACAATAATTAGTGGGTAATATTAACCACAAAAAGTACTGGTAAAATTTGTGGAAATTTTTTGATAAACGATTTGATTGAAATTTATATGAAATATCTGTATATTTGTAGATGCCACAAATTATGAAAGAGCTGTAAAATATAAATTAGGCACATCATAATTCTGACAATATAACAAATATAAACTAACTTTATTAAACTTAACATAAACATAAAATATCCAAAAGGAACCAACAACCTAAATTATCCAAAATAAAGCAAACAACCTAAGATATGCAAACCAAAATAGGTCTGAACCTAAAATACCCAGGACAAATAGAAAATAAATTAACTCATGTTTCTTGATGTCCTAATCGTGTGATGATGATCTTACTAGACTTCATGCTGCTCAAAGTTGCTAGTGTTTGGATTTTGAGTTCCCCCCATAGTATCTGCTTCATTGTTTGTCTTCAGTGTCACTCTCAGTACTTAGGACAGGAATCTCAAGATGACTACACAAGAGCTCAAGAATTTGTTGTTTACCGATCTTGTGATTCAACTTTCTCTCCATTTACAGGTACTTGTTCTCCAAAGGTTCATGTGGCATATAAGTTGCTGAAGTTTTATTGGCGGGATTCGGGTAATAAGAAAATGCTTGTGAGCCAAGACCATACACATTTCTTTTCTTCACGCCTCCGACCACCTCATAATAAAGTGCTGATTCATTCACCAATTGGGATGACTCGCCTTCTGCATGATTTGTCCCACGTGCTTCCCTCAATCACAATACATTATCCTGTTATTATATAGATGTGAAAATGAGTGATTATATACTAAATTAAAATGTTATTCACTTTTTAGATTAGAACTTACATTGATTCTTTTTGCCTTCTTATCGATAAAAGTTTTCTCGTCATGATTTTTGGTATGGGTATACACCAAAAGTTCAAAAGGATTAGGTGGACGCTTTAGTGTCGTTTCCTGAACACAAAAAATGAAAAAAATCATAAAATAAAAAAATCTTTCGAAACATATTTACTTAAACAAACAATAACATATTTTAGCATCACAGAACTACAACTAAGTTTCTTAAGCTTACAAGTTTCTTCGCATATTCACGATATGGTACGGACCCTCCGGTATAAGTTGATGGACCATCACCCTTCAGACGATTCTGTGAATTTGCTTCTCATTTCCCCTTGTACTCGGGGTATCCCAATAGCCTACAAAACCCGCCCATGTGTCTTCACTTATAAATATTGGCTTTATCATGTTACGCCTAATGTCTCTCAAGAAATCTGTATAACGTTCAGAAGCTTTTGATTCCCATGTTGTCCTCACTTGTGTTTCAGTTGCAGGCTATCATACAAAATGTTTCTACATTAATCCAAATCATTAATAAACACATATGTGATATATGTATATAGGGGTGTTATCGGGTCGGGTTGGTTAGGGTTATATATATAAAAACTACCCACAACCCGACCCGATAAGAAATCGGGTTACCGGGTTCGGGTGACATTCGGGTCGGGTGATTCGGGTTGTCGGGTTATATATAAGATAAGCTTAACTTTACATAAATTAACTAGTAGGAAACTTATATTTGTTATATAATAGAAGCCAAACAAACTACAAGTTATATTTTCATGTTTCAATGGGCTGGTCAAAATATACGAGTAAGAATTATCATAAGCATCATATATCCAATTTATATGCAAAGCAATAACATATTTTTGATAGACTGCAATAAACTATCAGATAATATTTATTTGAATCACAACTTTAAGTTTTGAATCACAACTAACATAATAAATTATTACAATCCATAGTTACTACAATACGTTTTGAACAATAGCATAATATAGATGCACAAATATATACCTTAATCCAAAATAACCTGAAGATTGTGTAAATAACGAGATAAGTGTACAAAAGATTCAATGAAGTTTTCTTTTGATCAGTGACAACTTATGCTTTCAAGTCTCATTCAGTTGCATAAGAAATACAACAGCAGTACAACAAACCAACAGTCTCATGCAAACTTTATGCTTATGGGCTTTTAGAATTTTATTGAAAAAAAAAATAGATCACACTTTCGGGTCTTATCGGTTATAAGATAAAATTTTCAACCCTAACCCGACCTGATAAGTTCTATAAGATATAAGAGAAGTGTACCGTGACACACCTCACCACCATCTTTGGCAGTTGCAACCTTTGCTTGAAGCGCTATGCATGCAACAACATTCTTCTAGAGTGGAAGAGGACTAATGGGTTTCATTGGGCTGAGAAGACCTTCATCCTTGTGCATAATAGCAACAGCAGTAGTACAATTCTACACCTGAAGTACCAAAAAAAAGGTTGAAACAAACTATAGTATATAGATATCATGCATACAAAATCTTGTGGTTTGTTATCCATTTCTAGCGATCAAACAAACTTGACAAGTTCTTCATTGTCACCAAAGTTGTGAATATGCTTTCCAATTAACCTTGTCAAATGTGTTAGCACACCACTAGAAACAAAAAAAGTAACTAGCATGTGATTATCAAATAAACTTACGTGATACAAAGTACAAACTTCTTGAAACATGATTTTCCAATGTAATGAAAGATTCTAATCCTACAATAATACACATGTTAACAAATAGGCATTATATATTATACGAAGTTTATGCCTACAATCGTCTGCTTATTGGACAATTGTAAAACTACCACGAACAAAACACAATGAATATTATTTATGTGCTTATGGACCTTAAAACAAGAACATATGGAAAAAACTACCTTATTGGTCTACCTATTGGACATATTGTGTTAATTCTTGAGGGATTATAACTTAAAAGTCATTTAACTATTAATAGTCAGCCTATTGTAAAACTACCTGAAAACCTTAATGGTCTGTACTTATTGCATCTAAGAACCCTAAAACAAGAACATTTGAGAAACCTATTTATACTAAATTAATGCACTAATTCGAAAAAAACACAATGATCTTATGAAATAATTCGAGATGAAATTAAGCTATTGTTATGAGCCGACCATGATAAAATCCCATCAATAAACCATTATATTGTAGAAAAAATATCGTATCCTTAAACACCCTAAACTAATCTTAATATCACAAACATGATACGTAGTTCGTTTAATTCGAAGTATCAAAGTTACCCGGATTGTTCGAAGGCGCATGCTCAACAGTTTGATGGAAGATGTTGGTAGAGGTTATGAATAAGGAGGGTTTGGGAGAAAAAGAATGCGAATATTAATGAGCCGCCCAAATGACCAATTAAGTAGATGAATTTAGATTTAGAGTTAAATTTAGGAATTAGGAAGGGGGAATTTTTGGCCGCTAGAATAAAATTTCGTTTGTATAACTTAAAGTTTTTGAGAAATTGGGGCGCGGCAGTTTTTTGTTTAGATTTCACTAATTCAATTTAAATATGAAAATTAGCATAATGTTTATTATGAGAAATTTGCACTAACTCGGGTGTAAACGAGTCAAGGTTTTGTCGAGTAAATCGAGCTCAAACTCGATGTAGACGAGCTTTACTGAGACTCTAGCACAAAAGAATGAGCTCGAAACATTTACCGAGCCGAGCTCGAACATATATAGGCTCGACTCAAGTTACATCGAGCTTTTCGAACTTATAAGCGATACATATGCACTTTATATATTAAAGGCTTACATGTAAATACATTAAGAGTAATTATTTATTTATAAATGTGTCGAGCTTTTCAAGTGGAGTTCGAGCCAAATACAAATCTTATCGTATGTTTCATTTTTAACTGGTTTAAAAACACATCATTACAAATAAATTGACCTTTTCGAGCCGATCCCAAGCTTAAACTAAGAAAAGAGTAAAAAGAGACTTGTGTGATCGATTTTTATAGAGAGAACCAGTGTCTATACCGTTTTTAATACAAATACTGGTTAATACCCTCCTTGGGCACTCGTTTTTTACTAAAGAAACTAGTATTTGCATAACCAGGTTCTATTTAGGGGTGTTTATAGGCTTTTTTGTAGTAGTGAAAAAACAACGCACAATAAAAAACCACGTCGCATGAAGAACCAGATAGACCCAACGGTCGAACCGGTAACCTGGTGATTTGACCGGGCTGGGTTTCAAAATATTAGTTATAACTATATATATACATAGACCTATTTGGGTTGAATGGATGGTATAACCTTAACTTGCACATGACATGTTTATTAAATGTGCCTTAAAACTTAACCATAATCTGGATATACATAACACACGTAACTCGTTTATGAATTGTTATCTCGTTTAAGTTATGAATCAAAAGGGTTCTTAGGTTTGTGAATTTTGATTCAACTAGACGAGTAAACCGACTTGAAGGAATGAGCGGGTACCCCCGGTTATGGTCACGGTTAAACATTTATTAGTAATTGTCCCGTCACAATACTTGCATTCACGAGGAATCCAAAGCTCGACTGAGCTCGAGTTTTAGTATTCGAGTCGAGCTCGAGCTTGGCAATACTTGCCTTAACTCGGCTCGTTTACACCCTAATTACAAATTACTAGTATATTTATAAACTAACCTAGTTACTTCAATTAAAATTAAACTTAATGTTTTAAAAACCGGGTTTTTAATCGACCCGGTCGAGTCACCGGGCACCGGTTCAACCGGTTCGACCGCCGGGTAAACTCGGTTTTCTATTTATTATTATTATTATTTTTTTCCTACCGGGTCAACCGGTTCCACCACCGAGTCAACCGGTTCAACCGTCGGGTCAACCCGGTTTTTATTAAAAAAATTTGAAAAACATAAAACTCGGCCGGTTTCAAGACCGGGTTTTGACCCGTTTTTGTGGTCGGGCACCGGTCCGACCGTTGAACCGCCGGGAATCGACCCGTGTTTGAAAACGTGATTAAACTACATAGCATGGCTATTTAGTTCAAGTAAAAATCTAGCTTCAATTATTTGGTCCATCATCAGTATATTTTTTTATAAAACCAACATTATATTTTAATACTCACTGAATAAAGATAATAATACTCATTGAGTAAAGATAGATGAAGAATACATTCCTCCATTTACTCGACTAATTGAAACTATGCCCGGCTAATCCTAAAGTTCATCTATTTATCTATTCTTAGAACCATCGAAGTCTTAGATCAATCGAACCTTGCACGAGTAGCCATCTCGTTGATCTCATTCTCATTGTTGATTAAAAGGTTTGATTTTTTTTCATTGTTTCATAAATTATTTTTATTGTTGCTGTATAATGAACAATGCTTGTCATCTTTTCATCACATTGGCTTTCCAAAACTATTAATCATTTAACAATTATTCAATGTGTTTCAAATGAAGATGTTTGGTTTAGGTTTAATTTATTGTGTATTTAAGTATGTTGTTTCAATTTTTTTTTTCCTTTTTAGGTTGTTCATTTGGTTTGACATCTACCACCAATAGAGTTAAATGAGAATGGATCGAGAATGGATGTATAAGGGATGATCTAAAATTCTAAAACAACATTCTCTATCCCTCTCTTCTTTCCCTCACCTGTTCATACCATTCACACAGCCGCCGCCGGATAAATCCTCCCACAGCCTTCACCGCCTGCCTCTACCCCTCACCAGCTACACCAAAACAATCCCCTCCACCTCATCTTCCTGATCTCCTACAACACGCGCCATACCCACCTCCTTCACCCGTTCATACCACCTCACGCGCCACTTTTTCAGCACCACAACACCA
This sequence comes from Chrysanthemum makinoi, assembly GCA_910596185.1. NCBI lineage: Eukaryota > Viridiplantae > Streptophyta > Magnoliopsida > Asterales > Asteraceae > Chrysanthemum > Chrysanthemum makinoi. The sequence goes on from OU343217.1 coordinate 8,757,215, forward strand.
CCATCTTTGGAGATCGCGAAGAGAAAAGGTAGGGACGAGCAGCAGCGTTGTGACTCGGCTGCCACCGAGTCACGACCTGCTGCTTTTCACTTCTGGTTTGGGCTAGGATACGACACATGGGAAAACAAGTTTTGATGATATAAACATAGTTGGTATCGGGTTTCTCGTGTTGTTCGGGTTTGTGTCGTGTTTGTTGTGGGTTATGTGAAGGTAACGGGACATGGAGAGAGGGTTTCTGGGTTCGGGAGAGAGGGGAAGTAATCATATGAAAAAGAATGTTAATGAACCAGCAGGTACGTCAGCTTGTAGTGGGGAAGCAGCTGATCATTATCGTGATGTTGGTTTTGTATCAGCAGGTTCATTAGATGAAGGGACTGCTGGTCCCACAAATGAGTTACAGGTTGCAGATTCGGCAGGGCCTGATGTTGTGTCAACTAACGAAGCTGCAACTCCTCATGAGGCTGCTATTAGTCCAAAGGCTGCTGATGTTAACTTGGTTACTCGTGTGGACACAAGTGTCCAGGACACGTCCGTGCGTAATAAGGATGCTTCTACTTCTCCAAAGGTGAACACCTCATCTTTTGCTAATGTTGTTAATGCTACTAGTAATGTCCAAATTGTGAATTTTAGAGCATTGGTCACTGAAGATCGTGTGGTTAATCATGATACGATGCTTCCTTTATTTGGCTGCTATGAAAAAGGTTCTAAGTCGGTATGATAACACGATTGTTGGTTACTTTCTTGGTAAGACCATTGCTTTTTCTTTAGTTAAAAATTATGTCACTAATACATGGAGAAAATTTGGCTTGCAAAAGCTAATGAAAAATAGTGATGGTGTGTATCTTTTTAAGTTTGCTAGCAAGGAGGGTGTGAACCGTGTCTTGGAACGAGGTCCATGGTTAATTCGAAACTCGCCTATTATTCTTAACAAATGGACTCCTACATTATCCCTTAATAAGAATGAGGTAAATAATGTACCGGTTTGGATTAAAATGCATCTTGTTCCATTACTTGCTTATTCTGAGGATGGTTTGAGCTTGATTGCTACACAAGTAGGGAAACCTATTATGTTGGATGCTTTTACAAGTTCTATGTGTGTCGATTCATGGGGACGTATTAATTTTGCTCGTGCTTTAGTTGAATTAAGCGCGAGTCCATACCAAAAGCCAGGTTACAATGGCAATTCCAAAGGAAGAAGGTAATGATTTTACTACAGAAATTATTAATGTCGACTATGAATGGAAACCTCCACATTGTGGTGAATGTAAAACTTTTGGACATGATTTGATTGATTGCCCAAATCATGTTAAGGATGTTTTTCGTAGTAATACTAATGTGGATGCAAAGGCTTCTGCAACTTCTGCTACTTTGGAAAAGACGGATGATGATTTCATTGAGGTAAGGAATCGTATGAATAAGGGGAAGAATGTGGCTGCTCCTTCTCGGCTTATTGGGGGTATTCAGCTTAATAAGCCTAAACCAAAATTTTGGAGACCTATCCCAAAGAAGTCGGCTACTGCAAAAGAGAAACTTTCTAATGAGGCAAGTACGAGTGGAAAGACTATTGCTACATCAAACCCTTTTGATGCTCTTGATATATCCGATACTGATGATAATGGTACTACTTGTGCAATTAATGTTCCTTCTAAAGATCGGGATGAGGTTGGTAGTATAAAGGACACTAAAGTGGCTGAACAAGTTGTTAGTTCTTCTAAGAGTGGAAAAGGAAGTACTACTCCTATTGTTGAGAAAATTGGGAAGATTGAAAACCTTATTATTGAAGGGAAAGTTACTCTTGTGGATGATGATGGTAAACCTCTTAAAAAGGTTGATTCTTCAAATAAGGTGGGTAACCCATTCTCTAAGGTAGGTAATGTGGTAGTTTCTGACAGTGATGATGATGAAGTTTTTGATGATCACATTGGAACGTTGTTTCTGAAGTAGAGGTAAGGAGCAGAGTCCTTATGAGCAATGGAAAGCGGATACGGGTGACGACAACATTTATAATGAAGATGACTTTGACCTCACTCCTGCACAATTAAAGGCTGCTGGAATGCAAGATTTTTGGCTTAAATAGTTTTTTTATTTTTGCATAAAATATTGATGTTTCTTATTTTATCTTTGGGTTTGGTTTGGTGGTCGTGTTGGTTGTAGCTAGTTGTCATTTATGGCCTGTCATAAATGATTTAGTGGTTGTGTCAAGCGATTGCTTGAGGTTAATGTGGTACTTCAGCCACATTCCATTGTTCTTAAACGTTTTTTTTGGAGTTATATATTTTACCGGGTAGTTTACCCTTTACAAAAAAAAAGAGAATGGATGTATAAGAGGTTTACAGAGGACCGTAGATACATTAGTCATGAATTCATCGATGGGGTTGTATCATTTGTTGAATATGCTAGCCAACAATCAACATACATGGACAATGATACAATACGGTGCCCATGCTGTGATTGCAAAAATCAAGCATATCGTTTACTAGAAGATGTAAAGTTACACTTAGGTATGTACGGGTTCAAAAGAACTACTATCGATGGGTTTGCCATGGGGAACCTTCAACTGCATCAAGCTCTGCACATTCACGCACTAATACATCATTTATTGGAGATTCAACCCTTATAGTTTTATAATTAGTATATGAGTATGAATGTAATAACTTTATCTGTTAATTGTAGGCACACAGTTCAGGTAATGTTGATAATCAGATTATCAAGGATGTTGCTTTAGGGCCCTTGAGAAGGAGTGTTACCACCTATCTAATGTATTTTGTCAATGAATATAAATTCCACACTAGTGAGCATGGTTCAAGGAGGTCAACCTTTAACACTGGAGTGTGCATTAAGTGTACTAATTATGGTGACACGTCAACTAATTTTTATGGCGTTTTATCAGAGATTGTAGAACTAGAGTACCCCACTCTTTCTATTAAAAGAGTTGTATTGTTTAGGTATGATTAAACAACCCCGAATGTTGGGATGAAGATTCATAAAGATTACAAGCTAGTCGATATCAACCATAAAAGAAGGCTTAGGAAGTATGAACCTTTTGTTTTGGCTAGTCAATCATCACAAGTTTATTATTCACCTTATCCGAGCTTGCGCCGTGACAAAGTTGATAGGTGGTATGTGGGCAAAATCAAAGCCACTTCAACATTTGATCTTCCTGAAGAAAATACAGCCTTGCAAGACGATGAAGTAGAAGAACATTCAATTGATGCGGCTGATCTTTCAACAATACCTCTGAATGATTCAAGTGGTATCCAGGTTGATATGGACGATGGCGATGATAATATGCAACATTCAGGAGATGACAATGATTAGTTTTCTTTCAATCGATATTGAAGTTATTTCGTCATGTATTAAGTTTCTTGCATAACTCATGTTTATGTTCATGTGGTTAGAGATTGGGTCGTTTGACAATAACATTTAGACTATGAAACAGTTCTTTTGCTTATGAACCTTTAGGTAGATGGAGACCTTGGTTACCTTTTTTGAATAACAATTTGATTATGAAGTGTTTCTTATATGTTTTAGTAAAGAAAATATTGCTTAGAAGCAATAAATATTTTGATTATAGGGTTACTGTTTATCGTGAGCATAGATTCAAAATCATGATTGGAGAAAAAAACAGAGAATAATATTTATTCATAAATAACATAAAAATACAAATGAACATTAAATAGTGTGCAAATAGCGGGTAACAAAAATTCACGTAGGTAAAAACGAGCAAAATAATTCAGGCACAAAAGTTAACCATCGCCATAATCATGGGCATATTTTTACCCACAAATTACACACACCAAATTACCCACGAGCACAAAGGATGAGTCTAGTAAATGGGTAATGTAAATTTAGCCACGTAAATTACACTCGAGATGTTAAACGGGAAAACGGGTATGTGAAAATATACAAGTATAAATATTACCCATAAACTACCCACAAATATTACCAATGAATACAAAAGATGTGTGTAGTCCGTGAGCAAAAAAAAGTTACCCAAAAAATTAGCCATGAATCTACCTATGATAATTAAGTTGTGTGTAATACGTGAGAAATATTTTGCCGGGAATCATTTAACCACAAACTACACACGATATATTATTTAATGGGTAAATTTATGGGTAAAACTATGGGAAAATCGAGGGAAATTTATTCTAGACTTTGGTTTCGCTAATTGTGGGTAACCAATGGGTAATATGAGGGAAAATACCGACGTATCAATGTTCGCAGGTAATTTTCGTGGGTAAAGCCCTGTTTTCTGTAGTGCCTAGTTAACCCCTCAGAACCTATCCTTTTCACGGTTCTCTTGATTTTTTGGTTTTTCCGGAATATCAATGAAGAGCACTGTTTACACCCCACCCCCAAATATACACCCAAATCGCCTTAGCCTACCTTGTATGCACTCACTTTTAGTGCATTATTGTTATAACCCTAAACCACTCTTAGTTCAATTATCTAGTTGCTTGCATGAGTTGCTAAGTCGAGTCATATCCTTTGTACACAGTTTTGGGACGATTGGGACTCATGGGAAAAGTTAAAGTTTATAAAATGACTAGAAGGGAACGTTAAATTCCCTATTTGCTAATAACGTACCCCAAGTGTTTTGATAATTCGGGTCAAATTAGTGTTAGAGTAATAAATACTCAAGTGTAGGGATGTGCCTTAAATCCCTATCATTTTGATGTTACCGTAGAGGATGGTAGAGTAAAAGTGTATGAAAAAAAAAACATACGGGCTACCATTCTACATCTATCCTTTAAATTTATGTTTGTTTATTTCAGTTATCTAGAGTTTAGAGTGTCGAGTCTTGGCTTAGCAATGCCATTCTTCGTATGCTTGTAACATAGAGATTTTTGACTTGCCACCACTAAATAGCCTATCCCACCAAACCCTTTGTTTCCCTACCGTAAGCCTAACGTTACAACCCTTTAAAGACCTCTTTGATAGTCTTTCCTAGGTGCTTACGCTAAAGCGATGGAGGTTTGATCTATTCTCAAGCCTATGGTAATCTATGTACTAGGACCGGTTAATGAGTGTTTATCTTCCATTTCCAACTTGTTATATTTCATAAACACCCGAGAGAGATGTGAGTATCCAAACACCTTATGTGAGGTGCTAGTATGTAATTTCCGTGCTTGTTAATGACCTTTTGGGGCTTATATGTGTTATGAACTGTTTTAAACCAATGCTTCATGACCCCTAACTTATAAATTAATTGGCTAAAAGCACATTTGCTTGAGGATAAGCAAATACCAAGTGTAGGGATATTTGATAAGGTTTTAAAATGTACCTTTTGAGGGGTCATTTAAGCCCTTATTTGATCACTTTTGTATCCGTTATTACTTAATATCGTTCCTTTTCACTTTTTAGGTCTCTTGAAGGCAAATTGCTGCATTGGCACTTATTTGGACGAAAAGGCGCGGATATACAAAGAAAATAGCCAAAGTCAAGAATCGAGACACTCAAGCTGCTGAAATACAAGGTGACAGCGTCACTGCTTAATTGTGACGCCGTTGGAGCATTTTGTGACGGGACAGTAGCCAAATCTCTTATTTTCAAGTGACGGTGTCAAGCTTTAAAAGAGTAGACCGTCGCAACTCAGACGGCCTAGATTTGATCCAGACGGCGTCATAAGCTGAAGGAGACGGCTTCACAAGCACAAGGTGACGCCATCGCAAGACTAACGTGTCCAAGACGAAACCCTAATGACGGCGACCCGACGGCGTCACAAATCATAAGGTGACGCCGTGGCACATGTAATCTTATATATATAATCCAAATTTTTCAGTTTTAGTGTGTAGTCTTTTGGAGTAAAAACCTAAACCGAATCAAGGCTGTCTTGTACAGTATTTTAGGGTTTCAAACCCTATCTTACATCAAGATAAGTGTTTTACTTCATTAATTCAATTATGTCTTCAATTATTTGTGTGTATGCTTGCATGTTCTCCATGTCGGGCTAATTTATTTGTGTGTTTGCTTAGGGAATATGAAACATAATTATTGAATATTGATTGGTTGTCTCTTATCTTAATTGTTAATGATCTAGTAATGCGATAGGACATTCGTTTTGTAATTAATGCTTGATTAATCTTTGTGAACCTTAGACTATAACACCTAGAGTAGTTGTAGGCTAAACCATCCAAAGAGTGCCTTAAAGTTAGAGTTTATAATTCCTAGAGATTTTGTAGACGAGACCCTTTGGTAAGTTCAAAGAGTTAGGGATAAACGCATACCCTACGACTTTAGACACACAACGCGATTAAGAATAAGGACGTGACAATTCAACCATCAATAGGAGATAATTAAGGAGTAATAAAACCTAAGTGAACACATCTTTAAGCTATCATACGAGCACACAATAATTAGACATAGACTACATACACCTAGGTTAGATAATTAGATAAGTAGAGTAATCGGTAGAAATACCAACCCCCAAATCTAAACCCCGAGATTCGTACCTTTCCGTTTTCCTAAAAAAACATAAAAAGATAAAAAATAATCTTCCTCAACCCCAACCTTAGTGTAGTAACTTCTCACTAGCATTCCTATTCCCCTAGAGAACGATATCAATACCCGTGGCTTACCCTAATACTACATTACAACGATTAGGTTCACTGCCTAGGGTGTTATAAAACTTGCTCGAAGAAAAGGAAGTTCCTTTGACCCCGAACGACGCGTGTAGCGTTATCAAAGTTGTCATCCCACCAGCTCCTAAGAAGAACCCTGCAAAGAAAAAGGAGAATCCTAAGAAGGATTTAACTTGCCACCACTGCAACTCACCAGGTCACTGGAAGCGGAACTCTCCAGTTTATCTGAATGAGTGCCTTTAGAATAAAAATAAGATGGTGCCTAGCTCATCAGGTATTTTTATGTTTGAATTATTTTCTTTTCCTCATAAGCAAAATTCTTGGATATATGATACAGGATGTGGTACTTACATCTGTTTACATCTGTAATACATCGCAGGGACTTAGAAGAGCGAGGAAGCTGACCTGTGGAGAAAGATACTTGTACGTTGGAAATGGAAAGCGTGCAGTTGTCGAAGCCATAGGAACTTTTGATTTAGTGTTGCCTTCGGGCTTAATTTTAGAACTAAATAATTGTCATTATGCACCCTCCATTGTTAGGGGTGTTATTTTAGTTTCTTTGTTAAAAGATATTGGTTTTGTGCACACTTTTACCAGTTATGGAATTTCAGTTTCTTTAAATAATGTTTTTACTTTAATGCAATTCTTATTCTTGGTGTGTTTGAAATTGATATGGATGGTTGTGTATCCAATGAAAATAATTAGTTGTATAGCATTAGCAATAAGAAGTGCAAGTTGAATTGTGACTCTTCTTATCTTTGGCATTGTCGCCTTGCCCATATAGGTAAGAAACGCATGAAAAAGCTGCAACACGATGGGCTTTTACAAACGGTCAATGATTAATCATTTGACAAATGCGAGTCTTGCATAGCTGGGAATATGACAAGGAAACCTTTTTCACCACAAGTGGAAAGGGCTTCTGATCTACTTGGATTAATACACACTGATGTGTGTAGTCCACTTAGACATGTGTCAAAATGTGGTGCTACCTACTTCTTAACCTTTACGGATGATTTCAGTCGTTATGGTTATGTTTATTTAATTAAACATAAACATGAAGTCTTTGAAACATTTAAGGTTTTCAAAAGTGAAGTAGAATTACAACTCGGTAATAAGATTAAAGCTCTTCGATCCGATAGAGGTGGTGAGTATATAAGTCAAGAGTTCAAAGATTATTTAGCTAAGTGTGGAATTATCCAGCACCTCACATCTCCTTATACTCCACAACAAAATGGTGTATCTGAAAGGCGAAATCGTACTTTACTTGACATGGTACGATAAATGTTTGAACTTACGACTCTTCCTTTTACTTTTTGGGATTATGCCATTGAAACTACAATTCGCATTTTGAATATGGTTCCAACGAAGAAGGTTGTTAAAACTCCATATGAAGTATGGACAGGAAAAGCTCCCAACTTTTCTTACTTAAAGGTCTGGGGATGTGAGGCGTTTGTTAAACGTGACTCACTAGATAAGCTCCAACCCAGATCTGTTAAGTGTATCTTTGTAGGATACCCTAAGGAAACTATGGGTTACTACTTTTACTACCCTGCTGAGAACAAAGTCATCGTGGCTAGGTATGGAGATTTCCTTGAAAGGAATCTCATATCTCAAGAACTCAGTGGGAGAGTATATGATTTGGAATATGATCAAGAAGATACAACACCTTCTGAAAATACTAGCCAACTTCAAGAAGAGCCTGAAAGCTTAGGCGCTCCTCCTGATGTTGTTCCCATTCGTAGGTCTGAAAGGACTATACGTGCACCTGACCGTCTATGTCTTAACGTAGAGGTGGAGGAAAATATAGTTGGGGATCTTAATGAACCACGCCAACTATAAGGTCGCCATGGTGATCCGAAAAGGATAAATGGCAGATTGCAATGAATGGGGAAATGCAATCCATGAAAGAGAATGAAGTTTGGATTGAAGTTGACCCCTCCCAAGGTGAAAATCGTTGGAAATAAGTGGATCTTCAAGAAGAAAACTAACATGGATGGCAATGTAAACACCTACAAGGCTCGTCTAGTGGCTAAAGGTTTTACTCAAACCTATGGCATTGACTACGAGGAGACATTCTCTTCTGTAGTGGACATAAGAGCTATTAGGATTCTCATAGCTATAGCTGCACACTATGACTATGAGATTTGGCAGATGGATGTCAGAACCGCCTTTCTGAATGGTTGTCTAGATGAAGACATCTATATGGCACAGCCTGAGGGTTTTGTGAATCCACTATTTTCTAACCGTGTATGCAAGCTTAAAAGGTCCATATATGGATTAAAGCAAGCATCAAGGCAATGGAATAAAAGATTCGATGGAGAAATCAAAAGTTTTGGATTTACTCAGAATCTTGATGAGCCATGTATATATCACAAAGCTAGTGGGAGTCATGTTACTTTCCTTGTTCTGTATGTCGATGACGTATTAATCATAGGAAATCATATACCAAGACTGAATGAGGTGAAAGCCTATCTTGGTAAATGTTTCTCGATGAAGGACTTAGGGGAAGCAACATATATCCTTGGAATCAAGATCTACAGGGAGAGATCAAGGGGGCTAATTGGTTTAAGCCAAAGTGCTTACATAGACAAAATATTAAAGAGATTCAATATGCAAAATTCCAAGAAGGGATTTTTGCCAATGAAAGTAAATCATGGTTTGAGTAGCCAATGTTGTGCTTCAACACTGCAGAGGTGGCGTGTATGAAGAAAGTTTCTTATGCTTCGGTTGTAGGATCTATCATGTATGCGGTGTGATGCACAAGGCCCGATGTGGCGTTGCTCAAAACATGACTGTCGGTATCAATAGAATCCAGGTGAATTTCACTGGACTGCTGTTAAACATATTCTCAAGTACCTTAGGGCTACAAGAGATATGTTCATAGTGTGTGGGGGAAATCCAGAAGTAGAACTGTTTGTTACAGGTTACTGCGATGCATCCTGGAAGTGTGACAAAGATGATATGAAGTCTCAGACTGGTTACATATTTGTCATCAGTAGAGGTGCTGTGGATTGGAAGAGCAAGAAACAGACAACACTTGCGATGTACTGCTACGAAAGTGAGTACATAGCGGCGTCTAAGGCAGCCATGGAAGCTGTTTGGATAAGGAAGTTTGTTTCGGGGCTTGGTGTCATGCCGTCGATTGAAAATCCTATTAAAGTATATTGTGACAATTTAGCTGCAATTACTTTTGCCCATGAACATGGAGTCATGAAGGGCACTAGACACTATCCTAGACAATATCACTATGTTCGAGAACATGTCGAGATAGGTGAAATTGAGTTGCTCAAAGTTCACACAGATGATAATCTAGCAGATCCTTTAACGAAGGCCTTACCTGGTGAAAAACTTAATCATTTGTCTGATAAGTTTGGACTTCGTTTAGCTAGTAGTTTCATGCCCATCTGTGACTAAGTATTTTAGATAAAAGGATATTGTAAACATTATTATTGAAATGAAATAAAGTATTTTGTTATGTTTATTATTCATTTATTATGATGTTATCCTATATTTGCATGTTTAAATCCTTGAATAACTTAAGTTATTCTAAATACTCCGTTGTCAATCAATAACATGGGAATGATATTGAATTAAGACAAATCTGAGTATTTGTTAGAATATACTTGAAAGTATATAGATGCGTAGCATGACTAATTTCAGATGATATTCAATGAATTGAGTATATGACTTATCCCACCCACATGATGATACTTTATGGATCTGTCATTAAGTATATCATGGATATTTATCCTCTGACTTGAGATACCAGAGATATGTCATGGACGTAGTGCATTTTTGTGAAGTAATCTAACGCTATACGTAACTGGTAGTTATAAGGGTTGTTTTCAGAAGTGTTACGAAATCTATGAATCCTTCTTGTAGTCAAAATAGGATTTGTTTCCTTCAAATTTATTTTGAAGTTTAATACTGCTGGCCCCTCGTAGGATTGTTAAGATGTTTGCATGGCCATGCCCAAGGTCTTCTGGAATATATTCAGAAGAATTGGTAATCTTGATCAATCACATAAAGCGAGAAACAGAATAGTTAATTAAGAAATGAGTGAGATCCATATTCTTATTAACATAGTATTAGAAACAAAAAAATAAAACAACAACATCCTCTCTCTGGTGAAAAAAGGCGACCAAAAACCCTTACAACCCTAAATCGTTTTCTTCTAATTCTCTTCCTAATTCTTCATTCGATTTTGGTAGTTTGTTAGTTGTCGACTTTTTAGGGTTGTAGGGTTTTCTGGTGCCGACCTTTTCTTGATCAACTCTAATATCCTTAATCGTTTTTTCACCAAAGTTTCTAGTGGAATTGTTTTAAGAGTTTGATCTTGATCGCTATTTCATTAAACCCTAATCGACCTTATTGTATAATCGTTTTTATTAGGGTTTATTTGCAACCGACCTAATATCTCCTATATTATTCGATTTGCTGTTGGTTTGCTGGATCTAATCCATCTTTTTGCACTTATTTTAATCAATTGCTTGGTTAAAGTGTTTCACTCTTTGCGATATCTGATCTAGGATTTCGTATTTAGTGTGCAAAAGATTGGTAGGGTGGTGACGGTGCTGCGAAACCCTTGTTGTTAATGCTATTGTTTTTAGGGTTTCGACTTTTGTGGTTGAATCGTTTCCAGGATCCATGTTCTGGTTCGATGTGCGGGTGTGTAAATCTGGTCGCTGCAAGTTATCCCGTTTTAGGGATTGGTTCAGTATGGATGTTTCTTCGCTGATGTTAGTGACATTGTTTGGGGTTACGAGAGATGGTAGTCAAGTTTGTGAGGGTGCCTTGTTCAAAAACCCTTGGTTTCGATTCAAGACCTGCTGATCTTTCAAGTTACACTAATCGGTCTTGTTATTGTTGTTGCTGGTTGTCATGTTTAGGGATCCTTGTTCATCGTTCAAAGTCATGTTGCCAATATTATTTAATCTTTTGATCGATGCTACTGGTTTCTTTGGAAGTTAGGGTTTGCTGATTATGCTAATCACCCTTGTGTTAGTCTATGGCAGTTATGATACATCGGTTTGCATTCTGATCTTGGTTGCTTTTGGCAGCTTATTGGTACTCAAATCATGTCATAGTGTTCGTTGTGATCACATGCGTATGAAGGGCTGGTGTGCGATTGATGTTACTTATTTCAATCTTTGTGTGATCATGGGAGGTGTGGTGTCATTGTGACTTGATCTTTGGTTGTCTTCATGTGATTCACTTGGATTGTTTTGAAGATTGGTTCAAGTTATTATATCTTTGGAAGTTAGGGTCGCTTACACCCTGCTTATGGTTCAAATTCGATTTGCTATGGATTGCACTCTTATTAGGTTATTAGATTATGCTTCATGTATAATACTAATAGAAGTCGCAAATGGATTTGTTTTGGAATGAGCATTTGGAAGGCGGGAAACTTGGTTATGGGTTTCGTCATGTGCAAGTTCTGGATCGCTATGATGACTAAGAAGACTTAAGTGTTTACTTGAGTTATGATGTATTGTAATTTTATTTTTAGTCATTGTTAGTTGTATTTGGATTTGTAAGTTATAAGAATGGTCTGTCATTCTTATATAGTGGTTAGGTAAGTGTCCTACGGGACTGAGATGAGGGACTCACTCTCATCCATTGTACTTCAATGTTTTTTGGTTAATATATTTTACCAGGGTGCAGGATTACTCCCCTTTATCTAGTATTAGAAACAAAAGGATGAATATGATGATGAATCATCGAAACTTGGTTTTTCTCCAGAAAACCGTACACGAGTTGTACCGGGGGCATTGGCGTGTTGCTAGACGCTAACTAATGTCATTTCACGTTTTGTAAACATATCCAAGTGGGAGCTGTTGGAAATGTATATATTTATAAATACGTAAATGTCCGGATTCGAACTCGTGACCATGGGATTGCACACATTAGCGAATAAGAATTAAAGTTAAATAATTAATGTTAATGTTTACGATTAATTATTGCACATAAAGTCCGTCTAATGATCGTTAAGTATTTAACGGAAATGACTAACAACCGTTAAATGTAAATAAAGAGAATATATGGTTAATATTTGAAAATGGAAAAGATGTGGTTTTTCTTTTGGGACACACTATGGCCGGCCAAAGGGGGAGGGTTTTCACAACCCTAAAACCTAACTTGTTCCCAAAGTTTCCATTCACTATATATACAAAGGCTGGGGTTTAGGGTTTTTCATACTTTGTGCGTTGAATTAACCCTAGATCTTGCCTCTCCTTCTCTCTTGCTCAAATTCGGCCGAACCCCCCTCCTTAGGGTGTTTTGGTTTTGTTTTTCATAAAACAAGGACTTGTGTTAGATCTAGCAATCGCTTGATTCGTTGGTTAATTCGTGTGTACAAAACTGTGGTAGTAAGATACTATTCTTACACCTAATTGGTTTGAGTTGTAAAACGGTAAGGGACAACTCTTTAAACCACTTCTTCTGTTTTGTTCAAGAGATCTGACATTTGCAAGAGCTATGTTACGCTTTTTATTCAGTTAATTATTTATTTGTTATGATCTTAAGTCTTCCGCTGTGTACTCTGTGGTGTCTACATGGTTTTATTGTATTCATGTATTATAAACTTCAACATATTCAATCCATAGGTTTGAGTAAAGCCTTTAGCTACCAGACGAGCCTTATAGATGTGTACATTGACATCCATATCAGTCTTTCTCTTATAGAGCCACTTCTTACTATGCAAACAAGAGACTTTTGCTTGGCTCAATGCAACACTATTCCATTCTTTGAAGTCTCAAAACACACGGCATTACCATAGCCCAAAAGATGCTATCACAACTTTGGTAACTTCTACTTTTTAACTCAAGAAATCATATTCAAACTTTTCCCTAAATATATTTATAAATAGCAAGTACCTAACAGTTATACTTTCATGCACAAAAAACAACACAAACATCACTCTTTCTCTCCCTGTAGTAAACGGCAGCAGCAACAAGGGAAGAACAAAGGAAAATCTTGGGTATTTTGAGCAACTGGTTAAGTATTTTCTGTATTTTGGAAGCTAGTTGAGAGGGTTTTTGCATTTTGGGTTTTGTGTTCTTTAATCTCATCCTTCATACACATCAACTAAGTAAGCATCTAATAAACTCATTTCATATAATTTTTAGCACTTATTTATCATACATACAATATTTCCTATCACCTAATATGTGTTTGTAAAGCAAAATCTTGTTTTTGACCCTTTTTGCATTAAACCTGATTTCGCGACTTTCTACATTGGATTCACCATTCGAAATTAACTTGTTCGTAAAAAAATCGTGTTACTACGTTTCAATATAATCAAAAGGCGGAGCTATTATGGGAAAAAATCTTGTTACTACGTTTCATGTGTATTTCCCAAAAAAATTTATTTCTGCCCATTTAATGTATTTCTGGAAACTTTTCTAGCTCCACCATTGAATATAATGATATTAGTATAACATGTTCAAAATCTAGGACTTTCGGAAGTGAAACACGTTTAAAAACAATGTCTTTCAAATACGTGGCCAACTACCTGATGAACGACTTTAACTTTGGTAACTCGCGACTTAAATGAATATGTTAGTAAGAAAAACTTATTACTACTCTCCTAGATAATGATATTAGGACAGTATATTAAAAAAATAGAACTCATGGAAGTGTAACACGTTTGAAAACCTTTATCCTTTTCGAAAAATGTACAAACTACCTGATGCTTTTGTTTCTACAAAATTTCACCACCAAAACCCGATTTGTAATTAAAATCTTGACTACTATACTTTAATATAATGCTATTAGTTCAATATAATCGAAAACTAGAAACATTATCGACATTTAAAACTTGATAACAAGTCTCGGATTTATTTATAAATAGTGACTGAGTTACCATATTGAGGCTCATTTTGGTATACCTTAGACTCAAGTTGACAGACCATGGTAGTTTCAAAAAAAGTAGCGAATATGACAAACTAAAAGCTTCATTTCGAATCATTTAAAACAAATCTCTAACGAAGAAGTTACGGTATCATGAATATCTGTCGTGTGGCACTTTCACTAAACAACAAATGTTTTTTTTTTCCTTTTAAAACAACCCCGACCCGGCCACTTTGGACACGGTTTCAGGCACCTTACACCCTTTATTTTTGAAAACATAAATCATAAAAGTAGTAGACGAGCTGTGACTCTAATACTAGGATGTTGGATCAGGTCATAAGACGGAATAATGAATGAGATATGGTTAGAAAATCGGATAAACTTGCTAAAATTGACAGAAATGCATGACCTACCATATTTGAGGCTATTTAAGTTTAGTTTGTGGTCCGATTGAGCGGTAGTGACATTTGAACTAATTAAAGTATTCCTGGAGTACTACCCGCCGACGAACCAAAGTTTGCGCCTATAGGACTTGTATCAGCCGATATAGAGCCCCGTGAAGTTGGACAAAAACACACTTTTTAAAAATATTAAAACTCAAGTATTTTTGGAAAACTTTTGTAAAAATGGTATTTAATTTATTTTATAAAACTTAAACACAAACACATAAGGGTGATATAAACTTTAAAAACTCATATGCATATAGTACATGTCACATTTTCTCAAATGACTTAATTAATTAGGTCGCGGTTAAGACTTTCAGGTTACGTTTCGAGCTTGTGCATTTGACTCGTTATCATTGCAATACCTTGTTGAGGTGAGTTTTCGTAGCCCCCTTTTCATAATATTTTTATTGGGGTAAAATGGTACTCAAATGATGTTTTAACTGTTTTCATGTTGTGATAAATGTTTTCACGATTTCTTTTGGGCAATATGTGTGTTTAATTGCAATATGTGCCTTGTTGTATGGTTTTATCACATGTGTTCAATTGTGCGTAACTGTTTAACTCCGTGTTGGATCCGAAGCATTTTGATAGTACTATTGGGGTAGTTCCCCCACTGTTAGCAACTTGTGTGTGAAATTTGGTAGGTTGTTGCCGCAAACTTTGTGGTTTCATTAAGTGCTTATATTGGTATATCATGCTCACTAGTCCTACGCTATTATATTTCACAGCTTCATGGTTTAACTCTTAAACTTACGAGCTCACCAACTTTATGTTGACGTTTTCGAGTAACCATTTTCAGGTGTTAAAAATGAAGTTTCTTAGAAGGTTGAGTATGGGCCTGGCTTAGCAGACATAAATCAAGACCCTTCTGAGATGTGTACCCATGGAGTTATGCATTTTAAATAGCTTCCTGAAGACATAGTCATTGTGGACTTATGTATCATGACTTATATTTATCCCGTCTAGGAGAACTATTGTAACTTTGACTATGATGCATTTAGTACTTCTCTATTCAGACACCTTGCGTTCTTGATTATGAAGTCATATCCCCCGTCAATGCCATTTCGCTGCGCCATTTTTTGGGTGTGACATATGCCTTTATGACTTGCGTATTATTTTTAAGATGTAAAAGACTTTGATTAAACTCAGGGCCGGTTCTGAGATTTTGGATGCCCTGGGCGAGCCGAGTAAAATATGCCCTTTGTAAACAAACAACATATTTTTTTGGGGTTTGGAACCTGGTCAAGCCAGGCGGCTCATCCCCGCGCCATATTTTTTTAGGATTTTCATCATCTTCGCTAACATTAACCTCATGAGTTTCTAGATTTTCATTATCATCCTTAACATCAACCTTATCATTTTCTAAGTTTTCATTATTTATAGGATTTTCATTATCTATATCAACATTAACCTCGTCATTATTTTTTTCAACATTATTAGTTTTTTTTCGTTCTAACTACATACCCATCCACAGAACCGTGTTGAGGTTGGTCTAATGCTTGTTGATTTTTTTTTCGTTTTCTATTTTGGGCACCTGACGGTTGTGAACGACGCAACATGACAAAATAAAATGTAAATATCTAATATTCTACAAAAGCAAAAATAATAAGTATGGAACAATATCACATGATCAAATTTATGAAGAGAAAAAAGATGATCGGTTGTTTCGTTAAACTCCTTTCCAATTCGAAACTTATTTCCCGTGAATCTGTAATCACAATGCTTAGTCAAACACTCAAACAGCCTTGCCTATGGACTACCGTTTTCTTTTCTTCTACGAATGTAAAACTGCCATTCCAAATATCTATACTACATAAAATGGAAAAACAGTCAAAGTGGAAAAGTGGAAAAGTGAAAAAGTTTAATGGTCAAATGAGAGAGAAATATATTTGTGTAATTAATACTCTTATTAAAACACCCCATTACTTAAAAGTACAATAATTTATTCACATTGTACAACCAATTAAAAGCATATCTACCAAATTAAAAACAACCAATTAAAACACCCCTTATTAAAAAGTACAATGAAATTTTCACAATGTACAATTTAAACAAGCTACAACATAATTCTAAATATAAAATAATTAAACAAACTAATTAATGTTATTTTTAAAACACCTTAAAATGAAAAGTACATGTTATTATACACATTATACAAATTAGTAAAACACACAAAGCTTCGTACAAGCTAACAAGTTGATGGTACATATAGTTTTAAAAATCGGACCGGACCAATGGGTTCAACCGGAAACCGGTGTCGCCATCGGTTCGGCTAACCAATAACAGTCATCTGGAAACGAACTAGAGAGGACCCGTTAAAACCGATACAAACTGGTGAATCATGTCTCATCGAGATCTATTTCTTCGGTTAATAGTCACAGGGTACTCGCCGCCGCAACGCGCGGGTACCCTCCTATATTATATATAAAGGAAAAACCAAAAAGTAAAAAGTAAAAATTTGAAACTATTAACACATATTGAAAACCAGGTTGACACAAGACGCTTTAAATCCAGTGGGTTGACCCTGTTTAATTTGACCTGTTTTGACCCAACATGTCATATTGACTCTGTTTAAATCGACCCGTTTTTCGACGGGAACGGTTCAACTGGTTGAACCACCCGGGTCGAACCGGGCTTCAAAACGTTATGTTTAATCCCCAAATCTTCAAACTTTTTTTATTTTTCGTCTAGAACCCATAAACCTTTTTTTTAACACAAAACGATCTGTCGCTATATAAATATATTATCTATAAGTTTTTCTTCAAAAAAAATTATAATGTTTTACAATTATGAGAAAATATGTGCCCGTTAGTGCACATTTAACTTTTCAATATGCTAAATACGCTCATTTCAAAAAAAAGATGGGGCTAAATGTGCCTAAATCTTTTACAAAATATCCAAAATTAGCCAATTTTTATTTTATTTTTGGGCTAATCATATTCACGCTAATTTTAGTCACAAGTAATCTCTTCCTTGTTAGTTTTTACGCAACAAGTAACGTGTGTTGTTAGTTTTTATCCTATAACTGATGTAATGTTTACTTTCATTTTCATTAAATGATTTTATATGTTGTTTGATAGATGTTAAAAATTTTGTATAGACTTTAATTATCTTATAGTACAACCGTTTGCAATTGCATTTTCATCGGTTCACGTTCTATTTTAAACGCTACACAAAACACTCACCACAATATCACAAATCATTAATTATCTGACGCTAGAAACAGCTGCCGCTAGGTGCGGGTACTCGTCTAGTATCTTTTAAATACTTAATTACTTAGTCAAACATATCTTTTAAATCTTTAGTCAAATTGCCGTTTCAAATGGCGTAAGTCTTGTTTCAAGTTAGTATGTAGTGGGCTTTTTCTATAATGGGCCAAAGTTAACACAATATATATACATA
This sequence comes from Chrysanthemum makinoi, assembly GCA_910596185.1. Taxonomy (NCBI): domain Eukaryota; kingdom Viridiplantae; phylum Streptophyta; class Magnoliopsida; order Asterales; family Asteraceae; genus Chrysanthemum; species Chrysanthemum makinoi. The sequence continues at coordinate 8,775,498 of OU343217.1, forward strand.
TTGGATCTCTAGTTAGCTGCCCCCCTCCTTGGGCTGCCCCGTGGAGTCCTACGACGAGACTCCAGTTACTCACCCCTCAGACCGGGTGCCCTTTGAGTGGGTATACTTAAGAGGCCGACCAACCTCTCATCCCCTTTCTCTTGTTTTTGTGGGTTAAGGGCACACATACTAATTATATGAAGGGAGATTTGTTGCAGTACATCATTATCATAGATTGATGTATGAATCTATATGTTACAAGTCTTGAATGGGCAGAACTTCTAACATGATAGATTGATATGATTTTTTTGCCATGAGGATCGGACTTGCTTTCAATAGTTTTCCCTTATGTATTATAAACCATGGTACTTAAGACATGATGCTACCGACTTTATTTACGATGACCTTCTAGAAAAATTATTAGAACCAGGTGTTTACTTTGACTTTGAATTTTTGACTTTATATTCTGGAAATATTTTGTTTACATGCAATTACGTGTGAATCAAAGTATTACAAATCTTGTCCGAGCGGGACTTTGTAATAGGAGGATTTATATGATAATTGCTATGTTAACTCACTTATAAAGACTTTAATCTTATTTACATTAACCGTGTACTCACCAACTATTTTTATAGTTGACCGTTTTCTCTCATGCATCTCGGGTGATCATCACTAGTATGTTACTACGGATGCTTATTTTCAAAGGCATTGTTTTAATAATCAAGAATTATGCTTTTATTATCCAGTGATGGGTAAGAATGTAATAACATTGTTGCAAACTTTCCATTTAAATTATGTATTCAGAAACACGTAACCTATTCATCTTTTACGACTCATTTAATAACAGCTGCATGAAAAAGTGTGTGCATGTTGCTATAAAGGGTAGTAACTAGTAAAAGATAAAATGGAAATTTCAAATACATCAAAAACCACCGGCCCAACCAAACAGCCCGTGTGAAAGTGAGAGTTGGGCTCTCCAAGGTTGAGAGAGCTGGGGTAATGTAGAAAAAATAAAAAGGTTTTTAATAAGGTGCGGGTATATAAAGTGGTGACCAAAAGGGTTTTTTCATAGTAATAAACAAACGCAGGATTATTAAGAAGAATTAGTATATTCAAATATTGTTGCCGAGGTATATATATAATCTTCTTCTTCTTCTTCTTATATGATTTAATTTTTATTATATTGAAAAATTATAAAGTGTGATTTATTTGCTGCAGGTTACATTGATCGGTATGGATGATAGTGAAACGATGATTCAGAATCCTCATCTGTTTGACCTGCAAAAAGAAGCTATCGAACTCTATTGTCGTGCTAAATTCAAAGTATGTTTCTTCTTTTTTGATTAATTACTGATTCTTCTAGTTCTATAATTTATTTATTTATTTATTTATTTATTGGGTTTGCATGCAGTCTAATCCGAAGAATACTGTGGGCTTATCGTCAATGCGTCGGGGTTCCTTTTGTGTTTTTTCCAAACCCAGAAGTGATCTTGACGTTATACTCTATTTCGTGCAAGGTTAGCAGCAGCAAGTATTATAATAATTAATTTTTTTCTTCTTCTATGCCGCCATGAAACTAACTCTATAGTTATATGCTTGCTTTAGGTCGATGCCCACACGGCGGTATTTATGACTTTTATAATGGGCTCGTGTATACTATGTTAGGTTTTGTAAAAGGCTGCCTCCCAAAAAGAATTCTTTTGTTTGTTGGAGGGTATGTATGTATTTTCAAGCATATATAATAATTACTCTTTATCAGATTACTATATTGCTTATTGCGTGTTTGTTTCTTGTCTTTCAGTCCTGCATGTCCCGACAAGCCTCATATGGAGTCGCTTGGATCGTGGTTAAAAGACAAGGATACAGCTGTTGATGTTGTCTGGTTTCCTGACATGGGTAATAGTGACACCACTCTGGATCGTATGACCACCGTTGTGAAGAAGGAAAGGCTTGAGGCATTCGTTGCTGCTGCAAACAACAACAACACTAGTCACATTGCTTATCTTGAGCCTGGATGTGATGTTCGTCAAGTCCGAACTGAGTAATTCTCCTCCTCTTTGCTTAATTGTATTCATACTACATTCATTCTATTATTGTTTTCTATTCTAATCTAATAATGATTATATATATAATTGTATATCAGGTCTGGAATCCTCACTCGTGGCCTTTCGATCTGAGAGGAGATAGCAACGCACAAGAACAAGGCTGCTGTTATAGATGGTCCTGAAAATGTTATACCATAAGAATCAACAAAATTAACAGCATATATGTGGAAGCTCTTCAAGTTGAACTGGTAACAATTATGTGGAATTTTTCGACAAAGACTGGATATTGACTATCGTTTACACTTTGCCATTGACTTTGAAAAGTAGAAGGTTTTGTGTATGCATATATACATGATTATTACCAATTATATATTTATATATCATATGATATATTTTGAGTACTTACTTTTAAATTTTGACAATCAAATGAGCATTAACAATGTGTCCTACTTCATCCACAAATCTTACTGTTCATATGCACAATTTCACTTGTGTGCTTATGATGCTCGTTTTCACGTTAGCAAAAATAGTGCTAATGATTTCAACAAATCAAGAGAAGCAAAAGCTTTGCTTCCAACTAATTGGTGGGGAGATAGAATTGCTTCTTTAGATCATTGTATCTGGCCTCATATTAGTTGCAATGAAGAAGGAAGTGTCAAATTCATAGACCTTTACTGTTATAATAATGATGGTCTAGCTGGTGATCTGGGAAGCCTCGACTTCGCTTCATTTCCAAACTTTGAGGATCTTTCTATTGATAACTGCAAGCTTGAAGGGAGCATCCCAGAGCAGATTGGTTTGCTATCAAACTTAACACATCTTTCGATTTATGGTAATCATCTCATAGGTATATTACCTGCCTCGTTTACCAATCTCATCCGTTTGGTAAGCCTTGATCTTTATAGTAATACTTTAATTGGTCAAATTCATTCATCGTTTGGTTCCATGGTTAATCTCACCTACCTGGATCTTAGTCAAAACAACCTTACTGGTATTCCTTCATCTCTTGGTTCCATGGTTAATCTCACCAACCTATACCTTATCGTAAATCAACTGAATGGATCAATCCCACCTGCACTTATAACTAACTTGCCTTACCTCGAAAAGTTGGAACCGAGTAATAACAATCTTGACGGTCCAATTGCCTCAAGAGCTAATTTGCATGTTTCCTTCACAAGGTTAAGAGACCTCAATCTTTCTCATAACTATCCTCCAAAAATCTTACTGTTAAATTTTGACAATCAAACCAGCATTAACTATCACTTATGTGCTAATGATGCTGATTTGTGTACAAAAACCAGTGCTAATGATTTCAACAAATCAAGCGAAGAAAAAGCTTTGCTTGCAGTGGGAAGATAGAAATTCTTCTTCGGATCATTGTACTTGGCCTGATATTAGTTGCAATGAAGAAGGAAGTGTCATTGGGATATACGTTTACTGTTATGGTTATGAAGGTCAATACGATCTGGGAAGTCGTGACTTCGCTTCATTTTCCAAACCCTGAGACGTTTTCTAATGGTAACTGCAGGCTAGAAGGGAGCATCCCAGAGCACATTGGTTTGTTATCAAACTTAACATATCTTTCGCTTTATAGTAATCATCTCACAGGTACATTACCTGCCTCGTTTACCAATCTCACCCGTTTAGAAAACCTTGATCTTTCTAATACGTATATCGCAGGTGTTTCTTTTGCCAATCTCACCCGTTTGAAAAACCTTGATCTTTCTAATAACAATCTCACAGGTGTTTTGTTCGCCAATCTCACCCGTTTACAAAACCTTGATTTTTCTTATAACTATATCAGAGGTGTTTCGTTTGCCAATCTCACCAGTTTAGAAAACCTTGATCTTTTCTATAACTCTATCACAGGTGTTTCGTTTGCCAATCTCACCAGTTTAGAAAACCTTTATCTTTCTTTTAACTATATCACAGGTGTTTTGTTTGCGAATCTCACCCATTTAGAAAACCTTGATCTTTCTTATAACTATATCACAGGTGTTTCGTTTGCCTATCTCACCCGTTTAGAAAACCTTGATCTTTCTAATAACAGTTTCACTGGTATTCTCCCAACTCAGGTTGTGAGTTTGGAGAATTTACATTATCTAGATCTTAGTCGTAATAACTTTATTGGTAAAATCCCTTCATCATTTGGTTCCATGGTTATTCTCGCCAACCTGGACCTGAGCGCAAATCAACTAAATGGATCAGTCCCACAAGAGGTAATTTATATGTTTCCTTCACATGGTTAAGAGAAGCTCGACTACTGTGGATCTTAGTCGAAACAACTATATGGGTTTCATCCCACCATCTTTAGGATCTTTATATAATCTCAAAGTTCTCGATTTGAGCGAAAATCATCTGAATGCATCCATCCCACATGAAATAAGTAACTTGAAGAATCTAGAAATGCTGAACCTGAGCAACAACAAACTTGATGGTCCAATTCCGTCAACTTTTGGTAATCTGAGCCAACTGCAATTTTTAAACCTTGACATGAATTCTATCAGTGGGTCTATTCCCCTAGATATAGCATATTTGATGAAGTTACGACATTTAGACTTTCATCATAATCGTCTTGTGGGTGCTATATCACAAGTGTGCGTGGTTGCAGAAACTTAGAATACTTGGAAGGTAATCATTTTGTTGGAGAAGCACTTAATCAGTGCGACTTACCATCTTTATTGATCTTAAATCAGTCTCAGAATCATCATACTGGAGAAATGGTCATAAGCGAAGAAAATAGCACGTACCCCGTTTGACCTTTTTTCTTCCCATTATCATTGGACTTTTCTTCTTAGTGGTTGTGTATTTCTTTTACAGTCGTAAAAAGGCTACCGCAAAGAAAATACAGCCTGAAATCACAAAACATGGAGATGTGTGCACGATAATGAATTATGATGGAACAATTGCATATGAAGACTTCATCAAAGCTACAGAGGATTTTGACCTCAAATATTGCATTGGAACTGGCGGCTACGGCAGTGTTTATGAAGCAAAACTGCCTAGCGGTCAAACTTTTGCTTTGAAAAAGCTTCACCGGTATGAAGCAAAGCAACCAGTATTCGACCAGAGCTTCAAGAATGAAACTTTACGAGTTTTGTTTGCATAACAAATGCAACTTCCTTGTATATGAATACATGGAAAAAGGGAGCCTCTTTTGTGCATTAAGTGACGATGAATTGGCTGTTGAAGTGGATTGGATGAAGAGGGTGAACATAATCAAAGATGTATCCCATGCTTTAGCTTACATGCATTACGATTGCAACCCACCTATTGTTCATAGAGATATATCAAGCAACAACATTCTTCTAAACTCGGAAATGGAAGGATTTGTTGCTGACTTTGGAGCAGCTAGATCGCTTGACCCCGATTCATCCAACCAAACAGTCATCGCAGGAACTTTGGGATACATTTCTCCAGGTAGTTACTTCTATTGGTTTGTGGGAGTTTTCAAACACGACAAAACGACTATTAGTGTGTGAGCCGATGGGGGCACACGCGATAAACACGAGTATACGTGTTGAACGTAAACTATACTTGAATATACATTTACCCGTTATGCATGATTATTGACCCGATCACTGATTTGACCCGTGGGCTTTTAATGGTTCATGTTTGGGTCGTTTAGGGTGGAGCCTTGGGCCTTGATTGATCCACACCGATCGGGTAAATAAGGGGATGGGTTTTTGTGTGGGATTTTAACTTAACGACCAAGCTAGGTAACCTAGTTTGGTTCGACATGTACCTTATATAAACATATCCCTACCTCTTGCATTATCACGCATAATAACACCTCTCTAACACCTAAACCGAATCAATAATATCCTGCTTCTTGCTCTTGGTCGTTTGCCTCAAGAAAACGATTAAGGGTTTTATTTTTTGGTTGAATTCTAAACTTGTAATCAAGACAAGTGTTTAGTTGAATTGGTTGCTCTTGTTTCCTTGTTTCCTTGTCGACACAAACAGCAGCAACAAGGGGGTATAACTGCTCCTGCTCGTGATTCATTATCTCAGACAGAAGCTATATATATCGAACAAGGCGTGTCCGATATCGGGTATAAGTTGACAAGCTGTTTTAGCAGCTTATTGGAGTTCTCGGACAGTACAAGATCAGGTCTTGCGATTTCTGATTCGTGGCATTATTCAAGTGACAAGGGTTGTTAGTTTTATTGTTTAGTTTCTCGACTAGCATTAATCAAACGTATACGTTAATTGGGTTTGTGTGTGATACTCTTCGAGGTATCTAATTTTGATACTAGGTGTTGGGAAATTCGTTTTTGGTAGTTAATACTTATAGTAGTAATGTTAGTACTGATAGTGTTATTTGATAAGTATTAACTAGTTAGTACTGATAGTGGAAATGTTAGTACTGATAGTATTAAGTTTGTACTGTTCTAAGTAAGGAATGTCGTGTATAGTTTGTAACAGCATATCTTCTATTCCAATAGAAGATATGATATACTTAATGCATAGTTATCTCTGTATGGGATCTCCTTAGTGTATAAAAGGAGATCCTAGCTAGGTTAAACATATACCTATTCTCTAGCCGTCTTAAGAAAAGCTTAAAGGTTGTAAACCCTAGTACTAGGAGAGTACTCATATTATTTCTTAATAATATTGAAGCTGTTGGTGTTACAATTGTGTTTACTTCAATCTTCTAAAGTACATTCAAGTAGATTCCGCATACTTGTGTGTATCTACAACAAAGTTTCTCATTGTTGTTTTGGAACCATCTAAGCCAACTAACACGTTTACAAGCTAAGTGTTCTAGATCCAAGGTTTGGGACTCTCACAAGTAGTATCAGAGCTTGTGTCATGAAGCTTTATTTTTAGAAGATCATGTGTGACAAATCTGAAGAAATGGATTTGGACAAATCCAATGATGTTAATAGAGTTCCTAAGTTACCGCCAAATGAATATGAACTCTGGAGAATGCACATAGAGCAGGACTTCTTGGTACTTGATTTCAAGCTGTAGAACATTGTGCTCTATGGAAACTCTTACAAATCAACTGTCACTGAAGAAGTTGGTGGTAAGACTGTTACTAAAGAAAAAGGTGATCCTATCACCAATGAAGAAATGGCTCTAAGAGGCAATGATCTCAAGGTCAGAAGTCTTTTACTCATGGCAATACCTGATGATCATCAACTCACCTTCAACAAACACAAAGATGCTCAGAGTTTGTTCAAAGCCATTGAAGAAGTTAGTGGTAAGACTGTTACTAAAGAAAAAGGTGATCCTATCACCAATGAATAAATGGCTTTAAGAGGCAATGATCTCAAGGTCAGAAGTCTTTTACTCATGGCAATACCTGATGATCATCAACTCACCTTCAACAAACAAAAAGATGCTCAGAGTTTGTTCAAATCCATTGAAACCAGATTTGGTAGAGATTCTGTCACCAAGAAAACTCAGAAGACTCTTTTGAAGCAAGAATTTGAAAACTTTACTGCTGGTGCAACTGAGTCCATTGACTCAGTTTATAATAGGCTTCAAAAACTTGTTAGTCAACTGGCAGTATTGGATGTGGAGCTCTCCAAGGAAGATGTCAACCTCAGGTTTGTTAGAAGTCTTCCATCACCAAAATGGGACACTCATGTCATTGTATGGAAGAACAAGCCAGATTTTGAAACCATGAAGTTGGACAATCTATTCAATAGCTTTAAGGTGATTGAAAAAGACATGAAAAGAAAAGCAGCTGCATCTTCCAGTTCTGGGTCACAAAATATAGCCTTTGTGGCTCACCTTGTCACTAGCAATGATAAGGACAGTTTTGATGTTAGTACTCCTAGCACTAATGTTAATACTTATGGCTCAGTAACCACTCCAGCAGGCATCAATGAAGGTACAATATATGCTTTCATAGCTGAGCAGAGTCAAGGATCCCAGATCACTCATGATGATCTGAGACAAATCCATGAAGATGACATGGAAGAGATGGATATCAAATGGAACATTGCCCTGATCAGTATGAGGGCAAGAAGGTTCATGAAGAAAACTGGAAGGCGAATTAAGATCAATGATGGAGATACTGCTGGGTTCGAAAAGGGAAAGGTTGAATGCTACAACTATGGCAAGCTTGGGAATTTTGCCAGAGAATGCACAGTGAGGCTGAAAATTCTAAAGCAATGGTGGCTGTTGATGGTGCTGGATATGATTGGAGCTTCATGGCAAATGAAGAAGAGAGTCCAATCAACATGGCTTTGGTATCTGAGGTACTTACTGAAACAAATTGCTCAGATACATGTATTACATTAAGCAAATATTTAGAGCTAAAAACCATGTTTGATAATGTGTCTGAAGAACTTGCTAAAACTAGTTATAACTTAACAAATCATAAAAGAGGTTTAGCAGTTTTAGAAAAACAAACGCACTATAAAGAAAACGAGTCAAAGTTCTTGAAACAACTACTGTTCTTAATAGGGAAATCTCCTTTAAAGAGATCACCATAAATGTGTTAAAAGAAGAATTAGAGAAAGTCACAAAAATTAAAGCTAACATAGAGCTAAGTGTTGAGCAACTTAAATACAAACAACATTATAACTCTGAGAGAGTTGATATATACCTGGAAAAAGCATTAATTGGCAAAGCCAAATCAGGTATGGGGTATAAGACAGTACCACCACCATTCAGAGGTATCCCTTGACCTCCTGGTATAGACCTTGCACACACTGGATTAGAAGAGTTCCAGGAACCCACATTTGTCCGAGGCCATATAATCAAAAGTACTTTTCCTAAAAAGACTGATGAAGTATTTGAAAGTGCCAGTGACACCTCCTTACCTGAGGTATCTGAAAATAAAAAGGCTAGTGTAGAGCCTAGTGAACCAAAGCAAGTACAGGCCACTAAACCAGTGAGCCATTTGACAAACCTGTTAATAAGCAGTTAAATATGCTGAGATGTATAGAAACATGTAATCTAGTCCTAGAGGTAACAAGAGAAACTGGAACCAATTAAAATCTGAGCAACTAGGAGATGAATTTGTCATGTATAATAAATCTTGCTTTGTGTGTGGTAGCTTCTCTCATCTGCAGGCTTATTGCAGACATCCTTTGAGACCTCAACCCATCATGACCCCAAGAGTAGTTCTTCTTAAAGCTGGCATAAAATCTTTGAATAATGCAAGACCAGTTAATACTGCTAGATTACAACCCAGAGTATTTGGTGAAAGACCCAAAAGAAACTTTTCAAAATCATTAACTACTTCACCAAGGTCCTTTAAATCAGTACAAACCTTTAACTCTTATGATGAACAGATCAAGTTTTACAAGAAAAAGTTTAATACTTATGAGCCAAGACTTAATATTGATAGGCCAAAAGTTAATACTTTTAAGCCTAAAATGAAACCTGCTGACTCTAAAGTGAATGCTACAAAGGGAAACAAGGGAAATGTTGTTAATCCCTCAGCTTGTTGGGTGCAAAAGACCACTCAACCCAACAGTGCATCAGTTACTCTCAAGAAATATGATTACATTGATGCACGAGGCAGATACAATTCAATAATGGCTTGGGTCCCCAAAAGGTACTAATTTCCTTTATTTTATGTGCAGGGACATTCCAATAATAATGATGATCTTGGCTATTCAAACAGTGGGTGTTCCAGACACATGACTGGAAATCTATCCTAGCTTTCAGAATTCATTGAATTGAATGGAGGATATGTTTCCTTTGGTGGAAGAATTACTGGTAAAGGTACAATCAAGACTGGTAATTTGGACTTTCAAGATGTATACTATGTGAAAGAACTCAAATACAACCTGTTTAGTGTGTCACAAATGTGTGACAAGAAGAATTTTGTTCTATTCATAAATACTGATTGCTTGGTTTTATCTCCTAATTTTAAGTTGCCTAGTGATGATCAGGTTCTACTTAAGTTTCCTAGGAAAAGCAATCTGTATAGTGTAAATATGAAAAACATAGTGCCCAAAGACAACCTTACATGTTTAGTTGCTACAGCTTCTTTGGATGAATCTATGTTATGGCATAGAAGGCTAGGTCATGTGAACTTTAAGGTAATAAATCTTTTGGCTAAAAACAACCTTGTAAGAGGTTTACCCTAAAAAAGATTTGAAAATAAACAGACCTGTATTGCATGCCTCAAAGGGAAGCAAGATAGAGCCTTGTAAGAGGTTTAACTCTATCACTCAACCACTTCATATGCTGCACATGGATTTATTTGGCCCCACAAATGTTAGCAGCCTGAATTTTAAGAAGTATTGTTTGGTTGTGAGTGATGATTTTAGCAGATTTACTTGGGTTTTCTTTCTGAATACTAAGGATGAGACCAGTGAAATCCTTAAGTCTTACATAGCTGCAGTAGAAAACCTAGCTGATAAGAAAGTTAAAATCATTAGGTGTGACAATGGAACAGAGTTTAAAAACCAAGTGATGAATGATTTCTGTCAACTTAAGGGTATTAAAAGAGAATACAGTGTAGCTAGAACTCCTCTGCAAAATGGGGTTGCTGAAAGGAGAAATAGGACATTGATTGAGGCTGCTAGGACTATGTTAGCAGATTCCAAGTTACCCACAACATTTTGGGATGAGGCAGTTAACACTGCATGTTATGTTCAGAACAGGGTACTAATGGTAAAACCTCATGGCAAGACTCCCTATGAGCTGTTTTTAGGTAGAAAGCCCACCCTAGACTTTCTTAAACCTTTTGGGTGTTATGTCTCTATTCTCCATACCATTGACCATTTAGGTAAGTTTGATGGAAAATTTGATAGTGGATATCTGGTTAGCTACTCATTGAATAGTAAATCCTTTAGGGTTTATAATTCTAGAACCAGAAGGATAGAGGAAAATCTGCACATAGAGTTTCTTGAGAACAAACCTAGTGTAGAGGGGCAAGGACCAACATGGCTTTTTAATATTGATATGCTAACAGAATCTATGAACTATGTGCCTGTTTCTGGGGATTCTAACATGAATGCAGGTAAAAAGCAAGGTCCTGATGCAGATTCTGATGATGATGATGACTGCATCCTATTGCCCATTTGGAATGACAACTCAGGTGGAAGCACTTCTTCAGGGGAGGCAAACAGAGATGATTATCAGCCTCCAAAGACCAATGACTCTAATGCTGAAGGAGATGCAACCAATATAGATGACACAGTGGTAGAACCTCAAGTGTTCAGTACAATTGTGGTTAATACTGATAAGCCACAAGTTAGTACTGATGAGCCAAATTTTTGTACTGATGGTCCTCATTCCATTCCATCAGTCAATGCAGAGGTTCCTGATCCCTTTGATGAAGCTGATGAGATTGATTTTACAAATATAGCTTCATCTTATGCTGTTCCTGCTACACCACACAGAAGAATTAATTAGGATCATCTCTTGGAAAATGTTATTGGGGATGTCAATGCTGAAAGAACTACAAGATCTAAATTTCAGCATAGTGAGACAGGATTCTTTAGTGCCATATATGAAGAAAGAAATCATGGTGCCTCACAGACATGTCTCTTTGCCTGTTTTGTTTCCCAAGCAGAACCAAAGAAAGTCTACAAAGCTCTTGAAGATGAAGCATGGGTAGAAGCAATGCAAGAAGAGCTTCTCTAGTTCAAACTTCAGAATGTATGGGTTCTTGTGGATCTTCCTGATGGAAAGAGAGCTATTGGCACCAAATGGGTTTTCAGAAACAAGAAAGATGAAAGGGGTGTGGTAATAAGGAACAAGGCTAGACTGGTAGCTCAAGGGTATACAGAACATGAAGGAATTAACTATGGAGAGATCTTTGCTCCAGTGGCAAGGATTGAAGCTATTAGATTATTCCTGGCTTTTGCATCATACAAAGACTTCACAGTATACCAGATGGATGTGAAGAGTGCTTTCCTCTATGGAAAGATTGAGGAGGAGGTTTATGTCTGTCAACCTCCAGGCTTTGAAGATCCCAACTTTCCAGACAAAGTATACAGGGTTCAAAAGGCACTCTATGGTCTCCATCGGGCCCAAGAGCTTGGTATGAAACATTGGCCAAGTATCTTTTGGGAAATGGCTTCAGAAGAGGAAAGATTGATCAGACTTTATTTATCAAGAATGTGAAGCATGATATCCTGTTGGTTCAACCAAGCACGATCTATGTAGAGAATTTGAAAAGTTGATGCACGACAGGTTTCAGATGAGTTCTATGGGAGAACTCGCCTTCTTTCTTGGGCTACAGGTTAAGCAGAAGACATATGGCATATTTATTAGCCAAGATAAATATGTCAAGGAGATTTTGGTGAAGTTTGGCTATGACAACACAAAGATTGCAAGTACTCCTATGGAGCATAATAAGCCATTACTTCCAGATGCTGATGGTGAAAAAGTTGATCAGCATCTCTACAGATCAATGATTGGCTCATTGATGTATTTGACTGCCTCCAGACGAGACATTATGTTTGCTGTATGTGCATGTGCAAGGTTCCAAGTCTCTCCAAAGCTTTCTCACTTGCATGCAGTTAAAAGAATCTTTAGATATCTGAAAGGCCATGCTCAACTAGGCCTTTGGTATCCTAAGGACTCTCCCTTTGATCCGGTAGCTTACTCTGACATTAACTATGCTGGGGCAAGTCTTGATAGGAAGTCAACCACAGGAGGATGTCAGTTTCTTGGTGATAGGTTGATTTCTTGACATTGCAAGAAGCAGAGCATTGTGGCAAACTCTACAACTGAGGCTGAGTATGTGTAACAATTCGCATTTTAAGGATTTCTATCCATTCTCAAATTTTTACTATTCACCTCGAGAAATTACTATTCACTTTTACTATTCATCCCATAAAAATTTTATTTCACATTCTCGTAAGATAAATTACTTTAGTAATATCCTGAGAGTTTGACAATCGTAAGATCATTTTCGCAAAAGTTATTAAGAAAACATCGTTTTAAAGTCTCGTTTTGGTCGGAACACCATTTAAACATCCCGCGCATAACGAAAATCAACTCTGACAATTTTCCTCTCATCAGATGAATTTTTTATCACTCATAATAAATTAGAGAATTTTTTAAGATTTCATTTTAAAATGTTACCAAATAAACCCTGAGCCGTACGAGACTAAACTTACGTTTTAAACAATTCTACTTAGACCCAGACTTAACCATTCCTGCACTGTGTTTTCTAAGATATTTAGACGCTTTTACATTTTTTGGAAAAGTCAAACATATTTCCCTCCTCCGTTTACCATAAAGAAATTAACCTTGTACGTTATCTAGTTTTGCTTAAATCGCGTAACATTTAGACTTCGCGTATAACTATTAAGTTATCCCACGTATGAAGAAAACCACATTTTAACATCTCATATCACTTTTATACTAATTTTAGTCTACTTTAACTAAATTCACGGTTATTTCCCTGAAATTTCGTTTTTCTTTTCTGATAAATTGCGAATTACGCGTTTTTGACCCGCGTTTCCAGCTTTAAGCAGCGTTTTTGCACCCAATGAGACTTATCACCAATTTTATATTTTTAGATGGAGTATAATGATGATTTTCATCATTCCTACAAGTTTCGTATTTTTACAATACTCGGTTTTACGTTTTATGGTTTAACGGCTTACAGTTAGCGATTAACGGAACCAAAACTCACTCCGTAACCATGATAATACCAAAACTATCCACCTAAGTCATCTTATCTTGTTATGGCCGACATAGGGGGGGGGTGTAGTCATCATTTTGGTGGCTTGATCCTAACCATGGTTCATTTAGATCATTACATGTGTCCTAACTTAACCATGGTTAATATTTAACCCAATATATGGTTAACCAAACTTACCCTCCTATAAATAGAAAGTGAAATACATCCTAAAACCCCTCAAACACTGATTTAGGTCGTTCTTATCACAAAATATTAATATCTTCCATAATTTGTTCTATAAACTCCAAGTTTATGCAAAGAAGTTTCAAGTAGTAAGTTACTACATCAAATTCTCTAGCAAGTTTAAGTGATCTTCTTGAGTTTAGATCCACTAAAGTCACTTAGTACTTCATCACCAACTCTTCAAGATCACAAGGGTGCCAAGGTGTAGAAATCTAGCTCGATTCAAGGTCCTTAGTGTTCAATCAAAGTCCGATCCTTACTAGTTACTCCTTTCTTAATTGAAAGCCAAAAGTTGTAAGCAACTAATCACCACCATCATCTCATCTTATTTATTCATAATCTTAACAATTTCATGCTGTATATATAGTTACTATGTTGATTCATAATGTACATATACTCAATCACATGTTTTAATTCACATATTGTCGTAAAAGTAACAAACTAGTAAACTAGTCATATTCTACATATTTGAAACCATTAAAACCAGCCTCATATGGACTTTATAACTTACATAATATGGTAGAAAAGATAAAAAGGTAAACATAGCAACTTGAATCACCTAAAACGGACAAACGAGCCAAAAGTTATGGCCAAAAGAAGTTAGCAAAACCAAAACGCCGAAACTGTCTAAACACAAGCTGTTAAGCAGCTGTCCGTGTTGAAAGTGGTACTTCTGGTCCGAATCATCAAAAAGTTAAAACACGAAAGTTGTCCGGAACGACGTTTTCCTTCGATTTCAAAAAAGCTCGGACCTTGAAAACGCTTAAATAGTCCATATTCTTTCAAAAACTGAAACTGCACTATATATAGTTTCACGACTATACTTTTGTCACAACTAAAAGCAAAACCAAGTTATTTTCATAGATAGTTACATATTAAGTTAACAAAACTTCATTTAGTCTTTGAAATAGTGTTTTCACAAGTAACGGAAAAATGACCATTTTACCTTTTCCGACGATTTTTACCAAAACTTCATTCTTGAACATGTTAATAAGTTGTAATAACTAGTAAACAATGAGAACTTGTAAAAACTAGATATTTACTAAAAACATGATAAACTTTATGGTATAACAATCTTCACTCAAAACATATGTTGTATCTAATAAGTGCTACAAAACTAGGGAGCTTCATGTGAGGGGTTTCATTTGAGTAAAACATATCGACGAGTTGCTGGATTTACGATTTAAAGTGCCCTAGCTCCTCGAACGTTTACTACATGACCTCTGAATTATGATGGCCCGAACGGTAGTACGATATATATAACCTATACACGTTTTCACAACTAGACCATTTCTATAAACGACATACACAAAAACCATGTACTACATCATGCTCAACATAGAGACGTATATAGGATGGTTTATGTTTTCCTAATCATTATTTCAAACCTAAGTCGCAACATCCTATTCTAGGTTGCTCATAGAAGTTCTCACGGCATATCCATCATTCTCATTATACATATGATATCATTTACTCTGAGGTGAGTTCATAGCCCCACTTTCTATTACTTAATTGTTTTACAAACCCTTGGGGGAGATACATGCTTTATTTTAAACCGAACACATTGCTTTCAAAATGTATACTTATCTGATTGTTATTAGCACTAAGTTACCGCATTTACCAAACTTAAGTCCCTTAATCATGAATCATTAATCACTAGTGAGAGTGGGCGTGAATATTGTGAATAGATCTATTGGGATTGACGAATCCCGTTTGTGTTGACCGGGTAGGCAAACAATCGCACTATATTTGAGTAACATTGGTAAAAACGGAAAATTTTACCTCATAGGGCACGCACCGACATTTTCTCCAATTAATTTTGGAACACGTTAACGCCTTGATTGCATAATGCTTAGTCTAATAATAACTGTTTTGGTTTTCAAACCATTGGTGTGAATTTATAACTCACACTACAAACATAATGTGTTCAACCATCAAACAAACTCTATGAATTTCACTCAACCTTTGTGTTGACAGTTTTAAGCATGTATTTCAGCTCCATAATGTCGGAAGCTGGCACGGAAGAGCGAGGACTAGATCAAGAAGGCTATAAATATTTTATCATTCACAAAACATCAAAGACTTTATATTGATGTACTTTGTAAACAATGGAACCAAATGGGACCTATTTTGTAAACTCTGATATATTTTAATAATTTGAATGATAAATCCTTTTTAAACGACTCCTTTAGAGATCATTTTCTATTGTTATGACTGTTGTGCCATGAAGTAACACCCAGTTTGAATTCCGCTGCGTATCACGAAATTGGGGGTGTTATAGTATGTAGCTGCTGCAAGTTGTTGTGGTCAAGTTCTCTGGATTTAGAATCAGATGCTTGATTATGGGTATAATTTCATGGGCACTGTCATTTATATTTATTTATAACAACAGTACTATATGCATTATAAAAAATCCAGTTTTTCATTCTAAAACTAAACATATAGAGATAAGACATAATTTTATAAGAGACTGTAATGAAAAGAAACTCATTCAGGTTGATAGAATTGATACTGAGTTTAATGTTGCAGATCTTTTAACAAAAGCCTTTGATTTGGGAAGGTTTCAGTAGTTGGTGACAAGTATTGGGATGCTTCATCCATAATATGTCTTATCTCTCTCTATTTTGTAAAGTTTTGTAAACTAGTGGTTAGTACTGATTGTTATCCTGTTAATACTTATTGTGTTAAGTTAATACGGATTGGCAAGAAAATGTCTTGGATTGTGTTTTCTTGGTTTTGGACAAACTTTTCAGGCATAACACAAGCAGTATGGACATGGTTTGGTGACTCAATGTTACAGCACATGTGGTTCTCTCTCTTATGATCATTCTGAATCCACAAAATGATGGAATTTGCTGTAACCATGGAATTTGTGATGCCAAAGCATTATGTGGCATCTTGTGATACTAAAGAACATAAATTAATGGTTTCAGTTAGTCAGATTCATTCTGCACTAACCCACTCTTTGCCATTCTATCTGTTTACAGATAGTGTGACTAGCCTAAGGGCATCTGGCTTAGAGAACAACGAGCAACCGTGAATCCAACACTTGTGTTGGATGCAACACTTGCCACGAGCTGGAAACCCTGTTAGGAAGGCCCTTCTAATAGGACTATCCATCACAGGCAGTGCTATGCACTGAAACCATTGGTTTTCTCCAAACCAGAGGCCATGTAAGGCCGGCCTTGCTTAAGTGTCTGTCACCACACTTAATCCCTTCAAAATTGGGGTTCCAGTATTATAATTTCCAAACTATGAGATAATACTGATGGGTAAAATTAATACTGATGGTTATAAGTTAGTACTGATAAGCATAGTTAGTACTGATGAACTAGCCGTTAGTACTTATTCCAAAAGTCTGTTATGCAATGATTACTTTTGCAAGTAGAGTTGTTACCGTCTGTTTCCTTATAAAAGGGTTTCCTAATTGGTTTCTCTTCACTTTTTACCATAAATATTTATAAGGCGGTTCAACTAAAATTCTTCAAATCTCTATATATTGCATAACTTTCCAATTGCTTTCACCACAATTCACTAAAGGCTTTTGCGATTAAATCCCACCTTACTAACCCTTATTATAATCATTCATGGCTCCTCTTGATTTTGTCGACAAGCATAACATGGTGGCGTGCTTGGAATTGCCCGAAGGTCATGATGAATTTACTGAGATGGTAGCTTTTCAAAACCGAAGCCGCTTCAGGTTTGCTTTACTCTTAAACCCTACTATCATATGTACCCCTGTCAGGAAGTTTTGGCAAACTGCAATTGCCTCAACAACTGAGGAAGGGGTACAACAGTTAATTGGTACAGTGGATGGCACACAAATAGTTATTACTGAAGCATCTCTAAGAGAACATCTTCATCTTAGGGATGCTGAAGGTATTAACACTTTGCCTGGCACTAAATTTTTTGAACAACTCTCATTGATGGGGTATAGACATGATGACACTTTCAACTTTCACAAAAGTCAGTTTTCCCCACAATGGAGATTACTAATCCATACCCTCCTACACTGCTTGAGTCACAAAAGGACTGGTTGGGATGCTTTTCCCACAAACATAGCCACAGCCTTGATCTGCCTTGCAACTGGCAGGGTGTTCAATTTTTCAAACTATATATTTGAGGGTATGCTTAAAAATGTAGTAAGCAAAACCAAGTTTCTGATGTATCCCAGGTTTATACAAATATTTTTGGATCTTCATAAACAAAACCTACAGCCTCACAAAAATATTTATCCTTCAAAACTACTCACAGCCCAAGTGTTTTCAAATATGTCAAGGGTTGTGGTAGGCTATAATGGGGTTGTAGTGCCTTTATTTGCTAACATGCTCATTGCAGAGGGTGAAGGACCATCAAGCACAAGTGGCTCCCAACACACACCCACAGATCCTGAACACTCTCCTAATCAACCTCTTTCATCAACAAGTAGGCAATCCAGACAGGAGAGTGGGACAGCTCAGACCCATTCTCCTCCTATCATTGAAGCAGAAGAGCCTATCTCAGGTGATGGAGGGGATAGAATGGTGAGGGCTGCCACTACTCAACCAGGCTTAGAAGCTAGTGAAGATAGTGGTAACATCAATAAGACCCAATCCATGCCAACACCTAGTGAGCACTCCTCACAGGGTGGACCCAGGTAACGGCTTAAAAGGGGGGTGTATCTGCTCAGGCTAGGCCTGGGAGTGCATCTCAATTGCCCAGTGACCCACTCTCTCAGCAGGTAACACAGCTGGAAGTGGTGAGGGCAGCTTATCACTTCATGAAATGACGGATTTGTACAGGTTCTTATGCAGAAAAGTTACCACTCTGGAGCTTGCTTTGGATGAACACACGAAAGCTGCTGCAAAAGTTCATACCAGGATGCTCCTTAAAATGAAAAGGCTAGAGCATCAAGTCAAGCTTCTTTCTAAACCAACTGCAAAAGCAACTCCAGTCACCACATCTCTTAAACGAAAGGCCAAGTTCAGAGTTTCTATCATATCAACAGAGGATTCTTCCAAACAGGGGAGGAGTTCTGACATTCAAGGAAGAACAGAATTTGGTTAGTGGCAAGGTGGTCATGATTTTCAAAGCCCTTTTCTTGATGAAGAAGAAGAAGTTCAGATCACCAAACATGCAGAAGAAGTACTTAGTACTCCTACATGCACTATCAGTACTATCCCAGTTAGTACTGTTATTGTTGTAGTTAGTACTGATAGTACTATAGTTAATACTTCTGGTGTTCTGCAATTAGTACTAAGTCCAATCATCCAAGTAGCTGCTGAATTACAACAAGCCACAACAACAGAGGCCACCATCATCACTACCATCTCACATGAAGACAGTGATGAAGAAGATAGAGAGAAACATGCAGTCTTAGGACTTTAGAGCTTGAAGAAATCAGTCCCTATCTCTCCAACTTACAAGAAGCCTCCTGTTATGTATCTGAGAAAGAAAAGCAAGTCAGCAGTAACAAAACATAAGGAAAAGGGAGTCACTATCAAAGAAGGAGGTGCTCCACCATCACCAACCTCCTCAATTCCAAAGATAGATCCCAAAGACAAGGGCAAGGGCATTCTAGTGGAAGTACCAAAGAAGAAGAAGGAAATTGAAAGATTGAATGAAAAAGCAGCAAGGAAGCTAGCAGCTAAATGGGATGAGCAAGAATTACAGAAAGACGCTAAAGAGAAAGAAAAGAAAAAGATGGCTAAATTAGATGAATACTGGAAAACATGGGATGAAATGAGAGCCAAAGTGGAAGCAACTCAGGAAATACAACAGAAGCTGCAACAAGATCAGAATACAAGTGTTAATGAAGCAGCTCAGTTGTTCAGTGAGATATTGGCCAGAAGACATAGTCAATTTAGACAGCAAAGGGAAATTGAAAAGGTCTCAAGACCTCCAAACAAAAGTCAGCAAAAGATGTATCTCTGCAAGTACATCAAGTATCAAGGTGAAGACAGAAGAACATTGAAGCAGCTTAATCAGTTATCTTGGGAGACTCTTCAAAGACTGGCTTCAAACCTATGCAAGGTGAAGACAGAAGAACATCAAGTATCAAGCTGAAGACAGAAGAACATCAAGTATCAAGCTATCAAGTATCAAGGTGAAGACAGAAGAACATCAAGTATCAAGCTGATTTAACTTAAAGAAGATTTTTGAACTTCAAACCTATGCATGAAGATGATTTTGTTGAAAGATCACATCCAATTGGAAGCTACAAAAGACCATCAGAAGAAGGAGCTTCTTCAACTGCACCCAAAAGATTGAAAGCATCTGAAGATGAAGGTGGACTCACTGAAGAGGAGCTCAATCAGATGATGTTAATTGAAGCTCCAGAAGATGCATTGTATTCAGAGCCCATCAATACCAGATACCCTATTATCAACTAGGATATCTACACTGAAGATGGAAAGAGGCATTGGAGGATTCACAGAGCAGGTGGAAGAACAAGTGCTTATTTGTATCTGGTGGATCTGTTTGCATATATTGACAGGGAGTATTTACTCAAGCTATGGGAGTTAGTCAAAGAAAGGTTCAAGAACAGAGATCCAGACAATGATAAAGATCTGGAGTTACTTTATGAGCTTCAAAATATATTTGAACCTGATCCAGCAGGAGAACAATGGAAGTATCAATGTGGAGAGGAAGCACTGACTTAGACCTTGATTGATTCTTGTGGACTGCACTTGGTCACAACATGTAATGGGACAGATATCTACTTGCTGGTTGAAAGAAGCTATCCACTTACATTAGGAACTCTTCTAGAAATGCTGACAGCTGGGCTAAGGATGGGTAATGCAGTTGACATGGCTAAGGAGCTTCTGATAAAGATCTTTGATCAAGCTGGAAGACCTAGCAGAGGAAAGTGAGTTTGAAAGAATCCTCAAAAGACTAAAGAAACTTGTGATTCTGAAACCCAATCACAAGTTTAGGGGAGGATTGTTGGGAAATTCGTTTTTGGGAGTTAATACTTATAGTAGTAATGTTAGTACTGATAGTGTTATTTGATAAGTATTAACTAGTTTGTACTGATAGTGGAAATGTTAGTACTGATAAGTATTAAGTTTGTACTGTTCTAAGTAAGGAATATCGTGTATAGTTTGTAACATCATATCTTCCATTCCAATAGAAGATATGATATACTTAATGCATAGTTATCTCTGTAAGGGATCTCCTTAGTATATAAAAGGAGATCCTAGCTAGGTTAAACATATACCTATTCTCTAGCCGTCTTAAGAAAAGCTTCAAGGTTGTAAACCCTAGTACTAGGAGAGTACTCGTATTATTTCTTAATAATATTGAAGCTGTTGGTGTTACAATTGTGTTTACTTCAATCCTCTAAAGTATATTCAAGTAGATTCCGCATACTTGTATGTATCTAAAACAAAGTTTATCATTGTTGTTTTGGAACCATCTAAGGCAACTAACACGTTTACAAGCTAAGTGTTCTAGATCCAAGGTTTGGGACTCTCACACTAGGGTTTTGTTTGGTTTACTTGTTCCGTTACTAGAGATCAATTGCCAAGCAAGGTTAGGTTTTCTAAATCCCTTTTATTAATTAAGTCTTGTATTAATGATTAACATAATTGCGATAACTA
The DNA here is from genome assembly GCA_910596185.1 of Chrysanthemum makinoi. NCBI lineage: Eukaryota > Viridiplantae > Streptophyta > Magnoliopsida > Asterales > Asteraceae > Chrysanthemum > Chrysanthemum makinoi. The sequence goes on from OU343217.1 coordinate 8,796,902, forward strand.
GATCCAATATCCACTGCGTACTCGTAGAGGTTAATGGTTAACTGTTTCTAAAATCCCAACAGTGGCATCACGAGTCAACTCGTTTTTGCGATTATGGGTTACACGTTTCTTATTAATAAACATGTTTAAAAGGTTGTATGAAACCTAATTTAGTTATTTGTTTTATTTTATTTTGACAATTACATGCAATACTTGTCAATTTTTGAAGGATAGTATATTTTATGTTGTTTAGATGATTCGGGTGGTCTAGGATTATGATTAAACAAGAGAGCTATGTTTAGAGAGATGAATAGAGGAGAGGGTGATTCTAGAGAGATAAACAAAAGAGAAAATGTTAGATTAAAAGCAAGCACCACCCCTTCCAAGGATGGAAGGGGTATTTATAGTTGCAAACAATACGCCCTCCTCTCGGGCTGTGGATCAGGTATACAGTGGGTAAAGACCCGTCCTTCCTCCACGGTGTTGCTCTAAACTAAACTAAGCTAATAACTAACTAATAAACAAGTAAATAACGATATGTCTACGAGCTAACATGTGCTAGACTATACTTGGGGTGACTGACACTTCCGCATGGAATTTCCAATTCCTAACAATTTTTAATAAATAATAACTTGTTACACACAAATTAAAATTATATTGATAATTAGAATTAATTTGTTAATTAGAATTTAATTTACATGTTAATTAGAATTACTTTGTTAATTGAAATTAAATTCTTAATTACAATTACATGTTAATTAAAATTACTTGCTAATTAGAATTAAAAGTTAATTTGAATTTATTAATTGTTAATTAGAATTATTATGATAATTAGAATTACATATTGGTTTGTAAATACATAAAATTGCATAATTACTTGATAATTGAGATTGCCATGCTATTTTATGTGTTTTCCGGCCACAAGACCCACTCAATTGCTTTTATAAGTGATGTATCGGGTGATCTATTCTAGGTATTACATCCTAGTGACGGTCTTATGGTTCTCCGTTTGGGGAAGACTCGCAAGAGGACCCGGAACAATATGTGGTTATTTATGTTGATGTTTATGCTTATATGTTTGTGATTCCTATATGTGCATTATTACTTGTTTTGACACCTAATTGTATGCAATATGGAATAATACATATCGTAACCATAACATTAATACTGGTCTTTATTTACATGCCTAAATACCATGCTCATTGTGACCTGCTATTTGATTCGTGGAAAATTGTTTTTGTAAAATAAATTGACCTAATATTTGAAACACCTTTTCAAGAATTTAAAAACTAGACGCTATGGACACTTGAGATGTACGGCTCACCCACTAGAACAAACTCAAAAGGGGGTTTAAAGAGGTGCGCACAGTCGCACCGAAAGGATGTCTAAGGTTATGCTTCAGCGCTTACCTGGTCCTCTGCCTCCCTGTGCGTTCGATTGGAGCTACCGTGAACCATGATGATCATTACAGTGTCATTACCAAAAAGTTTTTAAAATTAGTGTTACAAAGTTATTTTGCATGCTTCTTTGTACACGACTTTTACCACATTTATGTGTGCATCCAACTATGCCATCCAACTATGAACACGTGCATTTGGATTGACTTCTCTGGTCAGACCTAAGAGCCTTTCCAACCCATGGTAATTATTTCTCACTGGTCAGACCTATGGTTATTTTTGCACGTTCATACTTGGTCGACTTATCTCGAGTTAACTTGGTCGGACCTTGAACCCGAGGCATAAGAAGTAACAGAACTAGACGAACTAACAAACGAAAGCTTCACGTGTTTACCAAGCTGACAAGCATGGCAAAGAACGGGAAACATCTCTTTATTACAAGAAATAGAATCACTAGACACAAGACGCCGCAACACTTCACTTCCTGGATGTCCAAGTCGTTGATGCCACATATACTGACTGGTAAGAAAATCTTGAGGAATTCAAGAAGGCTTCTTAACACGGTAAAGATCACCCATGCTATCACAACGGAGGAGTACCCGTCGAGTTATGAAGTCCTTCACAGAAAAACCAAAAGAATCAAATTCAACAATACAATAATTATCACGAACAAATTGACGCACATAAATAAGATTTTTAACGATATGAGGGGTAATTAAAATATTATTTAAACGAACAGGACGAAAAGGTGTAGACAATATACTATGGCCGAAGTTGGTAACGGGAATGAAACGCCCATCACCAACCCCGACAGACGGATAAATGCACTCATTAAGAATATCACAAAGGCAATGTACAGAATCATTAAGATGAGAGCTCGCACCTGTATCCATATTCCAATTTCCAGCAGACGGTTCCTGAAGAGTGTTAGTAGCAAAAGCATGTGGCAAAACGGTAGCTTGACCAGAACCTTGTGAACCGGATGCCAAAAGTTGACTTGGATGAAAAACCCCTTGCTGTTGAACCGGCATCTGCTGCGGAACCCTGGCACAAACTGCCATAGCTAAATCGAACCGTTTGAACCAGGAAAAGACCCCGCGAATTGAACCCAGGCTGCTGCTGAACCGGCTGTTGATGCTGCTGACATGCTGACGCAAATTGAACCCCAGGCTGTTGCTGAACCGAACCAGGTGAAGCCCCATATTGAAACCCAGGTTGTTGTGACCCGCTGAGGTGACCTGGTGCAAGAGTGAACCCCGGTGGCAAAAAATGAGCCCCCTGTTGCGGAACCGCCGAAGGAGATAGTCCATAGGATGACAGGCTAAATGTGTTGGACCCCCAAGGTGACATGTGGACCGGTTGTGGATGCATAAACTAGGCCGGCGTATATTGGGCCTGTGGAGGCATCTGAGCCGTGGCATGATACGCAACAGGAGCCATGGCAGAAGTAGTATTTAGTGAATTAGTAAAACCCAATTTAGCCAATAAGTTTTGCAAGGTATCCATATCTATAGAACCGGAACTGCGAGGAAGTTATGTAGACTTACCATGAACGCCATTGTGAGGATACCGGCATGCCTCACCAAAACGACAATGACCTTTAGCAAACAAAAAACAAGGTTTGTTAACTTTTTCCAACGGATTAGACAGACGCCTAGGATTATTATTTGCCAACAAAACCATAGGAGAAGCGGAGGTATCATCCACAAGCAAGACTTGAACATTAGAATTCATCCATGGTCAACAAAGAACGAACCGTCTTGAGATCGGGAAAGGGTTCCCGACTAGCAATAACGGTTGAAATCACATCATACGTGTTAGGTAAGCCTTCAAGTGCAAACGTAACACTATCGTCGTTACTAAGAGGAGAACCAAGACCATTCAAAACCAAGGCAATTAACTCAATTTTCTGAAAGTATGCATCAATTATTAAGTCCCCAAGCTTTAGATTACGTAACTCCGCCTTCAAAGCCATAGCTCGAGGGCGTTTATTGTCTTGAAAAATCCCCTCAAGATACACCCACGTCTCTTTGGCAGATTTGGGATTAAGAGCTGTTGGAAATGTATATATTTACAAACATGTGAATGTCCGGATTCGAACTCGTGACCACGGGATTGCACACATTAGCGAATGAGAATTAAAGTTAATAATTAATGTTTATGTTTACAATTAATTATTGCACATTAAGTCCGGTTAACGATCGTTAAGTATTTAACGGAAAAATGACTAACGACCGTTAAAATGAAAAGAGAAGGACTAGAAATGGAAGACTTGGAAAAAATTTATGGGTTCTCTTTGGGCTTGTCTACATGGCCGACCAAAGGGTAATGGGTTTCAACCCAATACCTAACTTGTTCCCAAAGTTTACCTACTAGTATATAAAGAGGGTTGGGTTCTAGGGTTTCATACACTTGTGCATTGAATTAAACCTAGATCTCTCTTCTCCTCTCTCTAGTCCCTATTCGGCCGAACACCCCTTGTAAGGGAGTTTGGTTTTGTTTTTCTTAAACGAGGACTTGTGTTAGATCTAGCAATCGCTTGATTCGTTGGTTAATTCGTGTGTACAAGAACGTGGTTGTAAGACATTATTCTTACACCAATTAGTACTTCTTTGTTTTGCTCAAGGGATCTGACATTCGCAAGAGGTACGTTACGCATACTTTCAGTTAATTATTTATTTGTTATGGTCTTTAAGTCTTCCGTTGTGTACTCTCGATGTCTTTATGTTTTATTGTATTTTATATATCATAAACTCAACAGTGGCATCACGAGCCTTGTATAACAAGTAATTAATTACTGAAACACATAATTAAAATAAACATGAATGTGTTATTATTTGTATGCTTAGATCTAGGGTTTGCAAAACCTAAACCCTAATTTTGAGGGGGGGGCGTTTTTTATGGTGCCCTAATTAGGGTTTTGTAAACTATTGTTTTAATTGGATTAGAAACCCTAAGATGCATGCAACTTTATGTGTATATTCGTAACTTTGATTTAATTGCATTAATTGTTAAGTGTAAATTTATGTCCATTATAATTATCTGCATGTTTTATCATGGATATGCTTTTATTGTATGTCTTTCTTGTTTAAGTGATATACAGTAAATTATGATAGATCTAAAATTGGGGAAGACCTCAATAATTATTAATTTAATAAATTATGTGCTATGGGGTATGTATTTAATTTTGACTTGCGCAAATGATGAATCGATGCATGTGGTTCACCTTGTACATAGATGAAAACGGGTGAAAGTCTTAATTAAATATATGCATATTGACAGATCTAGAATTGGTTATTAATAGGATTTATCAAAATGGTTTGCATGTGGCTATTCGATATGCATGACTTATTTTTTGTTATGCATTCATTGTTTATTTGTTTATTTTTATAAATACTTGCTTGTTTGTTATGTGTAACAAGGGTATTTTTACAAGAAAAATAAACTGACCTAAACAATGGTGAAACATGTATTTTTAAGAACAGTAATCATAATCGTTTAATTGATTGATGACTTTGGTACAAATGGTCTGAAAGGCACACCCATGAGAATGAACTAATAAAAGGGGTTTAAAGAAGTGCGCACAGTCACACTGAAAGGATGTCTAAGGTTGTGCTTTAGCGTGTACCTGGTCCTCTGCCCTCTGTAAGTTCGAATGGAGCTACTTAGTAAGCCATTAAATGTGCAAGCTCATCTTATGGGCGAATTAGTTTTAATTCCATGCGCCACTTCGGTGGTAATCATCCAAAACACTAAGTGTTTACACTTATGCAAAAGTACGGTATAATGGATGATAATTAACGCTAAATTCCTTGATTGGTGAACCCAATACCTCAATTAAAGTTTGATGATGAAAAGCTATACATTAAAACAAGATATAAATGTTTTAATAAAAACTATGCTACAAAGATGAATGCATGACATCTTTGTACATATTTGATTTAACATCAAAACTATTACCCTTTAATTTAAGTTATATGCCATCCAACGAAACGGAAACACCTAAGATTACTTTTTATTTTCGTGAGATCGTGACTTAGATCGTAATCAAAGGGTAAAATGTCCACGTGTCGTGAGAGCGGGCATGGACGATTTTGCAGTTTCTTAAGTTGGACAACTTTATTGAGTTTTGTAGTGAGAGCTGGCAACTCAAGGCATAAGATGGGATAAAACATGTTTACATGGCGATTGATATTGGCTATATGTAAATCCCATAAATCTAGGAATTGCAATTGAAATTGGCAATTGAGCAATAGCTCTACCATTTTGTATAAGGTTCATTACTAGCGAGATCAACGACGTGATGAAATTATGAAAATTTGGATCCTAGTTTTCAATAATAATTAATTGGTTATATGAATATGAACCTTGGGTATTTAATTGTTTATTGAAAAGGTTAATTATCGAAAATACTAAAATTGAATTTTGTAATTCTTTTGAATGTATAAATGCAACATTTAACCGTAAACGTGGTTTAGTATTTGATTAGTAAATTGATCCATTCTAGCATTCAAACAAATGTTTGATCGAGAATAATTTACTGATAAGACAAACGAAGTCTCTTTTCCATGAGAGAAGCATGAGACTCAATCCTATTCCTTTTCATGAATGAGAAAGGTATAATAGGAACATTTGAATTGTCTAAATTCTAATGTAACTCTTAGCAATGAATTGCACATCTTATTTTCCATAAAAATTTAATTACCCTCATTTGGTGAATGAATCCTTTGTAACAACATGAATGTTGGTTAACTGGAAAACATGTATATGAGTTACTAGATTAGAAGCTAGACTAATTACCTCAAAAATTGGTAAAAGGCAAACTAGCATATTTTTATCTAGTTGTTTTGCTTTAGCCTTTAAGGGTACTACATACCAGTATGGGGATGGTAGGCCTGTTAAGGAAGAAATTGTATACCAAATTTTTCGAGTTAATAACATTGATGGATATTCCATTATTCATAGAGTAGAATACACCTTTTAGTATCCTAGTAATGATTACGTATGGTTCTTTAAAGGTGTAGGAAAGTAAATAGCAAGCAAGTTGTTTTCACTGGTTATGCAACACTTACAATGTTGTCAGATTCAGTGGGAGAATTTGTGTTGCATTACTGAATAAGAAGTTGTTTTATTGATTTCTAATTCAGTGGGAGCTACAAGCCTTATTTCCTGTGTAGTAACCCAGATTATCTTCAAAGATAATTACTTTCCAATTGTAGACACTTATGTTTTTAAGGATAGTCGGGTACGTTTCCTTACTAAACAATATAGTTCTACATCTACTTGTTATATCTATGACACAAATCATATTAATCAAATAAACGAACGTGTATCGTGTTGTTTATATGCTACATGATGTTGTTCCATGCACAAGTCGGAGAAATCTTATTGTGTGCAAGGTACAACACATATTAATATGATTTAAAAGAATTCTCTTGACTGTAAAGTAAGAGAATAACGTTCTAATAGGAAGTATACATTTATATATGTATGATTTCCCTATTAAGAACATGTGTCAAGATGATAACAAAGACTACTTTATTTTAAATATTTATGTCATTCAATATTTAAGAAACACTTGTAGTTACAATTTATGTTACGTGAGAACGTGAACTAGATTGTAGCCCAAGGTAAAATATCCACGTGTCGTGAGAACGAGCATGGATGATTCTGCAGTTTCTTACATGGAACATTTCATGAAATGACATAATTAAATGAAGTAATCTAATACTACCTTGAATTTGAGTATTCGTTGAATGACTTGAATATATGTAGTAAATATTAACTTGAAATATGAATTGAAACCCGAGGTGGTGTTCATAATTACTTTAATTATAAATGTTTATGATTTTGTAAAGTCACAAACATGAAGTCTTTTAATACAAGACTTACAATATAAAGTAAGACGTTAACTTGCTATGTTTTAAGACATATGCATGAAGTCAATGAGTTGATCAATGACTTATAACGTATAGTGGGATTATAACTAATATGTCTTTTGACTTGGTCAAAAATATTTGTGTTATAATACATGCAATTGACTTGGTAATTCTATTGTATCATTAAGTTTTATTTTGTTGGTAAATAGGTAAGCCAAAAGAGTAGATGGTTATCTAAAATATTGTTAGATTTTCTTACAACATTAATTCTAAGGAAATACCATAGTTTTATGGTATGTTCTGTTAGAAGAATCAAAATCTGTTGGCATTATTTGATTCAAGATAACTATAGTTTCTTCCAAAAGTTATCAAGGTTAGTAGATTGAGTATAGGTCGAATATACTCAATAAGACTCCAACATAGAAGATTAATAAGACACCATTTGTTTATGGAATGTGATAAATCACATTAAGTCTTATAAATGAAGTTCTGAATTTGTTAAACTACTTATAGAGTGAGTTGTAACAAACTAATGTTAGGAACTGTCAATATTTTTTGTAATATCCCAAAAGAGAACAATGTATTGTTGCTCTACTTGCTAAACTATTTAAAGGTAATCTCTAAATTTTTAAAGGCAAGTGGGAGTTTTGTTTAGATCTTGAAAGATTAAATTACAAAATACATAATCTTCTAAAATGCACTAGCAAATATCATGATGAGGCTAAACATGAAAATGATAGACCTTAATATGATGGAATTGTCATTCATAGATCCGTAAGGATATCTCAGATATTTAATATGCTGAGGAATATGAGTTACAGGATCATGGTAAGCCTGTTAATCATAATGATAAATTTACCAAATGTTGAATTGTGGAAAATCAATCATACTATGAATGTAGAGATGCTGTCCATAAAGATAATCAACTTTAGATACTTGGTTTATCTTAATAATGAAAATGAGTTTCTTCAAAGGATGGAAACCCTAGTGGTTTAAATCTTTGTGTAGAAATCATATGGACAATATTGTACATGTATTTAATGTATGTCTAGTGATAATCATATCAATCATACTTAAGCAATTAACTATGATTGAATATTCTTTCCTATATACATTAAATAGAAGTATAAAGATTATAATTGTCATACTTAATTTCATTGATATGAAATTTTGACAATGAATGTCATAACTCTTTGTTGTGAAATTACTTTTGCGAGGACGATGAGTAATACAAAGAAGTTTTATGAATTCAAATAATCCTTGGATATGTACAAACTGCAAGAATCCATGAATGGATATATGCAAGCATCTAGGAGATGTTTCTTATGTTTAATATTAAATCCATGTTTGATTTAATAATTAAAATAAGATTGCTCATAAGTATTCCGGAAAGCTAGTGGGAGTATTATTTATTTTTCTTAAATCTTATATGTTGTATGGGCAACTACTTTCCACTTAAATTAAGTTTTAGTAGGGAATGAAACTTCGTTTGTAAGATTTGGAAATAATATATACAACTTTGGAATATATGTTTATTATTATAAACATATGCGGTAAATAAATGAGTCAAATAGAACATGATGAATACATATCTTTGACAAGATAGATGAGATCTTAAAGTTTAACTTGAAGATTCATCATGAACATCATGTTGTGTATAAAGTTGTTGTGTCATGCTTGATTACAAGATGATTTGACAACATTGAAAGTTGTTAGTGTAATAAATATTTTAAAGGAATATGTTTGGATTTAGAATCACATTCCACAATCTAAAGATGCTCCTAGATTCTATGGATGATTATATGACAATTGTTTCATAATTGTCATTGCCAACAAACTTGAGTTTTGGTAGGCACCAACATTACACTAGAACTGTTCAAAAGTTTACGGATATTTAAAGAGCATATTGTTGTACACAATGATGCTAGTATAATTGAGATGACACTCAATTCTAGTAACGGTATACTTGATGATGACCATGTTGACTAGTTATGCTCAACTAAGAGCATAGTTGCATTATACATTAAAGAATAAAGAATACTTTAAACTTTAAAAGTTTTGAAAGATGATTGTCATATAAAGGTGGTTCAGGTTGTCACGTACCTTATGGAATAATATGACAATATCAAGATATGTGTAAACACATACAAGAAATTCACTTATTGAATTTTTGAAATAAGTATTCTCAAAATTCTTATAGATCAAAGTTAGTTGAAATTATGCCTTGTCGACAAGTATGAGATGCATGACTTGTGGAAAAATTCATTAACTAAGAATTATCAAGCATTGATCTATTTAGTATTTGGATAAAAGGATATTGTAAACATTATTACTGAAATGAAATAAAGTATTTTGTTATGTTTATTATTCATTTATTATGATGTTATCGTATATTTGCATGTTTAAATCCTTGAATAACTTAAGTTATTCTAAATAGTCCGTTGTCAATCAATAACATGGGACTGATATTGAATTAAGATAAATCTGAGTATTAGTTAGAATATACTTGAAAGTATATTGATGCGTAGCATGACTAATTTCAAATGATATTCAATGAATTGAATATAGGACTTATCCCACCTGCATGATAATACTTTATGGATCTTTGTCATTATGTATATCATGGATATTTATCCTCTGACTTGAGATACAAGAGATATGTCATGCATGTAGTGCATTTTTGTGAAGCAATCTAACGCTACACGTAACTGGTAGTTATAAGGGTTGTTTTCGGAAGTGTTGCGAAATTTATGAATCCTGCTTGTAGTCAAAAATGGTATTTGTTTCCTTCAAATTTATTTGAAGTATAATCTTGTTGGGCCCCGTAGGATTGTTAAGATGTTTGCATGGCCATGCCCAAGGTCTTCGGAATATGTTGAAAGAATTGGTAATCTTATCAATCACATAAAGCGAGAAACAGAATAGTTAATTAAGAAATGAGTGAGATCCATATTCTTATTAACATAGTATTAGAAACAAAAGGATGAATATGATGATGAATCATCAAAATTGGTTTTTCTCCAGAAAACCATACACGAGTTGTACCGGAGGCATTGGCGTGTTGCTAGATGCTAACCAATGTCATTTCACGTTTTGTAAACATATCCAAGTGGGAGATGTTGGAAATGTATATATTTACAAACATGTGAATGTCGGATTCGAACTTCGTGACCACGGGATTACACATTAGCGAATGAGAATTAAAGTTAATAATTAATGTTTATGTTTACGATTAATTATTGCACATTAAGTCCGGTTAACGATCGTTAAGTATTTAACGGAAAAATGACTAACGACCGTTAAAATGAAAAGAGAAGGACTAGAAATGGAAGACTTGGAAAAAAGTTATGGGTTCTCTTTGGGCTTGTCTACATGGCCTGCCAAAGGGTAATGGGTTTCAACCCAATACCTAACTTGTTCCCAAAGTTTACCTACTAGTATATAAAGAGGGTTAGGTTCTAGGGTTTCATACACTTGTGCATTGAATTAACCCTAGATCTCTCCTCTCCTCTCTCTAGTCCCTATTCGGCCGAACACCCCTTGTAAGGGAGTTTGGTTTCATTTTTATTAAACGAGGACTTGTGTTAGATCTAGCAATCGCTTGATTCGTTGGTTAATTCGTGTGTACAAGAACGTGGTTGTAAGACATTATTCTTACACCAATTAGTACCTCTTTGTTTTGCTCAAGGGATCTGACATTCGCAAGAGGTACGTTACGCATACTTTCAGTTAATTATTTATTTGTTATGATCTTTAAGTCTTCCGCTGTGTACTCTTGATGTCTTTATGTTTTATTGTATTTTATATATCATAAACTCAACAAGAGCAACCAACCGTTTTTGTAGATTCGGGGCAAGTGTAGAGAAGATCCAAGACCTAATGATGAAGTCAACCTTGAGCCATTCCGCATCCTTAGTCGGGGGTGGAGGAGGTGTAGTAGATGAGGACGCTTCGGGATCGACGAGATGATCCAAGATGCCATATCCATGACAAAGGTAAGAGAAATAATATACCCATGCTCATCAACATCAAGCTTAATCGGAACAAAAGTAGTCAAGTGATTCATCGCCATAAGTTTATCGGATAACGTGAGGACAGGTGGAGGGGGAGTTGTATCCGTAGTCATGGTAGTAATTGGTGGGGTTTAGCAATCGGTGATGTTTAGAAACTGTGTCGACAACAAATATGTCAATTGGTGGTGTTAACAAATATGTTAAACAAAGTGGAGAAACAAATATGTTTATCGGTGAATAAAATATTGGTCAACAGAAAAACATATAGTCGGTAAACAAATTATTTTGTTGATTGGGAATAAAATATCGGTGAACAAATTATTTTAATCGTTGGGGTAATCTTGAAGCGAAGCACTTGATGGTTTGGTAGTGAATCGAGACAAAACAGAAGCACTTTATGTTTTTGTTGATTGGGAATCCAGTTGACGAAAACCAAGACAAAACAGAAACACTTTATGGTTTTGTATTTTGTCGATCAAGGCACAAAGGAAAGAAACAAGCATTGGGTTTAATGAATCGAGAACCAAACAAGGAAGGTCGACAACACACTTGGTCGACAAACAATCAAACACACCTCGACAACACACAAGGTCGAGAAACAATAATACTAAACGAATAAAAAAATTGTGGAAGCAGAGAGTGGATCGGTTAGGGTTGATACCATGTAAGTTTATGTATATTGAATGAATAATAATGCTTGGTACATCAAAATTATATAGGATACATAATGGGCCGAATATACAATGGGCCAATACTAATACTAATCTAATACTAATAGACTAACACATTTCTGTGTTAGCAAAAACCAGTGCTAATGATTTCAACAAATCGAGAGAAGCAAAAGCTTTGCTAGCAACTAATTGGTGGGGAGATAGAAATGCTTCTTCAGATAATTTTTATTGGCCTGATATTAGTTGCAATAAAGAAGGAAGTGTCATTCGGTTATACCCTTACTGTGATAATAATGAAGGTCCGGTTGATCTGGGAAGCCTCGACTTCGCTTCATTTCCAAACCTTGAGTAGCTTTCTATTAACACTACTACAAAAAAAGCTAATTAGATCGGTTAGAAAGCCTTATATAGATCGGTAACCAACCGCTCTATCTAGAGGTGATCTTTATGAGCAGATGCTATATAGTTAATTGCTATTATTTAAAAAAAATAATACATAAAAATTGGATTTCCCAGAATTTAATCATACACAAACTACAGGTTTTTCCACAATTGCAATTCATTACCCCATACACAATAATATTCTAGTACAAATAACTTGGATAAAGATTAACATTTAAGTTACAAAACAACTTCAACTGAAAAACAACAATTGCAACATAATACAACACCCACAAAATAAGAGTTCATAAGTCCTAGTAACGACTATCCAAAAGTCCAAGCTGATGCTCTGTTGCAAATATACAGGTAGAATGTTATTGTGACAAAAGAGTTCACTCCTACCTCAAAATGAGAAAAGTAATCAAGAATGCCAAAAGAGTAAAGCTTGATGACCTTTGGAACCATATCCTAACGGTGTTGTCGTAGTTGCTGTCGTTGTTACGCGCTGTCAACACAACAACAAATAGTCAATGATAAGGAATTGGACATATACATTTAGTCTGGTATTCTTCATTTATGCATCGAGTTAATAGATTCTAGAACTGACAATTCCAACCCATTTTAACAAAAACTGGTCATGTTGGGTAAATTTTCACCACCTCAGAGGTCAGATTGGGTGAGGTAAAACTGGAGTGATGGGTCCAAATGGGTCATCTGATTCTTTGTTTGAAATCAAGAATGGGTCAAATGGGTCTCAAAATGGGTCATCATAGCTCCTTTGTTTATTTAACATAGCTCCTTTGTTGGTCTACAAATTAAAATAGGTGTGCCCACTGGTTTGACCCATAGCTCCTTTGTTTATTTAACAGATTCCATATGCAATACTGAACAAGCATATCAAAAACTATATTGACTTTACCTGCAATGAACGAGCATTGATGCTGATTCCAAAGCAACACGAGCAGCAATCCAAGCGGAACCAGCCAATACATTCTGAATATGCTGTAACCAACCACTATCACCAACGGTTGATACTGAAGCAGAAATACTGCTGAGATTACCTCCACCCCAAGTCCATCCACCATTTCTCTGTATAGATCACAAACTAAATGACACGTTACATAATAAGGTTTAAATATTTAACGTTCAAGTTATACCAAGAATGATGACATTCCATCCGATGATTTGGTTCCATGTGTATCCAAGTAGTCTCTGAGACGAACAAGACTCTCTCATAGCATGGATATTGTCTATCCCAAAGAATACAATCTAAACACAACAAAAGTTGGGAGAACTACATGTTAATAATTGAAAATATTTCTCATACATGTGTGTGGAACACAGTATTATAGCTCAAACCTTTGACAGACCTCACACTGGAAATAATTGGAAGATGACTCTGACCCGCCTCCCATTGCGCCATTGGCCAGTGCATTTTTTCGGGGCCTAGCATCAGCTATATATAACTTCCTATGGAAAGATGGCTGTTTCATTTCAGTTGACCTCATCACATAAAAACAAACGAAATGTGTAGAACAAAATGCATTCAAAGTCAGCGATTGTTTACCTCCGTCCTTCTTTCTCAACAGAAAGTCGAGTACAAAGAGCACCAACCAGATTCTCATCAGCATTGCTGCATTATGCAAATACTGATTAACACGTGGATAATATACAAGATAAAAGAGATTGCGTATGAACTATGAGACAAGTAGAGCTTTCTGCCTTATTTTAGACGTCCACAACTACACACAATTGATAGTAACAAGATTTTAAAAAATTGACAAGTCAAGCTTTCTGCCTTAAAAAGTTCAATGTCTTCTGAGATTTCTGCATAATCAGTTTCGACAAACTCCCAAATGAAGGTTATTTTTACATCTCAAAAATTTGGGTGTACGTGTACTTTTCCATGAACCAAATCAACTCATCCTTAAACAGGTATCTTCCTTCATGTGTCTGCTTTTCATTTCACCATACCAATCTTCTTTTCATGCAATTTCATCAACTTATTCGTCTCTTCCTATATATCTTAAGTCTCTTCAAACTTCCCCTCTCTTCTTTTCAATGCTACCTCTAAAATTTTAATCAGATAGCTTTATATCATTTTTCACTAGCTATACAACTTCGTTTTGGCATGTCACAAAAGAGGACACAACCCTTTTGCTCAAAAGTCTGTAGACCCTTTTGCAACATGCCAAAACAAATCAGGTGTATAGATAAAAAGTTCATAACAAGCTAAGTAAAACAAATAAACAAAGAACTAATTAATGTTGCTGATGAGTATATGATTTTATTAGCCAAGGGTATGTAACAATTAATATATGATTTTAAGAAACACACATGGTGCATGTAAGTATGTAACAATTATTTAGCGTAGTATTAAAACACGATCCGAATTCTATCTCATACAAACCAACTCACAAAATTTTCTCTCATTATAAATCACATCCTCTATTTCTCTCATTATAATGAGCTGTCAAGATTAAACACAAACACATATAAGTTTTCAAACATAATACATTTTAGAAGATAGATTTTGCATTTAACTAAGACCTGCTACATGTAGTGAGTATATACAGTTATGCAGTTACATGAGACAAAGCAAACTTGTATTCTACGGGTCAACCCGAACCCGATAAGATATTTAATGCTATTGGGTCAACCCGAAAAGATGCTAGTGATCCTTTGCTGTCATATAGCTTAACAGGTTTAAGTAATATGCTAGTGATCCTTTGCTGCCAATTTCATCAACCCTCAATCTGAACACAGAGCTCTTATATTTCCAGATATATTAGCATGAATCTCTATAATACAGATCTATCTTATATTACTCCCATTAGGAATGTACTAAATCATTTCACCCTTAATGAGTATTGTTAGACACTAATATGCATGGGACGTTTGGATTGGTTTATAAATGTTTGCATCATGGATGGTTCTACGTAGATATATGGAGTTATAAAAGACTAATAGTACTAGACTAATAGATATAATGTGTAATTCATATATAAAAGACTAATAGTACTAGACTACCAGTAGCAAATATGGAGTTATAGTGTGTAACTGATGCGTAATTAATATATAGTACCAGTAGTAAAATACAGAAAAAGGCCTTGTGCAATATTATGTGTAAGTCATATATAGTAGTACCATATAAAAACACTGATAGACTAACAATACCAGTAGTCATTTATGGAATTATAATGTGTAATTCATCATTATGGATCACCTAAAATAGTCAAATAAGTTAGGGGTGTTATCGGGTCAGGTTGCGGGTCACTTTTCAAAAACTCAAAACCCGACTCAACCCGACCCGATAAACCCGACAACCCGACCCGATAACACCCCTAACAAGGTAACAACTGCAATACTGCATCACCCTTTCCAATCCCATGGCAAGACTATCATTTGCCTAAGAAACTTTACAATGGAACTCTACTTTCGAAAGTAATTACTGATTACTGCATTTCCAATAACTTGACATAACAATAACTTGAAAACAACAAGTAAAATGAATAGCAAATAATTAAATATAGAATAATAAAGATAGAAAAGTTTTACGTAGCAGAAAGGTAATGAATCAGAAAGTTTTTCTTTGACTACTCTCCTCACAACCGCCTTTGCGCAGAGAATGAAAACGCAAATTCACATCGACTTTGAGATATTAATTAACAAAATTAAGAGTTTGAGTGATTAGATCAATTTACCTTAGCGAATCAGCTATGGTGAAATTTGGGGGAAATGGTTAGGGCTTGTTTGGTGAGAGCGAGGCGCTGGTGAGAGTGTAATTTTGGGGAAATGGTTAGGGTTTTTTGTGTGTCTAAATTTTGGGGAAGCGGCAAATGAAAAGTTGTATCCCGCTAAAATTATTTTGGTGAATTTTACGGAAATAGATCATTTATTTACTTATACCCAATCTATTTAATACGAAACGTGTTTCCAGCTATATCATGTCACTTTCCAGCTAGATCATGTCATGGGGTGTCCTAAAGTGTGAGCAATAAATAGATCGGTTAATAGTTAAGAACCGATCTAACTAGTTTCAAAATTTAATAGATCGGTTATTAAATAAACAACCGATCTATGTATTACATTTTTCCCCTTTTTTCCTTTGTTAGATCGGTTTTTAACCTAACCGCTCTATATGAAGTGATCTATCTAACCTTTTGTGTAGTAGTGTAATAACTGCAAGCTTGAAGGAAGCATCTCGGAGCAGATTAGTTTGCTATCAAATTTAACATCTTTTTCCCTTTCTGGTTATCAACTCACGGGTAAATTACCTCTCTCGTTTTCCAATCTCACGCGTTTGGAAAACTTTGATCTTTCTAATAACTTTCTCACAGGTAAATTACCTGTCTCGTTTTCTAATCTCACCAGTTTGCAATACCTTTATCTTTCTAATAACACTTTAACTGGCTTTCTCCCAGCTCAGATTGCGGGTTTGACAAATTTATATAATCTGGATCTCAGTCGAAACAACTTTACGGGTCTCATCCCGCCATCTTTTGGATCAATCTCAATGTTCTCGACTTTAGCGACAACAATCTTGATGGTCTAATTCCGTCAAGTTTCGGAAATCTAGACCAACTGTAGTCTTTAAACCTTGCCATGAATTCTATCAGTGGGTCTATTCCACCAGATATATCAAATATGATGAACTTAGGACATTTAGACCTTCATCATAATCGTCTTGTGGGTGCTATTCATAAAGAATTCGAGAATCTCGAATTTCCTTCTTACCTTGATTTATCATCAAATCAGTTGTCAGGAAACATGCCGTTTGGTAATCCCTGTTTTCTTTTGCATCTAAACCGTTCTAGTAATCTGATGTCGGGCGCTATCACAGGTGTGCGTGATTGTGTAAACTTAGAATACTTGGACATTAGTGATAATCATTTTGTTGGAGAAGGACTTAATCACAGCGACTTCCCATATTTATTGCTCTTAAATCAGTCTCAGAATCATCTTACTGGAGAAATGGTCTGGTCATCCAATAATTTGAGGAGTGAAAAATCAGCTTGCAATATACATAAGCGAAGAAAACAGCACGTACCTCGTTTGACCGTTTTTCTTCCCATTATCGTTGGACTTTGCTTCTTAGTGGTTGCATATTTCTTTTACAGCTGTAAAAAGGCTACAACAAAAAAAATACAGCCTGAAATCACAAAACATGGAGTTGTGTGCTCGATATTGAATTACGATGGAACGATTGCGTATGAAAACTTCATCACAGCTACAGAGGATTTTGACCTCAAATACTGCATTGGAACTGGTGGCTATGGTAATGTTTATGAAGCAAAACTGTTGGATATACGAGATGTTACTCTCACAAAAATATTTCTCACAAAATATGTTTCGACAAAGTATTAAATAACTCTTCGTTATTTTAAGAACAATGGCACTCAAAAATTTCTTTATTAAAAACTTGAAATATTCTTTCTTTATAAAAACTTTGGTGAAAGGCACTGGTACATTTTTTTCACTTCTATTCTACTAGCTTATATAGGCCAATCATTATACAACTATTACAAAATAGTTGGTCAAAGATCACATTGATCTTTCAGCCGTATATCTAGCTTTTTCCACATGGTGGTTGAAACATTGTTGCAAAAGCAAAATATAGTTTTTCTTACAAAAAAGCATGTGTAACTATTACTTTCTCAAGCATGAATAGTTGGGCTTGACTTATTTTTCAAACGTTTCTTTTCCTTTGGTCGGTAAACTCTTACTTTCTTTTCTTTTGATGTCGGCAAAACACATTAGTTTACATTCTCCCCGTAATGTGTTTTGGATGAACTCTCAACTTTCGTCTGAGCTCCTGAAACTTTTCTCGTGGAAGTGCTTTTGTGAAAATATCTGCTAGCTGATCATTCGTTCCACAAAATTCAAGTTGCACCTCTCCATCTTCAATTGCTTCTCTGATAAAATGATGTTTCAAAGCGATATGCTTTGTGCGGCTATGATGAACCGGGTTCTTTACGATTGCTATTGCTGACATGCTATTGGAGAAAATTGTTGTAGGCTTCAATTGATTTTCTCCAATGTCTTCAAAAATTCTTCGTAGCCAAATTGCTTGTGATGTGGCTAGAGCTGCTGCCACGTACTCTGCCTCCGCTGATGATTGTACGACTGTCTGTTGCTTCTTGGAGTACCAACAAAGCACACTTGAACCAAGTGAAAATATATATCCAGATGTACTTTTCATGTCATCTGTACATCCTCCCCAATCACTGTCACAAAAACCATGCAAATTTATATTTGCATTTTTTTCGAACTTGATTCCAAAATCTTTCGTGCCCTGCAAATATCTTAAAATTATTTTACCAACTCCCATGTGAATCTGACTAGGATTGTGCATGAACCTTGAGAGTAAACTTGCGGCAAACATGATGTCCGGCCTTGTTGCTGTGAGGTATAACAATTTCCCCGCCAAACTTTGGTAAAGTGTAGCATCCACTTTACTTGAACCATCTTCTTTCATGAGCTTTTCATTGACAACCAAAGGAGTGTCCTTCGGTTTGCATTCTGACATATCAAAAATCTTCAAAATCTTCTCGACATACTTTTCTTGACAAATAAAAACGCCGCCATCGTCTTGATATATTTCCATTCCGAGAAAATGATTTAGAAGACCTAAATCACTCATCTCGTATTTTTGCATCATCTCATTTTTGAAATCTTCAATCATTTTCTTGTTATTTCCTGTGAACACAAGATCATCGACATAGATCGCTACAATTAAGATGTCATTTTTACCTTGATTTTTAACATACAAGTTCGGCTCGCTCTTTCTTTGATTAAAACCTTTTTCTTTAAAATAACCATCGATCTGGCTATACCACGCTCGTGGTGCTTGCTTGAGTCCGTAAAGCGCTTTCTTCAACTTGTAAACTTTTTCTTCTTTTCCTTCAACCTCGAATCCTTCAGGCTGATTCACATAAACTTCTTCTTTAAGTTCTCCATTCAGAAATGCTGACTTCACGTCGAGTTGGTAAAGTAACCAACCTTTCTGGCCTGCTAGTGAGATGATTGCTCGGACTGTGTCCATTCTAGCAACTAGAGCAAATGTCTCGTCGTAGTCAATTCCAGATTGTTGTGAGTAACCTTTTGCGACTAGTCTTGCCTTGTTCCTTTGAACGGAGCCATCTGCATTGTACTTGACTTTGTAGACCCATTTGACACCAATAACTTCTTCGTCCAATGGTCTGTCTATGAGCTACCACGTGTTATTCTTTTCAATAACTTGAATTTCGTCCTCCATCGCTTTCTTCCATGATTCTTCTCTACTCGCTTCTTCAAAACTTTCTGGTTCTACATGACAAAAATTAGCATTGTATATTTCTGTCAACGAACAAAATTTTCTTGGTGGTGGACCTTGAGATTCTTCATCTGGTTCTTCGCTGGGTACTTCATCATGTGATGGTTGATTTTCATCACTTTCCACATGTGCTTCATCCTGCATTTTGTTAGTGGGAAAACTCGGTCCTTCCTTTTTTCTTCTTCCCAATTCCAGGTAGAATTTTCATAAAAAATTACATTTCGACTAACTATTACATTTTTTGTTTTTAGGCTATACAATCTATCATCTTTTGACCTGCTACTATAGCCTACAAAAATGAACTTTTCACTTGTCTGATCTAACTTATATCTTGTTTGCTTTGGTATTTGAGAATAACAAACACACCCAAAAACTTTAAGATGTCTTACCTAAGGTTTTCATCCATTCCACGCTTCAAGTGGAGTCTTGTTATCGAGGGCTTTTGTTGGACTTCTGTTCAACAAATATACTTCTGTAACCGCTTCGCCCAAAAACTTTTTGGTAAACCTTTCTCGTGCATCATTGAATTCGCCATTTCTACAACGGTCTGATTCTTTCTCTCGACTACACCATTTTGTTGAGGTGTGTATCGAGTTGTGAGCTGTCTGTGCATGTCTTCATCCTCACAAAACTTGTCAAACTATTTTGAGTTGTATTCTTTTCCTTGATCACTTCTCAAAATTTTGATAAAACTCCCCGTTTGTTTTTCAACAAAATTTTTAAACTTTTTTAAAATTCCAAAAACTTGAGATTTTTCTTTCATGAAATAAACCCATGTCATTCTACTAAAATCATCAATAAATAGAATGAAATGGAGATTATTACCATGAGATGGATTCCTCATCGGACCACAAAGATCTGTGTGTACTAGGTCGAGAATTTCTTTGGCTCTCCAAGCGACTCCTTTTGGAAATGGTTTTCGGTGATGCTTTCCAAGCGCACACCCTTCAAAAACTCCTTCAATCTCGTGAATTTGTGGCAAACCTCCAACCATATTCTTCTAGTGGAGTAAATTTAGACTTTGGAAATTTAGATGTCCAATCCTCTTGTGCCATAACAAAGCTTCGTTTGTTGTTGTGGCCTTTAATGCAAAGTGTTCTTCGTACCTGAATGTAATCGGAAAACTTATGTTCTGCCCCATTGTTATCTTCTGCATTAACTCTCTATTTCTTCCTTTGTTATATATACTGCAGCCTTTACCTTCAAAAATAACAATGTATCCGTGCTCTACTAGTTGTCCGACACTTAGCAAATTTTGCGTAAGGTCAGGAACAAGTAAAACATCATTAATATACTTGATACGTATTTTTGTCTTGACCAGAATCTTGCCTTTTCCATTCACTTGTACTACTGCTCCATTTCCCAATTTTACTTGAGAATTTCCTGCAGTGCCAATATCGACCAAAATACTTTCATCACCGGTCATATGATTACTACAACCGCTGTCAAGAAACCATGTGTCACTTCTTTCAACGTTAGCTGAGTGACAAAAGAAAACATTTTCATTTTCTTGTTTTTCTTCTAAAATGTTTGCTTGTTGTTGGTTTTTCTTTCGACAAAATTTTTCTAAATGACCAAATTGATCACAGTGAGTACATTTGTACTTATCTTTGTACCAATAATCTTTATCCTCATGATTGTCTTTCTTGCAAATGGAACACTTGTGAGAGTTTCCATCGCCAAATGATCTTTTGACGAAGTTGCCTTGACCTCTAAAACTTCCGTAGCTTTGTCCACGTCCACGGCCTCTAAAATTTCTGCCTCCTCGACCACCTCGGGATGAACTCCCCCTTCCATAATTTTGTGGTGGCTTCTTGTTGCCTTGCAAGCTGGATTGGAATGCACTTTCAATCACCTTGCCGAAGTGGCGAGACATATGTTGCTCATATGACTTGATAGAAGTTAGCAATTCTTGAATACCCAAAGTTTTGAGATCTTTGGTGTTTTCAATAACTGCTATAATTGGATCAAATTTTTCAGGAATACTGATGAGAATTTTCTCAACAATACGTTGGTCTTCAATTTGATCACCATAACTTTTCATCTGATTAATCAAATCGGTTAATCTAGATGAATAGTCATTTAGTGACTCATTTTCTTTCATCTTTGTGTTCTCGTAATCTCGTCTGAGAGTTTGTAGCTTTATAGCTCTCACTTTGACGTCTCCTTGAACATCTTGCTTGAGCACCTCCCAAGCTTCTTTTGCTTTTTTTAGACGCATGATTTTCGGGAAGATTGACGGTGTGACTCCCCGCTGAATCATACTTAGAACGTCTGCATTTCGGCTTCTCTTTTGCTTCAAATCTTTCATCTGCTCTTCAGTTAATTTTTCCGTATTAACTGTTTCTTCAAATGTGTTTTTGACATCGTCAAACACATCTAAAGAATCAAATAGTGTCTCCATTTTGACACACCAATAATCATAATTTTCACCATAAAAAATTGGAACGACAACATGACTTAAATCAAAACCTTGTCGTCTTGCCATGACACCTTTATAAAAATGATAAGAACTCGTTTAACCCAAATGGATTCGAACAAGCTCTGATACCAATTTATGTAGGATATACGAGATGTTACTCTCACAAAAATATTTCTCACAAAATATGTTTCGACAATGTATTAAATAACTCTTCGTTATTTTAAGAACAATGGCACTCAAAAATTTCTTTATTAAAAACTTGAAATATTCTTTCTTTATAAAAACTTTGGTGAAAGGCACTGGTACATTTTTTTCACTTCTATTCTACTAGCTTATATAGGCCAATCATTATACAACTATTACAAAATAGTTGGTCAAAGATCACATTGATCTTTCAGCCGTATATCTAGCGTTTTCCACATGGTGGTTGAAACATTGTTGCAAAAGAAAAATATAGTTTTCTTACAAAAAAGCATGTGTAACTATTACTTTCTCAAGCATGAATAGTTGGGCTTGACTTATTTTTCAAACGTTTCTTTTCCTTTGGTCGGTAAACTATTATTTTCTTTTCTTTTGATGTCGGCAAAACACATTAGTTTACAAAAACTGCCTAGCGGTCAAACATTTGCTTTGAAAAAACTTCACCGGTATGAAGCTAAGCAACCAGCATTCTACCAGAGCTTCAATAATGAAGTTCAAGTGTTAACCAGCCTAAGGTGGTGTTTGTTTTTTAAGAGGCTCTGAACCTGAATCGGAATCGCACATCTGAATCTGAATCTGAGGCGTAAATGTCTGAATCTGACCGTATCTGAACGGGAAATGTTAGTACTGATAGTATTAAGTTTGTACTGTTCTAAGTAAGGAATATCGTGTATAGTTTGTAACATCATATCTTCCATTCCAATAGAAGATATGATATACTTAATGCATAGTTATCTCTGTAAGGGATCTCCTTAGTGTATAAAAGGAGATCCTAGCTAGGTTAAACATATACCTATTCTCTAGCCGTCTTAAGAAAAGCTTCAAGGTTATAAACCCTAGTACTAGGAGAGTACTCGTATTATTTCTTAATAATATTGAAGCTGTTGGTGTTACAATTGTGTTTACTTCAATCTTCTAAAGTACATTCAAGTAGATTCCGCATACTTGTGTGTATCTACAACAAAGTTTCTCATTGTTGTTTTGGAACCATCTAAGGCAACTAACACGTTTACAAGCTAAGTGTTCTAGATCCAAGGTTTGGGACTCTCACACTAGGGTTTTGTTTGGTTTATTTGTTCCGTTACTAGAGATCAATTGCCAAGCAAGGTTAGGTTTTCTAAATCCCTTTTATTAATTAAGTCTTGTATTAATGATTTGTTTATTAATTACGTGCTTAACATAATTGCGATAACTGGATCCAATATCCACTGCGTACTCGTACAGGTTAATGGTTAACTGGTTCTAAAATCCCAACAGTGGCATCACGAGTCAACTCGTTTTTGCGATTATGGGTTACACGTTTCTTATTAATAAACATGTTTAAAAGGCTGCATGAAACCTAATTTAGTTATTTGTTTTATTTTATTTTGACAATTACATGCAATACACACAATTTTTGAAGGATCATTATATTTTATGTTGTTTAGATGATTCGGGTGGTCTAGGATTATGATTAAACAAGAGAGCTATGTTTAGAGAGATGAATAGAGGAGAGGGTGATTCTAGAGAGATAAACAAAAGAGAAAATGTTAGATTAAAAGCAAGCACCACCCCTTCCAAGGATGGAAGGGGTATTTATAGTTACAAACAATACGCCCTCCTCTCGGGCTGTGGATCAGGTATACAGTGGGTAAAGACCCGTCCTTCCTCCACGGTGTTGCTCTAAACTAAACTAAGCTAATAACTAACTAATAAACAAGTAAATAACGATATGTCTACGAGCTAACATGTGCTAGACTATACTTGGGGTGACTGACACTTCCTCATGAAATTTCCAATTCCTAACAATTTTTAATAAATAATAACTTGGTACACACAAATTAAAATTATATTGATAATTAGAATTAATTTGTTAATTAGAATTTAATTTACATGTTAATTAGAATTACTTTGTTAATTGAAATTAAATTCTTAATTAGAATTACATGTTAATTAAAATTACTTGCTAAATAGAATTATAAGTTAATTTGAATTTATTAATTGTTAATTAGAATTATTATGATAATTAGAATTACATATTGGTTCGTAAATACATAAAATTGCATAATTACTTGATAATTGAGATTGCCATGCTATTTTATGTGTTTTCCGGCCACAAGACCCACTCAATTGCTTTTATAAGTGATGTATCAGGTGATCTAGGTATTACATCCTAGTGACGGTCTTATGGTTCTCCGTTTGGGGAAGACTCACAAGAGGACCCGGAACAATATGCGGTTATTTATGCTTATATGTTTGTGATTCCTATATGTGCATTATTACTTGTTTTGACACCTAATTGTATGCAATATGGAATAATACATATCGTAACCATAACATTAATACTGGTCTTTATTTACATGCCTAAATACCATGCTCATTGTGACCTGCTGTTTGATTCGTGGAAAATTGTTTTTGTAAAATAAAGTGACCTAATATATGAAACACCTTTTCAAGAATTTAAAAACTAGACGCTATAGACACTTGAGATGTACGGCTCACCCACTAGAACAAACTCAAAAGGGGGTTTAAAGAGGTGCGCACAGTCGCACCGAAAGGATGTCTAAGGTTATGCTTGGCGCTTACACGGTCCTCTGCCTCCCTGTGCGTTCGATTGGAGCTACCGTTAACCATGATGATCATTACAGTGTCATTACCAAAAAGTTTTTAAAATTAGTGTTACAAAGTTATTTTGCATTCTTCTTTGTACACGACTTTTACCACATTTATGTGTGCATCCAACTATGCCATCCAACTATGAACACGTGCATTTGGATTGACTTCTCTGGTCAGACCTAAGGGCCTTTCCAACCCATGGTAATTATTTCTCACTGGTCAGACCTATGGTTATTTTTACACGTTCATGCTTGGTCGACTTATCTCGAGTTAACTTGGTCGGACCTTGAACCCGAGGCATAAGAAGTAACAGAACTAGACGAACTAACAAACGAAAGCTTCACGTGTTTACCAAGTTGACAAGCATGGCAAAGAACGGGAAAATTCTCTTTATTACAAGAAATAGAATCACTAGACACAAGACGCCGCAACACTTCACTTCCTGGATGTCCAAGTCGTTGATGCCACGTATACTGACTGGTAAGATAAGCTTGAGGAATTCAAGAAGGCTTCGTAACACGGTAAAGATCACCCGTGCTATCACAACGGAGGAGTACCCGTCGAGTTATGAAGTCCTTCACAGAAAAACCAAAAGAATCAAATTCAACAATACAATAATTATCACGAACAAATTGACGCACAGAAATAAGATTTTTAACGATATGAGGGGTAATTAAAACATTATTTAAACGAAGAGGATGAAAAGGTGTAGACAATATACTATGACCGAAGTTGGTAACGGGAATGAAATGCCCATCACCAACCCCGACAGACGGATAAATGCACTCATTAAGAATATCACAAAGTCAATGTACAGAATCATTAAGATGAGAGCTCGCACCTGTATCCATATTCCAATTTCCAGCAGACGGTTCCTGAAGAGTGTTAGTAGCAAAAGCATGTGGCAAAATGGTAGCTTGACCGAAACCATGTGAACCGGATGCCAAAAGTTGACTTGGATGAAAAACCCCTTGCTGTTGAACCGGCATCTGCTGCGGAACCCCTGGCACAAACTGCCCTAGCTAAACCGAACCGTTTAAACCAGGAAAAGACCCCTCGAATTGAACCCTGGTTGCTGCTGAACCGGCTGTTGATGCTGCTGACCTGCTGACGCAAATTGAACCCCAGGCTGTTGCTGAACCGAACCAGGTGAAGCCCCAAATTGAAACCCAGGTTGTTGTGACCCGTTGAGGTGACCTGGTGCAAGAGTAAACCCTGGTGGCAAAAAATGAGCCCCCTGTTGCGGAACCGCCGAAGGAGATAGTCCATAGGATGACAGGCCAAATGTGTTGGACCCCCAAGGTGACATGTGGACCGGTTGTGGATGCATAAACTAGGCCGGCGTATATTGGGCCTGTGGAGGCATGTGAGCCGTGGCATGATACGCAACAGGAGCCATGGCAGAAGTAGTATTTAGTGAATTAGTAAAACCCAATTTAGCCAATAAGTTTTGCAAGGTATCCATATCCACAGAACCGGAACTGCGAGGAAGTAATGTAGACTTACCATGAACGCCATTGAGAGGATACCGACATGCCTCACCAAAACGACAATGACCTTTAGCAAACAAAAAACAAGGTTTGTTAACTTTTTCCAACGGATTAGACGGACGCCTAGGAGTATTATTTGCCAACAAAACCATAGGAGAAGCGGAGGTAGCATCCACAAGCAAGTCTTGAACTTTAGACTTCATGCGCATCTCTTGCGTGGTCAACAAAGAACGAACCGTCTTGAGATCGGGAAAGGGTTCCCAACTAGCAATAACGGTTGAAATCACATCATACGTGTTAGGTAAGATTTCAAGTGCAAACGTAACACTATCGTCGTTACTAAGTGGAGAACCAAGACCATTCAAAACCAAGGCAATTGACTCAATTTTCTGAAAGTATGCATCAATTATTATGTCCCCAAGCTTTAGATTACGTAACTCAGCCTTCAAAGCCATAGCTCGAGGGCGTTTATTGTCTTGAAAAATCCCCTCAAGATACACCCACGTCTCTTTGGCAGATTTGGGATTAAGAGCAACCAACCGTTTTTGTAGATTCGGGGCAAGTGTAGAGAAGATCCAAGACCTAATGATGAAGTCAACCATGAGCCATTCCGCATCCTTAGTCGGGGGTGGAGGAGGTGTAGTAGATGAGGACGCTTCGGGATCGACGAGATGATCCAAGATGCCATATCCATGACAAAGGTAAGAGAAATAATATACCCATGCTCATCAACATCAAGCTTAATCGGAACAAAAGTAGTCAAGTGATTCATCGCCATAAGTTTATCGGATAACGTGAGGACAGGTGGAGGGGGAGTTGTATCCGTAGTCATGGTAGTAATTGGTGGGGTTTAGCAATCGGTGATGTTTAGAAACTGTGTCGACAACAAATATGTCAATTGGTGGTGTTAACAAATATGTTAAACAAAGTGGAGAAACAAATATGTTTATCGGTGAATAAAATATTGGTCAACAGAAAAACATATAGTCGGTAAACAAATTATTTTGTTGATTGGGAATAAAATATCGGTGAACAAATTATTTTAATCGTTGGGGTAATCTTGAAACAGAAGCACTTGATGGTTTGGTAGTGAATCGAGACAAAACAGAAGCACTTTATGTTTTTGTTGATTGGGAATCCAGTTGACGAAAACCAAGACAAAACAGAAACACTTTATGGTTTTGTATTTTGTCGATCAAGGCACAAAGGAAAGAAACAAGCATTGGGTTTAATGAATCGAGAACCAAACAAGGAAGGTCGACAACACACTTGGTCGACAAACAATCAAACACACCTCGACAACACACAAGGTCGAGAAACAATAATACTAAACGAATAAAAAAATTGTGGAAGCAGAGAGTGGATCGGTTAGGGTTGATACCATGTAAGTTTATGTATATTGAATGAATAATAATGTTTGGTATATCAAGATTATATAGGATACATAATGGGCCGAATATACAATGGGCCAATACTAATACTAATCTAATACTAATAGACTAACACATTTCTGTGTTAGCAAAAACCAGTGCTAATGATTTCAACAAATCGAGAGAAGCAAAAGCTTTGCTAGCAACTAATTGGTGGGGAGATAGAAATGCTTCTTCAGATAATTTTTATTGGCCTGATATTAGTTGCAATAAAGAAGGAAGTGTCATTCGGTTATACCCTTACTGTGATAATAATGAAGGTCCGGTTGATCTGGGAAGCCTCGACTTCGCTTCATTTCCAAACCTTGAGTAGCTTTCTATTAATAACTGCAAGCTTGAAGGAAGCGTCTCGGAGCAGATTAGTTTGCTATCAAATTTAACATCTTTTTCCCTTTCTGGTTATCAACTCACGGGTAAATTACCTCTCTCGTTTTCCAATCTCACGCGTTTGGAAAACTTTGATCTTTCTAATAACTTTCTCACAGGTAAATTACCTGTCTCGTTTTCTAATCTCACCAGTTTGCAATACCTTTATCTTTCTAATAACACTTTAACTGGCTTTCTCCCAGCTCAGATTGCGGGTTTGACAAATTTATATAATCTGGATCTCAGTCGAAACAACTTTACGGGTCTCATCCCGCCATCTTTTGGATCAATCTCAATGTTCTCGACTTTAGCGACAACAATCTTGATGGTCTAATTCCGTCAAGTTTCGGAAATCTAGACCAACTGTAGTCTTTAAACCTTGCCATGAATTCTATCAGTGGGTCTATTCCACCAGATATATCAAATATGATGAACTTAGGACATTTAGACCTTCATCATAATCGTCTTGTGGGTGCTATTCATAAAGAATTCGAGAATCTCGAATTTCCTTCTTACCTTGATTTATCATCAAATCAGTTGTCAGGAAACATGCCGTTTGGTAATCCCTGTTTTCTTTTGCATCTAAACCTTTCTAGTAATCTGATGTCGGGCGCTATCACAGGTGTGCGTGATTGTGTAAACTTAGAATACTTGGACATTAGTGATAATCATTTTGTTGGAGAAGGACTTAATCACAGCGACTTCCCATATTTATTGCTCTTAAATCAGTCTCAGAATCATCTTACTGGAGAAATGGTCTGGTCATCCAATAATTTGAGGAGTGAAAAATCAGCTTGCAATATACATAAGCGAAGAAAACAGCACGTACCTCGTTTGACCGTTTTTCTTCCCATTATCGTTGGACTTTGCTTCTTAGTGGTTGCATATTTCTTTTACAGCTGTAAAAAGGCTACAACAAAAAAAATACAGCCTGAAATCACAAAACATGGAGTTGGGTGCTCGATATTGAATTACGATGGAACAATTGCGTATGAAAACTTCATCACAGCTACAGAGGATTTTGACCTCAAATACTGCATTGGAACTGGTGGCTATGGTAGTGTTTATGAAGCAAAATTGTTGGATATACGAGATGTTACTCTCACAAAAATATTTCTCACAAAATATGTTTCGACAAAGTATTAAATAACTCTTCGTTATTTTAAGAACAATGGCACTAAAAAATTTCTTTATTAAAAACTTGAAATATTCTTTCTTTATAAAAACTTTGGTGAAAGGCACTGGTACATTTTTTTCACTTCTATTCTACTAGCTTATATAGGCCAATCATTATACAACTATTACAAAATAGTTGGTCAAAGATCACATTGATCTTTCAGCCGTATGCCTAACTTTTTCCACATGGTGGTTGAAACATTGTTGCAAAAGCAAAATATAGTTTTTCTTACAAAAAAGCATGTGTAACTATTACTTTCTCAAGCATGAATAGTTGGGCTTGACTTATTTTTCAAACGTTTCTTTTCCTTTGGTCGGTAAACTATTACTTTCTTTTCTTTTGATGTCGGCAAAACACATTAGTATACATTCTCCCCGTAATGTGTTTTGGCTGAACTCTCAACTTTCGTCTGAGCTCCTGAAACTTTTCTCGTGGAAGTGCTTTTGTGAAAATATCTGCTAGCTGATCATTCGTTCCACAAAATTCAAGTTGCACCTCTCCATCTTCAATTGCTTCTCTGATAAAATGATGTTTCAAAGCCATATGCTTTGTGCGGCTATGATGAACCGGGTTCTTTACGATTGCTATTGCTGACATGCTATCGCAGAAAATTGGTGTAGGCTTCAATTGCTTTTCTCCAATGTCTTCAAAAATTCATCGTAGCCAAATTGCTTGTGATGTGGCTAGAGCTGCTGCGACGTACTCTGCCTCCGCTGATGATTGTGCGACTGTCTGTTGCTTCTTGGAGTACCAACAAAGCACACCTGAACCAAGTGAAAATATATATCCAGATGTACTTTTCATGTCATCTGTACATCCTCCCCAATCACTGTCACAAAAACCATGCAAATTTATATTTGCATTTTTTTCGAACTTGATTCCAAAATCTTTCGTGCCCTGCAAATATCTTAAAATTATTTTACCAACTCCCATGTGAATCTGACTAGGATTGTGCATGAACCTTGAGAGTAAACTTGCGGCAAACATGATGTCGGGCCTTGTTGTTGTGAGGTATAACAATTTCCCCACCAAACTTCGGTAAAGTGTAGCATCCACTTTACTTGAACCATCTTCTTTCATGAGCTTTTCATTGACAACCAAAGGAGTGTCCTTCGGTTTGCATTCTGACATATCAAAAATCTTCAAAATCTTCTCGACATACTTTTCTTGACAAATAAAAACGCCGCCATCGTCTTGATATATTTCCATTCCGAGAAAATGATTTAGAAGACCTAAATCACTCATCTCGTATTTTTGCATCATCTCATTTTTGAAATCTTCAATCATTTTCTTGTTATTTCCTGTGAACACAAGATCATCGACATAGATCGCTACAATTAAGATGTCATTTTTACCTTGATTTTTAACATACAAGTTCGGCTCGCTCTTTCTTTGATTAAAACCTTTTTCTTTAAAATAACCATCGATCTGGCTATACCACGCTCGTGGTGCTTGCTTGAGTCCGTAAAGCGCTTTCTTCAACTTGTAAACTTTTTCTTCTTTTCCTTCAACCTCGAATCCTTCAGGCTGATTCACATAAACTTCTTCTTTAAGTTCTCCATTCAGAAATGCTGACTTCACGTCGAGTTGGTAAAGTAACCAACCTTTCTGGCCTGCTAGTGAGATGATTGCTCGGACTGTGTCCATTCTAGCAACTAGAGCAAATGTCTCGTCGTAGTCAATTCCAGATTGTTGTGAGTAACCTTTTGCGACTATTCTTGCCTTGTTCCTTTGAACGGAGCCATCTGCATTGTACTTGACTTTGTAGACCCATTTGAAACCAATAACGTCTTTTTCCAATGGTCTGTCTGTGAGCTCCCACGTGTTATTCTTTTCAATAACTTGAATTTCGTCCTCCATCGCTTTCTTCCATGATTATTCTCTACTCGCTTCTTCAAAACTTTCTGGTTCTACATGACAAAAATTAGCATTGTATATTTCTGTCAACGAACGAAATTTTCTTGGTGGTGGACCTTGAGATTCTTCATCTGGTTCTTCACTGGGTACTTCATCATGTGATGGTTGATTTTCATCACTTTCCACATGTGCTTCATCCTGCATTTTGTTAGTGGGAAAACTCGGTCCTTCCTTTTTTCTTCTTCCCAATTCCAAGAAGAATTTTCATAAAAAATTACATCTCGACTAACTATTACATTTTTTATTTTTAGGCTATACAATCTATAATCTTTTGACCTGCTACTATAGCCTACAAAAATGA
Source organism: Chrysanthemum makinoi (assembly GCA_910596185.1). Taxonomy (NCBI): domain Eukaryota; kingdom Viridiplantae; phylum Streptophyta; class Magnoliopsida; order Asterales; family Asteraceae; genus Chrysanthemum; species Chrysanthemum makinoi. The sequence goes on from OU343217.1 coordinate 8,828,436, forward strand.
ACTTTCACGTGTCTCATCTAACTTATATCTTTTTTGCTTTGGTATTTGAGAATAACAAACACACCCAAAAACTTTAAGATGTCTTACCGAAGGTTTTCATCCATTCCACGCTTCAAGTGGAGTCTTGTTATCGAGGGCTTTTGTTGGACTTCTGTTCAACAAATATACTGCTGTGTAAACTGCTTCTGCCCAAAAACTTTTTGGTAAACCTTTCTCGTGCATCATTGAATTCGCCATTTCTACAAAGGTCTGATTCTTTCTCTCGACTACACCATTTTGTTGAGGTGTGTATCGAGTTGTGAGCTGTCTGTGCATGCCTTCATCCTCACAAAACTTGTCAAACTATTTTGAGTTGTATTCTTTTCCTTGATCACTTCTCAAAATTTTGATAAAACTCCCCGTTTGTTTTTCAACAAAATTTTTAAACTTTTTGAAAATTCCAAAAACTTGAGATTTTTCTTTCATGAAATAAACCCATGTCATTCTACTAAAATCATCAATAAATAGAATGAAATAGAGATTATTACCATGAGATGGATTCCTCATCGGACCACAAAGATCTGTGTGTACTAGCTCGAGAATTTCTTTGGCTCTCCAAGCGACTCCTTTTGGAAATGGTTTTCGGTGATGCTTTCCAAGTGCACACCCTTCACAAACTCCTTCAATCTCGTGAATTTGTGGCAAACCTCCAACCATATTTTTCTGGTGGAGTAAATTTAGACTTTGGAAATTTAGATGTCCAAGCCTCTTGTGCCATAACAAAGCTTCGTCTGTTGTTGTGGCCTTTAACGCAGAGTGTTCTTCGTACCTGAATGTAATCGGAAAACTTCTGTTCCGCCCCATTGTTATCTTCTGCATTAACTCTCTATTTCTTCCTTTGTTATATATACTGCAGCCTTTACCTTCAAAAATAACAATGTATCCGTGCTCTACTAGTTGTCCGACACTTACAAAATTTTGCGTAAGGTCAGGAACAAGTAAAACATCATTAATATACTTGATACGTATTGTTGTCTTGACCGGAATCTTGCCTTTTCCCTTCACTTGTACTACTGCTCCATTTCCCAATTTTACTTGAGAATTTCTTGCAGTGCCAATATCGACCAAAATACTTTCATCACCGGTCATATGATTACTACAACCGCTGTCAAGAAACCATGTGTCACTTCTTTCAACGTTAGCTGAGTGACAAAAGAAAACATTTTCATTTTCTTGTTTTACTTCTAAAAAGTTTGCTTGTTGTTGGTTTTTCTTTCGACAAAATTTTTCTAAATGACCAAATTGATCACAGTGAGTACATTTGTACTTATCTTTGTACCAATAATCTTTATCCTCATGATTGTCTTTCTTGCAAATGGAACACTTGTGAGAGTTTCCATCGCCAGATGATCTTTTGTCGAAGTTGCCTTGACCTCTAAAACTTCCGTAGCTTTGTCCATGTCCACGGCCTTGAAAATTTCTGCCTCCTCGACCACCTCGGGATGAACTCCCCCTTCCATAATTTTGTGGTGGCTTCTTGTCGCCTTGCAAGCTGGATTGGAATGCACTTTCAATCGCCTTGCCGGAGTGGCGAGTCATACGTTGCTCATATGACTTGAGAGAAGTTAGCAATTCTTGAATACCCAAAGTTTTGAGATCTTTGGTGTTTTCAATAACTGCTATAATTGGATCAAATTTTTCAGGAATACTGATGAGAATTTTCTCAACAATACGTTGGTCTTCAATTTCATCACCATAATTTTTCATCTGATTAATCAAATCGGTTAATCTAGATGAAGAGTCATTTAGTGACTCATTTTCTTTCATCTTTGTGTTCTCGTAATCTCGTCTGAGAGTTTGTAGCTTTATAGCTCTCACTTTGACATCTCCTTGAAATTCTTGCTTGAGCACCTCCCAAGCTTCTTTTGCTTTTTTTAGACGCATGATTTTCGGGAAGATTGACGGTGTGACTCCCCGCTGAATCATACTTAGAACGGCTGCATTTCGGCTTCTCTTTTGCTTCAAATCTTTCATCTGCTCTTCAGTTAATTTTTCCGTATTAACTGGTTATTCAAATGTGTTTTTGACATCGTCAAACACATCTAAAGAATCAAATAGTGTCTACATTTTGACACACCAATAATCATAATTTTCACCATAAAAAATTGGAACGACAACATGACTTAAATCAAAACCTTGTCGTCTTGCCATGACACCTTTATAAAAATGATAAGAACTCGTTTAACCCAAATGGATTCAAACAAGCTCTGATACCAATTTATGTAGGATATACGAGATGTTACTCTCACAAAAATATTTCTCACAAAATATGTTTCGACAATGTATTAAATAACTCTTCGTTATTTTAAGAACAATGGCACTCAAAAATTTCTTTATTAAAAACTTGAAATATTCTTTCTTTATAAAAACTTTGGTGAAAGGCACTGGTACATTTTTTTCACTTCTATTCTACTAGCTTATATAGGACAATCATTATACAACTATTACAAAATAGTTGGTCAAAGATCACATTGATCTTTCAGCCGTATATCTAGCTTTTTCCACATGGTGGTTGAAACATTGTTGCAAAAGCAAAATATAGTTTTTCTTACAAAAAAGCATGTGTAACTATTACTTTCTCAAGCATGAATAGTTGGGCTTGACTTATTTTTCAAACGTTCCTTTTCCTTTGGTCGGTAAACTATTACTTTCTTTTCTTTTGATGTCGGCAAAACACATTAGTTTACAAAAACTGCCTAGCGGTCAAACATTTGCTTTGAAAAAACTTCACCGGTATGAAGCTAAGCAACCAGCATTCGACCATAGCTTCAAGAATGAAGTTCAAGTGTTAACCAGCCTGAGGTGGTGTTTATTTTTTAAGAGGCTCTGAATCTGAATCTGAATCGCACATCTGAATCTGAATCTGAGGCGTAAATGTCTGAATCTGACCGTATCTGAACGGCAAAAAAACTCATGTTTGAACCGCACATTTGCTTGCTCGTACTATTTTTTTTGGTTTTTTTTGTGTCAGCAAGAGGCAATAAGAGGCATTCAGACACCCTTCTCAAGTCTAGACCATTAAGATCTTACTGCCTCTGAACGGGAAAAAAAAAACAAACGGTCTGAACGACCAAAATGTCTGTCCGCGTCTGAACGGTTCAGATTAAGAGGCTGTTAAGAGCCTCTTTATGAAAAACAAACACCACCTAAGACACAAAAGCATTGTGAAACTCTATGGGTTTTGTTTGCATAACAAATGCAACTTCCTTGTATATGAATACATGGAAAAAGGGAGCCTATTTTGTGCATTGAGTGACGATAAATTAGCTGTTGATGTGGATTGGATGAAGAGAGTGGAGATTATTAAAGATGTAGCCCATGCTTTAGCTTACATGCATCACGATTGCAATCCGCCTACCATTCATAGAGACTTATCAAGCAACAACATTCTTCTAAACTCGGAATTGGAAGGATTTGTTGCTGTCTTTTGAGCAGCCAGATTGCTTGACCCCGACTCATCCAACCAAACAGTCATCGCAGGAACTTTGGGATACATTGCTCCAGGTAGTTACTTCTACACACTCTTAAGCTTCTTAAGTTTAAATACGTCTAGCTAGTAGCTAAACTTTGCTAACATTCTTTTTGGTATGTGATCATTTAGAACTTGCATATAGCATGATTGTGAACGAAAAATGTGACGTGTATAGCTTTGGAGTGGTGGCACTCAAAACAATTGGAGGGAAATATCCCGGAGAGCTTCTTTCATACCTCATCTCTTCTACCAGTCATGGTACAATGTTGGAAAATATATTGGACCAGCATCTCTCTTACCCAACAGATAGGCTAATCGAAAAGGAAATTTTGTGTGTTTGTCATGTGGCATTGGCATGCATTCTTACAGATCCAAAAGCCAGACCAACCATGAGAAAAATTTTACGGGAATTATCGCATTGAGGATATCATGATTCAATTTGTGATTTGTAAACTGGACTTGGGTGGGTCATCCGAGTTCAGAATTGACGCCGTAGAATGACCAAGTCTTTTTAGAAGTATATTTGGAGTAGTCAAATAAGTGGAGGAAGTGGTTGCACTTTTATCTACTAGCCATTTTTTTTTCATTATTTAGCAGTAGTTTGTTATCAATTCAAGCGTTGTTATTTCCCTTTTAATGAAATAATTCTTCCACCATCCACCTTATCTTCCTCTTTAACTTCTATTGTTGACTATACACTTTTGATCCAACACACTTCAGTCTATCTCACAGCTTTACTATATGGAGAACAACCTCTATACTTATTCGTATGATTTTTTTGCCATGAGGGCTTGCTTTCAATATTTTTCCCTTATGTATTATTAAGCATGTTATTTAAGACATGGTGCTACTGACTTTATTTACGATGACCTTCTAGAAAAATTATTAGAACCAGGTGTTTACTTTGACTTTGAATTTTTGACTTTCTATTTTGAAATATTTTGTTTACATGGAGTTATATGTGAATCTAAGTATTACAAGTCTTGTATGAGCGAGACTTTGGAATAGGAGGATTGACATGATAATTGCTATGTCACCCAATAATTATGTGGGTTTTTGTTGTATTTAAATTTGAAAGTTGGTGGAGCACGTGTTTGGTAGCAAAAAAGTGCAAGTTTTCGAATTTCAAACACCACAAAAATAAAGGGTTATAAACACACTAGTGGATGATTGAATTATAAAACCGGAGACACAATTGCCAATAAAGGACAAGTATATCCCACAAATAAATAAACCTAATCCCCCTTTTTTCTTCTCTATGCTCTCTTATCCCCTCTCTCACTTCCCTAACACAGTAACACGTATAGATCTCCATTGATAAAAGACTAACAGGGTACGCACGCGATGCCGCGGCAGGTACCCTGTGACTATATTTAGCGGCGAGCAAATATTATTCGGTTACATGGTTTTTCTAACAATAACTGTACAAATTAATGATAATTTAGGTTAAAATAACTTTAAGCAATAACAATGCAAATTATTTTATATCCAAATAAACATAATGTCCAAACGAAAAAAATGAACATAAGTAACATCTTTGAAACAAAAGTTAAAATAGACGTTATTACGACAAAAAATGTAATTTGGCATAAACACAAATATGACAATTATTTATATGAATCATTGGCTGCAACGTCTTTATTTGTAAATAAATATCTTTATTAAAATATTAGCCATTGTATAATCGATCTTTTTTTACCCTTTTAACTTATGTGATTTCAAATGAGATGACAGTGTATTTTTATTGTTCAAAGAACATTATTTGTAGTTTTCTTAACTTCGATAATCAAAACCACTTTTCACACACGTATGTGTTGTCAACACTAGTTTTCTTAACATCTTTTTATTGTGTATTATACGGAGTATACATCTAAGTAAATGAAAAAATAAGGAAAAAACACTACCTGTTATGGATAATTATTAGTGGATGTCCATATAGTCCATAAGAGGCCCATGGCCCAATTAGCAATTAGGGTTTTTACCCTACAGTTTATCTTATATATACCCCATGTATCTCTGACATTATGAATCAATTGAAGAATATATCCATTCTCTCAATTCTTGTTCACAACACGTTATCAGCACGCTCTAAAAGCTTTAGGTTTTTGTTTTCTCTCGTTTTTCACAGGTATGTCTCCGAGCCTTTGCATATATGATTCGGCATGCTATGTTTCTTAATAAGCACTCACTTAATAATTTAATATGATATTCTTATGATCTTTTAATGTAACACATGCACTGATGCACATATTCTTATTAACATAGTTTGTAAGTTTATATTGTTTGTCTAATATATATGATCAGTAATGTTTGATGTATAGCTTTACCGTACTATTAATATTGATTTTTTTTGTCTTCAACCCTTTACACATATAATTTGTATTGTTTTTCTACTTTGATTCACTGTACGTCTTAAGCTATACTTTATATTATACTTTTGTCGTATGAGTAGTTGCAAATTATTTTCTTTTCCTATTTCGCTAAGGTATGTCACGGATTTTTAATATAGTACTAATATCACGCTCATTTATATGCATGTACAGTTATACTCACGTGGCTTCTTTTTGAATGAGTATTTACAGTAAATTAAATATGTATTATATGCCATATTTTTTGAATTGTTGATTGCTTAATTTGTTTCACTTCGTAGATCGTTTTTTTTTCTCTTTCATGTTGCTTTATAATTGTAATAATACGGGTGATTGATTTATCTTCTTGATGCCGTAAGTTACTTTAAATTTACTACTCATGTAGTCATATATGTTAATCACGTTTGATATTTAACCACCATTCAAATTAAATAATTGGATTCTTGAATTTAAAGATACTTCAACAATTAAAGAGCACTTATTTTAATATTGCATACCTGAAGAATTTGTTAAGAATTTGATAACACTCTATCTAGGTTTTGTTTGATAATGTATAATTATAACAGGTTTTATGATATCTATAAAACTTGTAACTCATCGTTTATGAAAATTTGTTATACGATCTTAATCCGTAACATAAAGTTTAGACCGCAATGTTCTCATGCGTTATGATGATTAAACTTTTAAGAACTTCTGTTTTTTTGTTTTGCGCTAATCTTAATTTGCTTTTAATAAGATTTACTGTAGGTTCTTTGCGAAAACATAAATAAACTAATATTAAATCAATTGCCTGAGTATTAAAGTGGAGCAGAATGGTGAGCCATTTGTAGTATTTGATCATTTACAATTTGTACTATATAGAAAAGGAGGTGTGATGTGATGCGTCTACTGTTAATTAGCTCTTGTTTGTCAATATGAATTTCTTCATTGAAACATTTTTTTTTGCCAAACGATTTGTTATCGCAAAGCACTATAAAAAAAAAAATTAATGCTACGTCTAGACTTGCCAAGGAATTAAGTAAAAATAAATAAATTTATGAGACCATGAGTTTTACTGATGTCATACGTCTAGTCTATCATATGCTCATTATATGATTAGTTTTATGCTTATTTGAATGCAAGTTGTTCTATTAAAATATTTGCTTATGATGCAATGTTAAACATTAGACAACTTATTTATGTGATAGAACTTAGCAGCGCCATATATTCTCTAATGTGATAAATTCATGTGCTTGTCGCTTTGCATAATATATCACGAAATTCACGAAAGTTAAATTGTCTATGTGATCTATGTGTATGTGATTGATGCCGACGAATGTGATATGTGCTTGGTAATGTGACGAATGTGACATGACTTACTCTTTTGATCTACGATTTTTGCAAGTTAATTGGATAAGTTGATTGGTCGAATAATATCAAGCTTCCATAATAAAAGAAAGTTGTCTACTTTAGATAAGTTAAGGCAGATTAATCGTGACACCATATGAAGTATATGTTATGATACTCCCTATATATCATCTCATTGATGCACTATAGTCTATCATTTTAAAAAAGGTGTTTATATTATACGACGATGAAGTCATGTACGACTAATGCTATAAATAATTGATGCTTAATTGCTTCAAATTATGTAAAATAACGAGCTCAAATAGATTACTATTAAACCTATTTTTTGAATATGCTCAACTCTACAAAGTGTATATGATGATATGATGATCGATGTAAGTGTCATGATATGAGAACTATTTTTCTCTAAATGTCAGAGTATATTAATTATCCTTTGTGGAGTAGGGAAAAGATGTGATGACCATAATCGTGGTGAATTTTGCAATATTGTTGTTAAGGTTGTGAGTGAATAAGGATTTTAATTGACTCAGATTATATTACATTCAGTTTGCCTTATATATTTATATATGTGACTTATCTATCATGCAATTCTATTTGCTTATAAAACTGATTAAGAGCATATATTGTTACGCAAATAGAGCAACTTCACTCGTATTGAACATGTTTTCTTCTTTAATTATGGTTTAGGCTAATGTGCATATTATATTTAAAGCCTTGAAAATGCTTTGTATTAAATTATGTGGAAACCATAATAGTGCTTATATAAATTGATTGGAGAAACAAAAGTATAAATGCAACGATGTATTAGTCCCTCCGTATTATTTGACTTTTAGATATTACTCGAGTGTTCTTGAAGCACATGTGGTCATAAATCATGGTTTATGAGCCAAGATTATTTTATTGAGTGGCATGACTGTTTAGACCATCCCGGGTCAATGAAGATGCGAAATGTATAGAAGAACAATGAGTTTCTTCAAAGATAGATTTGATTATTCTCATTGGAAGTTAATTGTTTATTTGTCACCACCAAATTAAAGTAAGGACTTTGTCCTATGAAGTTTTGGAAAGAATATAACCGGGATGTATGTAGGCTTATACATCCGCCATGTGGATCATTTTGAGTTTTAAAATCGATGCATCGTCAAAATGATCACCAAAAACGCAACTTATGTTAGCGTGATTAGTGACTCGTCTTAAAAATGCGAGCAAGGTTTTCCAAATCGTATGTTTAAGAATCGTGGTGAATACTCTTAAGTATTGGGCGATTATTGGAATAAGTGTTGAACATAAAAGTTGCCCATGTTCATACGCGAATTGCTTTTGTTGAAACATTCATAAAACGTTTCAGTTGATTGCAAAGCCAATAATATTGTGAGAGCAAAGCTCTAAGTTTATGGGGCATATTATAACATATGAGTTCGCATCTTGCCATTAATCTATAATGAATCCTCCCCAAGAGAATAGTTTTGGTCACAAACCATATTTCCCACATGAGATTTTGCAAAATGGGATGTTGAAATTGATAATTTATTCAGAGGGAGAATGAGCAGCGAGAGATATGGAATGAATTATGATATAAATGTTGATCCTCACACCAATATATAAGAACTTGAAGGGACAATTTACATTCCAGATCTAGTAATTGCCAGACATGTTAGTGACATAAATAAAGTGACTAGATCATACATACGCTGCTAGTGCTCCAATTACAATGTGTGTCCCAATATTAAAACCAATGATTGGTAGTAAGTCTATGGCACGTCTGCAACGTGATAGACTAATCGATTCCAAATAAAATTCCTCGAATAAAGAGATAAAATGGAGCAAGAAAATTAAGATGGTTGAATCGAGGTAATAAGGACCCCATAATGTTCTAGACATGAAAGTAAATGAAAAACCCCGGGTACCTGAAAAGCTATGAGATCTCAATAAAGGACATAATACAATGTCTAGTAGAGTGTGGAATCGAATAGAACTGAATTGACGTCGATAATACTATTGTATAAATAATGCGCATGATATATATTGTAAAAGTGAGGTGAGGATCTTAGATACCTGCAAGAAGTGCAGTTCTATAAACGAATGGCTAAAGAAGGTAAAGACACAAATAACTAATGAACTATGAAAGTCTCTTGATGAGATATGGTTTTTGGAACTTGAAATCCATACACATGAATGTTAAAGACAGATTGATGTTATGTCTGGCAATATGAGAAATAAGTTATACGTGTCTAAAATAATAATACAAGAGCTCATTTTATGCAAAGATTCCTTAAGGAATATAGAATGCATGAAGCACGTGTCATGATTTAAAAATTCTCGAGAATAGTAATTGATCAAATTGAACAAATTCCATGGAATGGAATAAAGTTAACATTTCGATATTTTTAAAGGTACAAGAAAAGTGGGTTTTAACTTTACTAACCCATCAAAACAAGTTTAGTTAGTTTTGCAGATGCAGGATATATGTTTAATTCTCACAATGATCAGTCTCAAAATGGATATGCTTTTACTAATGGCGGCACTGAAATTTCATGGAGTTAGACAAAGCAAACAATCGTGGATAGTTCATCTAACCATTCAGAAATTTTGGGAAGGATACATTGCTTAATTCAAGGAAGGTTACATCAAAGGCGACAAGACAAAACATATTTTTCCAAAGTTTTTTTTCAACCATGACTTACAAAAGAATGTTGATATTATTGTTCAACAAGTTCGTTCAAGTGACAATTTGGCGTATCTATCTACCAAGACGCTTCTACCTCAACATTTTGGACATTGAACCACAACATTGTAGTGCGTCAACTCAAAGAGTTCAACATATGTAGTCATCAGAGGGAGATAATACGCGCTACACTCTTTTTCCCTTAGCCATGGTTTTGTCCCACTGGGTTTTCCTGGTAAGGTTTTTTAATGAGGCAGCATTTCTAAAGCGTATTAATAGTATGGACATCCAAGAGGGAGTGTTATGGATAATTATTAGTGGATGTCCATATAGTCCATAAGAGGCCCATGGCCCAATTAGCAATTAGGGTTTTTACCCTACAGTTTATCTTATATATACCCCATGTATCTCTGACATTATGAATCAATTGAAGAATATATCCATTCTCTCAATTCTTGTTCACAACACTACCAAAGTAATTTAACTAAAATAATAAAATGTTGCATAAACAAAAAGTTATTTACTACAAAAAAATAATGATCATTCACGTCTTTTTTTAACAAGCATTCACCTCAAGAATAGGTTCATTCTGCTATCCCTTTTCTCTCATACCAAATACCCCAAACACCCCAAAATCACACTTTAATTAACCATCTATTTTCAATCTAAAAAACACACAAACCACAAATTCGATGGATATATTGTGATGATTAGATGAGTGTGATACGTATGGTCTCGGTTTCGGTTTGTGATGAAGATGGTTTGGTCCAGATATATGTGTGTGAGGATGGTGAGAATGTGAGATTGTGTTGTGTTTAAATGAGATATTTGATTTATTGATTACGGAGTATATTTTTTAGTTAGTTTGATATGAGATTTGTAATTTCAGGATGGTTGTGCTTAGTTGGGTCTAATGTGTTTGAGTCCTTAAAGTATATGTATTTTGACAAAAACAATCATCCAAAATATGTTATAACTATGGTCAATCGTTCTGGTGTATGTCGTCCATCACCCAATCATCCGCAGGAGTGTTGGCAAAGTTTTCTATTACGGCCATGTTGTTGCTTTAAGGGGTGTTTGTTTAAGCTTATATGTAGCTTATAACCTTATTTGTTTTTTGGCTTATGTATCATAAGCCTCACTTTTTCTGCTTATTTGGAGACTTGTGGGCTTATATAAGTTATAATAAACTTATAAAAGCTCACAAGTCTCCGAATAAGCCGAAAAATTGGAGCTTATGGAATATATGCCGAAATCAAATAAGCTCATAAGCCCATTATATAAGCTTAAACAAACACCTCCTAAAAATGAGATGGTTGGGTTTATGCTTGTTGATTTGTCGGCACTCAGGATGAGTTTTTTATAAAATACTTGAACTAAAATGCTGAAGTTGGAATGGGGTTTTTATAGTACCTAATATATGGTAGTAAGGCTGAAAATCTGGAATAGTTACTTAATTTGGGAGAAAAATCAAATCGTTACCGCTAAAAATCCTGGAGTAATTACCATTTGGATCCCAGCCTTTTGTCTATGGTTTTATGTTTATATCATTGCTGAAAATCTGGAATTTTGTGGATAGTAAAAGCTTTTTTGGGTTACTTGTACAATCTATTATTTATAATTACTTCTTAATCTACTCTAGACTTTTAGAAATACAAATATATCTTGAGAACATTGGTCCAAATTTATTTCTATAATCTACTATCTATGACCATTTTTTATCTACTCCAGACTTTGTACAGTCATATAAGAAATGCTTGATGAAACACAAACGCGCTTTCAGTTAAAGCTGTTCGAGGTATTAGTTTGAAGTGCCTCAAACATGAAAGTTTATGCGTCCTCTTCATTGTTCTCGTGTCCGAAACAACCCGTTTATTGCCAAAGATCGAAACTGGATTTTTTCTCTGCGCATGACACTCCTTTTTGAGGAAGCCTCAGGCGGACTTTCGTCCTCATCATCAATAGTAATGACTTCGTCCCATTTTCAGTGTATCAAGTTTATGAACCTATACACTTCTTCCAAATCTGAAATATAAAACAAATAAATATTAGTAATTAGTATTATTGTTGTGTTAAACAGGTATAAATGTTTCTTAAAGAAATATAAAGATTGCCAAAGGTATGTTACCTCGAGAGCTGGATTTCTTTGATGCTGAACTTCAATTATTACCGAAAGAGGGGTTGGAAGAAGGGGGCGTCTGGAAGGGGGATTATCACTGGAAGAGGGGCTGTAATAGGTTGAGGGTCTGGGATTGGATGAAGTTCAAGATGTGGTTTAGTGGCTGTAATTGGAAGGGGTATTATCACTTTGGTCGTCCATGTTTTTATAGTGGCCTTTTGTCAAGGATATGGGAGGATTTTGCAATATGTAAGGCATGATAGTTACTTATTTTGGAGTTTTACAAGTGTACATTAATATTAGTTAAAGGGTTGTTACTTTTCATTTATGAAAATTATGATATAAGGTAGTGAAAAACGCATGGAATTTTTGCAGTTTGTGATATAAGAATAAGTTTCACACGTTTTTTAATACAAACAAACTTTCCAGATTCTATAACTAGTAATATGTTTTATCTGAATTTTAAGCCTTGCTATTTAAGGAATGGTCCTATATCCATTATAATGTAGTAAAGATGATATAGTAAATAGATATGAGTTTCGTTTTTCAAATTCTAGCATTTATATAAATGTTCAATATTTAATTTTTGGTCATAAAGCCTTTTTTTATTACATGGCTTTTAATGTATTAACCATTTGTTATTTCATTTATTGTTATTCACTAATGGCTTATTATTTCTTAATAAGGAAATGTTTTTGAACTTACATTTTTAAGACTATTTCTTTTAGCAAGTCCCAAATCTATTATAAAGTAGTATAGATTTTGCATGTCAACTACATCTCATAAAGAAATTTAGCATCATATTTTTTGTAGTTTTAATCTATAAAGTTTTAAATCGTCTTCTTCATTTATTTATCTCAATTTGTTCTTGTTTCTATAAAGTTTCAATTTTCCACTTTCACTCTGATGAATAAATGACGATTGTGTGTTTATAGAGAACCGGATTTCGATTTCAAAGAAGCAATTGTGCATTTTTATAGACGAATTTTGTTTCAAAAAACACGATATCGGATTTAGAAAAATTGTTTTTATGTTTACATCATTAGCGAATCCTTTTTTGTTTACATTTGTTGTTATGAAATTGTTTGCAAAATGCTGTTGGTAAATTGTTGTTTGTTATTGAGGATCTATTTGATGTTCTTGAGCTTATGCGGATTTGTTACTTTTGGAGATAATGATTGTCCAGTAAAGATATATTGTAGTAGTTTGGTTTTAAGGGGCAATAATTTATTTTACTAATATGTCAACATAAATCATTTGACTAAAATCATGCGAACCAAACAAGAATGAGTTTTTAAAATGTGGTCTTTATAATTCTCCATTATTTAAATCCGTCAGTAATTGAAATTTCATGTTTTCAAATTTTATGAACCAAACAGCTCCTTATAAAGACTTTAATCTTATTTACTTTAATCGTGTACTCACCAACTATTTTATAGTTGACCGTTTTCTCTCATGTATTTCGGGTGATCATCAGTAGTATTTTATTACGGATGCGTATTTTCAAAGACACACCAATAACAACAACAACAAACCCAATCCCGCCGGGGCAGGGTATGGGGGATGTAGAATATAGACAGATCCTACCCCTACCACAGGATAAACTCGGGAGTAGAGAGACTGCTTCCAATGAGATCTCTGGCTGGTGTAGGTGTGCGGGTGAGAAAGAAAAGAAGAGAGAGCAAAAGGAGGGGAGGACAAAAGGTCAGAAAATAACATGCAAAAAGTAGGCGAAAGAAAGCAGTCAAAACACGCAAACAAAGGCACAAAAGCCTACCCGAAAACAAAACCAAGATCCAAGACATAAAGAGAAGCAGGCAAACAAAGCAAGGCAGATCAACACACAGGACCTAAAGCTAAGGCAAAGCAAAAAATGAGGCGACCAAAAAACCAAAACACAGGGGGCAAGGCGACATAGAGACGCCTAAAAAGCCTAAAACTAAAAACTACCTAAAACCAAAGAAGAACCAAAACAAATAACCCGACGAAAGGCATTGGGGAAGGGGAAAAGCACAAGAAAGGAATCACAAAAGCAGAAACGCAAACAAACCAAGATCCAAGGCACAAATAAAAGCAGGCCAACCTAAGGGAGCAACACAGAGTAAGGCATATCAACACACGTGGCCTAAAGCTAAGGCAACGCCAAAACCAGGAACCAAAAACTTAAAACACAGGGGGCAAGGCGGCAAAAGACGCCTAAAAAGCCTAACACCTAGCCTTAACTACCCGTATATCCTAATTCTATCTCTCCATGCATTCCTATTTGAGGTCATGTCCTCTGAATAAGAGAAGCTCCTTCTTGTCGAGCTTAAGTCTATCCTCCCACCTGAGTTTAGGTCTGCCCCTCCTTCTCAACCATCAACTACTAGCGCTTTGACTCTTCTTACAGCCGTTAATTGTGGCCTCCTCCTGACATGACCGAACCACCTCACCCTTCCTTCTCTCATCTTTGAGATATCATTCCCGACCTCAACTTTTGCTCTGAAAACAACGTTCGGGATCATGTCAAAAAGGTTTTCCAACAAGTTCATCTTAGCCTTCTCAATTCTGCCACCTCTACACTGTAAGCATGGTCCTTAGAGATGGGTCAACACTCGGACCCATACAACATAGCCGGTCTATTCGTCACCTTATAAAATTTTTCCTTTAACTTTAAAGGGACGTTCCTGTCACAAAGGACTCTCGACGCCGCCCTCCATCTCGCCCATCCAGCTCGAATCTGGTGGGTCACGTCCTCGTCTATCCTCCCTGATTTGTGAATCATCGATCCTAGATACCTAAAAGACTCCTTAGGTGGTAGGATCTGGTCACCGATGTGAAAATCCATATCTTCGTGGTGGCCTGAATCGATCCTCCCAAACTCACATCTCAGGTATTCAGTATTTTCTCTTCTCACCCGAAGACCATTATCTTCAAGAGCCTCCCTCTATTGCTCAAGTCTGTTGTTTAACCCTTCCGTCAATTCTGCCACCAGCACAATGTCGTCAGCGAAAATCATGTTCCACGGGATGCTCTCTTGTATCCCTCTAGATAACTCATCTAGAATCAAGGAGAAGAGGTAAGGAATAATGGCAGATCCCTGGTGGAGCCCAACTTCCACATGGAAGAACTCTGAGATCCTCACTGTGGATCATACACGGGTCTTAGCCCCTTCGTACATATCCTTAATGACTCTCACGTATCTCCTTCGGGTTCTCTTATCAATAAGAGATCTCCAAATCAACTCACGTGGGACACTATCATATGCCTTTTCGAGGTCAAGGAACGCCATATGCAGGTTCCTTTGTCTTTCTCGATACTTCTCCATGAGACTTCTGAGGAGGTGAATAGCCTCGATCGATGACCTTCTTGGCATAAAACCAAATTGGTTCTCAGACACCCTTGTCTCCCTTTTCAACTTTCTCTCAATAACTCTCTCCCAAAGCTTCATGGTGTGGCTAAGAAGCTTAATGCCCCTATAATTGCTACACACTTGTACATCTCCCTTGTTCTTGTAGATGGGGATGACTTCACTAAGTCTCCATTCCTCTGGCATCTTAGCACCAGAGAAGGTCTTGTTGAAGAGGCAAGTCAGCCGATCAACCCCCTCATCATCCAGACACCTCCAAGCTTCTATGGGGATTTGATACGGCCCTACTGCTTTGTAGTGCAACCTTCAATTCTGGTTGGCTAATCCTCGAGGAGTAGCACTCTGGTCGTTGGCTGCGTATTTTCAAAGACAATGTTTTAATAATCAAGAATTATGCTTTTATTATCCGGTGATGGGTACGAATGTTGCAAACTTTCCATTTAAATTATGTATCCTTAAACACGTAACGTATTCATCTTTTATGACTCATTATTTAATAATACCCGCATGAAAAAATGTCTGCATGTTGTTATAAATTGTGGATATCAATTTAACAACTTTTATTAAGAAAACCGTCCATGGGACGGGGGTAGTAACTAGTAAATGATAAAATGGAAATTTCAAATAAATCAAAAACCACCGGCCCAACCAAACAGCCCGTGTGAAAGTGAGAGTTGGGCTCTCCAAAGTTGAGAGAGCTGGGGTAAGGTAGAAAAATAAAAAGGTTTTTAGTAAGGTCGGGTATATAAAGTGATGACCAAAAGGGTTTTCATAGTAATAAACAAACGCAGGATTATTATTAAGAATTAGTATATTCAAACATGGTTGCCGAGGTATATATATAATCTCTTCTTCTTATATCATTTAATTTTTATTACATTGTAAAATTATAAAGTGTGATTTAATTTCTGCAGGTTACACTGATCGGTATGGATGATTCTGAAACGATGATTCAAAATCCTCATCTGTTTGACATGCAAAAAGAAGCTATCGAACTCTATTGTCGTGCTAAATTCAAAGTATGTTTTTCTCTTTTTTGATTAATTACTGATTCTTCTAGTTCTATAATTTATTTATTTATTTATTTGGTTTGCAGTCTAATCCGAAGAATACTGTGGGCTTATCGTCAATGCGTCGGGGTTCCTTTGGTGTTTTTTCCAAACCCAGAAGTGAACTTGACGTAATACTCTATTTCGTGCAAGGGTAGCAGCAGCAAGTATTATAATAGTTACTGTATTTGTTTTCTTCTTCTCTGCCGCCATGAAACTAACTCTATAGTTATATGCTTGCTTCAGGTCGATGCCCACACGGCGGTATTTATGACTTTTATAATGGGCTCGTGTATACTATGTTAGGTTTTGTAAAAGGCTGCCTCCCAAAAAGGATTCTTTTGTTTGTTGGAGGGTATGTATGTATTTTCAAGCATATATAATAATGACTCTCTATTACTATATTGCTTATTGCGTGTTTGTTTCTTTTCTTTCAGTCCTGCATGTCCCGACAAGCCTCATATGGAGTCGCTTGGATCGTGGTTAAAAGACAAGGATACAGCTATTGATGTTGTCCGGTTTCCTGACATGGGTAGTAGATACACCACTGTGAATCGTATGACCACCGTTGTGAAGAAGGAAAGGCTTGAGGCATTCGTTGCTGCTGCAAACAACAACACTAGTCACATTGCTTATCTTGAGCCTGGATGTGATGTTCATCAAGTCCTAACTGAGTAATTCTCATCCTCTTGCTTAACTGTATTCCTACTACATTCATTCTATTATTGTTTTCTATTGTAATCTAACAATGTTTATATATATAACTGTATATCAGGTCTGGAATCCTCACTCGTGGCCTTTCGATCTAAGAGGAGATAGCAACGCAGAGGAACAAGGCTGCTGTTATAGATCGTCCTGAAAATGTTATACCATAAGAATCAACAAAATTAACAGCATATATGTGGAAGCTCTTCAAGTTGAACTGGTAACAATTAGCATATAAGTGTAGCTCCTAACCTCTATAATTCTTCCACCATTCTTGCCATTTGATAATTGTCGAAAATTAAATTTGACCGGAAGTGGTGTAAACGAAGATAAATACATATTTTGGTGGCCTATAAGTTACTTTCAAATGGGTGGCCTATATGAGAAAACCTTAAAAGTTGAGTGGCCTCCCGATATATTATCACATAAAAAAATAATAAAGTTTCATTTTCATATTCAGCCTGCAGCATATTTTTCTGTGGGATTAGAAGTGTTATGTATAAATGAGATTATGCAAAAATGGTGATTGTTCTGTTAATTCTCTTAGTTGGAATGATCATTGTTCTTCTGCTAATTCTCTTAGATGGATTGTGGCCGCACTGAATGATTTTGTTGTGCAATGATCTTGATTGGAAGTGAGTTCCAGCTTCGATATAGTCATAGTGAATTGATAGCTTTGTGTATGGATGCTTAGGGAATGTCCTTTGCTCAAGTTCTGAATTGAATGACTCTCTAGTTATTTAATGTTTCGTGATTAATATATTATTCACCTTTTCGGAAGAAAAAAATCTCGTGCACAGGATCCTTAGTGGTATGATGGTATCCAGACCGACATCTCCTCCTCACAGTCCATATCATCAAAGGGAATCACCTAGTGGTATGGTCTTAATAACATGTAATGCTAACACATTTCAACCCTATTTTAAATATTATGATTATGCTGAATTAAAAAAAAACGCAAAATCCAAAGCTAAATAAATTTGTGATCAATGAGTTTATCATCTTCGTAAAGAATCTGAACATCATTAAGTCTTCAGTAAAGGCCGTCAAGAGTTAGTTACTAATATTGTAAATCATAACTCAAATCAACCCGATTACCGTAAACGGGTCGAAATTGTTAGAACCACTTTTATACATTGTGAAAACTAAAGCCAAATAAGATTTATTACAAATGGCAGATTCCTGAAACAAATTAAACTTACTAAAAAACCAGTCATTTATTGTGTGTTTGTCTGTTATTTTATTACTGTAGATTAAAAAGTTTAGAAATGAATGGATAGTATTCGAGTTGCTCATCACCTTTCAAAGTAACATTAAAATCACCTAAAAGACACCATGGGTGATTATGTATAAACCTTCTATTCATCTCCAATTCCTTCCATAAATGCTTCCTCTCACTTCCAGCATTAGAAGCATACACAAAACTGCAAGAAAAAACTTAACTCTTTTCTTTACAGTTTCATCCCGTTTAGTTTTTTTTGCCTAAACCTCTAATATTCCAAGCAACCACTTTAAACTGGGTATTATTATTTTTCTCCATATCAATGATTATTTAAGAAACAACACTTTCCTGATTTACGAATTTCATCTGCTGTCATAAACTGAGCAGCTGCAGATACATTTCATCTTCAAACACATCCTCAATCTCTATCACACCTCCCTTCTTCTTATTAGTGTTAATATTTCTTGGGACCATTTGCTAGTTTCATTGAATGATGGTTGTCTCTTCAGGAGAATGAACTTATCTACTATCTCTTTACCAACCAACACCTCAGTTGTGTTGGGTAATCTTGATGGGCCAAGTATGTGGGTCAATGGATCGGTATTTGGACTCTTGTTATGTGAATAAAAGGTGTGGGTTTACCAGTTCCTTGGTATGACGAGTATTGTGGAAGACCAAGTAATTCTCCACATGATGTTGGCTCCTAGTTAGTAGGAATAAGTGGTGCACGTTTCTTTGTTAAGTATTCTAGTATTTTAGTATAAATAGAGTAGGGTATCTCTATTGTAAAGTTGTATCAGTTTCCTTCCTGTTAATATACAAAATCATAGCCAATCTTGCCGTTTTGATTGGTGTTTTGTGGGTGTGAGTTCGGGGTGGGAAGGGACTGATTATCAACAAGTTGCACTTTCAATCCCGTCACTTTGCAGAGCAAAGAACTTGTTTGCACTTCTCCTTATGTTCTCTACTGTATTACTATCAACATATTGGGTTAATCATTAATCGACCCATCTCAACCCACAACGACCCGGTCAACAAAAGTCAACCAAGAAAAGTCAGACCTCAAAGTCAACATAGACAGTTATAGAAAACGGTTATATGACAGTTATAACATAACTGCCATATCCCTGAACCATCAAAACGGTTCACTTTGTACCTTTTGATTTAGTATATATACCGTAAACATTTATGTAAGAAAGATGATGACAGATTAATATAAACACTTTTACAGTTTCATTTAATCCCTGTTTTACTTGGTATATTGTGATTAACGTTAAGACCATAGATCTGTTACAAGGCCAACACAACATTCCATTTTTTAGGAGATTCATTAGTTTGTTCCTTAGTATTCTCAGCAGTTCTCTTCTCATGTTGAACATTACTTCCATTCATATTTTGTTTTTGCCTGTACTCCACATGAACATTCTCCTTTCTTATACAATTCTTCCAATTTTGATCATTATTACCAGCTTGCACTCTTACTCTCTGATCACTATTCTGTTGTGCCCCTTTCTGGTTATTTATATTATTATTCACTTTCACATACCCCTCCTCATCAATTAAACTTTTCTTGCTCTGTTCATCATTTTTCCTTCTCTCATTATCCACCAATTCCCGCTCTCACAATACTCCCCTTATACACAATTTCAATCACATCAGTCAATTCCTTATTAGCATCAATTTTCGCAAGAACTCTAGCAAACCCCATTCTACCTTTTCCACCATAACACATAGATGTTGTCATAACACTTATACCAGTCGGAGTCCAAGCTTCCAGAGGAACATTATACATTTTTGACCCATACTGATAGTTTACTCGGTCTGTTTTTTCCATAATGATGTTTGGATCCTATTTTTGAACAAACAATGGCTTATTGTTAACAATCCATGGGCCATTTTCTAACACAGACCGCATACCTTCATTATTTTTGAATTGAAACAGAACATGCCATTAGTATGAGGAATGATATATATCAATTAGACGATATTTAGACCACATTCTTCTCATCAAGAAACTAGGGTTTTTTCTCTCCCCTTGGGAGAGAAAAAGGAGATTCTGGCCGCCATCAAATCCCTAAGCACTCATTCAATATAATTCGATTCCTCTTGTTCACTACTCCTAGATCTATCATCTATGATCGTTCTTAGGGGCTTAAACAATTGCGTTTTGAGTTTTATTGAGGATTTTATGGGTTTACGGTCGGAATGCTTTGTCTATGGACACCCTCTTTATCTTGTGGCTTATTTGTGTGGCGGGATGGCACGTCTTGCTGCTATTGGAACCCTATCACTTTTTGTTTTAGGGATTTGGATTGATCGATCTGTTTGATTAATCTATCCAATCATGTTTTCGAATCTTGTCTTATGGATTCGAATGGAGGCGCGGCTTGTTTCGGCCGCAGTTATTATCAAGACCCTTACTGCTGTTAGGGTTTCATGCGTGTTAGCGATTGGTTGGTGAGTTGCTGGAGGGTTGCGAAGGCTCTTTGGAATTTGCTTCAATGTCGGATTTAAGACTCAAGTGAATCGGAGTAATTGTTTGGCCTATTCATAACAGCTATGGGGATGGAGTGGCTATTCAGTTGGTAAGTTCCTGGCCTGCTATTGGGTGTCTAGAAAGTTGGTTAATGATTCTTTCTTTGTTAGTAATAAGAATGGTTGTGTCATTCTTAATTAGTGGTTTGGTTAGTAGCTTGTTGTAAGCTTATGTGTGAGTTTGGTTTTTCATTCTCATGCCGTTTGGTTTGTTGCACTACGGTGCATTCTTATTGCCCATGTAACGGGTTGGGTTGTAGGACTTCACCTACACCTTTTGTACTTTAACGATTTTTGGTGTAATACATTTACCGGGGAAACCCTTTACCCAAAAAGACCACATTCTTCTCAAATTCACCAACAGTCATGTTTGTCCCCGCAAAATAACCACATAGTGTCATCTTCTACTCCTCACACCCAATCCTAACCATCTCCTCATCAAAGACAACAACTTCACTATTATCTTCCAGAAACACAGTTGGAATAAACTTCAAATTATTATCCACAACATTACTAGATTCAGTTACCATTGCATCATATGAAACATGATTATTAACACTACCAGCATTTTTTTGGCTTCCTGATTTGCCAGTATCAATATTCTCATTATTACCAATATTCACATTCTGTTTATTAGCAGCACTATAACAATTATTAACATCGGCAGTACTATTATTATTCACATCATTACTAACAGGTAAGCTATTCACCTCAGTAGAATTTTGGAAATTAGAAGGAAAATGAGATGGAAATGGTAGAATTTTGAGTTTTTTCGTGGCTTATTGGCGCGAAATTCAGTTAGAGGAGAGAGAAAAACGATAGATAAGTATGACTCTTTGAAAAAAGAAGAAAATAACTAGAGTAGAAAATTTGTGTTTTTAACGAAGGAACATAATATCTAGAAATCAATGTTGGCAAATAACATCAATGATCAAATAATAATGGTGAAATAGTAGTAAACGGATGGTGTAATATGTAATAGACTATTTGCTCGGGATAAAGTTAGAAACTATTTATGTCGGTGATTTTAATGTCATCAAACATTTTATGTAATAGTGATTTACTCCATACCAAAATGAATTCAAGTTAAGTTATAATACAAGTTTGGAGGTGCGGAGTGTATGCTTTTTTTGAACAGAGGAGTGCATGCTTGTGTAAACAATTTTATTTTATTTTTTTAATTTTATCATACCGAGTATAATTAAAGTGATCAACAAGCAATGTGGTCAAAGCATGTGAACGAATCTTGAAGGCCTCTGTGACTAAGAAGAGGTTGAAGTATGTTTGCTGCAGGTGACATTGATTGGTATGGATGATAGTGAAACGATGATTCAAAATCCTCATCTGTTTGACCTGCAAAAAGAAGCTATCGAACTCTATTGTCGTGCTAAATTGAAAGTATGTTTCTTCTTTTTTGATTTACTGATTCTTATAGTTCTATAATTTATTTATTTATTTATTGGGTTTGCATGCAGTTTAATCCGAAGAATCCTGTGGGCTTATCGTCAATGCGTCGGGGTTCCTTTGGTGTTTTTCCAAACCAGAAGTGATCTTGACGTAATATTCTATTTCGTGCAAGGTTAGCAGCAGCAAGTATTATAATAATTAATTTTTTTCTTCTTCTATGCCGCCATGAAACTAACTCTATAGTTATATGCTTGCTTCAGGTCGATGCCCACACGGCGGTATTTATGACTTTTATAATGGGCTCGTGTATACTATGTTAGGTTTTGTAAAAGGCTGCCTCCCAAAGAGAATCCTTTTGTTTGTAGGAGGGTATGTATGTATTTTCAAGCATATATAATAATTACTCTTTATCAGATTACTATATTGCTTATTGCGTGTTTGTTTCTTGTCTGTCAGTCCTGCATGTCCCCGAAAAGCCTCATATGGAGTCGCTTGGATCGTGGTTAAAAGACAAGGATAAAGTTGTTGATGTTTTCTGGTTTCCTGACATAAGTAATAGGAAAGGCTTGAGGCATTTGTTGCTGCTGCAAACAACAACAACACTAGTCACATTGCTTATCTTGAGCCTGGATGTGATGTTCGTCAAGTCCTAACTGAGTAATTCTCCTCCTCTTTGCTTAATTGTATTCCTACGTACTACATTCATTCTATTATTGTTTTCTATTGTAATCTAATAATGTTTATATATATAACTGTATATCAGGTCTGGAATCCTCACTCGTGGCCTTTCGATCTAAGAGGAGATAGCAACACACAAGAACAAGGCTGCTGTTATAGATGGTCCTGAAAATGTTATACCATAAGAATCAACAAAAATTAACAGCATATATGTGGAAGCTCGTCAAGTTGAACTGGTAACAATTATGTGAAATTTTTCGCCAAAGACTGGATATTGACTATCGTTTACACTTTGCCATTGAATTTGAAAAGTAGAAGGTTTTATTTATGCATATATACATGATTATTACCAATTATATATCATATGATAAATTTTGAGTACTTACTTTTAAATTTTGACAATCAAACGAGCATTAACAATGTGTCCTACTTCATCCATAAATCTTACTGTTCATATGCACAATTTCACTTGTGTGCTTATGATGCTCGTTTTCGTGTTAGCAAAACTAGTGCTAATGATTTCAACAAATCAAGAGAAACAAAATCTTTGCTTGCAACTAATTGGTGGGGAGATAGAATTGCTTCTTTAGATCATTGTATCTGTCCTCAAATTAGTTGCAATGAAGAAGGAAGTGTCAAATTCATAGACCTTTACTGTTATAATAATGATGGTCTAGCTGGTGATCTGGGAAGCCGCGACTTCGCTTCATTTCCAAACCTTGAGGATCTTTCTATTGATAACTGCAAGCTTGAAGGGAGCATGCCAGAGCAGATTGGTTTGCTATCAAACTTAACACATCTTTTGCTTTATGGTAATCATCTCATAGGTACATTACCTGCCTCGTTTACCAATCTCACCCGTTTGGAAGGCCTTGATCTTTATAGTAACACTTTAATTGGTCAAATTCCTTCATCGCTTGGTTCCATGGTTAATATCACCCACCTGGATCTTAGTCAAAACAACCTTACTGGTCCCATCCCTTCATCTCTTGGTTCCATGGTTAATCTCACCAAGCTATACCTGAACGTAAGTCAACTGAATGGATCAATCCCACCTGCACTTATAACTAACTTGCCTTACCTCGAAAAGTTGGACCTGAGTAATAACAATCTTGATGGTCCAATTCCCTCAAGAGCTAATTTAAATGTTTCCTCCACAAGTTTAAGATACCTCAATCTTTCTCATAATATTGTCAATGTTATTATTCCATCTCAGCTAGTGAAGTTGAGGAGTTTGACTACTGTGGATCTTAGCCGAAACCAATTCATGGGTCTGATACCTTCATATCTTGATTCCATGGCCAATCTCACCTACTTGTCCTATCTTTCATTTCATGGGAATCTACTCACTGGTAAGCTTCCAGTTTCATTAACCAATCTTACACAATTAGAAAACCTTGATCTTAGTCGAAACAACTTTACAGGTTTCATCCCACCAGCTTTAGGATCTATGGTTAACCTCAAAGTTCTCGACTTGAGCGGAAATCAACTGAATGCGTCCATCCCACATGAAATAAGTAACTTGAAGAATCTAGAAACGCTGAACCTGAGCGACAACAATCTTAATGGTCCAATTCCGTCAAGTTTTGGTAATCTAAGCCAGCTGCAATTTTTAAACCTTGCCATAAATTCTATCAGTGGTCCAATTCCCTCGACTTTTGGTAATCTAAGCGATCTGCGATTTTTAAACCTCGCCATGAATTCTATCAGTGGCCCCATTCCCCTAGAATTAGGGAAGCTCTCGTATCAGAAGAATTTGGTATATTTAGACCTTCATCATAATCGTCTTGTGGGTGCTATTCATCCAGAATTTGGGGAGCTCTCATATGATTCTTACCTTGATTTATCTTCAAATCACTTTTCAGGAAACATGCCGTTTGGTTATCCCTGTTTTCTTGTGCACCTAAACCTTGCCAGTAATTTGATGACGGGCACAATCACAAGTGTGAGTAATTGCTATTACTTAAAATACTTGGACATTAGTGGTAATCATTTTGTTGGAGAAGATGGAAACGTTTTGATCTTGGCCAAGTATCCATTGAGTGTTGTTTGAAACTTGACATGTTTCTGTTTCTTGTCATTACAGGAAAAACAGTAAAGGATGTTTGGGTATGCAATTGCAGAAAATAAACAACGACAGGAATTGTGTAAACTTTGTATTATATATTCGAAGTATGAATGATTACAAGAGCCTACACTGCCTCTTCCTTATATATGATGTGAAACGACATCTTGAAGGGATATAACGTTTCACTGAAAACCTAAAAGAGGCGTACATAAACTAACAGCACAATGGTTTACAGAAACCATTTTGACCCATTTTGGCCCAAGCCCACATAGTTTTTCCAGGCTTAGCCAAACTGACAAACTAAATACATATTACGTTTTATCCTAAGTACATACAATAGTAGATATTAAACGTTTATAAAAGCAAACTACAGAAGGCTTTAAAACATTAAACTAACAGTGTCCCCCTTAATGTGTAAAGACTTCTTCTAGCGCCCATCTTTTCCTGTGAATCCTTCTTGTCCATCCATGTATCTTTGTTGCCATACGTGTTGAGAACTTGTGCATTTCCTTCTTGTGACCACTGCCCATTCGACCCTTCTTCAATCTTTGGGGTCTTCTCATAACCTTCTTTCTTGGCTATCTTCCCTCGGGCTCGTAATGTAGTCTCGAAATAACACCGTACTAAGTCAATGTTTCTCTTGTAACATTCTTTTAGTTCCTCATCTTGTTCTCGTCCTAGACCGTGTATTAGTGCAACATCTCCCCATTGGTTACCAAAAGTAACCCCAAGATAGCCTCCTAGACTACCTATTATCTTATCAAGACCAAGTAAATCGATCTTTATACCATTGATGACGGGGGGTAAGGGATCCACCATGATTCGACCAAGGTAAACTTGGTAAAACCATTTCAACATCTCTTCAAAGTGTTTGCTCAAAACGTTCCAATTCTTGTATACTAGATTGTCATCTTCTATCATGATTAAAAATGAAATAAATTTCTTAAAAGAATTAACCTTTATGATGTAAAGAGTTCCATTCATGCTTAAGAATTCATCATCCAAATAATCATGGATCATTCCATCCTTCCATTCGAGATCATCTAATCCCTTTATATTCATGCAAGTATCCTTTGGATCAATTGACTCATAGTAATTCTCCAAAAACCTATCGTGTTCCTTAGCCATCGAACTTGACTCCCCTTCGACGTTCTTTCCTTTATCATGCCCCATCTCTTCATCATCAAACATGTAAGAGACTTTACATGAGTCGTCTTCGTAAGTCACTTCGAAACCTTGTGCCAAAAGTTGTTTGGCGCTAAGCACGTTCAAACTTGCCTCCGGTGTTTATGAAACACATGGGATTACCATTCTCTTCTCGTTTGTCTCAACAAACGCCTCGCCTATACCATATGAGAAAATAAATTTTTTCTCATCTTCTTCCTTTCCTTCCATTGAAAACCTTGGTTTCATTCTCCTGAACAATGATTTTGTGGGACACATATGATTGTTGTATGTGTCACTTATGTACCAAATATGGTTCCAGTTTGCGTAATCCGTCCCTTTGATCATGTGGGTTGTCTTAACATGGACTTGTTCAGGATACTTGGTTTCTTCATGTAGTTTCTGTTTTCCATTCGAAAAGTTTTCTGGTTTCCTGTCTTGATAATTCCAAAAATAATGTTTGCGCTTTCTACAGGCATAGCATCTCGCTCTTCTTTCTTTCCTAGTTAATTCATCCTCGTATCCCTTTGAAGCATTATGTGCTTCGATTTCAAACAGCCTCTTCTTGAGTAATTCTTTTGTCTCCAAAGAAAACCTCCTTGTTGGTTTGTATGGTAACAAACCACTTGTACTTGGCTTCTCCCATGGATTTTGTTCCTGTCTCTGATGCCACTGATGGAAACGTTTTGATCTTGGCCAAGTATCCATTGAGTGTTGTTTGAAGCTTGACATGTTTATGTTTCTTGTCGTTACAGGAAAAACAGTAAAGGGTGTTTGGGTATGCAATTGCAGAAAATAAACAACAACACGAATTGTGTAAACTTTGTATTATATATTCGAAGTATGAATGATTACAAGAGCCTACACTGCTTCTTCCTTATGTATGATGTGAAACGACATCTTGAAGGGATATAACGTTTCACAGAAAGACCTATAAGAGGCGTACATATATCCTAACAGACACAATGGTTTACAGAAACCATTTTGACCCATTTTGGCCCAAGCCCACATAGTTTTTCCAGGCTTTGCCAAACTGACAAACTAAATACATATTACGTTTTATCCTAAGTACATACAATAGTACATATTAAACGTTTATAAAAGCAAACTACAGAAGGCTTTAAAACATTAAACTAACAAGAAGCACTTAATCACTGCGACTTCCCAGATTTATTGCTCTTAAATCAGTCTCAGAATCATCTTACTAGAGAAATGGTCTCGCCATCCAATAATTTGAGTGAAAAATCAACTTGCAAAGAACATAAGCACGTACCCCGTCTCACCGTTTTTATTCTAATTATCGTTGGACTTTGCTTCGTAGTGGTTGCGTATTTCTTTTACAGTCGTAAAAAGGCTACCACAAATAAAATACAGCCTGAAATCACAAAACATGGAGATGTGTGCATGATAATGAATTACGATGGAAAAATGGCATATGAAGACTTCATCACAGCTACAGAGGACTTTGACCTCAAATACTGCATTGGAACAGTGGCTATGGTAATGTTTATGAAGGAAAACTGCTTAGGAGTTAAACATTTGCTTTGAAAAAACTTCACCGGTATGAAGCTAAGCAACCAGCATTCGACCAGAGCTTCAAGAATGAAGTCCAAGTGTTAACCAGCCTAAGACACAAAAGCATTGTGAAACTCTACGGGTTCTGTTTTCATAACAAATGCAACTTTCTTGTATATGAATACATGGAAAAAGGGAGCCTATTTTGTGCATTGAGTGACGATGAATTGGCTGTTGAAGTGGATTGGATGAAGAGGGTGCAGATTATCAAAGATCTAGCCCATGCTTTAGCTTATATGCATAACGATTGCAATCCACCTATCGTTCATAGAGACATATCAAGCAACAACATTCTTCTAAACTCAGAAATGGAAGGATTTATAGCCGACTTTGGAGCAGCCAGGTTGCTTGACCCCAATTCATCCAACCAAACATTCATCGCAGGAACTTTGGGATACATTGCTCTAGGTAGTTACTTCTACACTCCATTACGCTTCTTAAGTTTAATTTTTTTTTTTGGTAAAAGGTCAAAGACCCGGTAAATATATTACTCCAAAAAATGGTTAAGTACAAAGGATTTGAGTGAATCGCATATCTCAGCCCGTTACATATGCGAAAAGCTTACATAACAAGATACTTCATATTCTATATATAAGAAAATAATCCACAACTCAAAAATTAACATTAGACTCCTATGGAGATAACATTACTTCCTACCAAGGCCTTGGAGCTTGATACCATACGTGTCATAATAGGCATCCAAATTTCCTGGAAGATCGTAAACCTGATCCGCATAGCTATTGATGACGTACCCTCCGATCAGGTCGAAGGACTCCCCTTCGACCTCAGTTGAATTTGAATTACGAAGGACCAAGTCAATCTTCCTAAGTCATAGTTGGCGTAAAATCATTCATCGTTAATATGGCCACCAGTTGGGAATTCGCCAACCGAAGGCCTATGCCCTTCGGGGTCTTACCTTGAAGACACTAAGAAAAAGGAGAAAATTGACTTGGTCTTCTCCCACGTTCCCACTATCTCCTTAGCTTCTCCGCCAAGACAGAGAGAGTGGGGATGAAGCCCTAGCGGTTACCACAAATCATGGGACGCCCCCATGATCTCTGAAACGTGCGCAAACACTCTCCAAGCTTATTTCTATATCTATAAATAGGTTGGACGAGTCATTTCAATGGTATGTTCACCTTACATGTTTCAGAATAAAGGATCTAAGGGCCGTTACGACGGAGAATTCCAAGACTCAAGGTTTTATGAAATGAGGATCCCAGTGTTTCAGACCAAAACCTCACTCAATCCCGGTTAGAGGTCCAAGGGCCGGCGTAAGAGGGTAGCCAAGACCTAAACACTTACTTTTGAAATAAGGATCCAAGGGTCTAATCTCGAACCGCAGCTCATAACTTGTTACTTATTACTTTATTTGTTACGAGACCTTGATGTTTACCCAATTTTTAAAACAAGGATTCTTTAAGAAGATAAAGAACTAACTATCGTCAAAACCTAACATCTTTAATTATTAATTCACAAATATGGGGTGAGACAATTTTGTGGGAGCCAAAAGCCACAAGTACCTTCGATGAGCTCTAAAGAGAACCAACTACTCCACACCTAGAATCTAAACTCATAAGTAACTCTATCATTCCTCAATCGCCGCAAATTTAAAATCCCAAATAACGAGATCCGCGGATGCTTAGCCGATAATTAAATTATCTATGGTTCAGGGTGTAACACCCCGTGAAAAGACACAACTAAAAACGTGAAAATTTTTCGCAAAAGTACACCTAAAAACTGACTCACTGTCACTCTTTTACATTCTGACAAA
This sequence comes from Chrysanthemum makinoi, assembly GCA_910596185.1. Classification (NCBI taxonomy): domain Eukaryota; kingdom Viridiplantae; phylum Streptophyta; class Magnoliopsida; order Asterales; family Asteraceae; genus Chrysanthemum; species Chrysanthemum makinoi. The sequence goes on from OU343217.1 coordinate 8,857,973, forward strand.
AATATATAAATATATGAACCCTGAGACTATTTTTAAATGAAACTAGACTCAATTACCTTCGAAATGACGGGTGGCACGACTCGTGAAGACTTACGGTTAAAAAGATGTGATTTTTAGAAAAGTGACAAAATCTGTTGGTTCTAAATTTCGGTTCCAAACCGAAATTTGGTTCCAGATTCCACTTTCAAACCGAAATTTGGTTCCAGATTCCACTTTCAAACCGAAATTTGGAGTTTTGGTTCCAAATTTAGGTTCCAAACCGAAATTTGGTTCCAAATTACACTTCCAAACCGAAATTACATTTTGCACACCAAACACCCATTTTCTGCATACCTCTTTTGTACACTTTTGACCCATTTTTCGGAAAACGACTTCTATAACATGACATAGCACCAAAACTTTCAGAAATCATTGGAACATTATAAACATCCAATATGTGTATAAACATGGTCATAATGACCCGTGGAAACGTGTTTTACAAAGTAACGGGTGTTATGCCAAACACCCGTTTTAACCCGTTTGCATACACCACTTAAGCATAGCTCTTTAACATGCTTTGAGACCTATAAAATGACTCTTAAACCATTCCAAAGACTTGACATTACAAACATTTAACCCATTTAAAACTCCTGGGGAACAACTTTGACAACGAGCTCGGTACATCTACCTAGCTCCTAGCTTTCTTACTACCTTCCCATTCTTCACAACTAATTTATGTTTTAGCCATGCTCCAAAGGACAAACCTTAGCATCTTCAATAAAAGAGAACCTACAAAATGTAGTCAACTATAACGTAAGCAAAAACGCTTAGTAAGTAATTGGCTAATACATGCTAAGGCTTCCATTATCAAATATGCATCACAAAGCATCTCTATAACACACAAGCTATAACACATTTAACACATAAAGCACACAACACATACTTTAATCTTATCATGATCCAACAAACTCTAAAACATACATTTAACCAATCTTCAAGTCACAACTATAACAATCATAATCACATCATTTAATAACTTCCACATTAAGCACATAATAACAGAATTACTTACCTTAGCATCCAAGCTAAGCTATCACTATATCACCACCATCTTCATCAATATCATCATCCATTAGTTTCCATAGCTAACATCTTAACCGCATAATTATAACATGCACTTAGTACATAATCGAATGTCTATAACCATATTACATAAACAACCTCTAATCATCATATAATCATATTTTGATTATATGATGATCCAACCCATAAATTACTCAACTTTAACCCATAATAAGGTCATCCCATCATTACTATAACTCTTTAATTATTTACATGATCATATAATGATCTTATCCCAAATTTATCCATCTTCCTTCAATTCAACCAAAGGGGTTTTACCCAATTACACTATAACATCATAATTAGTGTTTAAAAACACAATTACCCAAAACCCCCAATCTTGGGTATAAGAACCCTAACTTTTAATTCATAATTAATTCACCAATTGAATACTTACTTGTATAAGGATTAACATTAAGGTTTCAATACTTGATATAACACCTTAATCCATCATCAAATTGGTCTCAAGACCATTTCCTCTTTTTCCCTCCTTTTCTCTAGCACGACACATACCACACTCTTATTATTTCTGGAAATATGATGATAAGTGAAGAAGGGTCCAGACATTTGTAGATGGCATCTTTTGCTATTTGACATAAATGGTCCCTCAAGTCTCATTCTTTATAATTTAGGTCACTAAATACTTCTATAACAAGTTTATAATATAGCAACTTAGGTTCCTCTACTTTTAATAATTATAACACAACATTTGTTGACTATTAGTTTGACTATCATGTTGACTACAATATAACATTCATTGACTAACCAATCATATAAGGCCTTTGGTCCATTTTCATCTAGGGTGGGGTCCCAGTACCCGGGAAACGGGTCTAATAAAGGGAACAAGCTGGGGCTCAACACGGCCGGTCAAGTCAGAATTCTTTTCCTACTCTCACCAGCGGAAAGTCAACAAGGTGTCAAAATATATATTAACTTAGCTAATGTGATTTAGGAAAACCAATTATGAGAATTTGTAGTATTGGGTAACTCAAATGTATTAGATTTGAATCCCTGGATCGTTCCTAGCGAGGGATGAATGGAATTTTAAATTCACGTCGTGAAATTCGGGATTTGAATGGGTAAAAAGGATTTTGGATGATTTCTAAACTACGGGGCAAGAAATAATAAGGGAAAGCAACTAAAACTACTGAATTTAAGATGCAAACAAGTAATTATAACTAAATATGCAAATTATAACTAAAAACGCAAATAACGTAATTAATAAAATGTATATTAAAATGCAAACTAATCTATTTAAAGTCATAAAAGTGATTTAATATTTTCTACGGCTAAAAATTTTATTTAAAAATTATTTGAAATTTAAAACTAATTTTTTTGGTTTTTCTTGATTTTATTTGAATTAGAAACTATTTTTGTAATTTAAAAAGTGAATTAAAGAGCTAGAAATTATGAAAATTGACAAGAAAGTTACCAAAATATTTTTCAAAAATATAAATTAACTAAAAATAATTTTCAAAACTGAAATTGTATTTTTCTGACTTTTTCTCAATTTATTATGAATTTAAAACTAATTTAAACTAATTAAATGTCTAGAAAATACTAATTTAACTAAGAAAAATCTGGAAAAATACTTTTTATAACTTTTTTATTATTCTAAACCTAAGAAAATTGAAATTATGTTTTTGTGACTATTTTATTTGAATTAAAAGCTATTTAAAAATGATAAAAACTGTTTTAAATTGCAGAAAAATAGTAAATGAGCATGGAAAATTATGAAAAATTACAGAAAAGTTCTAAATTAAACTGAGAAGCTATCAAAATTGTTAAAAACAACTAGTGAATGCAGATTAATCTATTTGCTATGTAACTGATGTGATAAGCTAAAAGGAGATAAGCTAAAATGTACTAACAAGCTACCAGAATCTATACTAAGCTACAATGAGTCTAATCCAACTAAATACTACCTAATGCCACTGATTAAAATCATTAAACAAGCTGATAAGCTAAACTTCAAACATATTAGTACAAATGGAACAAGCTACTAATAAGCTAAGGGAAACTGAATAAGCTGCTAAGGACAAAGAGGGAAAACCTATTAAGCTAAGGAAACCTAAATAAGCAATAATCCTAAGCCTAAATAAGCTGCTATAGGCAAATGGGATAATACAAGTCTGCTGAGGCAGGGCAAAAAGTAGCCTGAAAGGCCAACTTTAAGCCACCTAAAAGCTAAAGAGAAGCTGAAACTAAAAATTATAAAAATAAGAACCAATTAGATTAACAAGCAAATAGTATCTAACCCAAATTTCAGATCATGAGGACTTATAGTGATCATTTGAAAAATCAGAAACAAAGGCTGATTGAGACATTTTGATGAAAAGAACAGGGCATAAACAGCTAAGAAGGGCCTATTGCAGTCCTAAAATAAGTAGGAAACAAGCTCTAAAACACAATCTAATGTTCAAATATTAACAGCTATCACTACCAACTATCTAACAGAACTGAAATCAAACCATAAGAACAATTGAAATAGCAGATAATCAGCTATGAACAGGCTTACTTGGGCTTAATTGTGTGCAGCAGCAGATATGAAGGCAGAATGGGTAACGTTGACACCAAAAATAAGTAATCATTCAACTCCTAAAGGCTAAATAAACTGAAACTAGCTAAACTAAGATGTAATAAGAACCAGAAAAAGCAATTTGAACAAACTTAGAAGCTATTTAGGACCCTGAAATATGACTGAAAACAAACAGACTTAGACAGCATAAAGGTAGATGACAGAAACTTGAAAATACAAAATTTGAATGAAAGCTTAAAAACTTAAGAGCCAAATGATCTTAGACTTCAACTAACTGACTTTTGAAACTGTAAGATGGAATTTTAGAGATCAAATAAGAGCTTAAGGTTAAAAATCCTACTTGTGCCAATCACTCTTTAAGATGGAACAAATAAAATTAAACTATCAAATCTACCATAAACTTGATCTAAACTGAATTGAAATGGACAATTAAACATAAAACTTACTCATCTAACAAATTAAGAACAGAAATCAACCTAAACCATTTTGACTTTTGAACTTTGACTTCTATTGACTTTTCTAAACTTTTGCACAAAACTGAATTAAAACATGAATTAAGATTAATAAAAGTAAATTTAAACTCACATAAGCTACAACAAGCTTACACAAGCTTATCTACACAGAGATTTAAGCTGGTAAATGGAAATTAATTGCAAGACTAAAATAGAATTAAGACAAAGTAAAACTGAAAACTGAAATTGTATTTAACAAAAACTGAGATTACAACTGAATTTAAAACATTAAAAGGTCTAAGTTTTCTAATAACATGAAAAACTGGACAACTCCTCTTGTGACTGAAGTGGTTTTTTTATAGCTAATGCCAAGGCTTGGGTTGATCTTCAGAAGCTCCTAGACGTCTAATCTCTGCCATTGATCTTCTATCTCGTCATCCAAATCAACCACAACCCTTAGATTACTTTAGTTGATGTGTTTCGACCAATGAGAGTGCTTCATTCTGCCAGCTTGGCGATCTAAGAGTGTCACACCATCTGACACGTTGTCAGAGGGTTCTAGATGTTTTTTAGTACGGGATAAATGGTAAAATCTGGGTTTTAGCGCGCTTTGTATTTGGGTGAGTTTTTTATTTGTGTTTGACCGGGGGATATAAGGTGAGTTGACTGGGAAGTTTAAAGGGATTGTTTGACCGGGTATTGACTTGGGTTGTATTAGTCGAAAAAACGGGTGTGATGTTTATTTGGGGAATGGGCTTGGGCCAAAGGGTAAAGAGTAATATGGAGTATGTTTTTATTTTGGGCTTGAATTATTGCATTTGATTTCCGAATTTATAACACATAAGGACCATTCATGTAGATTTGAAAATTGCTAGGACCAATGGTGTAAATATGTGAAAGGGTAAGGTTAACTTTGGTGGTGTTTTGGTACAATGAGAGTTCAAGGGTAAAAATGGTAAAATGGGAAAGTGAGGAGTTATTTGTGTAATTATGAGAAAATGTAGGGTTAATGTGTAAATATGGCAAAGTGAGGGTGAAATTGTGAATATTCTCAAAAATGATCCAGAGCTTCGTAATTTGACTTTTGAGCATCCAAATCCCATAAAATAGCATCCCGGCATCGGCTTTCTTTTGTCTGTTTTGTTATATCCGTACCTGCACATGCATAAACTCAAGAAACCAACAAATATTAGACATAAACGGCTCTTTCTTTGTTATTTTGGGTCTATTTTGGTATAGAAATGGTATGTGTTTTAACACATACCATAATGCTTCGTCAAATAATCTCAAGTTTCGCATTTTTAAAGTCACTTATTAGAAAATAGCAAATCTTTCAAAGCTTCACATATTTAAAATCACTTAGGGAATCCTGCAAATTCTTGGCCTTGTGAGCTAGAATCGCATTTTATAGCCTCTTGTCTAAGCAATTAGCAAAGACTTTTTAAGAAAACGCATATTTAAAGTAACTTCTAAGAAGCTCGTAAAGACTTTTCAATCATAAAAATAGCAAAAGCTTACAAAAATTTTTAAGTTTTCTCATTTTTGCACAATTTTTTCAATTTCTAAGGAAACACGGGGTTGCGAGAGTACACGGCAAAGAATAAGCAAGTGCGGTCAAATCAAATCGAAGATTACCCACCCCAGACTAAAATGAAACATTGTCCTCAATATTTAAAGGCAAGGGTATCAACGAAAATCTAAAAGCCGCTTATTAAGTATGCTCAAAGATAAACGTTAGTCGATAAGATTAGGATATTGGATTTCCATCAGCATCGATCATGAAACTCGAGTGGATAAAAGACAAACTTCGAGCACGAGAGTCTTCATATTGGGAAATCCTAGACAAAAACATCACAAAAAACTAAACACGAGAAATCGAAGAGGCTAACCCCTTCATGTCACTTATTAGAGAAAATAGAAAGAAGATAGAGATAAGCATGGGGTGCCTCCCACGAAGCGCTACTGTTTTTGATCACCGAGTGGCTAGCTTGACTCGATCCCCGAATTCACTTGTCCATGGGGAAAGTTTGGAGATCCGGGACAACCCTAGACGCGATGTCCCCTCCAAAGTAATGTTTAACACGATGACCATTCACCTTGAAATTTGGGCCTTCGGGCTGAGATAGCTCGATAGTTCCATACGGAAAAATTTGAGCTACGGTGAATCGTCCGGACCAACGGGTTTTGAGTTTGCCTGAGAATATCTTTAATCGAGAATTAAAGAGGAGGACCTGATCACCAACATTGAAAACGCGGTTTATGATTTTAGCATCATGAATCCTCTTGGTCTTCTCTTTGTAAATCAAAGAATTCTCATAAGCCTGATCCCTAAGTTAATTTAATTCATTCAATTGAACTTTCTGGTGAACACCCGCGGTCTTAAGGTCAAAGTTTACATGTTTCAAGGCCCAATATGCCTTATGCTCGAGCTCGATGGGCAAATGGAAAGCTTTTCCATACACCAATTTAAATGGGGTGCACCCAATGGGTGTCTTGTATGCGGTGCGGAAAGCCCATAATGCATCATTTAACTTATCGGCCCATGAAGCTCGGTTCTCTCCTACGGTCCTTTCTAAAATCCTTTTCAATCCAAGATTAGAGACCTCAAGTTGTCCGCTCGTTTGCGGGTGATACGCGGTAGAAAGACGATGGTAACTCCATATTTAGACATAACTTTTGCAAATTGTTCATTACAAAAATGGGTACCGCGATCTCTGATGATAGCACGAGGTGCTCCAAATCGGGAAAACAAGTTCTTCAAAAACTTAACAACCACTCGGGCGTCATTGGTGGGTAGCGCCTTCAATTCAACCCATTTCGACAAGTAGCCGACAGCCATGAGGATATACTTATTACCCTTAGACGACGGAAATGGTCCCATAAAATCAATGCCCCAAACGTCAAAAATCTCGCAGACTTGAATTGCGTTTTGTGGCATTTCGTCTTTTTTCGAAATCTTCCCTTGATGTTGGCATGAGTCACATGACTTAACCAAATCATGGGCGTCTTGATATTTGGTCGGCCAATAAAACCCAGAATCAAAAACCTTTTTGGCGGTGTAGCTTGCACTATGATGGCCTCCGGTGGGTCCATTGTGGCAAGCATTAAGAATATCAATGGCTTCTTGGCCATGAACACACTGCCGGATTACTTGATTCGCACAATCTTAAACAAGTAGGGGTCGTCCCATAAATAATGCTTAACATCCTTAAAAACTTTTTCTTTTGTTGGGACGACATCCCTTTCACAATGAAGTTTCCCGCATGGTAATTTGCAAAGTTGGCAAACCATGGGGTATTAGAGTCTTTCTTAGCAATCATCCCAAGTGTCTCGAGAGGAAATGTTTCCATGATTTCCTTTTTCTCGAACACACTTTGATGGGGATTCTCAAGTCTAGATAGGTGGTCGGCAGCAAGGTTCTCCGCTCCTTTTTTGTCAAGAATGGTGACATCAAACTCCTGAAGGAGGAGAACCAACCGAAGTAATCGGGACTTAGCATCTTGCTTTTCCAAAAGGTATTTAAGGGCAGAATGGTCGGTATACACTATGGTCTTCGATAAGACAAGGTAGGGTCTAAATTTTTCGAAAGCATAAACTACGGCCAATAACTCTTTTTCAGTAGTTGTGTAATTATGTTGGGCCTCAGTCAATGTCTTACTCGCATAGTGTATAGGTTGAAAATGTTTCGAATTTCGTTTCCCCAAGACTGCCACAATTGCGTAATCACTTGCATCACACATAAGCTCAAAGGGCAATTCCCAGTCAGGGGCAACTAAGATCGGAGCCTCGATTAGTTTCTTTTTAAGTATGTTAAAGGCTTCAATGCATTCATTAGTGAAGATAAACGGAGCATCTTTTTCAAGGAGATGGGTCAGAGGGCGGGCTATCTTAGAGAAATCTTGAATGAAACGGCGATAGAAACCGGCATGACCCAAAAAACTCCGAATACCTTTGACGGAAGTGGGATGAGGTAACTTAGCAATGACGTCGACTTTAGCTCGGTCAACCTCAATCCCTGATTTGGATATCTTATGGCCGAGGACAATGCCCTCTCGAACCATGAACTGGCACTTCTCCCAATTCAAGACCAAATTGGTGTCTTCACACCTTTTAAGCATAAGGTCTAGATGAGAGAGGCAAGAAGTAAAATAATCTCCATAAACCGAGAAATCGTCCATGAAGACCTCCATAGTCTTCTCGATCATATCATGGAAAATCGCCATCATGCACCTTTGGAACGTGCCAGGAGCATTGCATAAGCCAAATGGCATTCATCGGTAAGCAAACGTTCTGTAAGGGCAAGTGAAAGTCGTCTTTTCTTGATCTTGCGTGTCGATCGGAATTTGGAAGTAACCGGAGAAACCATCAAGAAAACAATAGAACTCATTCCCCGCTATACGTTCGAGCATTTGATCCATAAAAGGTAGCGGGAAATGGTCTTTCCGTGTAGCATCATTCAATTTTTGGTAATCAATACACACCCTCCATCCGGTGACGAGGCGTGTGGAAATCAACTCATTATCTTCATTCATCACTACGGTCATTCCGCCTTTCTTTGGGACAGAATGGATAGGGCTAACCCATGAACTATCTGAGATTGGGTAAATGACTCCGGTGTCAAGGAGTTTTAGAACTTCCTTTTTGATGACATCATGAATTTTCTGGTTAACCCTACGTTGTTGTTGTATGACGGGTTTGTAATCATCTTCCATTAAGATCTTGTGAGTACAAAAACGTGGGCTTATGCCCTTAATGTAGGAAATCTACCAAGCGATGGCACTATTATGCTTTTCAAGGACGACCAAAAGTTCGGTTTTCTCCTCATCTTTCAAATTGTTAGCAATAATGACAGGAAAATTGTTCGGTCCTTCAAGAAAAGTTTATTCAAGATGAGGAGGTAAATCTTTAAGCTTGGGCTCCGGAGGTTTTTTGGATTCAACTTGTTTAACTTCTTCCATGGTAATTTCCTCCGGAGGGCAAGAAAATGGGTCTTCATTGAGAAGCTTCTCAATGAGACGAATATCTCCTTTGATTTCAATATCTGCATTATCAATTTCTGTTGAACTTGATTTGCTGTGTAAACAAGCCTCAATCTCTTCGAAGATGAAATCACTCTCCTCAAACGGAGTGAGGGAAGGGGAAGAATTAGAGATTATTGGTTCAGAAGTAGGTTCAAGAGAGGGTTCAAATGGAGCGGGATTGCCACTCTCGAAATTATCCATAAAACCAAGTACTTCTTGAGCTTACACTTCACAAGCAACATCAATAACGTCTACCCGGTTGATTGAAGCATCATCAAAATTTGAGAAGTAACTCGATGTTTGATTGACATTGAACGTGATAGCTTCCTTATTACTTCTTAACGTAATCTCTCCTCCAAGGACATCAATTAAAGCACGACCGGTACATAAGAAACATCTTCCCAGAATAATGGGTACTCGAGGGTCAGCATCAAAATCAACTACAACAAAATCTGCGGGAAAATCAAACTTTCCCACTTTAACCCAGACATCCTCGGCTATACCGATTGGGCGAGTCGTAGTACGATCGGCTAGCTCGAGAGTCATACATGTTCGGGAAGTTGTGGCAATGAAAGCTTTTTGTAGATTGATTTAGGAATTAAATTGATACTCGCGCCAAGATCGGCCAAGGCGGAGCATTGAATAACTCCTTGAAAGTCACAAGGAATGAGAAACTTGCCGGGGTCACCTAACTTTTCGGGAAGTTTCTTGAGGATAACCGCCGAACAATTGTCATTCAAAGGCGTTCTTGCCAAATCCAAGATTTTATCTGTATTGTTTAACAATCCTTTTAAGGTCATAACGAATCTAGGCATGAGAAGAAGAGCATTCGCAAAGCTAATTTCGAAGTTTAGCTCTTGAAATATCCGAATGAATTTTTCCATTTGAAGATTTGCTTGTTCACGTTGCTTCTGATCATTCATTCTTGACGGGTACGGAAGTGTTGTTCTTGTGTTAGTCTTTTCAGCACTAACGGGAGCATCATTGGGCTCAGAAGTTGGGACAACCGTGGGTTGGACATTCTCGGTACTCCCCTTATTAGTAGGAAGCATCGGGTCATTTTTCCCCCCGGTCTCACGGTCTACCACACGAGAAGGAGAAGAAGTAGTTATGGTAGGAACCGTGGGTCCATCATAAGCTACACCACTTTGGGTGGTGATCGCTTTCATGTCGCCTCTCGAATTAGGAATCGTGTTACTCGGAAGAGTACCGGAACCCGAGGGTTGAGAAGAAGAGGTCGAAGGTTGATTTGACTAAAAGAAACTAGTCAACATATTCCTCATTTCATTCATGTGCTTATTATGGTTATAATCAATCTTATTGCTCAAGATGTTGATTTGCGTCTGCATCGTCTGAATGGTGTTATTGGTACTCTTGACGTATTTATCAAACTCGTGATTCGGAGAAACTTGATGAGGTGATTGATAAGGTTGTTGATAAACTTGAGGTGGAGGAGCTTGGTAGTTTTGATTACCATGATTGACATTAGCTCCTTGGTTTTGATTATAAGATTGGTTTTGATAACGGTTTTGGTTTTGTTGGTTTGCACGGTATCCTTGGTTATGATGTTGAACCGGAAGCATTTTGGATATCACAATCCGTGGCTTGACAATTATAGTACGGATGGGCACCACCACAAATACAACTGGTTTCGGTAACGGCTTTAACTGGCTCAGATTTTTGATTCTTAAATTCTTTCATCATAGAATGAATAACATGAGTGAGCTTAGTCAACTCACTCTTCTGAACGTAATTGTCGTTGGTAGCGATCCTAGAAACAACCGGTTTGTTCCTAGACGACAAAACTTTTGACTTGTTCTCAATAATCGTTCTAATATCGGCGGGCATACAACTCAAGATATTACCACCGGCGGCCGCATTAAGCGAATCTTGGTCGGTCGGAGTTAGAGCATTGTAGAACGTATCAATCTGATGAAGATCAGAAAAACCGTGATTTGGGCATTTTGGTAAAAGTTCCTTGAATCTATCCCAAGCTTCACCAAAACTTTCGTCGAATTTTTGTTGAAAATTTGTTATCTGATTCCTTAAACTCGTAATTCTTGACGGAGGGAAGAATTGGTTTACAAACTTCGTAGAAAGGTCTACCCATGTTGTGATTGAATGACGGTGTTCTTTTTCAAGCCAATTCCGGGCTGCCCCCTCAAGGGAAAATGAGAATAACATCAACTTAATTGACTCATGAGGAACACCCTGAAAGTTTATCGTAGAAGCTACTTGATTAAACCAACGGATATGTGCGTGGGTCTCTTCTCTCTCAAAACCACAAAAAGGTTTAGAGGAAACCAATTGTATCAAATTCGTTTTGAGTTCGAAATTTTCGGAGGCAATTGGTGGAACAACGATAGCATCACCGTAGCCGTCTACGGGAGCTTGAAGTAATTCGGAAATTGTTCGAGTATCCGCCATGGCTTCAATTATAGTACGTAACTCGAGTACGTCTATTCTTCGATTACGATTACGTCGTGACTGAGAACGAGTGCGCATGCACTAAATCAAAATCAAAAAAGAAAAATAAATTTGAAAAAGGAAAATCTTTTTGGTTTTTATAATAAGAATTTTTTTGAAAAACAATCTTTTTGGTAACCGTCCCGTCAACCGGCGTTCGGTAGCTCTCAAAAGTACGCGCAGCGGAGCGGGAAAGAAGAGTGGATCTTTCCTCAGTCTGCAATTTAATGTCAAGACTTCCTTAAACCCCGTGTATAGGTTGTACTTTCAAGGTGAGCCGACGTAACAATTAACGTTTCGATTTCTTTTGTTGGTTTTTTAATTTTTATGGTTTTGTAAACATTCTAGGAAGAATGTTTTGGTTTTTTAGATGTTTTTGGGTTATTTTTAGAAAAAGATATATTTACAAAAACAACGATAACTTCACTCGGGGAAGGATCTTCAAAAACACGCGAATCGAGACGGAATTAGAAACTCACTACAGGCCTTCCCCGACAGCGGCGCCAAAAATTGATTTATAAAAACCAAGTATAGTATTTGTAGTATTTTGGGAAACTCAAATGTATCAGATTTGAGTCCCCGGATCGTTCCTAGCGAGGGATGAATGGAATTTAGAACTCACGTCGCGTTTGTTCGGGATTTGAATTAGTAAAAAAGATTTATGAGTGATTTCTAAACTACGGGGAAATCAATAATAAGGGGAAACAATTTAAACAACTAAATCTAAGGTGCAAGCAAGATATTACAACTAAGTATGCAAATTTAAACTAAAACGCAAATAACGTAATTACTAAAACAAATACTAAATTGCAAACTAATCTAATTTAACTCTTAAAAGTGATCAAATATTTTTATACAGCTAAAAATATGATTTGAAAATTATTGGAAAACTAAAACTAATTGTTTTGGGTTTTCTTGATTTTATTTGAATTAAAAACTATTTTTGGATTTTTAAAATAGAATTAAATAGCGAAAAATTATGAAAACTTACAAGAAAATTTCAAAAATATTTTTAAAAAATCTAAATTAACTAAAAATAATTTTAAAAATTCAAATTGTATTTTTCTGACTTTTTCTCTAATTTTTATGAATTTAAATCTAATTAAAATTATTAATTGTCTAGAAAATACTAAATTAACTACGCAAAATCTGGAAAAATACTTTTTGTGATTTTTTTATTTTTATAAAACTAATAAAATTGAAATTATATTTTTGTGAGCCTTTTCTGATTTATTTCAATTAAAAGCTAATTAAAAATGCTAAAACTGTTTTTAAATGCAGAAAAATAGTAAATGGGTACAGAAAATTATGAAAAATTACAGAAAAGTCCCGAATAATATGGAGAAGCTATGAAAAATATCAAAAACAACTTGAGATCACAAATTAAGCTACTTTGCAATGAAACTGATTGTAAAAAGCTTTGTGTAAATAAGCTATAAGCTAATTTAGACTACCAGAAGCTACCTACAACTAAAGTTTGTCTAAACTAATTGAAATATACCTAATGCTACTAAAAGTGACCAAATAGGCACAAATTACAAGAACATAAACTCAAATCCAAATCCTAACAGCAATAGGCAAACACTCTTGATGAGCCAACTTTCATCTTATCAAACAGCTTGAAAATAAGCTCAAACTAAAAACTAGCTAATAGAACCTCAAGTTAATCTAGGAAAATACTTTTAAACCAAAAATGAGCTTCTAAAAACTTGATTCAAGCTTTTGACAGGCTTTTGAAAAGGTTGTGACAAGATCAGTTGATGCTGATCTTGTGCACAGGGCATTCTTTTTGAAAACAGCTCATTTCAAGACCAATTTAAAATGATTTAGAAAATTCACAAAAATAATCTAAAATTATTTTGATAAAAAACACCAACCAAATATCTTAAATTCAAGATTTCAACTAATTTGGACTCAAACTGAGTGAGTTAAAAATATAAAAGTAGATACAATTTGGGATGAGATGAAAACTTGACTTTTTATGAAAACCTTTTAGTTTGACTAAACTGAGTTTTGATTAATTCCTACTACTTCTAAATGATGAATTAAACAGAGATTAGACTAAATTAAGCTATCCTATTTAGTTCTACACCTAAATGACTGATTATGAAAGGTTAAATCTAACTGATGAAAATCCTAGAATGAATCAAAGATCAAATTAACTTTATAACTAAAATAGATGCAATATTATGATCTAAATGCACTAAATGAACCTGAATATAACTAAATAAAGTTAATAAACTAAGTGTATCACTATTCTATCCTTCAACTCAGATAAAACACTAGATCCAAACAGTCCTTTATTAAACTGATATTCAAAATACCAAACCAAATCACAATTCCAAGTTCCTACAATCCTAGATTAAGCTACAATTACTCAAACCAGATCTAAATGATGAGATAATGACAGCAGAATTTTACAGAATCCGATTGTATCAAAATCTAGCAGATGAGATCAGATTATATCAAAAATAAGTGCAGACAACAGATTTGAGCTACAAGCTGATCTACTCTACCAAATTAAGCTATAAACTAATTCAAATAAGCTATTTAAACAACTACAAGCTAATATTATCATATCTAAACAAGTGAAACAGAAATAAGCAATCTATAAGAAATTTAGAAAGGAAATCTAACTCACTTGAGACCCTAGCTGAACAAGGGCTCCCAATTAAGGGCAGCTACAAGCTCCAGCTTATTCAAAGAATAAGCAGGTAAAAGTCCATCTGGCCAATCCATTTAGACCACTTCTGTAGCTTCCCCATTATGCAAAAGTATTTGAATTTGTTTGACTGTTTTGAATGAGAACTGAGTAGAACTGCTTATCAAACTACAATGAACTTACAATAAGCCATAAACATCTTATTTAGTCAGGACATGAAGCTTGTTGAAGCTTGTGAAATGCTTTCTCTTGATTTTTATATTTTCAAGTATTTTTAAAATATTTTGTTATTTTTTATTTGCTTTAAAAACAAACTTAAATTCAATTGCAGAATAGTAAACTAACTTGAATACTAACTTTAAAATAGATTATAACATCTAGAAATGGAAATCAGAGCTTCTTAAGAATTGAGATATGAAAGTTAATTTTTATTAATCAAATAAACTTAATACAACTTAAAACTAAATTACAATTTAACTAAACAACTTGAAAGCTTTTATAAAAACAGAAATTAAATCTACAATTACTACTCAATTCTACATACAAACTATGTGAAAATCGTGGGTATTTATAGCTGAGCTAGACCCTTGGAAGCTTCAAGAAGGAACGAAAGTGTTCTTTCTCTGATGAATATCAACCTTAGATCAAATCCCATCAATCTCTTCTTTCATCTCAGCCCTTGATTGCTATCAATGACATCACATGGACCAATAGGAATGCACCTTGGCACCATCAGGAAAAGTACGATCATGCCCCTTAATTGTAGTGATTTTGGTTAATTGGGTGGAGAGTATATTACGGTTCTTCGCGGGTAAATTTTGGGGATAAATTGGGCGGGTAAAATTGTTGGGTTTATTTTATTCGTTTTGACCGTTTAACCAATGGGTAAAAAGGGAGGGTTCGTTTGGTTTTGACAAGGAGTTCAAATGAGTGTAAGGGTTCAAAAGGGTTTAAGTTGTGATTGGGCAGAATTTATGTGAAAGGGTTAAAAATGATTTTGGACTTTTAGGCATTTAAAGGGTTAAAGTTTAATGTAAAAGGGTTAAAAGTGTATTTTAGTAAAAGTGAAATGTTGATTTTGGGAATTTAGGTATAAAAGGATACAAGGGTGTATTTTGCCAATTGTGGGAAAGACGAGAGACTAATTTTTTCATTTTCAATATCTCAAGGGTAGATTTGGTCAATTGCTCAAACTTGAGGGACTGATTTTGCCAATTCTTTAAATTTGATCCAATCTTTAAAAAATCATCCTTTAGGCATCAAAATCTTCAAATTCACTCACTTACTGATTTCTCGGCTTCAGCTTTTGCACTCTCTTCCTTCTCGTGCTCGATTTTTGTCTGATTTGTCTTTCTTTTGTGTGTTTTGCCATATCCGTACCTGCACATGCATAAACTCAAGAAACAAACAAATATTAGACATAAACGGCTCTTTTCTGGTTATTTTGGGCCTATTTTGGTAAAGAAATGGTATGTGTTTTTGCACATACCAATAAGGCATTGCCTGCATCACCGTATTCCTTCTCGTGGGTTGCCCTATAATATGGAACACCTGCAAGATCCACTGGTTTACCTGTCTTGGCCACCTCCTCAAGAGTAGTGCATTTGCCATGAAAAATGGCTGCATTCACCAACTTCCCAATCATTATGCCCACATCATCACTGTGGTATAACTCCATAGAAATGTATGGGATAACCTTGGTCACCAGATCAACCCTGTCCTTCTTGAGCATTTTGAGACGAAGATCCAACCCATCCACCTTTTCTCTAAGCTTAATCTCTTGGTCAATCAGCTTTGCCCTCTCTTCTTCAAGGTCTCCACACTTGGTAGTCAGAACGGAAATTTGATGTTTGTAGTCTATGACCTTCGCGCCTTCGAGAGATAGCCTACTGCACTCAGCCTGGCTTTCGGCTAATTGATCTTTGAGCCTCTCCACATCTGCTCGGAGATATTGGACCAGAGGATTCTTGTTGAAATCTTCCATAGCATCCTCACATTTTGCTTGCAGGACTGCGTATTGCTTGTCCCTGGCCTTGTCCCTGGCAAGCATGACGTCCATCTCTTCCCTAGCTTTGGTGACAGCACGAAGAAGCTCCCTTGTCCGAGTGTTGAGCTGGTTATCCAATATGCGTTGCCTCACATAGCTCTTATCGTGCAGGTCGCATAGCCTTTCCAAAGATATATTATCCATCACCCCCTTCCAGTTAGGTGGGGTCACACGCTCAACGAGCAAGTGACAAGCTAGGGGGGACGGAAGTTCCTTCGTATCGGAGAGACCTGCAATAGAAATAAACTTATTAGTATAACACAATATGCAAATAATTTTTTGCAACAGGACAGAAGATTTACCATGAATGTCATCAGCGTTGGGCCCTTCGATAGCTGGAAACACCACAACCTTACCCTAAGCACTCTTTTGCCGGGTAGTTTGAGATAGGGAGTGGGCAAGATGAGCTTTCTCTTGGAGGCAGACTTTGCAGCTTTTGAACTCGTACCTTTCCTGCTTTGGACCCTATCCGCTATACCGGAGGACCCTACAATTGCCAGCTGGTCCTCCGAAGCAGGGTCATTTGAGTCTGCAACATTCTCCACTAACTGGTCTTCAACCTCCACAGGCTCCTTTTCTTTTGTGGGAGGAGCAGATGACACAGGGTCAATTGGTTGAGCATCAACATCGTTATTATTCACTGAAACCGAAGGAGAACCCACACCATAACTGACTTCTTTGGCTTCCTTTGGAATGAAGCTCACTTCTTTGACACCACCAGCAACAATGAAATTACGGAAATACATTTCTGCAAAAAGGAAAGAAACATATAAATATCTGAAAGATAAGTTCCTATATCTTATTTTAATTAGAAATTTACAAACTTTCTCCACAACAAATAAATTCAGGATGTAACGGAGACCCCTCCCAACTTTCAGCAAGGCCAGCCATAAACAGTATTGGCTCTGGAAAGGTCTGGCAATCAGCTGGATGACGAGCTAGGCGTTGATACAGGGGATCTCTCCTTACAGTATCGGGCAGGGGATCGTTAAACCTCTTCTCATCAAATTGAAACTCTGGATCTAACAACGCAGGGTATTATGGAGGTACAATTCTATCTTGAATGTAAAAGAACTTCCCTTTCCAGTTTGAGATATTTGTAAAAGGCTTCTCAATCAGAATAGGCACATCCCGTTCACCCCTTTTGGCCAAAGTCACCCAGTCTCCTCGAGGGTAAAGATTAACAAACCCTCTAAGCACAGTCAAGGATGGTTCAAACCCGTATGCTTTATACATGACAATGTACGTTGTGAGCTTGGCTAGGCCAAACGAGTTAAACCTAGATATGTGTACTTCGTAATATTGAAGGAGCTCTAAATTTAAGGGATGAAAAAGTATCCTTAAGTTTGAGGTGGTGAATGCATGTGTATACAAGCCTACATAATTTTTTGGTGCATCATAAATACCTTGGCGTTTGCAGGGTAACATGATCTTATACTGTTTGGGAATGGGATAATCAGTAAGGAAACCTTTGAGCTGTTCCTTGGTCAAGGTACAACTTTCTGCCTGATTACGAACTTAGAATTGGCAGCCATGGTACTTTTAATCAACAAAAAAGTAACGAAAACGTAGTGATACGAAGGAGCACTTTACCTTTTTTGTTCGAAATCTTGCTCGGAAGACAGATTAGTCAGTGTAATTTTTGGGCGAGGGATAAAAATGAGTTAGGGTTTTACTATTTTGAATTTATATACCCTATTGCATCTCTTATCTTAGCCCTACACGTGTCTTTTGGGGGTCACCTAACTTTTGGATTTCAAATCCTTTTTAAACTTTGAAAGGACGTTTGAATTTACTGAGATAAAGGGTGGTTAGGATAAGTACTATGCATTAAATACGCAGTCAACATATATCCAACTTTTCATTTTCGTTCAGTTTTGTGACGGAGGAGAGGTTTCGTATATATTTTTGAGTCGTAAGCAATATTTCTCGTTCGTACATATCACTTTCGACTGGGGGGCTTGATGACGTACCCTCCGATCAGGTCGAAGGACTCCCCTTCGACCTCAGTTGAATTTGCATTACGAAGGCCCAAGTCTTTCTTCCTAAGTCATTGTTGGCGTAAAATCATTCATCCTTGATATGGTTACCAGTTGGGAATTCGCCAACCGAAGGCCTATGCCCTTCGGGGTCTTACCTTGAAGACACTAAGACAAAGGAGAACATTGACTTGGTCTTCCCCCACGTTCCCACTATCTCCTTAGCTTCCCGCCAAGACAGAAAGAGTGGGGATGAAGCCCTAGCCCCCATGATCTCCGAAACATGCGCAAACACTCTCCAAGCTTATTTCTCTATCTATAAATAGGTTGGACGAGTCATTTCAATGGTATGTTCACTCAACACAGTATTTTACATACTCTACATTATTTACAACACATATCACATACTTACTCTCACGTCGTCGGTGGTTCGCAGGGTCCAGCCCCTGCGCAATCACTTAACGAAGTGTTGATGCAGGTTTTACATTTATAGTAACTCGTCTAGCTATGGCATACCTAATGCACTAACGGGCAGTATACCCGGTCGCATGTAGTGAGGGAATGGCAAGACCGAGGTTGTCCCAAGAACGGTTGATTCCTAACTGTCTAATTAATTAAATTATTTAAATAAATAAGTTTTAATGAAAGGATCGATAATATTTAAGTAGTCACGTGATCAATTGGGCCGGTTCTCTGGTAAACAAGCTAATGGGAAAGATAGTGATTAAATTCTTAAACCGAGTTCATCCATAAGTGGAAAAGGTCGATAGATTCCTTTGATTATTTCATCTACCCTATGGTTCTTAGAATCCTCACCAAGATGAACAGGTCACCCGGGATAATTCGGCAATCTAATAGCAGTCATTAAGAGCCGGCGTTTACTATCGCAATAAATGTGTTCTAAAAGTCACTAGATTTTTGTTTCAAGTGGGGTTTAAGTCGCTAGGACAGCATTTGGTCAGTTCGTCCTGACCTATCAGCAAAGGGTTCCACTAGAGAAATTAGGTGACCCGTCATAAGTCCAGTTGTTCTTAGTCCCCTAAGCCAAGTCATTAAGTTCTGCTACATGCAAGATTTATAACAATGAGTGCCCGGGCACTAGCATCTTAAACACTCATCCCTAACTTCTTAAGTTCATACAAACGGCAGGTGATCAGTTAGTCAAATAGCACAAGCGAAGAAGGGTCGTCAGTTGGTCATATCTTACCCTTCCCACTCAGTCTACCTACTTAGGGTTAGTTGGTCATAACTCCTAAGCAACTAGACACTACAGCCATTCAAAACTACCAAAACTAGGGTGGCTACCGATAAACTACGCAAGCATACACTAGAAACAATTAATAACGCAAAAGCATTAATAATAAAAGAATCAAAACTAGGCTAGGACCTAGTTTCCACATCACCAAAATACCCTAGTGGAATGACAAATAAAATTGACATATAAAACGATAAATAAACAAAGACATAACATCAAATAATTAATTAGCCAAGAATAAATTAAAAGAAAATTAATAAAGAACACAATAAGAATTAATCCACCAACAATTAAATTAGAATCAAAATTATAATTGAATAATGAAACCAAAATATTATAATGAGTCGGAAAAATAATTACATATCAAGCTAAGGATAATGCTATCGAACCCCTAGTTGAGTACTGGGGCAAACCCCGAAGGGTTTGCTCTAAAAAACCATACGTCGGCTACCCTTTTTCTTCTCTTCTGCTCGTACAACAAACCCACGAGAGAAATTATTCTCCCACCAATTGATATCCTTTTTCTATTATGAGAATAGTATATATATATATATATATATATAGGGAATTGAAATCATACTCTCTCTCATAATTCACGTGTTTATATAGGGATGATCAGTCAACTGCTTAGTCATGGCGAGTATTTTATCATAGGTTTGGCAAAGATACTAATCTCCACCACTAGAGTCTAAAGATGCAACTATTCTAAAAGACAATGGGTTGACACAACATAAAGGCTTATGGGGTTATTTTGTCATTACTAACGAGCTACGGCGAAGGGGACAAAACCAATGATACATGACCAATTCATGGCCAAGACACCAATGATTGCTCGCTTCCTCACCTAAACTCGATTCATGACTAAGGGTAGGATAAGACATGGGAACACATTTAATGGGTGTAAATAAAAAGACACGAAACAAATAGATTCCTAAGTCCATTATCTCCCCACCATTAGTTGCATTCAATCCAGTAGCAAAAACCGAGGGTCAAGAGTCAAGGGGTCTTCAATACACGAGTCAATGCATATAAAATATATCGTAGTGCCTCATAATCCCCATAAACTTAGGCAAATAAGATGTATTAACTTGGCCTTCATCATCAATGAAAAAAAGTATATGTTATAAAAAAATTTAAAATTTGGGTACTTTTAGCTCATAATTTTACCAAAATCAACCATTTCTATCTCTCATCCCCTCACTTGAAATGTACAATGTCCCCATTGTACAAATATTGAATAAAATTTGAAAGGCGAGATAAAAATGTTGGGTTTCTAATTTTATCCGTAAGACAAAACGGATTTGTAAAAATTTGCGCCTAATTGAACAAGGCGAGAATACTCAACACAATACGACACATAAGCTGATTTATCTTACGATCAACTATAAACAAATTAATAAACAAACTCTTGCTTGCATTCTTCTTCTTTTTTTTTCTTTTTTTTTCACTTTTTTCACTTTTTTCACCTTTTTTTTATGCAAGACAAGGTATACATGAATAAAAATAAAAAACAATACGAACATATAAAGCATCCCCCCCACTTGAGATCAACTATCATCTAAATCCGATTTTCTTCCAAAACCTTTTGTTCAAAACCCGCGACTTTCACTAGTGGAACCAAAATTAACCAACAGTGCCCGGACCATGGAAATAAGAAAACTACAGGGTAGGCTAGGCGATAGGTGTAACGAAACAATATATATTGGGTTAACAAAATGAAAGGAAAGGCTTAGACGGGTGTACTAGGGTATATTGCACTAATGATGAGTGCAACAAAATAGGTTTAACAGGGGGATTGACTGATCGATTTGAAAAGGCAATATACACAATACATATATGGGCTATTTGGATTTAATCCTAAAATTGCCTTATATCCTAACTGCACCGATCACACCAAGTCAACTCAATGTAATGCTCATTATAATGCTCTCGAAAAGATATGCAAGGCTAAGTTCTAAAGTCTACTACAACCACCGGCACACTCATTTTTATGGTATTATGTATCAGGGGAAAATGGAAAGGCTTATCCTTACACAATGGAAATATAGGGTATGTGTGCTCAGTCTAGATTAATCCAGTTAAGTAATGAAAAACATGTCAAAAATTTACTAATAAAACACTTTTCATAAAAAACTAGAAAAATAAAGGAAAGTAAAATCAAGCGGGGGTCTATTTCTAATCCCTTCCCCCATCTTGGGTCATACTAAGCATAGAATTGAAAAATAGGAAGGGTTAGAGATGGAACGAAAAACTCCTATGAATTTGATCGGTATGATTAATAATGCATGTCCATAAACATGCTCCATATGTGCCTCCTCGAGCAACATCATCTTTACATCAACACTCCTGGCAAACATCACGGCACTCAACTAGGACGGATAAAAAGTGTTCCCTTGCAGCCAATCATAGCTCCATAATTCTTCATCCTGTATTGCTGCAAGAAAAACTAATACCAAAAAGCATAATTCCTGGATAAAAAGCAAAAATAGCACGAAATGTAAAAATAAAAACAAAATAAAACCTAACTCACTTTTGTAGGATTCACAGTTGCATTTAGCGCATGCAACAAGACTTTTAAACCCTTCGGTGTCTCGAGTGGACGAGTGAAGTCTCGTGAGGGTTTACAAGGAACACACCCACAAAGTTCATTTAATTACTAATACAAGGTTATGAATATGTTTCGAAACTTGTTTTAGAAAAATTTAGTCACAGTGGATAGTTACGGCGTAGGTGAGTTGACTTAAAAAATGTTTACTAGGAAAGGGGCTACGGCGTAACTGGATCGGCCCAGTTACGGCATAACAAGAAAGCCCGAGAAAAAAGATACCTGGAACATGGATGTTATGGCATAACTAGATCGGCCTAGTTACGTCGTAGTTATGATGATAGGGGCAGATGGCCGTACTGATCGCCAGTTACGGCGTAAATGGATCGGCCCATTACACCGTAATTATTCTCTGATGGTGTTGTGCCCAAAGTGTCAACTTCTTCTTACGTTTCAAGAGGAGTTATCGGAACTTCTATCATCTATCTTTGGTCTCTATACCTGCAAACGAGATAAATAAAACAGGCCAAACCAACTACAAATCCTAAAAACCACAAAAATATCCAAAAAGGTCTATGAAATAAAAACAAAGAAAACTAAATCTAGGATAGGGACGGGTAGTCTCCCGACGAGCATTTTTCTTTAACTCCCTTGAATCCTTAAGTTAGACTCCTGCAACAGCCATCAATTAGACGTCTCCAAATAATGTCCATTGCTCAACTAATCTCGGCTTATGATCTTGTCGAGATTCCCTCCACTTGTTCTTCTTGCTCAACCTGCACACTATCACAACCTCGTGCATTAAATGTGTAAAAATAATAAACATGAGAAACAAGTGAGATATAACACATCATTCATAATTTTAAGATGTCTTGGACTTGGTTACGACGTAAGTTCAATTACTAACTACGCCGTAACTTCAGTCTGAAAGCAACCTGATATATAATAAGAATAGATTATGCCGTAACCATGGCCAAGGTTACGCCATAATCTCAAGACAGAGACAAAATTGTAGAATAATATTAATCAAACAGCCAAAAATATGAAGACCATTCTCCGGCAGCGGCGCCAAAAACTTGATGCACGTTTTACTGACCAGGTTTTACATTTATAGTAACTCTTCTACCTATGGCCTACCTAATGCACTAACGGGCAGTGTACCCGGTCGCATGTAGTGCGGAAATGGTAAGACCGAGGTCGTCCCAAGAACGGTTGATTCCAAACTGTCTAATTAATTAAATTAGTCAAATAAATAAGTTTTAATGAAATGATTGATAATATTTAATGTGTCACGTGATCAATTGTGCCGGTTCTCTGGTAAACAAGCTAATGGGAAAGATAGTGATGCAATTCTTAAACCGAGTTCATCCATAAGTGGCAAAAGTCGATAGACTCCTTTGGTCAATTCGTCTACCCTATGGTTCTTAGAATCCTCACCAAGATGAACATGTCACCCGAGATCATTCGGCAATCTAATAGCAGTCATTAAGAGCCGGCGTTTACTATCGCAATACATGTGTTCTAAAAGTCACTAGATTTTTGTTTCAAGTGGGGTTTAAGTCGCTAGGACAGCATTTGGTTAGTTCGTCCTAACCTATCAGCAAAGGGTTCCACTGGAGAAATCAAGTGACCCGTCATAAGTCCAGTTGTTCTTAGCCCCTAAGCCAAGTCATTAAGTTTCACTACATGCGAGATTTATAACAATGAGTGCCCATACGCTAGCATCTTAAACACTCATCCATAACTTCTTAAGTTCATACAAACAGCAGGTGATCAGTTGGTCAAATCGCACTAGCGAAGAAGGGTCGTCAGTTGGTCATATCTTACCCTTCCCACCCAGTCTACCTACTTAGGGTCAGTTGGTCATATCTCCTAAGCAACTAGACACTACCGCCATTCAAAACTACCAAAACTGGGTGGCTACCGATAAACTAGGCAAGCATTCACTAAAAACAATTAATAACGCAAAAGCATTAATAATAAGAGAATCAAAACTAGGCAATTAATAATGAATGACAAATACCCTAGTGGAATGACAAAAAAAATGGACATATAAAACGATAAATAAACAAAAACATAACATCAAATAATTAATTGGCCAAAAATAAATTAAAATACAATTAATAAAAAAAACAATAAGAATTAATTCGCCAACAATTAAACTAGAATCAAAATTATAATTGAATATTGAAACCAAAATAATATAATGAGTCGGAAAAAATTACATATCGTGCCAAGGATAATGCTATCGTTCCTCTAGTTGAGTACCGGGGCAAAGCCCGAAAGGTTTGCCCTAAAAAACCACACGTCGGCTGCCCTTTTTCTTCTCTTCTACTCGTACAACAAACCCACGAGAGAAATTATTCTCCCACCAATTGATATCCTTTTTCTATTATGAGAATAGTATATATATATTAATATATTTAGGGCATCATGCAACTTGGGCCCGGGCTTTTAATAATTACGGCATAACTAAATTAATAAGTTACACCGTAACTCTTTGTAGCTTGGTCATTTTCTCTTTGGAGCTTCGAATAGCCGCATTTAATTAATTACGGCGTAATTAAATTATAATTACGCCGTAGCCTTCAAAAATTTGTGCCAAAGTAATTAATTACACCGTAACTAAACATCGGGTTACGTCGTAATCCTTCGCCAGCTCATATTTATCCACTCCGAAATTGTCTCTACGGCGTCACTAATATCATGTTACGCCGTAACCTTCACAAAAATAATTACGACGTAACTATAAGAGTTGGTTATGCCGTATCCTTCAAAGCTCATATTTACGCCGTAACATTATTAACGAGTTACGGCGTAATCTTTGTTGGCCCTTGTAAATCAATCTTCAGAACATATATTTCTCGGCCTTTTTTCACATCTTTTCCGCTCCAACACCTCATTTATCCTGAAATGCAATTATGAACGAATATGAACGAATTAAGTACCATATTAATACAAATGAGGCTATAAACACGGGAATTTGATATATAAAAGATCAGGCTAATTTGATGTTATCAAGTGTCTACTATTTCTTATTGCAGATTGGCTACAAGTTTGGCGCAAGCATATCACCCCTCATACCCTTTGATCACCATCGAAGGCCTGGTCGTACGAATTATTGTACCATCAGTTATCATAATCATAGTCATCTTCTCGATCATGACCACCACCAAATATGTTACTCGACTCATCAAAGGTGTTCACAACCTCCTCATCATCACTATCAGAATCCACAATCTCCCCCACCTTAGTGAATGGGTTAACCCTTTTAGTAAAAGAAGTAGCCGGTAAATCCATATTATAACCCTAATAATCAACCTTTTTAATAGGATTACCATTATCATCAACAAGAGTAGCTTTTCCATCGATAAGAAGCCTTTCAAATTCCCCAATTTTCTCAGCAATAGGGGTATGAACAACCGCGTTAGTTTCTATAGAATCACTCACAAGCGGATCTTGTGATACATTACCTGTCTCAAGAGACCCAACCTCCTTTGCTTCCATTACATTACCAGAAACCTCTACATCAGTAGGATTGCCACAGTCGTCAGAATCGATCGTATTTAGTGCAGAAAAAGGATTAGATGTAGCAATTTTCGTCTCACTCGAACTAGCCACATCCATGGCTTTCTTCTTCGTACTATCCACCTTTTCGGGTTTAGGAGGAGGCGCTTTAGGTTGGTACCTAAATTTAGGACCCACTTTAGTAAAACCTCCCTTACCTAGAACACTTGGACCACCATTCCTACCCTTATACTTGTTAGTGACAGTTTGATAACCATTATTAACAGTATGTTTAGGCTGAGTAGGAAGTTGAACATATTTAGGACAATCAATTAGTGTATGGCCAAACAATTTACATGTATTACACCGAATCTTTTCAATAGAAGATCCTGTCCCATCAAGTAATGGTATCTCAACTGCGATGCTCTCCCTAAGGACCTGATCTGTCTTAACTTCAATCAAGCACCTAGCAAAACTACTACGACCCCATGATTCCAAGCACATTTGACTAGTATAAGAATATAACATTTTGGCGTACCAATCATTGTAGCTAGGAGGCTGAGACCATCATCAGAAAACATAGCAAGGGGCACGTCATGGAATTTAACCCATATCAGAATATTAGTCCAATCCTCTTTAAGCAGATTAGTATTCAAAGTCCACGTTTTAAGAATAACTGGCACATTCCTAATCATCCACGGTCCATTTTCAAGAACATCATCAACACCTTTACAAGTGGAAAACTTAAAGAAAAAGAACCCCTTTGCATTCATCATAACCTTTTGAATACCATACTTGGCCCATGTATTACAAACGTAATAATCAACAACCGGAAAAGCAATACATTTACCAAGGAAATAACCATGAAGGGTATTCTCAAATTTAGCGTTTACCTCCTCAACAACTTTCATAGGAATGGAGAGATCCACCCCATTTGACTTTTTACTCCACTCCAACCCACGAAAATTAGAATTGCGCTTCGTCGAATCAATTGGCTTAGCACCATTAGGATCAGAATTAGTACTACATGTAGCACCAACATACGACGTAGGTAACGAATTTACCTCAACAGTTGGATCGGGCGAAGAATCATAACTCGTATGCATAGGAGAAACATGTACCCTTCCAGCTTTAGAAGCTACACTAACACCATCACCACTAGGCAAATTAGCACCCCTAGTGGTGTCATCGACACCGTAGACATTAGTACGAATAGTATCACTAAGAAGCGGGTAGTCATGCGTCTTTAACGTACTAGTAATACCCACAGGCTCATCCATATTATTCACGGTACTAACAACACCCATAGGACCAGCATCCCAAAAGACATCATCAATGACAACCTTCTTAGTTCCATCAGGTTCACGATCAAAGAAATCACCCTTACCCGACGATGTACCACCCGATACTTTACCACCACTTAGGCTAGTGTGATCGGCCACACTAGAAGAGGTGTACTTACTCGTACCATCACTCCTACCCAATGATTTACCACCCGTTATCGAAGCTTTGGACGCACTATTAATTAGAAAACCCTTCTCCATCAGTAAGAAACCCACGTATAGTAGCAAAACAAGTAACTAACACCCATGCAACAGCAACCAATAAAATAAAGAAACCCTAACAAAACGTTGAAGCACAAGAACCTATCCCATCGTGAAGATTGTAGCAGTTAAAGGATTAATCGATTAGATTATATCATGCAGAAAATTTTTGCATGCAAACTACAATCTTATTAACACTAGCAGACAATAACAAAAGTGAATTTTTCTTAAGTTTAATTATGTCTACCTAGTAGCAGCTAAACTTTGCTAACATATTTTTTTGTATGTGATCATTTAGAACTTTCATTTAGCATGATTGTGAACGAAAAGTGTGACGTGTATAGCTTTGGAGTGGTGGCACTTGAAACAATTGGAGGGAAACATCCCGGAGAGCTTCTTTCATACTTCAAATCTTCTACCAGTCATGGTACAATGTTGGAAAATATATTGGACCAGCGTCTCTCTTACCCAACAGACAGACTAATCGAAAAGAAAATTCTGCGTGTTTGTCATGTGGCATTGGCATGCATTCTCACAGATCCAAAGGCTAGGCCGACCATGAGAATCGTTTCACAGGAACTATCACGTTGAGGTTATTATTCAGTCAATCTCAAAGCTTCATCATATCCTGAATAACTGCACTTTTGAAGTTCTGCACAGGGGCGGATCTAGCTTGTAGAGAGGGTATACACGTGCATACCCTATTTAAAATTTTAGTAGTGTAAATTGTTTTTGAATTTTTGAAATGTTGGTACAAAATACACTATAAAATTATGAGTGCACACCCTCTCAAATAATGGAAAATTATCAGTGCATACCCATAGATTCCAAAGAAAAGAAAAAAAAAAGAAAAAGGAGAAGAAAAGAAAAGCTCGACCAGTTATCTGGCTATGGCGGCCGGATAATGAAGAAGAAGAAGAGCGTCAGTCAGTGGTGAATGGTCAATGATTTTTATGTTTCAACTTGGCCCAAGTAACATGTAGGTTTAATTAGTTATAAGATTGAATGAATCCATCCATTTCACTCCTTAAGCCCAATCCAGTTATTCACTCAAAACTACTTAACTACAATCTACACATGTTAATTTTATCATTTCGTTTGCTGTGTAAGTGATTTAAATTACACTTGCATCACTTTTTTTGAACAGACACTTACACTAATAATATTTATTTTGTCATTTGTGTCGTAACCTGAGAACTAAATGTTGTTATAAAGTTGTCTTTTTCATGTTTATAAGGTTTGTTTTTCTTAAAATTTTTCAATGGTAGCTAGAATTGTGAGCTTTGTTCATTTAATACTATATTAGCATTAGTTTAGTTTTTCATACTTCTTGTTGATTATTATATGTTCAAGTTGATCAGAGTGATTAACTCATAAATTGTTTTAACATTATATGTTTTACAACATATTAGATAAGCTTTTTTGATCTTATTTGATCAACACCAAAACCAAACTGATTTTAACTGAAACACTTGAATCCAAATAACCAACACAATATGGTATAACCCGAAATTTATAAACTAAATATACTCTAATAAATCGGGTCCAAAAACGAAACAATCTTGCCTAATTTGAATCACAAAAAACCAGAACCAAAAAACTCAACCTGAAAAACTGATTCTATTAATATTTCGAATAAAGGAGTGCATACCCTAATTCGAAATTCTAGATCCGCCACTGGTTCTGCATATTGGTAAAATAATTTGTCAGTAGTGCAATTATATATACATTTTTACAAAAGCCTATTCTGGCATGATACATTGATACGTACACATATTTCATGTAGAATTTCATATGATCCTATCTCATTTGTTTATTTATTACATTAAATATATATAAAAAAAATTCTTTTGGCCAAGCTTCAAACATACTATTTTAACCTACTATTAATAAAATAATTTCTTAAAGTAAGGTGAATATTTATTATCTAACTTAAACCGTACGATAAAGAAAGGTGAGACTTTATCTCCAAAATTTAATGCAAGGCTGTGTAAATACAAATGGGTCAAAATAAATAATTATTACTACAAGTCAAAATCAGATGAGCCATATTCGTGACATGATGAAATGAGAAATGCATAAAGAAAATTGAAAATAAGATCCATGCACGTAGCATAAATTAATAACATACCATTTACTTTATCATGACCCAAATGCAAGAAAAACCATTAGTCTAGCCCCAAAGAACAATGCAACACACACTCGAAGCCTAGCATTGCATCTCATTTTTTTGCTTATAAAATCAGTAGCATATAAGTCGACCAAATGGAATTTGTTAGCACTACAACAATGTGGGCTTTTTCAGGGGAAATATCAGGGCTTTCGCCGGGTACATGTCCTCTGTGAAGCCTTTCCCCGGGGATATGTCCCCGGCGAAGGTCCCCCGGCAATACCCTCTCGGGAATACTTTTCCCGGGGACTTGTGACCACCTTTACCTAGGACAGGTGGGTCCCGCAGCCATTTGTCGCCGGTCAAACAAGTCCGACGTGGCGCTTCTTTTTGCCGGGGACACGTCCCTGGGGAAAAGTGTTTTTGAATATTTATTTAATTACCTAATTACGTTATTAGTCCGACGTGGCACTTCTTTTTGCCGGGGGCATGTCCCCGGGGAAAGTCGAATACCACTGTTGAGCAAATCCCTTTCGCCGGGGACTTGTCCCCTGCAAAAACTGCACGCTACTGTTGCTTTTCGTTTTTTTCCGGGGACTTGTCCCCGGGGAAAGTGGTGATATAAATTAGCTTTCACACTTCGTCAAAGCCTCTGACCCATTTTACAGAAAATTGTTGCAAAATGGGTAATTTCTAGATTTTTTCGGGAAAAAATCTACAATGTAACAACCTGTTTTTTCAGAACCTGTTTTATGCTACAATAACACAAATTCGCTAAACATAATATCATATATACCCATCAATCGCTAACATAGTTATGTGTTTCCAAAATCGCCAAAACGGTTCAAAAACCGTTAACGCATGATCATCTACAAAACTATACATAAGCTACCTATCCACAAATGGTCCATATAGCGGGAATCCTAGCACATAATGCACATAAACGACATAATAATCCATGTTATTCTCTACAAACATATCCATAAAGTGTTAAACCAACATAAACCGACATCTCAAACCCACACTACCCCTACTACCGTCCCCGTTATCTCTAGACTCACCCGATTGAGTAGCACCAGATCCCGACCCACCCGGTGGAGTAGCACCAGATCCTGACCCACCTGGTGGAGTAGCACCTGATCCCGGGCGGACTGTAGTCGCTCCTGCCAACCCGAGAATGACCTCACAAACTCCATCACCTGCTCCATCGGAGTCCTCTGTGTAGCGAGCTCCTCGGTCTGTTTCTGCACTGTTTCCCACAGTGAGGACACGTCCGCTTCATCACGAGGTCAGGAGAAGCTAATGGTCTTCTTCACTCCACCACCGGGTAAGACTTGACCTACACCAGGAATATGACCGCGCTGCTTACCACCAATTACGGTACGGAGAATCTCGCGGTCAGTCATGTGGGTCCCATCGGAGGTGCTCTCTTCCCGCATCCGTATCATCTGGTTCTGTTTAGTTAGAAAAAAAAAAGAAAATTAATATATAAGTCGTGATGCATTATATTTCATCAAAGTGGGTGACTTTGAAAATAAATTATACTTACATATCTAGCCTCAGATAACTCGGACTCAAAGACATCGCCCCTCATGTTAAACGACCAAGTATAGGTGTTATGGTATACCTATCATGTTAAACGTCCGAGTATGGGTGTTATGGTATACGTATCATGTTAACCTACCAAGTAAAGGTGCTATGGTATCAGTATCATATTAACCGACCCAATATAGGTGCTATGATATACGTATCATGTTAACCGACCAAGTATAGGTGCTATGGTATACGTATCATGTTAACCGACCAAGTATAGGTGCTATGGTATGCGTATCATGTTAAACGGCCAAGTATAGGTGCCATGGTATACGTATCATGTTAACCGACCAAGTATAGGTGCTATGATATACGTATCATGTTAAACGACCAAGTATATGTGCTCTGGTATACGTATCATGTTAACCGACCAAGTATAGGTGCTATGGTATACGTATCATGTTAAACGGCCGAGTATAGGTGCTATGGTATACGTATCATGTTAAATGGCCGAGTATAGGTGCTATGGACACGGGAATTTATATATAAATGTTTTATTGGTATTTATATACTTTATATACGTATACGTATCATGTCAACCGATCAAGTATAGGTGTTATGGTATACGTATCATGTCTACTGGTCTCAACTTCCCACCAAAAATACTGGCGCCAAAACTTCCCACAAAAAAAAGGCGCAAAAAATTCCCACCAAAAAAATGGCGCCAAAAATTCTCACAAAACAAATGGCGCCAAAACTTCCCACCAACATGACAAACATATTATATAGTCCTTTTATCTTTTCACTCAACCTCACAACCTCTTATCTTCACACAAATTTCAAAACCTGAGATGGAGCCATTTAATCTTTTTATGTGTTCTTGTGGAGCAGGAAATATAAGATTAAGAACATAACATAGAGAATATTCATTTGGACGAAAATATTATGCATGTCCTCTGTCGAAGGTAAACAATCATACATTTCTTATTTATGTAAATATACAAATAATTGAGTTGTAATCTCTTATAATTTTCTTATTATGTAACACCCTAGAAAAGAAGATAATGGGTGTAGATATTTTATGTGGAAGAGTGAATTTGACGAGTACTTAAGAATAACCTCTTCTGGTTCAACATCTCAAGGTTCTGGCCCCAACAGAGTGCTCGAGCTGCAATGCAAAAGATCTTAGGATAAACTTGCTAGAATCACAAAAACAGGTGCTAGAGACAAGAGTAAGGATGCTGGAGGAAAGACTTGAAATGGCAAGGATTCCTGACGACCACACATGTCAGTCGGATGCATTACTTCGTGAGCTGTTAGGTGACATGAAAAATCTTCGTATGTAGTAGTAGTAGGAGTTGTTCTTGTAGTTGTTGTTGATGTTGTTCTTGTAGTTATTGTAGTTGTTGTTGTTGATGTTGTTGTTGGAATAATACGTTTGTTTAACTAAAACGAGAATGAAATGATGTCGAGAAATGGTGTAATAGCACTATAACTAGACAACTGTTCAAAAAGTCTTAAGTAAACATGATCAAATATTTTGTATCACAAGCAGATGAAACAACATGATCTCATTAACCTAGATATTCCACTGTCTTGATTTGAACTAGTGAAGAAACTTTCCCACCACAAACATCTTTGAACATACTTGATCCAACCCATCTCTAGCAGGTCATTTTAACATCTGAATGAACCACAATATAATTAAGTTCATATTTTTAACATTTAATCGGGGTTTTAGTTATGTATTAAAAGTTGTGTATTTTTAACATATAATTTTAGCATATTTTTGTAAATACCATTTTTGCCGAGGACATGTCCCCGGGGAAAGTTTTGGCGGGAATAAAGGCGGGAAAAATTAACATGCTATTAACTCTGGTCAAATTTTCGTCAAAGTGAAAGCCACTTTTGCCGGGGACATGTCCCCGGTGAAAGGTACCGTTGAATTTTGACTGGGTAGTCAAAGTATACTAAATAGTCAACAGACTTTCCCCGGGGAGATATCCCCGGCGAAAGGGTTGGTTGAATTTTCTTCAACAGGTCAGCGTATTCATGTGCCACGTCAGCTTTGATTTTGTCGTTTAGCGACTTTCGCCGAGGACGTCTCGTCCTCGGCGAAAGTCTCCTCGCCCGTCCACACGATTGTTGTAGTGTAGTCGTATTATTATAGCCCTATTAGAGTTTATATAGGCTAAGGCTCATATTTGTATTATTAGGGTTAATACCCTATATATCATGTTATACGGTTGTTTATATCTTTTGGTTTGTGGATTGTTGGTTGATTTGATAACCAGTCAACCATTGGTTACTGTTTGGTTATTAGTTTCCTGCTTCCTGGTTATATACTCACCGATCCCTTCATTTAAATAATGTTTTAATTACTCCTAATATTGTAAAAAAATTGAGCTATGTTTATTAGTTTGTTCGCGATAATTATTGTACTGTTGAGTTTGACCCTTTTGGTTTTTCTATTAAGGAGTTTCAAACGCGTCGGGTGCTGCTCTTGTAAAACCCTAAAATCTAAAACACGTGAAAAGACTATTTTGCCCTCTAATTTAAAACTGATAAGATATGTAAAATTCATCAAGTTCATTAAATGTAACTTTAATCTAACTTATAAGTAATTATAAAACCTAGGGTGCAAGATTAATTGAAATTAAAGCACTTACGTCTAAATATTGTGTCGCACGTTTTTTCTTCTGCTATTGCATTAACCGAAAAATTTCCTAAGACGCTAAATATAATATAACTTAAATTGAGGCCCATCTAGTTGGGCTAGGCTTTGTGTTCTTTTCTCCTTTGAACCCACAATCAGAAAACCGTATAACCCTCCCCAACTTCTTTTAACGTTACCCCATATTCTGAAAAATACATCACGCATGAAACCCTAGATCAAAAAGTGACGGCACCTAGTTTTTTTTTCTTTTCCATTCGACAACAAGGCAAGGTAACGAGAAGCTGTGTGACCATGTGTGGAGAATAGAAGCTGCTGGTCGAGGGTGTTGTTGCTGCTGTCGTGGGTCCTCAAGGTTCAATGGGTGGTTGTGGGTGTTTGCTGTGATCGTGGATGGTTGTTCAGAACTGCTGGTCTTGGGTGCTAGGATTGAAGATGGGACTGTGTTGGTCTAGGGCCTGGCCGTGGTCTTGGACCTTCGTTTCTTCTCTCTTTCATGTATCTATGGTTTGTCTCCCAACTTTGTTTCCATGTTTGATATTCTTGTTTTGTGTCGTGGGTTAACCATTTGATCATGCTTGATATTCGACTAAGACAACCACATAAAATCATAAGTCTTGGCACATGAAATCATAACTAGGTAACCATATTATTTGACCAATCAATAAATCTGATTTTGGACCTTTTATATTTGACCCATATGTGATATTAATAACGAGTTAGATGAACCTTGAAACGGGTATGTATAAAATTCATAAGCCGGAAAATATAAATTTTGGGCATGTTAAGATGCTATTAAAACAGGTCATATGGATTTCATGGGTCATGGGTGCGTTTGGGAAGGTAAAACATGTGATAATAATGGTTTTATTGAACCCTAAAACTGGACAGCATCATATGTCGAATTTGTGTGTGTTATAGATCGAATTTCATAAGTGCAATAATCTATGTTTTTTCTGGAAAAGTTTATTTTATGTCTTCGTTAAGTTTTCCAAGTGGTTTGGTCGAATTTGGAGTTGTCTAAGTCATATTTTTGAATTTTACAAGATCAAGTGTCAAAGATGAGAAAACGGGTCTGAAATTTAGTTGGATTGTTTGATTTTTCATTTTCAAACCATAATGAATTAGGAGCTCTCCTTTTACAGGAGTGACATTTAGGTTATAAATGAATTTCTGGGAGTTTTGGGAATTTTTCTAAGGTGTCTAAACAGGTCCAATAAGCGTAAACTTTTAAGGTGTATTTTCTGACCACTTTCTGGGCAGGTCTGGACTTATGATTTTTCATAGGCCATTTGACCTGGAAATAAAATTCTCCAATTTTTGGAGAGTCTTTTAACTCATATGGGAACCCCTGGGAATTTCCTTGATTTTTTTTTAGCTAAGTAAGTATTTTATAAAAATCGCTAAATTCTGGTCCAGATATGAAGTTAAGAAAATGAAAGATAAAAAGATTATATCAATAAGTAAAACACTTATACATGCATAAGAAGCTTATAAAATGAGTATATAAGTAATATATGATATCAATTCGTGTAGATTCGTTGACGAAGATACGACGTTGCTTTCCGGTGTTACTTTTCCGTTTGTTTTCATTACGTTGCTAAGGTACAGATATTCTGACCTTGTCTCTTAAGGTTTCTCATGATTCGTTTACATCTTTCGATATTAGATTTGAACTGTGATACCTTTCTCTGAGCCTTCTTGTTAGGGCTTTCCTATAACTTTGCTATGCTCCCTTTGATTGGATCTCCTATGTGAATTGTTTGATTTTGAACCTTTGATTATGAACCTTCAGATTATGAGCCTTTGATATGAACCTGTGATATGAACCTCTGATATGAACTTATGATATGGACTCTGATATAAACCTTTGACATTTGAACCTTTGATATGAACCCTCATGTTATGACTTTGCTTTGACCCTTCAGTTTGATACCCGAGCCAAATATGTTTCCCTAGCCATGAAGGTAACATGGCGGTGTCATTGATGCACCAATGGCATGACTCTAGTGTGGTTGAGTGATGTTCCACACCGTCCCTTTCTGTTATCTGATTATGAGCTCGATATATATTGTATGGCCACTATCTGTCTGCAGGGGCGTCTGGATGCATCCTAGATTTTTTATGTTATCTGATATGTTGTGATATGATTTGTCTGGTGAATGATGTCGTGTGCAATAGGCGTCTTCACAATCTGGGAGCTACCTACTCCATTGGTTACTGAGGTCTCTCCTCCTATTATATATGGTATTCCGAGGTCACCCCTCCGAATACAATGGCTACTTATGATATGATATGATATGATATGTTTCTGGGCTCGTGGTAGATTTCTGACAACCCTTACACTTTTGATATACCTATATTGAACCCCTGTATTTTCCAATACACCATACTCTGTATTATCTGTTCATTACTCAGTACTCTTATATGACTCACCATACTACCAAGATATATATATATATATATATATATATATATATATATATATATATATATATATATATATATATATATATATATATATATATATATATATATATATATATATATATATATATATATATATATATTCTATTGCTTTGATCTGTCACACTCTCATTCCGTTGCTTCAGACTATGGTTCCATTCATGTACCGGGTTATTATATGTTTATTAGATATGTAAAATTCATCAAGTTCATTAAATGTAACTTTAATCTAACTTATAAGTAATTATAAAACCTAGGGTGCAAGATTAATTGAAATTAAAGCACTTACGTCTAAATATTATGTCGCACGTTTTTTCTTCTGCTATTGCATTAACCGAAAAATTTCCTAAGACGCTAAATATAATATAACTTAAATTGAGGCCCATCTAGTTGGGCTAGGCTTTGTGTTCTTTTCTCCTTTGAACCCACAATCAGAAAACCGTATAACCCTCCCCAACTTCTTTTAACGTTACCCCATATTCTGAAAAATACATCACGCATGAAACCCTAGATCAAAAAGTGACGGCACCTAGTTTTTTTTTCTTTTCCATTCGACAACAAGGCAAGGTAACGAGAAGCTGTGTGACCATGTGTGGAGAATAGAAGCTGCTGGTCGAGGGTGTTGTTGCTGCTGTCGTGGGTCCTCAAGGTTCAATGGGTGGTTGTGGGTGTTTGCTGTGATCGTGGATGGTTGTTCAGAACTGCTGGTCTTGGGTGCTAGGATTGAAGATGGGACTGTGTTGGTCTAGGGCCTGGCCGTGGTCTTGGACCTTCGTTTCTTCTCTCTTTCATGTATCTATGGTTTGTCTCCCAACTTTGTTTCCATGTTTGATATTCTTGTTTTGTGTCGTGGGTTAACCATTTGATCATGCTTGATATTCGACTAAGACAACCACATAAAATCATAAGTCTTGGCACATGAAATCATAACTAGGTAACCATATTATTTGGCCAATCAATAAATCTGATTTTGGACCTTTTATATTCGACCCATATGTGATATTAATAACGAGTTAGATGAACCTTGAAACGGGTATGTATAAAATTCATAAGCCGGAAAATATAAATTTTGGGCATGTTAAGATGCTATTAAAACAGGTCATATGGATTTCATGGGTCATGGGTGCGTTTGGGAAGGTAAAACATGTGATAATAATGGTTTTATTGAACCCTAAAACTGGACAGCATCATATGTCGAATTTGTGTGTGTTATAGATCGAATTTCATAAGTGCAATAATCTATGTTTTTTCTGGAAAAGTTTATTTTATGTCTTCGTTAAGTTTTCCAAGTGGTTTGGTCGAATTTGGAGTTGTCTAAGTCATATTTTTGAATTTTACAAGATCAAGTGTCAAAGATGAGAAAACGGGTCTGAAATTTAGTTGGATTGTTTGATTTTTCATTTTCAAACCATAATGAATTAGGAGCTCTCCTTTTACAGGAGTGACATTTAGGTTATAAATGAATTTCTGGGAGTTTTGGGAATTTTTCTAAGGTGTCTAAACAGGTCCAATAAGCGTAAACTTTTAAGGTGTATTTTCTGACCACTTTCTGGGCAGGTCTGGACTTATGATTTTTCATAGGCCATTTGACCTGGAAATAAAATTCTCCAATTTTTGGAGAGTCTTTTAACTCATATGGGAACCCCTGGGAATTTCCTTGATTTTTTTTTAGCTAAGTAAGTATTTTATAAAAATCGCTAAATTCTGGTCCAGATATGAAGTTAAGAAAATGAAAGATAAAAAGATTATATCAATAAGTAAAACACTTATACATGCATAAGAAGCTTATAAAATGAGTATATAAGTAATATATGATATCAATTCGTGTAGATTCGTTGACGAAGATACGACGTTGCTTTCCGGTGTTACTTTTCCGTTTGTTTTCATTACGTTGCTAAGGTACAGATATTCTGACCTTGTCTCTTAAGGTTTCTCATGATTCGTTTACATCTTTCGATATTAGATTTGAACTGTGATACCTTTCTCTGAGCCTTCTTGTTAGGGCTTTCCTATAACTTTGCTATGCTCCCTTTGATTGGATCTCCTATGTGAATTGTTTGATTTTGAACCTTTGATTATGAACCTTCAGATTATGAGCCTTTGATATGAACTTGTGATATGAACCTCTGATATGAACTTATGATATGGACTCTGATATAAACCTTTGACATTTGAACCTTTGATATGAACCCTCATGTTATGACTTTGCTTTGACCCTTCAGTTTGATACCCGAGCCAAATATGTTTCCCTAGCCATGAAGGTAACATGGCCGTGTCATTGATGCACCAATCGCATGACTCTAGTGTGGTTGAGTGATGTTCCACACCGTCCCTTTCTGTTATCTGATTATGAGCTCGATATATATTGTATGGCCACTATCTGTCTGCAGGGGCGTCTGGATGCATCCTAGATTTTTTATGTTATCTGATATGTTGTGATATGATTTGTCTGGTGAATGATGTCGTGTGCAATAGGCGTCTTCACAATCTGGGAGCTACCTACTCCGTTGGTTACTGAGGTCTCTCCTCCTATTATATATGGTATTCCGAGGTCACCCCTCCGAATACAATGGCTACTTATGATATGATATGATATGATATGTTTCTGGGCTCGTGGTAGATTTCTGACAACCCTTACACTTTTGATATACCTATATTGAACCCCTGTATTTTCCAATACACCATACTCTGTATTATCTGTTCATTACTCAGTACTCTTATATGACTCACCATACTACCAAGATATATATATATATATATATATATATATATATATATATATATATATATATATATATATATATATATATATATATATATATATATATCTATTGCTTTGATCTGTCACACTCTCATTCCGTTGCTTCAGACTATGGTTCCATTCATGTACCGGGTTATTATATGTTTATTAGATTTGATTATGCTATTCATGTTTTATATGACTACTGATTAATATACGGTTATCTGATTTACCTGCTGTCATCTGTTTATATGTGATCTCACTGTTATGTGACCCTCTGAATGCCTGGTGACCATGCTAGTGTGTAATCGATAGTTTTTTTCTGTTTATCATGTATACTTCGTTCAGTTAATCTCGTGGACTATGACTATTCTGTTGTATCCTTATCTGCTTATTGTTGACCTGCCATGTTTACATTTCTGTCTATGCTACGGTTTGATTGGGTAAATGGTTCAACTTGTGATGTATGGCTTGTTAATTTGTTTAGTTGCCCTGCTATGTCCTTAATTCATTTAATTATATCGTTTATATTGTATTCCTACTTATTACGTGTGACTGCCATGTATTGAATGCTGTTAGCACTTCCGCTGTTATGATACTGGTTATGTCTTCAACTAAGGGTTTTGATCTGTGTGAATTGTCATGCTCACTTATTAATTAATTGCTTCCGCTTTCCTATAGATATCTGTTTGGCTTGTATGTCTTGATTTCTGAATTGATTGTATGACATATATGTTGTGTTGATCGCGGCCTGCTATGTTTGCTTATGTTTCAGTTCTTGTATGTCTGGTTTGTATGTGCTTGTTATATGTCATCGATGCTTTGCTTTGCTTCGTTCTCCTTGTTATCTGTGCTTTAGATATCTATATAATTGTGTTCTGCAGGATCTTCATTGACTCATTGTTCTCATTTCGTTGCGACTTTGTTATCCGTTCCCTTTGTTTCATTTTGCATTTCAGATTTTATTTAGCTTTCGTTTTGAGATATCTGTTCACTGGGCTTTTTAAGCTCAGCCGCATTTCTTTCCTGCGGCAGGTTTTAGGTTTGAAGATGGGCTTCGATGGGCTGAGAGTTAGAGTATCTGAGTGGACCAACCCTAGCACCTTATTACTTTGGGACTTATTTTGAACAACTTTTGTTTTGGGATTTTAATTCATTCTGGATATTGTATTTTCTTGTCAGTCAATTGTGTGTATGTATTGATACTTCATTTTTAAGGTTTCCGTTTGTAAAGATTTCATTTGTATGTTCTGATATGACACCAGAATGTGACACTTCTACCCTTGTCGGGTTGGGGTGTTACAGCTCTACTGTGGTAGCACTAGAGATCTTTACCCTGTCACTCAGCCTTCAACCATTCCACATGCATTTCTCGCGATCAGTATACGTGGCATCAATGACTTGAACATCCAGGAAGTGAAGTATTACATCGTGTCCTTTCAAGTAGTTCTATTTCATGTAATAAAGGGAAGTCTGTAACACCCCAACCCGACAAGGGTCCGAATGTCACATTATGAAGTCATATAAGAACATACTAATAAAATTTTGAAAGCGGAAGTCTTATAAAATAAAATACCAAGTCATATAAACGAATGACTTACAAGGAAAAATACAAATCCAACATGTAAAAAAAATGTGATATCAAAACAATGATCTTCAAAAAGAGTCCAATAAGATAGGGAAACTAGGGTCGGTTCACTCAAATGCTCCTACTCTCAGCCATCAAACCTAGCATCCTACTAGGTACCTGCCGCATGTAAAAGAAAGTGCGGCTAAGCTTAAAAATCCCAGTGAATAGATATGACAAAATAAAAACTAAACAAAATAAAGATATGAAGGGAATCAAAGAAAACTGATATCAAGGTCATAGCAATGAACAAAATGAGTCAATGAGAAACCTGCATAACACAATATTAATAGATAACCAAAAGAACATAAATCAAGGAAGACCAAAGCAAAGTAGCGCATCAGCTAACATACATAAGTACACATAAAATAACCAAACATATAAATACTGGACATAAATGAATAGGAATTGATAAACAGCATCATAAGCAAAACAAGTAACCAAACAGTGTACAAGCATAGCAGTCAGTGTATCAACTAAACATAAATATGGCCACACAATTAAATCAGATAATCAGAATACATATAAGCCAAACTGAATTCTATAAGCAGGCGGATGCAACTAAATTGAATGTAAGCATGGCAATCACACAAGTCAGATAACCCACAGTTAATAAACAGAACAAGTATCATAACCAGCGGAAATACTAACAGCAGTATAAGCATGATAGTCACATGTATCAGGTAGAAATACTAAACAAATATCATAATTGAATGAATTAACTAGACAAGAATATAGCATGGCAAACTAAACAAATCAACTAGACAGATAACATAAGTCGAACCATATTCCTTCATTAACCAGTAGCATGAATAGAAGTGTAAACATGACAGATCAACAAGTCGGGTAAACATCAATTAGTAAGCCAAACCAATATCTTAAGCAACGAAAAAATACCAACCAAAAGTATAAGAAAGGTAGTCGCAAATAGCAAATAGGAATACTAAATGATAATCATAGCCCACAAAAATAACTGAATGAGGTATAACATGGTAAATGGATGAGTCAAATAATTACATACTATCATGGCAAATAGGTAAATCAATTAGACATGTAATAGCATGGCAAACAGATAGTCACATATTAATCATATAATAGCAGGGTAAACGGATGAGTCAAATAATTACATACTAGCATGGCAAACGGGTGAATCAATTAGTCACATAATATCATGGTAAACAGATAGTCACATATTAATCATATAATAGCAGGGTAAACAGATGAAGTGGAAATCTGAAGTATAAGCTTGGTAGTCAACAGAAATGGAATGAGAGTATGACAATTCAATGAAATGGAGTATAGTATGGTAGTCGGTTGAATCACATAAGGATAATGAATGAATGAGTAATCGACGGAAAACTAAAAATGAGAAATATAGGATATGGTGCATTGTGGAACAACATGAGGCATAACAAGGATAAAAGGTCATGGAAGGAAAATATTAGTAATCTACCACGAGCCCAAACAAACATATCATATCATAAGTAACCAATGGAGTAGCTAACTCCCAAAATGTGAAAGACGTGTATTGCACACAACATCAATCACCAAAACAAATGAATCATGTCATATCATATCAAGAACAAATCTAGGATGCATCCATACGCCCCTGCAAAAATATTTGTGGCCAAATATATATAATAATCTTGAGCTCTTAATATATATAACAGAAAGGGACGGGATGGTTCATCACTCGACCACCTGGACATGCCATTGGTGCATCAATGACATAGCCATGTTACCTTCATGGCTAGGGAAAATGGCTCGGGTATTAAACTGAAGGGTCAAAAGGTAATATAACGCCCTAAAATTTATGGTCGACATTTTTATTTTATTTCGTATATCACCTAAATAATTATATAACATTTAGAAACTATATATTAAAAAAATAAAGTACGTAATATATAAATGTAACCTAACCTTTTTATTAATCGACATTCATTTATTCTCATATGTTCGCGTTTCCTTGATACTTTTGGAACCACAAATTACTTTCGTTTGTACCCGACTAACGACACTTCTTCTTATTATTAATTTCAGAATCCAAAAATTTCATATACACATACATGTTTATATATTCTTGGACCTAAACGC
The DNA here is from genome assembly GCA_910596185.1 of Chrysanthemum makinoi. Classification (NCBI taxonomy): domain Eukaryota; kingdom Viridiplantae; phylum Streptophyta; class Magnoliopsida; order Asterales; family Asteraceae; genus Chrysanthemum; species Chrysanthemum makinoi. The sequence continues at coordinate 8,900,335 of OU343217.1, forward strand.
ATCTATTTCTCCTTATCGTTGGACTAACAGTTTTGGTGAAAGGCCCAAATGAACTATTTTGTTTTAACCCATGACCATTTGAGCCCATGCCTGCTACGAATTCAAATATCAGATCCACGTATCCTTCTTTTCATATCCATAAGTCATTCTTTGGAAAACCCTAAACCTAAGACTGCCGTCATTTCTTCTCCACCACCGAAAACCATAGCAACCGATCCATTGTTCGTTTTGTGCTCGTGATCAAGAAGAAGAGGAAGAGCAACGTTCATTTTAATGAGGTGTTTGGCGGAACCGTAATACTGCTTCTAATTCATCAGCTTCGAAGTTATATCGCGTAATAACCTTATCATTTCTGTTTCCATCATTTGTATTTAGCATGCTATGTAAAATAATAATTCGTCTTTTCGAGTTTCGATTTCTCGTACGTTTATATATACGTGATGTGGAGTCGAGAGAGTATGAGTCTTGGAGTCTTGATATGTCGGTCTCGGTAGGTCACGTGTGTTTGTAGCTTCTTTTGGGTCTTTCGACATATGCGGTCATACACGTTTCTGTTTTGTTCATTTAAAACATCCATATGATCTCTATTATATGCTTTAAAATCTGGATATAAACATAAGAAATAAAGGAATGGGGCAGGCATGTTTATTGACGTGGTTAAGTTTGGTGATGCTTGCGTCTTATATGTGATTTGTACGTGCATGGATGAGCTTGTGTGTGTATTGTATGTTGTACTAAAACCTGGTGGAGGTATGTATTAATCGGATCCAAGAAAAGGATAGGCGTTGGATTAGTTGGTGTCGACATGGGGTTGTTTAGCGTACAAGTCGTATTTGTGCGGCGTTCGTGTGAGTATAATCATGCTGGATCAGTTCGAAGTAAAATAAATATGGAACCTTATACGTTATGTGATTAAGCAGATATATATGTGTGAACAGGTCTCATGTGTGACTGTAATGTGAATGTCAAAGCTTGGAAGCTAGCTTTCAACCAAAGTGTTCTCAACTTAATACCACATGCGTGATATCTAAAATATGACTAAATGGGCATGTACTAATAGATCTAATAATGTATGTGTTAACTAGTAATTTATGTTGCATTGTTTGTGTGTGTCAAAGTTAGGTACTGTTTATAAGCCTACTCATGAATTTCGAGTATAAAAGTTTGAGTGGGAAGCGAGCTAACAAGGGTTAATATATACATCATATGATCTTCTATCACACATGTGTTCTTAATTAAACAATGAGGGTAAATGGAATTCTTATTTGTGTTATACGTGAGTTTCATGTACATAGGATTAAAGCTTTGCATGCTAAAAGAGTAAAACAAATAGTGTCTAAACAATTTAATATGGGTTAAATTCATAAGCATTTGTGAACCAAGTTGAATCATGTGTGTCGAGGGGGTTGTGTGATACGTATGGTTTAGGCGTTGCATGCATGAAGTAGTGATCGCTCTAGCGTCGTTAAACATTGGTTGTTTCACATATGTCTTCCTTTATTCTTGGGGTTGGGTTGAGTCTCGGTATTATTTATTTCGTGTGTGGCCTTGAGGTTTCCTTGTCTCTTATTTGATTCATCTTCATTCTAATTTGACCTATTATTATCTGACACGCATTTAAATCTATGTTTTGAATATATATATATATAATTAAGACCTTAACCTTGTTAATATAATGAATTAACAAATGACAATAAAAACAAATAATCTATTACGTCATTAAACATTAAATTTACTCCTATGTGATAAATGACTATTAATTCAGGAAGACCATTGAAGAAGGAGTGACTCGTATTCCTTTGTGATCATTCATTTGTTTGCTCCCATTTCGTTAAGGTACAAATATTCTGACCTTATCTCTTAAGGTTTCTCATGATTCGTACACATCTTTTGATACTTAGCTTCGTATGATGCTTTTGCTCTGAGCATTTCCTTTATGGCTTCCTATATGATCTTTGACTTATGCTTTGTTAAACTTTTCTATGCACCCTTAGATTTGTGAACCTTTGATATGAACCTTTGGCATTTGGACTTTGATATGAATTAGACATTTGACTTTAGTTTGACTTCCTTTGATCATTCAGTTTGATACCCTAGCCAATTTGTTTCCTAGCCATGAATGTAACATGGTCGTGTCATTGATGTACCAATGGCATGATTCTAGTGTAGTTGAGTGATGTTTCACACCGTCCCTTTGTTTTATATATGATTATGAGCTCAAGAAAGATATGTTTAGCCACTATGATTTGTTTGCAGGGGCGTATGGATGCATCCTAGATTTGTTTTGTATTGATATTGCTACATCTGGTTTGGTGATTGATGTTGTGTGCAATACACGTCCTTCACCTTTCGGGAGCTAGCTATTCCATGGTTACTATGATATGATATGGTTTGATTGGTATGGGCTCGTGGTAGATTTCTGACGTTCTTATTCATTCGTTGCTATACCATACTTTGTCCAGTTCCCCATTTGCTGGTACATTCACTCAGTATCCTTATGTGATTCATCCGACTACCATATTATATTCCAGTTCATTTGATTTACTATACTCTCCCTCAATTTTGGATGGCTGCCAAGCTTATATGTCATATTTCCACTTTACCCGTTTACCGTACTATTATATGAATATTCTATTCATCCGTTACCTATTGATATATGATTATGTGATTTATCTGTTTACCATGCTAATAAGTGATTATCTGATTCATTTGTTATCATGCTATTATGTGACTATTTGATTTACCCGTTTGCTGTGCTAGTTTGTAATTAATTGACATATTCGTTTACCATGTTATACCTTAGTTCAATTACTTCCGTGGGCTATGTTTATCGATTAGTATTCTTATATGCTATTTGTGACTACCATGCTTGCACTTCTGGTTGGTATTTTTCCGTTGCTTATGATATTGGTTCGGCATAGAAATGAATGCTAACTGACTTATTGATCTGCAATGCTTACACTTCTGTTCATGCTACCATTTAATGATGGAATTTGGTTCAACTTATGTTATCTGTTTAGGTGACTCGTTTAGTTTGCCATGCTATATTCTTGTTTAGTTACTTCATTTAATTATGATGTTCGTACGGCATTCTTACCGGGTACATAGGATTAACATACTTATACTTTTGTTGATATTTCTGCTTGTTGGGATATTTGTTCTATTTAATAATTGTTGATTATCTGACTTGTGTGATTGCCATTCTTACATCCTATTCAGTTGCTTCCGCCTGCTTATAGAATTCAGCTTAGCTTATATCTGATTATCTGATATGTTGTTTTGCCATATTTATGTTTAGATGATCCGCTGGTTGATATGATTGTTCACTGTTTGGTTACTAGTTTTGATTATGATATTGTTCATCAACTCTTGTATGCTTATGTTCCGATACTTGTATGTTTGGTTATTCATATGTGCTTATATTTGTTCAATGATTCGCTGCTTTGCTTTGCTTAGTTTTTTTTTTTTTTTTTTTTTTTGTTTCTTCTGGTTATCTGTTAATATTGTGTTCTGCAGGTTCCTCATTGACTCATGAACTCATTGTGCCCGTTCGCTACGATTTTGTTATCAGTCTCCTTTGTTTCGTTTTGTATTTTTGATTATGTTTAGCTTTTGTTTGGTTATAACTATTCACTAGGCTTTTTAAGCTCAACCGCATTTCTTTTCCATGCGGCAGGTACCAAGTGGGATGCTGGGCTTTGATGGGCTGAGGGTAGGAGCATTTGAGTGAACCGACCCTAGTTTCCTTAATTGTTTTTGGATTCTTTAGGAAGAGCATTCGTTTTAATATTTCGTATCTTTTAAACATATTGGATTATGTATTTTCCTTTGTAAGTCATTCGTTTATATGACTTGGTATTTTATTTTATAAGACTTCCGCTTGTAAAATTTTATTAGTATGTTCTCATATGACTCCATAATGTGACATTCGAACCCTTTTCGAGTTGGGGTGTTACAGGTAAGGTCAAAGTTGGGCAAATGTTTAAGTCATCAGAATAGCATAATCAAGTGTTCATAATAAAAGGTTCATAGCAAAGGTTCATAGTAAAGGGTCAATTCAAAGGTTCAAATAAAATAGTTCAAGGTTCACAATCAAGATAGCTAAAGATCAAAAGATGTATAAGAGGTCATTAGAAGCTTCAAGATAAAGGTCAAAATATCTTTACCTTAACGCCAATGAAAGGAAAGCAAACGATGAATGAACACGAAGACACAACGTCACGTCTTCTTCAATGAATCTACACGGATTACGGTTCGCATATCATTTATATATTCATATCGAAAGTTATTCTTAGATTTATTGGCCATATACTTATTGTTAGGCTTGTATTACATATTAGGTTTTAAACCTCAATTTTGGACCCGTATTGGACGAATTTTCATGACTATTAACTGAACTCAAATAAATTTAGGAAAATTCCCAGGTGTTCCCTTATTAGTTACGTTACTTCATGAAATTTTAGGGATTTTATTACTGACCTAAAGTATGGATTAGAAATTAATCTTTCCAGACTTGTCCAGAAAGTACACGGAAACAGAAACTCCAAAAGTTTGAACATGACACAACCATTTCCACAACTCCAAAAATTCAACAAAAATTCTCAGGGTCACACATATCCTAAATATCAATACTAAAGAAGGAGAGGTCAAAACTTCTTATGGTTTGCTCATGATAAATAAAATACCACGACTCAAAAAGTTACTCAGCTTGTCCCAGATTCGACACTTTAACTGGTAAAATATAAAAATCATAGTTCCAGGTCTCCAAATGTTACAAAACTTATATTTTCAGAAAGAACACATAAGGTACTTACATTTAGACTCAAGAATCATGCAAAAATATGTAAGTATCATCAAAATACACCTGAATGAATGTGACACAATTTCTGGACACCCTAACATGCCAAATATCCCACATAACAAACAAGTCCTAAATCATAAATCCACCGATCCATATTTCACCAAACTTCAAATAACTCATGTTTAGGTCATAATATCATTAAAAATTCATTAGATATAGCCATTCATACATAGGATTACAAGAAAGATCATTTAAGGCAAAACAACATCATAATTACAAGGAATTCCATAGTTACAAGCCCTAATTCATATCACCTTGATAATCATCTACCTCTATTTCATATAAACATGTCAAAACCATAATTACATGTGTTCCAATCTTTTTAATCATGAAAACATTCATGTCCATCAATAACACCTTAGCAAGACATGGCATAACAAACATTCATGATTTTATAATTACCATGAACACATCAAGTCATGCATATCAAGTTCCTAATCCATATAGTTGCATGGTTACCCTATCCGGTTCATCCAAACAAGGTAGCAAACACATCAAGACCATCATTATACATGTTCCAAATCCTTAAACATCACCATTATTCATATTCATTGTATAACATATTAATAAGACATTACAAAGCAAATCATGCATATAATCCTTCACATAAAATCATAAAATGCCACAAGTTAATAATCAAATTAAGTGCTAACAAAACATGCATAATCTCATCACTTCAATCACTAATCATGTTCATATAACTCATATCACATAGCATGAAATCAACACATACCAAACACTCACTTGGTTACAAGAAATCACCAAAAACCTTAACTTCAAGTAAAATACGGTTTTAGGATAATCTAACCCTCACTTTACGAATTTTTAATCCATATCAAGACTTCAATTCAGAGGCTATAATAATTTACACAAGTACCTATATGTGTTGTGAGCATACATAAATTTTCCTAGAATTATTACCAAGTACAAACATCATTCCAAAAATCGTTTATCTAAACATGTCCAGAAAATGTACTGCACAAACACCCCGAAAGTTTACATCTAATAGGCCTATCAAAACAATTCATAAAAATTAATGAGAATTCCAGAAGGTCACACGTATCTTAGAAATAACACCTATAGAAGGGCATGTCATAAATCCTTATAGATTTTTACATGAAAAATCGTGGAACCTGGTTGAATTTAAGGTCTCAAAACTCAGCTTTAACACATGATCCCATAAAATTCAAAAACATGATCAATACAACTCTAATTCACTCCAAACAAAATTTGGAAAACTTAACTAAAACATTAAAATAAGTTTTCATGCGAAAACTCAGGAAAAAAAACCTTACGGAACTCGAGCTATAACGCACACATCTTCAGCTTACAAAGCTGTCCCGAACCAAAACCCACCCAAACAAAACTCTAAATGATTTCTTGACCCCGTTTAACCATAATTCGATTTTTGTATACTATTTGAGGGTTCCGAAAACATCTTTTAATCATCCTTTTACATGCCTAATCATGTTACCATTGTTTCAATTTCGGTTTTTATGTTATTACACATATATTATTGGAATTAAAACATAATGAACAAGGGTTTAGGGATACCACAAGAACACCGAAAACAAGGGATGAAGAACACCCGACTATCACCAATGAAACACTGAATTCACCTTCTTGATCTTCAAATCAAAATTTTTTGGGTAGCCTAGGGTTTTCTTTTTTTTTCTATCAATTGGAGAGGGAAAAAAAAGGGAGGGCCGAATGTTTTTGTTAGAGTTTAGGGATAAAATGATAATCGGTATTATGAAAAAAATTGAATCGGTTATAAAAGAATACCTTCTATATATTTATGGATGCCCAATCATGTTTTAATTAAATTGCAAGTAAAGAGGGGGGAAATTTGAGTTTATCTCTTCATTTTATTATTATTATTGTTTTATTTATTTAGTAAATACAAATGTATATTAATTAAATAAAGTGTAAGCACAAAATAAATATTCAAAAATATTAATTTGTCATAACTTATATAATTTATCATATAGTTTCTAATTTTGCATAATAATTATAATGTTTATATTATTATCGTTTGCGAAACGAATATTACGAATTCGAATTTGCGGGTTTTACAAAGTCTCCCGTTCTTTATCATGCTTGTCTGCTTAGGAAACACGTGAAACTTCCATTTGTTAGTTCTAATAGTTTGGTTCAGTCTTCATTTGATATTGTACACACGGAGTTGTGGATTTCCCCAATTCCAAGTCTTTCTGGTTTCAAATACTATGTCTTATTTTTGGATCATTATTCTCAATATGTTTGGGTTTATCATTTAGTTAATAAATATGATGTTTTGTCAAAATTTGTGTTGTTTCGTACCTTTGTTCGCACTCAATCGAGTCTTTTCATTGTCACCATGGTGGGGAATTTGACAACCACGCTTTTTATAAGATATTTGCTGAAAATGGGATTCAATTTCGATTTTCTTGTCCCCGTACCTCTAAAAAAATGAGAATTCTGAAAGGATGATTCGAACTATCAATAACCTTATATGTACATTATTATTTCAGGATCCCCTCCCAATTATTGGACTGAGGCTCTTAATATGGCTGTTTATCTATTAAATATTTTACCCTCACGTGCAATTGACAATGAAGTCCCATTTACTTGCCTTTTTGGATCAAACCCTGACTATAGCCTCTCACGTACTTTTGGGTGTTTTTGTTATCCTCACCTTGATACTAATAACAAACCGGGCGCTCGGGCGACACCTTCCATTTTCTTAGGTCATGCCACAAATCATCGTGATTATCGTTGTTTAGATTTAAACACAAATAAAACTATTTTTTCATGCCATGTTACGTTTGATGGGACCGTTTTTCCGTTTGGATCTATGACACCTACCGGTCCTCAACCTGTTAACCCTCCCACCACTCCAACATGTTATGATTTCTTGGATGACTTATTTAATGCCATTTCCAACATTATAAGATCGTCTCCCACCACTTCACCTACTTCACCCAATGTTCAACCTAATCCTTAAGTTGTCCCTACTAATCGCCTCCTACATTCAATGAGCCTAATGAGCCTCTTAGCTCACCTTTACCACCAAATTTACCAATACAACAATCTCCCAATACTTCCATTTCCATACCATCACAACCGGCTTCTGTTTCCATTTCCCCATACCAACCAACCCAACCTGTAAACCCGAACCCGGTTTCGATTCACCCCATGGTCACATGTTATCGTGTCAGGACTAATTGTCCCACTCAGTGTTCTAATCTTCATGTGTCTTCTGTTTCTTTGTTACCGAAGTCATATACAGCTGCGTTTAATGATCCAAATTGGCAAAATGCTATGTGTGATGAGCATGGTGCACTTATTAAAAATAAAACTTGGACTCTTGTACCTAGACCCGCGGATGCCAATATTGTTCGATGTATGTGGTTGTTTTGTTACAAGTATTTAGCAGATGGTACCCTTAGTCACTACAAGGCTTGTCTTGTTGCGAATGGCAACACTCAGATAGATAGAGGGTGTGGATGTTGATGAGACCTTTAGTCAGGTTGTTAAACCTGGCACTATTCGGACAGTTCTTAGTTTGGCTATTTCTCGACATTGGCCGGTTCATCAGCTAGATGTCAAAAATGCCTTTCTACATGGTGATTTGGCAAAGACAGTTTATATGCATCAGCTGCCTGGGTTTCATGATCTTGTTCATCCTGATTATGTATGTTTATTGAAGCGGTCTCTCTATAGTCTTAAGCAGGATCCTCGGGCTTGGTTTAAGCGGTTTGCTACTTTTATCACTCGGGTTGGGTTTAGCCATAGTCGTTGTGGCTCATCACTATTTATTTATAGACTTGGGATGGACACTGCTTATTTGTTACTATACGTTGATGATATTGTTCTCACTGCTTCATCTGAGCTTTTGTTATAGCTGATTATTGCTTCCCTTCATCAAGAGTTTTCTATGACGGATCTGGGATCACTTAACTATTTTTTAGGGATCTATGTTTCATGTGATTCTACAGGGATGTTCTTATCTCATCGAAAGTATGCTACTGAGATTCTAGAACAGGCTCATTTGGTTGGTTGAAACTCCAGTAGGACTCCTGTCAATACTAAGTCAAAACTGGGTGATAATGGTTCTCCGGTTTCTGATCCTACGTTATATCGTATTCTTGCCGGTTCTCTATAGTATCTCACATTTACTAGGCATAATATTTCTTATGCAGTATAGTAGGTTTGTCATTATATGCATGATCCTTGGGAGCCTCATTTCTCGGCTCTTAAGCGGGTTTCGCAGTATGTTCAGGGTACTTTGAACTATGGGTTACAGTTGTTTTCATCATCTACTTACTCATTGGTTGCTTATTTGGATGCTGATTGGGCTGGTTGCCCTATTACTCGGAGATCGACTTCTGGCTATTGTGTTTTTCTTGGAAAAAACTTACTCTCGTGGTCCTCTTAGCGTCAACCGACGCTTTCTCATTCTAATGCAGAGGCAGTGTATCGTGGTGTTGCCAATGCTGTTGCTGAGACCTGTTGGTTGCGGAACCTGCTACGTGAGCTGCATACGCCCTTGTCTTCTGCTACGCTAGTTTATTGTGATAATGTGAGTGCCGTTTATTGTCTTCTAATCCGGTCCAGCATCAACGCACGAAGCATATAGAGATTGATATTCATTTTGTTCGGGATTTTGTTGCTATTGGTCAAATTAGAGTTCTCCATGTTCCCCGCGTTATCAGTATGCGGATATTTTCACCAAAGGCTAACATTCTGCTTTGTTTGAGGAATTTCGAGTCCGTTTGAGTGTCCGGTGTCCTCCCGCTCCAACTGTGGGGGGAGTGTTAGTCGTATTATTATAGCCCTATTAGAGTGTATTTGGTCTATGGCCCATATTTGTATTATTAGGGTTAATACCCTATATATCATGTTATATGGTTGTTTATGAGATACATAAAACACTTTTGATACTATCCTTCTACAGAATCAAGTATCTCTTCAATAACTAGTGTACGATTTCTGTTAGGGTTACAAGTTGGGGGGATAATCATGCCTATATATACTGACCCCTAAAGGATGCAGAGCTCAAGCTTTGCTTTGGGGATCCATCGGCCTACTGCAACCACTTCTAGGAACTGATTGAATGATAATGCCGCCCCCAGCAAGGGTCTAACTTTGCACAAGCGTTTTTATACGTCTAATGAAAGGCCAACCATGACTAAATATGACACGATTCCTAGTTATAGAATTAGTAAAAAGGGCTAAAAAAACACGAGTAGTCCGTTTTTCTTTGCTAACTACCTGCCATTATTTATGAAAATGCAATAACAATGCTCTAGCTTGCATAGATGAACATACTTGTTCATTTTTCGTGTGTTAGTCATCATACCTTTTTGGGAATCTAGAGTTATTAAATATTCGCTTCGTGTCCGGTTTGGGTCATTTTTTTGACCCACTTTGTTTCTAGCTAAGTTTTCAACCAATTTTGAAGTTAGTGAGTTGTATATCAAGCTCTACTACATGTCCAAATTTGGTTAATCATATACACTGTACATTGTTTCTTTGGCAGCAAATTAAAATACCGATTATTAGGAAAATTAATCACTTTTATAAGCAGTCGTACATGCGAGACAACAAGATGCCAAATACGACTCTCAACATCATCATAACTGAAACCATGGGATAAGCGAGTACCCTTCAGAAGACTCTCATTCATGATTATGTGAATCCCGCTGGAGTCATCTAGAACATCTTGAATTTGCTTCATTTGTTTACTCTCATCATACTGAGAAATATTGAAGTCAACAAACAATGTGGTCAAAGCATGTGAACGAATCCTGGGGCTCAGATGAAACCAGCAGTAAAGACCTCAGTGACTAAGAAGAGGTTGGAGTCAGTTTTGAGGAAACGCCGGTTCTTACTAATTATTGGTAGAAAGATTTGTGGAAATGGCAACGAATTTTAGGTTGAAAGAGATTTTATCATCGTTGCCTTAGTCAAAGTCAGGGTGAGTCATTGCTACTAGTTTTTGACATGGTATCAGTCCATCAGAAAAGTTACTAATAAAATCCAACAAGAGTTTTTTTTTTTTTTTTTTTTTTTTAATTTTATTTATTTATTTATTTTTTGAATGGTTACTGATATAGTAAATCATAACTCAAATTGACCCGATTACCATAAATGGGTCGAAATTGTTAGAACCATTTTACATCGTGAAAACTAAAGCCAAATAAGATTGATTACAAATGGCAGATTCCTGAAAGAAAATTAAACTCACTATAAAAGAAAGAAAAAACCACTCATTGTGTGTTTGTCTGTTATTTTATTAGATTAAAAACCTTAGAAATGAATGGATACTATTCCAGTTGCTTACATTTTGTAAAATGGAATGATGTTTGTGTAATAAAAATGTCGACATAATTCAGAAATGACAATGTTTGTTTCTGTTTTTTTTTTTTTTTTTGGAACTATATTTTCTGTGAATATATGAAGAATGAGTCAAATGAGTCTGACAGAAATTATGTGGACACCAATTGTAATTCTATCAAGATGAAGAGATAACGAATATGTGGAAGCTATGCCCAATCCATAGGATGGGCTAGAAAATTTTCGACAAAGACTTGGTATTGACTATCGTTTACTCTTTGCCATTGACTTGGAAAACTAGAGGGTTTTGTGTATGCATATATACATGATCGTTACCAGTTATATATCATATGATTAATCTTGAGTACGTACATTTGAGTTTTTATGATCAAACGAGCATTAACAATGTGTCCTACTTCCTCCACAAATCTTACTGTTCATATGCACAATTTCACTTGTGTGCTTATGATGCTCGTTTTCGTGTTAGCAAAAACTAGTGCTAATGATTTCAACAAATCAAGAGAAGCAAAAGATTTGCTTGCAACTAATTGGTGGGGAGATAGAAATGCTTCTTCAGATCATTGTACTTGGCCTCATATTAGATGCAGTGAAGAAGGAAGTGTAATTTCAATATACTTTTACGGTGATGATAATGAAGATCTAGGTGATCTGGGAAGTCTTGACTTCGCTTCATTTCCAAACCTTGAGGGTCTTTCTATCAATAACTGCAAGCTTGAAGGAAGCATCCCGGAGCAGATTGGTTTGCTATCAAACTTAACATATCTTTCCCTATATGGTAATCAACTCACAGGTAAATTACCTGACTCGTTTTCCAATCTCACCCGTTTGGAAAGCCTTTATCTTTATAATAAAAATCTCACAGGTAAATTAACTGTCTCGTTTGCCAATCTCACCCATTTGGAAGACCTTGATCTTTCTAATAACCATCTCACAGGTGTTTCGTTTGCCAATCTCACCAGTTTGAAAAATCTTGATCTTTCTAATAACTATCTCACACGTACAATACCTGTTTCGTTGGCCAATCTCACCTGTTTGGAATACCTTGATCTTTCTAATAACTATCTCACAAGTGTTTCGTTTGCCAATCTCACCCATTTGGAATACCTTGATCTTTCTAATAACAATCTCACGGGTGCTTCGTTTTCCAATCTCACCCGTTTGGAAAGCCTTTATCTTTATAATAACTATCTCACAGGTAAATTACCTGTCTCGTTTGCCAATCTCACCCGTTTGGAAATCCTTGATCTTTCTAATAACAATTTCACAGGTGTTTCGTTAGCCAATCTCACCCTTTTGGAATACCTTGATCTTTCTGATAACTATCTCACAGGTAAAATACCTTTCTCGTTTGCCAATCCCACCCGTTTGAAATCCCTTCATCTTTCTAATAACAATCTCACAGGTAAATTACCTGTTTCGTTGGCCAATCTCACCCGTTTGGAATACCTTGATCTTTCTAATAACTATCTCACAGGTAAAATACCTTTCTGGTTTGCCAATCTCACCCGTTTGAAAACCCTTCATCTTTCTAATAACAATATCACGGGTGTTTCGTTAGCCAATCTCACCCATTTGGAATACCTTGATCTTTCTAATAACTATCTCACAGGTAAAATACCTTTCTCGTTTGCCAATCTCACCCGTTTGAAAACCCTTCATCTTTCTAATAACAATATCACGGGTGTTTCGTTAGCCAATCTCACCCATTTGGAATACCTTGATCTTTCTGATAACTATCTCACAGGTAAAATACCTTTCTCGTTTGCCAATCCCACCCGTTTGAAATCCCTTCATCTTTCAAATAACAGTCTTGCAGGTAAATTACCTGGTTCGTTGGCCAATCTCACCTGTTTGGAATACCTTGAAAATGCAATAACAATTCTATAGCTTGCATAAATGAACAACATATATACTTGTTCATTTGTCTCGTGTTAGTCATCGTACTTCTTTGGGCATCTAGAATTATTTAAATATGGGCTTCATTGCTTCAATTCGTGTCCGGTTTGGGTCATTTTTTGAGAAATTTTGTTTCTAGCTAAGTTTTCAAAGCTTATTGGCAGACTTGTTAATTATAAAGCACAATTCAACCAATTTTTAAGTTATTGAGTTGTGTTCAAGCACTACTATATGTCCAAATTTGCTTAGTCTTACACACTGTAGTGTTTCTTTAGCAGCAGAAGAATCCCTCATGATTCTGTGAATACCACTCGAGTCATCTTGGACATCTTGAATTTGCTTCATGTGTTTACTCTCATAATACCGAGTAATATTGAAGTCAACAAGCAATGTGGTCAAAGCATGTGAACGAATCCTGGGGCTCAGATGAAACCAGCAGTAAAGACCTCAGTGACTAACAAGAGGTTGGAGTCAGTTTTGAGGAAACGCCTGTTCTTACTAATTATTGGTAGAAAGACTTGTGGAAATGGCAACGAATTTTAGGTTGAAAGAGATTTTATCAACATTGCATTAGTCAAAGTTGGGGTGAGTCATTGCTACTAGTTTCTGACATGGTATCAGTCTATCAGAGAAGTTACTAATAAAATCCAACAAGAGTTGGTTACTAATATTGTAAATCATAACTCAAATTGACCCGATTACCGTAAATGGGTCGAAATTGTTAGAACCATTTTACTTAGTGAAAACTAAAGCCAAATAAGATTGATTACAAATCGCAGATTCCTGAAAGAAAATTAAACTCACTATAAAAGAATGAAAAAACCAGTCATTCATTGTGCGTTTTAGAATAAAAAAGTTTAGAAATGAATGGATAGAATTCCAGTTGCTTACATTTTGTAAAGTGGAATGATGTTTGTGTAATAAAAATGTCGAAATATTTCAGAAACGACAATGTTTGTTTCTTTGAATTTACGAAGAAAGAGTCGAAAGAGTTTGACAGAAATTGTGTGGACACCAATTGTAATTCTATCAAGTAGAGGAGATAATGATTATGTGGAAGCTATGCCCAACCCATAGGATGGGTTAGAAATATTTTTGACAAAGACTTGGTATTGACTATCGTTTACTCTTTGCCATTGACTTGAAATATCAGAAGGTTTTGTGCATGCATATATACATGATCGTTGCCGAATATATATCATACAATTAACCTTGATTACTCACTTTTAAATTTTGATGATAAAACAAGCATTAACAATGTATCCTACTTCCTCCAAAAATCTTACTTCTCATATGCAAACTTTCACTTTTGTGCTTATGATGCTCATTATTATGTTAGCAAAAACCAGTGCTAATGATTTCAACAAATCAAGAGAAGCAAAACCTTTGCTTGCAACTAATTGGTGGGGAGACAGTGTTAGTCGATTAGTATAAGGCTTAGGCCTGTTATGTGTTTAGGCCCATATAGTATCCTATATATATTTATCATGTACCAAACATTATATTCATTCAATATACACAAACTTACATCGTATCAACCCTAACCGATCCACTCTTTGCTTCCGCAATTTTTTTCTTCGTTTAGTTTACTGTTTCTCGACCGTTTGTGTTGTCGAGGTGTGTTTTTTGATTGTTTGTCGACCAAGTGTGTTGTCGACGTTGATTGTTTCTTCAACAGTGTTTGGTTCGATTCCCTAAACCCTTAATTTTCTTTGGTCGATTACCCTAATTTTCTTTGGTCGATTACCCAACAATTACCAATGACTAACCATTCTGTTTAACCTCTAGCCTACACCAATGTATACTCTACACCTGTTTTTGTGGACCAATATTTAACCAAAGGCTACTCTACATCAACGATTAAATATTCTCAACCAAGATTCCCTATTAACTTTGTTATCAAAGTTTGTAGACCAAAATTCTGTTCGACTACTAACTTTGTTATCAAAGTTTATTTCTCAACCAAGATTCCCTGTTATTATTTTATTCGCATTATTAATACCAATTTGTTAGCACCACCAATTGACATATTTGTTATCAGTTTCCCATTATGATTGGCACCTATTTAACACACAATGAACTCGAAATCTTACAAGGCCTCTTGGTCAACCTTGGATATAATGGTTTGACTCCCACTGTGAACAATACCCCTCGTGTGCAACATAATATTACTCCTTCGGTGACACAGTCTCACAATATTACTACTCCTATGGCTTTTTATTCGAGTCCACATTATGCTTCTATGTCAATGCTGTTTCTGAGACCTTGTTGGTTGCGGAACACCTACGTGAGTTGCATACGCCCTTGTCTTCCTTTCGCTACGCTAGTTTATTGTGATAATGTGAGTGCCGTTTATTGTCTTCTAATCCGGTCCAGCATCAACGCACGAAGCATATAGAGATTCATATTCATTTTGTTCGGGATTTTGTTGCTATTGGTCAAATTAGAGTTCTCCATGTTCCCCGCGTTATCAGTATGCGGATATTTTCACCAAAGGCTAACATTCTGCTTTGTTTGAGGAATTTCGAGTCCGTTTGAGTGTCCGGTGTCCTCCCGCTCCAACTGCGGGGGGAGTGTTAGTCGTATTATTATAGCCCTATTAGAGTGTATTTGGTCTATGGCCCATATTTGTATTATTAGGGTTAATACCCTATATATCATGTTATATGGTTGTTTATGAGATACATAAAACACTTTTGATACTATCCTTCTACAGAATCAAGTATCTCTTCAATAACTAGTGTACGATTTCTGTTAGGGTTACAAGTTGGGGGGATAATCATGCCTATATATACTGACCCCTAAAGGATGCAGAGCTCAAGCTTTGCTTTGGGGATCCATCGGCCTACTGCAACCACTTCTAGGAACTGATTGAATGATAATGCCGCCCCCAGCAAGGGTCTAACTTTGCACAAGCGTTTTTATACGTCTAATGAAAGGCCAACCATGACTAAATATGACACGATTCCTAGTTATAGAATTAGTAAAAAAGGGCTAAAAAAACACGAGTAGTCCGTTTTTCTTTGCTAACTACCTGCCATTATTTATGAAAATGCAATAACAATGCTCTAGCTTGCATAGATGAACATACTTGTTCATTTTTCGTGTGTTAGTCATCATACCTTTTTGGGAATCTAGAGTTATTAAATATTCGCTTCGTGTCCGGTTTGGGTCATTTTTCTGACCCACTTTGTTTCTAGCTAAGTTTTCAACCAATTTTGAAGTTAGTGAGTTGTATATCAAGCTCTACTATATGTCCAAATTTGCTTAATCATATACACTATACATTGTTTCTTTGGCAGCAAATTAAAATACCGATTATTAGGAAAATTAATCACTTTTATAAGCAGTCGTACATGCGAGACAACAAGATGCCAAATACGACTCTCAACATCATCATAACTGAAACCATGGGATAAGCGAGTACCCTTCAGAAGACTCTCATTCATGATTATGTGAATCCCGCTGGAGTCATCTAGAACATCTTGAATTTGCTTCATTTGTTTACTCTCATCATACTGAGAAATATTGAAGTCAACAAACAATGTGGTCAAAGCATGTGAACGAATCCTGGGGCTCAGATGAAACCAGCAGTAAAGACCTCAGTGACTAAGAAGAGGTTGGAGTCAGTTTTGAGGAAACGCCGGTTCTTACTAATTATTGGTAGAAAGATTTGTGGAAATGGCAACGAATTTTAGGTTGAAAGAGATTTTATCATCGTTGCATTGTTCAAAGTCAGGGTGAGTCATTGCTACTAGTTTTTGACATGGTATCAGTCCATCAGAAAAGTTACTAATAAAATCCAACAAGAGTTTTTTTTTTTTTTTTTTTTTTTTAATTTTTTTTATTTATTTATTTTTTGAATGGTTACTGATATTGTAAATCATAACTCAAATTGACCCGATTACCATAAATGGGTCGAAATTGTTAGAACCATTTTACATCGTGAAAACTAAAGCCAAATAAGATTGATTACAAATGGCAGATTCCTGAAAGAAAATTAAACTCACTATAAAAGAAAGAAAAAACCACTCATTGTGTGTTTGTCTGTTATTTTATTAGATTAAAAACCTTAGAAATGAATGGATACTATTCCAGTTGCTTACATTTTGTAAAATGGAATGATGTTTGTGTAATAAAAATGTCGACATAATTCAGAAATGACAATGTTTGTTTCTGTTTTTTTTTTTTTTTTTGGAACTATATTTTCTGTGAATATATGAAGAATGAGTCAAATGAGTCTGACAGAAATTATGTGGACACCAATTGTAATTCTATCAAGATGAAGAGATAACGAATATGTGGAAGCTATGCCCAATCCATAGGATGGGCTAGAAAATTTTCGACAAAGACTTGGTATTGACTATCGTTTACTCTTTGCCATTGACTTGGAAAACTAGAGGGTTTTGTGTATGCATATATACATGATCGTTACCAGTTATATATCATATGATTAATCTTGAGTACGTACATTTGAGTTTTTATGATCAAACGAGCATTAACAATGTGTCCTACTTCCTCCACAAATCTTACTGTTGATATGCACAATTTCACTTGTGTGCTTATGATGCTCGTTTTCGTGTTAGCAAAAACTAGTGCTAATGATTTCAACAAATCAAGAGAAGCAAAATCTTTGCTTGCAACTAATTGGTGGGGAGATAGAAATGCTTCTTCAGATCATTGTACTTGGCCTCATATTAGATGCAGTGAAGAAGGAAGTGTAATTTCAATATACTTTTACGGTGATGATAATGAAGATCTAGGTGATCTGGGAAGTCTTGACTTCGCTTCATTTCCAAACCTTGAGGGTCTTTCTATCAATAACTGCAAGCTTGAAGGAAGTATCCCGGAGCAGATTGGTTTGCTATCAAACTTAACATATCTTTCGCTTTTTAGTAATCATCTCACAGGTACATTTCCTGCTTCGTTTACCAATCTCACCCGTTTGGAATACCTTTATCTTTTTAATAAAAATCTCACAGGTAAATTAACTGTCTCGTTTGCCAATCTCACCCATTTGGAAGACCTTGATCTTTCTAATAACCATCTCACAGGTGTTTCGTTTGCCAATCTCACCAGTTTGAAAAATCTTGATCTTTCTAATAACTATCTCATACGTACAATACCTGTTTCGTTGGCCAATCTCACCTGTTTGGAATACCTTGATCTTTCTAATAACTATCTCACAGGTGTTTCGTTTGCCAATCTCACCCATTTGGAATACCTTGATCTTTCTAATAACAATCTCACGGGTGCTTCGTTTGCCAATCTCACCCATTTGGAAATCCTTAATCTTTATAATAACTATCTCACAGGTAAAATACCTTTCTCGTTAGCCAATCTCACCCGTTTGAAAACCCTTCATCTTTTTAATAACAATATCACAGGTGTTTCGTTAGCCAATCTCACCCTTTTGGAATACCTTGATCTTTCTGATAACTATCTCACAGGTAAAATACCTTTCTCGTTTGCCAATCCCACCCGTTTGAAATCCCTTCATCTTTCTAATAACAATCTCACAGGTAAATTACCTGTTTCGCTGGCCAATCTCACCCGTTTGGAATACCTTGATCTTTCTAATAACTATCTCACAGGTAAAATACCTTTCTGGTTTGCCAATCTCACCCGTTTGAAAACCCTTCATCTTTCTAATAACAATATCACGGGTGTTTCGTTAGCCAATCTCACCCATTTGGAATACCTTGATCTTTCTAATAACTATCTCACAGGTAAAATACCTTTCTCGTTTGCCAATCTCACCCGTTTGAAAACCCTTCATCTTTCTAATAACAATATCACGGGTGTTTCGTTAGCCAATCTCACCCATTTGGAATACCTTGATCTTTCTGATAACTATCTCACAGGTAAAATACCTTTCTCGTTTGCCAATCCCACCCGTTTGAAATCCCTTCATCTTTCAAATAACAGTCTTGCAGGTAAATTACCTGTTTCGTTGGCCAATCTCACCTGTTTGGAATACCTTGAAAATGCAATAACAATTCTATAGCTTGCATAAATGAACAACATATATACTTGTTCATTTGTCTCGTGTTAGTCATCGTACTTCTTTGGGCATCTAGAATTATTTAAATATGGGCTTCATTGCTTCAATTCGTGTCCGGTTTGGGTCATTTTTTGAGAAATTTTGTTTCTAGCTAAGTTTTCAAAGCTTATTGTCAGACTTGTTAATTATAAAGCACAATTCAACCAATTTTTAAGTTATTGAGTTGTGTTCAAGCACTACTATATGTCCAAATTTGCTTAGTCTTACACACTGTAGTGTTTCTTTAGCAGCAGAAGAATCCCTCATGATTCTGTGAATACCACTCGAGTCATCTTGGACATCTTGAATTTGCTTCATGTGTTTACTCTCATAATACCGAGTAATATTGAAGTCAACAAGCAATGTGGTCAAAGCATGTGAACGAATCCTGGGGCTCAGATGAAACCAGCAGTAAAGACCTCAGTGACTAACAAGAGGTTGGAGTCAGTTTTGAGGAAACGCCTGTTCTTACTAATTATTGGTAGAAAGACTTGTGGAAATGGCAACGAATTTTAGGTTGAAAGAGATTTTATCAACATTGCATTAGTCAAAGTTGGGGTGAGTCATTGCTACTAGTTTCTGACATGGTATCAGTCTATCAGAGAAGTTACTAATAAAATCCAACAAGAGTTGGTTACTAATATTGTAAATCATAACTCAAATTGACCCGATTACCGTAAATGGGTCGAAATTGTTAGAACCATTTTACTTAGTGAAAACTAAAGCCAAATAAGATTGATTACAAATCGCAGATTCCTGAAAGAAAATTAAACTCACTATAAAAGAATGAAAAAACCAGTCATTCATTGTGCGTTTTAGAATAAAAAAGTTTAGAAATGAATGGATAGAATTCCAGTTGCTTACATTTTGTAAAGTGGAATGATGTTTGTGTAATAAAAATGTCGAAATATTTCAGAAACGACAATGTTTGTTTCTTTGAATTTACGAAGAAAGAGTCGAAAGAGTTTGACAGAAATTGTGTGGACACCAATTGTAATTCTATCAAGTAGAGGAGATAATGATTATGTGGAAGCTATGCCCAACCCATAGGATGGGTTAGAAATATTTTTGACAAAGAGTTGGTATTGACTATCGTTTACTCTTTGCCATTGACTTGAAATATCAGAAGGTTTTGTGCATGCATATATACATGATCGTTGCCGAATATATATCATACAATTAACCTTGATTACTCACTTTTAAATTTTGATGATAAAACAAGCATTAACAATGTATCCTACTTCCTCCAAAAATCTTACTTCTCATATGCAAACTTTCACTTTTGTGCTTATGATGCTCATTATTATGTTAGCAAAAACCAGTGCTAATGATTTCAACAAATCAAGAGAAGCAAAACCTTTGCTTGCAACTAATTGGTGGGGAGACAGTGTTAGTCGATTAGTATAAGGCTTAGGCCTGTTATGTGTTTAGGCCCATATAGTATCCTATATATATTTATCATGTACCAAACATTATATTCATTCAATATACACAAACTTACATCGTATCAACCCTAACCGATCCACTCTTTGCTTCCGCAATTTTTTTCTTCGTTTAGTTTACTGTTTCTCGACCGTTTGTGTTGTCGAGGTGTGTTTTTTGATTGTTTGTCGACCAAGTGTGTTGTCGACGTTGATTGTTTCTTCAACAGTGTTTGGTTCGATTCCCTAAACCCTTAATTTTCTTTGGTCGATTACCCTAATTTTCTTTGGTCGATTACCCAACAATTACCAATGACTAACCATTCTGTTTAACCTCTAGCCTACACCAATGTATACTCTACACCTGTTTTTGTGGACCAATATTTAACCAAAGGCTACTCTACATCAACGATTAAATATTCTCAACCAAGATTCCCTATTAACTTTGTTATCAAAGTTTGTAGACCAAAATTCTGTTCGACTACTAACTTTGTTATCAAAGTTTATTTCTCAACCAAGATTCCCTGTTATTATTTTATTCGCATTATTAATACCAATTTGTTAGCACCACCAATTGACATATTTGTTATCAGTTTCCCATTATGATTGGCACCTATTTAACACACAATGAACTCGAAATCTTACAAGGCCTCTTGGTCAACCTTGGATATAATGGTTTGACTCCCACAGTGAACAATACCTCTCGTGTGCAACATAATATTACTCCTTCGGTGACACAGTCTCACAATATTACTACTCCTATGGCTTTTTATTCGAGTCCACATTATGCTTCTATGTCAATGCTGTTGCTGAGACCTGTTGGTTGCGGAACATGCTACGTGAGCTGCATACGCCCTTGTCTTCTGCTACGCTAGTTTATTGTGATAATGTGAGTGCCGTTTATTGTCTTCTAATCCGGTCCAGCATCAACGCACGAAGCATATAGAGATTGATATTCATTTTGTTCGGGATTTTGTTGCTATTGGTCAAATTAGAGTTCTCCATGTTCCCCGCGTTATCAGTATGCGGATATTTTCACCAAAGGCTAACATTCTGCTTTGTTTGAGGAATTTCGAGTCCGTTTGAGTGTCCGGTGTCCTCCCGCTCCAACTGTGGGGGGAGTGTTAGTCGTATTATTATAGCCCTATTAGAGTGTATTTGGTCTATGGCCCATATTTGTATTATTAGGGTTAATACCCTATATATCATGTTATATGGTTGTTTATGAGATACATAAAACACTTTTGATACTATCCTTCTACAGAATCAAGTATCTCTTCAATAACTAGTGTACGATTTCTGTTAGGGTTACAAGTTGGGGGGATAATCATGCCTATATATACTGACCCCTAAAGGATGCAGAGCTCAAGCTTTGCTTTGGGGATCCATCGGCCTACTGCAACCACTTCTAGGAACTGATTGAATGATAATGCCGCCCCCAGCAAGGGTCTAACTTTGCACAAGCGTTTTTATACGTCTAATGAAAGGCCAACCATGACTAAATATGACACGATTCCTAGTTATAGAATTAGTAAAAAAGGGCTAAAAAAACACGAGTAGTCCGTTTTTCTTTGCTAACTACCTGCCATTATTTATGAAAATGCAATAACAATGCTCTAGCTTGCATAGATGAACATACTTGTTCATTTTTCGTGTGTTAGTCATCATACCTTTTTGGGAATCTAGAGTTATTAAATATTCGCTTCGTGTCCGGTTTGGGTCATTTTTCTGACCCACTTTGTTTCTAGCTAAGTTTTCAACCAATTTTGAAGTTAGTGAGTTGTATATCAAGCTCTACTATATGTCCAAATTTGCTTAATCATATACACTGTACATTGTTTCTTTGGCAGCAAATTAAAATACCGATTATTAGGAAAATTAATCACTTTTATAAGCAGTCGTACATGCGAGACAACAAGATGCCAAATACGACTCTCAACATCATCATAACTGAAACCATGGGATAAGCGAGTACCCTTCAGAAGACTCTCATTCATGATTATGTGAATCCCGCTGGAGTCATCTTCAATTTGCTTCATTTGTTTACTCTCATCATACTGAGAAATATTGAAGTCAACAAACAATGTGGTCAAAGCATGTGAACGAATCCTGGGGCTCAGATGAAACCAGCAGTAAAGACCTCAGTGACTAAGAAGAGGTTGGAGTCAGTTTTGAGGAAACGCCGGTTCTTACTAATTATTGGTAGAAAGATTTGTGGAAATGGCAACGAATTTTAGGTTGAAAGAGATTTATCATCGTTGCATTAGTCAAAGTCAGGGTGAGTCATTGCTACTAGTTTTTGACATGGTATCAGTCCATCAGAAAAGTTACTAATAAAATCCAACAAGAGTTTTTTTTTTTTTTTTTTTTTTTTAATTTTTTTTATTTATTTATTTTTTGAATGGTTACTGATATTGTAAATCATAACTCAAATTGACCCGATTACCATAAATGGGTCGAAATTGTTAGAACCATTTTACATCGTGAAAACTAAAGCCAAATAAGATTGATTACAAATGGCAGATTCCTGAAAGAGAATTAAACTCACTATAAAAGAAAGAAAAAACCACTCATTGTGTGTTTGTCTGTTATTTTATTAGATTAAAAACCTTAGAAATGAATGGATACTATTCCAGTTGCTTACATTTTGTAAAATGGAATGATGTTTGTGTAATAAAAATGTCGACATAATTCAGAAATGACAATGTTTGTTTCTGTTTGTTTCTGTTTTTTTTTTTTTTTTTGGAACTATATTTTCTGTGAATATATGAAGAATGAGTCAAATGAGTCTGACAGAAATTATGTGGACACCAATTGTAATTCTATCAAGATGAAGAGATAACGAATATGTGGAAGCTATGCCCAATCCATAGGATGGGCTAGAAAATTTTCGACAAAGACTTGGTATTGACTATCGTTTACTCTTTGCCATTGACTTGGAAAACTAGAGGGTTTTGTGTATGCATATATACATGATCGTTACCAGTTATATATCATATGATTAATCTTGAGTACGTACATTTGAGTTTTTATGATCAAACGAGCATTAACAATGTGTCCTACTTCCTCCACAAATCTTACTGTTGATATGCACAATTTCACTTGTGTGCTTATGATGCTCGTTTTCGTGTTAGCAAAAACTAGTGCTAATGATTTCAACAAATCAAGAGAAGCAAAATCTTTGCTTGCAACTAATTGGTGGGGAGATAGAAATGCTTCTTCAGATCATTGTACTTGGCCTCATATTAGATGCAGTGAAGAAGGAAGTGTAATTTCAATATACTTTTACGGTGATGATAATGAAGATCTAGGTGATCTGGGAAGTCTTGACTTCGCTTCATTTCCAAACCTTGAGGGTCTTTCTATCAATAACTGCAAGCTTGAAGGAAGTATCCCGGAGCAGATTGGTTTGCTATCAAACTTAACATATCTTTCGCTTTTTAGTAATCATCTCACAGGTACATTTCCTGCTTCGTTTACCAATCTCACCCGTTTGGAATACCTTTATCTTTTTAATAAAAATCTCACAGGTAAATTAACTGTCTCGTTTGCCAATCTCACCCATTTGGAAGACCTTGATCTTTCTAATAACCATCTCACAGGTGTTTCGTTTGCCAATCTCACCAGTTTGAAAAATCTTGATCTTTCTAATAACTATCTCATACGTACAATACCTGTTTCGTTGGCCAATCTCACCTGTTTGGAATACCTTGATCTTTCTAATAACTATCTCACAGGTGTTTCGTTTGCCAATCTCACCCATTTGGAATACCTTGATCTTTCTAATAACAATCTCACGGGTGCTTCGTTTGCCAATCTCACCCATTTGGAAATCCTTAATCTTTATAATAACTATCTCACAGGTAAAATACCTTTCTCGTTAGCCAATCTCACCCGTTTGAAAACCCTTCATCTTTTTAATAACAATATCACAGGTGTTTCGTTAGCCAATCTCACCCTTTTGGAATACCTTGATCTTTCTGATAACTATCTCACAGGTAAAATACCTTTCTCGTTTGCCAATCCCACCCGTTTGAAATCCCTTCATCTTTCTAATAACAATCTCACAGGTAAATTACCTGTTTCGCTGGCCAATCTCACCCGTTTGGAATACCTTGATCTTTCTAATAACTATCTCACAGGTAAAATACCTTTCTGGTTTGCCAATCTCACCCGTTTGAAAACCCTTCATCTTTCTAATAACAATATCACGGGTGTTTCGTTAGCCAATCTCACCCATTTGGAATACCTTGATCTTTCTAATAACTATCTCACAGGTAAAATACCTTTCTCGTTTGCCAATCTCACCCGTTTGAAAACCCTTCATCTTTCTAATAACAATATCACGGGTGTTTCGTTAGCCAATCTCACCCATTTGGAATACCTTGATCTTTCTGATAACTATCTCACAGGTAAAATACCTTTCTCGTTTGCCAATCCCACCCGTTTGAAATCCCTTCATCTTTCAAATAACAGTCTTGCAGGTAAATTACCTGTTTCGTTGGCCAATCTCACCTGTTTGGAATACCTTGAAAATGCAATAACAATTCTATAGCTTGCATAAATGAACAACATATATACTTGTTCATTTGTCTCGTGTTAGTCATCGTACTTCTTTGGGCATCTAGAATTATTTAAATATGGGCTTCATTGCTTCAATTCGTGTCCGGTTTGGGTCATTTTTTGAGAAATTTTGTTTCTAGCTAAGTTTTCAAAGCTTATTGTCAGACTTGTTAATTATAAAGCACAATTCAACCAATTTTTAAGTTATTGAGTTGTGTTCAAGCACTACTATATGTCCAAATTTGCTTAGTCTTACACACTGTAGTGTTTCTTTAGCAGCAGAAGAATCCCTCATGATTCTGTGAATACCACTCGAGTCATCTTGGACATCTTGAATTTGCTTCATGTGTTTACTCTCATAATACCGAGTAATATTGAAGTCAACAAGCAATGTGGTCAAAGCATGTGAACGAATCCTGGGGCTCAGATGAAACCAGCAGTAAAGACCTCAGTGACTAACAAGAGGTTGGAGTCAGTTTTGAGGAAACGCCTGTTCTTACTAATTATTGGTAGAAAGACTTGTGGAAATGGCAACGAATTTTAGGTTGAAAGAGATTTTATCAACATTGCATTAGTCAAAGTTGGGGTGAGTCATTGCTACTAGTTTCTGACATGGTATCAGTCTATCAGAGAAGTTACTAATAAAATCCAACAAGAGTTGGTTACTAATATTGTAAATCATAACTCAAATTGACCCGATTACCGTAAATGGGTCGAAATTGTTAGAACCATTTTACTTAGTGAAAACTAAAGCCAAATAAGATTGATTACAAATCGCAGATTCCTGAAAGAAAATTAAACTCACTATAAAAGAATGAAAAAACCAGTCATTCATTGTGCGTTTTAGAATAAAAAAGTTTAGAAATGAATGGATAGAATTCCAGTTGCTTACATTTTGTAAAGTGGAATGATGTTTGTGTAATAAAAATGTCGAAATATTTCAGAAACGACAATGTTTGTTTCTTTGAATTTACGAAGAAAGAGTCGAAAGAGTTTGACAGAAATTGTGTGGACACCAATTGTAATTCTATCAAGTAGAGGAGATAATGATTATGTGGAAGCTATGCCCAACCCATAGGATGGGTTAGAAATATTTTTGACAAAGAGTTGGTATTGACTATCGTTTACTCTTTGCCATTGACTTGAAATATCAGAAGGTTTTGTGCATGCATATATACATGATCGTTGCCGAATATATATCATACAATTAACCTTGATTACTCACTTTTAAATTTTGATGATAAAACAAGCATTAACAATGTATCCTACTTCCTCCAAAAATCTTACTTCTCATATGCAAACTTTCACTTTTGTGCTTATGATGCTCATTATTATGTTAGCAAAAACCAGTGCTAATGATTTCAACAAATCAAGAGAAGCAAAACCTTTGCTTGCAACTAATTGGTGGGGAGACAGTGTTAGTCGATTAGTATAAGGCTTAGGCCTGTTATGTGTTTAGGCCCATATAGTATCCTATATATATTTATCATGTACCAAACATTATATTCATTCAATATACACAAACTTACATCGTATCAACCCTAACCGATCCACTCTTTGCTTCCGCAATTTTTTTCTTCGTTTAGTTTACTGTTTCTCGACCGTTTGTGTTGTCGAGGTGTGTTTTTTGATTGTTTGTCGACCAAGTGTGTTGTCGACGTTGATTGTTTCTTCAACAGTGTTTGGTTCGATTCCCTAAACCCTTAATTTTCTTTGGTCGATTACCCTAATTTTCTTTGGTCGATTACCCAACAATTACCAATGACTAACCATTCTGTTTAACCTCTAGCCTACACCAATGTATACTCTACACCTGTTTTTGTGGACCAATATTTAACCAAAGGCTACTCTACATCAACGATTAAATATTCTCAACCAAGATTCCCTATTAACTTTGTTATCAAAGTTTGTAGACCAAAATTCTGTTCGACTACTAACTTTGTTATCAAAGTTTATTTCTCAACCAAGATTCCCTGTTATTATTTTATTCGCATTATTAATACCAATTTGTTAGCACCACCAATTGACATATTTGTTATCAGTTTCCCATTATGACTGGCACCTATTTAACACACAATGAACTCGAAATCTTACAAGGCCTCTTGGTCAACCTTGGATATAATGGTTTGACTCCCACAGTGAACAATACCTCTCGTGTGCAACATAATATTACTCCTTCGGTGACACAGTCTCACAATATTACTACTCCTATGGCTTTTTATTCGAGTCCACATTATGCTTCTATGTCAATGCTGTTGCTGAGACCTGTTGGTTGCGGAACCTGCTACGTGAGCTGCATACGCCCTTGTCTTCTGCTACGCTAGTTTATTGTGATAATGTGAGTGCCGTTTATTGTCTTCTAATCCGGTCCAGCATCAACGCACGAAGCATATAGAGATTGATATTCATTTTGTTCGGGATTTGGTTGCTATTGGTCAAATTAGAGTTCTCCATGTTCCCCGCGTTATCAGTATGCGGATATTTTCACCAAAGGCTAACATTCTGCTTTGTTTGAGGAATTTCGCTCCAGTTTGAGAGCCCGGTGTCCTCCCGCTCCAACTGCGGGGAGTGTTAGTCGTATTATTATAGCCCTATTAGAGTGTATTTGGTCTATGGCCCATATTTGTATTATTAGGGTTAATACCCTATATATCATGTTATATGGTTGTTTATGAGATACATAAAACACTTTTGATACTATCCTTCTACAGAATCAAGTATCTCTTCAATAACTAGTGTACGATTTCTGTTAGGGTTACAAGTTGGGGGGATAATCATGCCTATATATACTGACCCCTAAAGGATGCAGAGCTCAAGCTTTGCTTTGGGGATCCATCGGCCTACTGCAACCACTTCTAGGAACTGATTGAATGATAATGCCGCCCCCAGCAAGGGTCTAACTTTGCACAAGCGTTTTTATACGTCTAATGAAAGGCCAACCATGACTAAATATGACACGATTCCTAGTTATAGAATTAGTAAAAAAGGGCTAAAAAAACACGAGTAGTCCGTTTTTCTTTGCTAACTACCTGCCATTATTTATGAAAATGCAATAACAATGCTCTAGCTTGCATAGATGAACATACTTGTTCATTTTTCGTGTGTTAGTCATCATACCTTTTTGGGAATCTAGAGTTATTAAATATTCGCTTCGTGTCCGGTTTGGGTCATTTTTCTGACCCACTTTGTTTCTAGCTAAGTTTTCAACCAATTTTGAAGTTAGTGAGTTGTATATCAAGCTCTACTATATGTCCAAATTTGCTTAATCATATACACTGTACATTGTTTCTTTGGCAGCAAATTAAAATACCGATTATTAGGAAAATTAATCACTTTTATAAGCAGTCGTACATGCGAGACAACAAGATGCCAAATACGACTCTCAACATCATCATAACTGAAACCATGGGATAAGCGAGTACCCTTCAGAAGACTCTCATTCATGATTATGTGAATCCCGCTGGAGTCATCTTCAATTTGCTTCATTTGTTTACTCTCATCATACTGAGAAATATTGAAGTCAACAAACAATGTGGTCAAAGCATGTGAACGAATCCTGGGGCTCAGATGAAACCAGCAGTAAAGACCTCAGTGACTAAGAAGAGGTTGGAGTCAGTTTTGAGGAAACGCCGGTTCTTACTAATTATTGGTAGAAAGATTTGTGGAAATGGCAACGAATTTTAGGTTGAAAGAGATTTATCATCGTTGCATTAGTCAAAGTCAGGGTGAGTCATTGCTACTAGTTTTTGACATGGTATCAGTCCATCAGAAAAGTTACTAATAAAATCCAACAAGAGTTTTTTTTTTTTTTTTTTTTTTTTTTTTTTATTTTTTTTTTGAATGGTTACTGATATTGTAAATCATAACTCAAATTGACCCGATTACCATAAATGGGTCGAAATTGTTAGAACCATTTTACATCGTGAAAACTAAAGCCAAATAAGATTGATTACAAATGGCAGATTCCTGAAAGAGAATTAAACTCACTATAAAAGAAAGAAAAAACCACTCATTGTGTGTTTGTCTGTTATTTTATTAGATTAAAAACCTTAGAAATGAATGGATACTATTCCAGTTGCTTACATTTTGTAAAATGGAATGATGTTTGTGTAATAAAAATGTCGACATAATTCAGAAATGACAATGTTTGTTTCTGTTTTTTTTTTTTTTTTTTTTTTTTTGGAACTATATTTTCTGTGAATATATGAAGAATGAGTCAAATGAGTCTGACAGAAATTATGTGGACACCAATTGTAATTCTATCAAGATGAAGAGATAACGAATATGTGGAAGCTATGCCCAATCCATAGGATGGGCTAGAAAATTTTCGACAAAGACTTGGTATTGACTATCGTTTACTCTTTGCCATTGACTTGGAAAACTAGAGGGTTTTGTGTATGCATATATACATGATCGTTACCAGTTATATATCATATGATTAATCTTGAGTACGTACATTTGAGTTTTTATGATCAAACGAGCATTAACAATGTGTCCTACTTCCTCCACAAATCTTACTGTTCATATGCACAATTTCACTTGTGTGCTTATGATGCTCGTTTTCGTGTTAGCAAAAACTAGTGCTAATGATTTCAACAAATCAAGAGAAGCAAAATCTTTGCTTGCAACTAATTGGTGGGGAGATAGAAATGCTTCTTCAGATCATTGTACTTGGCCTCATATTAGATGCAGTGAAGAAGGAAGTGTAATTTCAATATACTTTTACGGTGATGATAATGAAGATCTAGGTGATCTGGGAAGTCTTGACTTCGCTTCATTTCCAAACCTTGAGGGTCTTTCTATCCTAAAATGCCAAATGAATAAAATGAATTTTTTATTAAGAAAGTTGAGCAAGATATACTATCCAATTTCTAGACCCTGCTAAACATTTCCAGTCTTCAACAAACACACCTGTAACTCTGAGTGAGTGATAAAAACAAAGGGTTACTACTTGTTGTATTCTATAATAGTGTGTGTGTTGGATCATGGCATTAGCAAAGTATGCATCATTTGAAACATCACCAAAACCCTATTCAATTCCTTCTTCTTTGTTATCATCAGTCTCTCCAAAATTATCATTTCTATCTTCTTCCATTAATCGTAATTCCCCAAAGCGTTCCAATTTGCTCAGAATTAACCACCGCACAGGTATGTACTATCTTTTTTACAAATATGATTCACTTCTGTTTGATACATATATTTATGTAATAATTGAGCTAATAGTGATTGTACATATTGGGATTATGGTAATAGCCTTCATCATTCATTTTGAACTTTGGCTTTCTTTAAATTTGGATATAGATACCCACTATTAATAATGTAGTTTAGGAAATATTGTGGACGCCAATTATTACTGATTAGAAGACGTGTTAATGCAAAGTGGAGCTGTATGGTTTGAACTTCCAATTAGGTGACAAGGAGTTGTGAATCCACAAGTGATGACGTATCTGGTAGCTATCACCGTTACTAAGTTTTCACTCTAATTCCAAAACCTTGCAGTTAATAACTATGTGCGGCTGGAAAATTAGTGTTCAATATCTTCCCTTCACTTTAGCGATAACTATAGTTTTTAAAACTAATTTTATGATACTAAGCCAAACACTCTCTATAGTGATCAAACAATCAGCATTATCCAATTTCTAGACACATTCTCCTCTCGATAACACACACCTGCTGCCTTAAACTGTCCCTGAAAAAAATAACTCAGCTACTCACTATTCTAGGATTTGTTCGATCATGGCGTTAGCAAACTACTCATCACTTGTTCATATTGAAACATTTTCGTTTTCTTTAAGCATTTCTTCATTTTTTATCTCTCCACAATT
Organism: Chrysanthemum makinoi; assembly: GCA_910596185.1. Classification (NCBI taxonomy): domain Eukaryota; kingdom Viridiplantae; phylum Streptophyta; class Magnoliopsida; order Asterales; family Asteraceae; genus Chrysanthemum; species Chrysanthemum makinoi. Next base: position 8,931,286 of record OU343217.1, read on the forward strand.
ATCATCAACATCCTCATTTTTATCTTCATTCATTAAGGGTGAATCTTTAAAGCGGTAGAATTTGCCAGAGAGTTGACCGCATTGGTGTATATTTTATATGAATATGATTCACTTTTATTTTTATTGTTATGCTATTGTGCTTATTGCATGTGCAACTGAATGATAGTGTTGTTTATTTGGTAATACCCTTGATCATTCATTTTTCAGCCTAGTATGTCTTTTTTTTCATTATTAATACTGGATGTAGTTTTATTAATATTAATGACAGTAGTAGTAGTTTGTAGGATGTGAAAGTGAAGTTAAATGAGTTCTGAGTGTCGTCCTAGTGGTAAGGATGTGAGAACCCCACAAGTGAGGTCTCTGGTTCAAGTCTTGGCACCACCTTCTGGGACGATGTGATTTACTTTCCCATGTTGGCTTGGGGACCAGTTGGCTAGCGGGGTGGCTCTCACCATTGCCGACCTTCAATTTGAAATCCAAAACCTCTTAGTTAGGGAGTTATTAATTATGCGCAGCTGGAAAGTTACTGCAATTGAATATTTAATGGGTCGTTAGCTTCCCTTCTCTATAGCGATTACAAATGAAACTAATTGAATTTAAATTTAAACAAGTCTTTATTGATAATTACTTATCATTTTTTTAGCTTAATGATAGTACAAGGTATTTTTGTCGAATCCTTGGTCTTTGCTTTTTTTTTTTCTTTGTAACCATCCTACTTTTTTGTGCGTCTATATTGCTATGCTTCTAATGGAAAAGTGCTAGCTTTTTATCTACATAACTTCATCTAAGGTTAGGGAGATCATTAATGGAGACTGAAGTAATTTGAAACCTAGTATGATAATGAGATGTATTAGATAATTAATGATATATTAAAATGATGAAGTCAGTACAAGTTTGGCCTACTAACCCAAGTATTGTTCCTATTTTGAAGCTGATTTTGTCTTAAAATGAGGAAGAGGGGATTTTTGGCACTCGCTAATGTATAAAGACCTGCTACCTGAAGTAGGAACTCATTAAATGATTAAATCCTCTGAACATAGGGTCTTAACTCTGACGTAAAAAACAAAAAGTAGAAAAGAAGTCTCTTTGTATACAAAAAGTTATTAAATCTGCTCAAAATAAGATAGGCAGGCCATTCTCATGCTTTTTAATGAAATTAATAGAATCGGCTCATGTAACAGACTAAACTAGAGGCAATGGTGAAAATGATATCACCTATACTTGCATTGAAGCTTGTAAAACACGAGAGACAGTTTATATACAATTTCCTTGTGATTCTTGAACTTTAAATACATGTCTTTTAGCGAGCAATCCAGCTTTTTTCTCGTTTAGGGAAACCTTTAGAAGTTTATATCAGCAATCCATGTACTTGCAGATATGGCGTTTGGTTATATTAACTACACTGTATTATTTTGTTGGATAAATTTTAATATATGTATATGCATCGTTTCAGTTGCAGTCAAACCACAAGCTGCTGCAGCGAATGCTGTTGCTGAAGCCTTTACTGAATTCAAGCACCTTCTTCTACCGATAACAGATCGGAACCCATATCTCTCTGAAGGAACAAGACAGGTTACTTATTTCTTTTTTTGCTTCCACCCTTAGAGAAAATTTGAACTTGTTATAACAAAAAAAGCAAGTGCATACTGAAACTTGCACTATTCCTTCGAATTCTATTGCCTCGGATATGCGCTTGTCGTGAGTCGTTTCAAAATCATTCTACAATTCGCTAGGATATTTCCTCATGTCCATATAGAGCAGCCATAAAAAGGCATCATGAGGAACTTATTTTCATAGACAGCCTAACTATAACTGCTTGAATTCTGATTTAAGTGTTTTGAGACCACTATATAAACCAAGTGGTGTACCATGATGATTGGTGTATGAGTATTTCAGTTGATGATGCATGATAAACTGGATACAATATTATATACAAGTGAAATCAGAATTTGAAAGTATATGACTATAAAAAAGTAAATATATTAATAAAGATAATCTAGTAGAAACAAAACATCTTTTGTTTTTCCCGTCCTTAACTTTACCACAGAAAATAGGAAGAAAATTGTAACAAAAGTTCTCACTAGTTTTACTGTCACTAATTTTTGGCTTTATTGTAACATAAATTTGACACTCTCATGGTTCCTTTTATTCCCTGTATTTTTGCTATAATAAATTCACCAAGTCGTTCTTGTTGTCCGGTCCTGCAATCTTCTTTGATTTGTTATTTCAAGATTGCAAAAATGCTTTTACAGGAATGTTTATTTTTGAAGTTGGGTTCTACCTTTTGAACATTAAGTCCATGTTAAATTTTGAATGTTAAAACATAGCAGATAAGAGGCTGAATAACCTTTGTCTTCAATCGTGTTTCCTCTTTTTACCTTCCGTTTGCAACTCAGCTTTCTCTTGCATTCATATCTCTTAATAGGCTGCAGCAACCACAGCTGCTTTGGCCAAGAAATATGGTGCTGATATTACTGTTGTGGGTATGTCTCTCGTATCTTCTTTTAAAATTCAACTACCAAAGTGAACTTCATGCATGTAATGCTTTATGAAGCAACACATGAGTACTACTTTTTTGCAGTCATTGATGAAAAGCTGAAAGATTCATTGCCAGAGCATGACACTCAGCTTTCAAGCATCCGCTGGCATTTGTCTGAAGGTATGCTTACTCTCTTAAGCATGTTGCCCATTTTATCTTTGTGTATAGTGCTGAAATATATGAAACAATATATGGATCCTGCCCACATCTGTAGATCCAAACAAACTAGAGGTTGCAAACTGGTGGGTCGGACGGGTTGGGTAACGGGTCAAACAGGTAGTTTGTAGCGCAACTTGGGTCGGGCTGGCCCAAAAACACTTTGTTTGTCCACATTTAACTTTTTTTTTTTTTTTTTTTTTTGTTTTTTTTTTCAGTATATAACCAGTGTGATAAGTGCGATCGCAATATATATTAATATATTATACAAGATTATCTAACCTTTAGTTTTGCGTTTTATGATTTCTTATGCTTAAAAATACACTTTGGTTGACTTTTGACTAGCTTAGTCTGTTTTCGCTTTAGCTGATTCCCATTTTTTGTTACTCATTGACCCATTAGAGGTAAAACAGAACTCAAATCAATCCATTCAGAAGTGCATGGGTTAAAATCATCACCTCTAATGTAAATGAATAAAACCTTAATCATAGTGTCCAGTTCTGACATCATGTTTTGTTGATTTTGATGAATGAATCTTTAACGTTTTCCTCTTCTAAATAGGTGGCTTCCAAGAATTCAAGCTTTTAGAGCGACTTGGGGAAGGGAGCAAACCAACAGCAATCATAGGCGAGATTGCAGATGATATGAATTTAGACTTGGTTATTATGAGTATGGAAGCCATCCATTCAAAGCACGTGGATGCAAATCTGCTAGCTGAGTTCATTCCTTGCCCAGTCATTCTTTTGCCATTGTAGGACCAGTTTTTCTACCCAACGTTGTAACTCTTTACCTCTGTTTTGTATGATACTCTATCTCACAGAATGCAAGTTTCTGTATTTTAGTTCTTGTATTCATTTCCTCAGATTATTGCCGTGAAATTTTGGACCTATGTATGTCGACCTCTGTTGTAGAGTGTTCTGTCTGTTGAACCCGCAGCTAAAGAAAACATGACTTTGAATATAAATGCCACACATAGTTTACCAAGTTCGAAATTACAAGTGCTTTTTTATATTTTTCTGGCTCTTTTTCATTTCTGTTTGATTAATCTCTTTCTATTTTTTCTTCCCGATATTTGTATATTTGACTTCCAAAATAAAAAGTAGAGATAAGACACTGGTATGTAATAGTGATTTTAGTTTTAGTATTCTATAGTATGAAATTGGAAGTTGAACCTAGTTCTATTAGGTTGAGCCCTTTTTATCTTGTTTTTATGCATCATTTAAGTTTTAGTGTCATGGTTCCATTATTCTAAAACAAGTACACAAGAGAGTTCATAAACATGCATCAGGCTTGCATCACGTTCAATATCATATTCTTTTGCTCTTACGGAGCAAACAAATGTTACAAGTATGATGCACTTTGGTGAGCATTATAAGAGTTCAGACATGAGTTGTGTAACGGGTATGCAGCTTATTAGTCACTTTATGGTGTTGACTAGATGCAAGACCTGGTTGACTAGAGGGTGTGGTTGGTGTAACGGGTATGCAGCCTATTAGTCACTTCAATGCTTTACCTTTGTGAAGTTCTTTACCTTTCTTTAATGTAAAAGATTTATTCTCAACCTATTTTTTATCTTTACTCTCCCACGTTATCAATCTTCAAGCGTTTATTCTTGTTCAGCCTTTTCATCCAACGACTCTCTTTTAACCTATTGCTCTCCAATGCAATAACCCATTCAAAGCACGTTGATGCAAATATGCTTGCTGAGTTCATTCTTTGCCAGTCATCCTTCTGCCATTGTAGAACCACTCTTTTCTACCCAACATTGCAACTCAACTGTGTTTTGTAAGAGACTCTATCTCACAAAATGCAAGTCTTCTTCTATGATTGTAGTTTTATATTTCCCTCGAGATTGTTGCTGTTGAACTTTTGGACCGAACTATGTAGGGTCGACCTCTGTTGTAGTCTTTTCTGTCGATTGAACCCGCAACTATTGACTTTAAATGCCAAACATATATAGTATTTATCAACTATATGTTACTAGTGCTAGTTCTATCTTCTTTCTGGCTCTTTACATTTATGTTTAGTTAAATCTTCTGTTTTCATTATCTATATCATTTTTAATGTTGAGAGTAGTTTATTTGACTTCCAAACTTCAAAGTAAACAGAAGAGACCACAAGTATGTAGTTGTGATTTTAACTTTTTGTATTCTGTAGCATGAAGTTAATGTTGAACCTAGTTCTCTAAGGTTGAGCCTGCCCTCTTATATGCTGTTTTTATTAATCATTTGACTTTCAGGGTCACGATTCCATGATTCTGTAATAAACAGAGGGAGGGGCTTATAAAACGTGCATCACGCTTGCATCTTGATTGGTATCACATTCTTTTGCCTTTACCGCACAAACCAACGTTACAAGTATGAGAGTTCAGACATGAGTTATGTAGAGGGCATGCAGTTATTAGTCGATTTTTAGTGTTAGATGCATGACCTGGTCGGTGTCGGTTGTCGAAGGGGGCAGGGGTTCCATGTTCTGGCTCAGTGCAACAGTGTGTATGAAGAACACTTTATCTAACCACCCCTTTTGAAAAAGAATGACATCTGTGGCATAAAGAAAACCAATAAAAAAAACGTGGTTGTTCATGAATTCTAACATTCTGGGTACCACTCTTTTTACCTGTCCTTTTCCAGTGAAGATTCTTAGAAAATGTATAGAAATTTACTTTTGGAGTATCTTTTTTCCTTTATTTGTAAATGTAAAGGTGATTGCTTGCTTAAATTTGACGTGATCCTTGAAAACATGAGTTCGTTATGCACAAACAACTTATTTAGTTTCATTTTGTTTTCTAATTGGTTACCTCCTCTTTTTTTTCAGCTATAAACTTATTCATATTGATTAGTAGTCACTATTATATAGAATCACCTATTAGGCTATTAGCTTATCGGCTTGTGAAAAAGCTCTTTTAGATGAAAAAAGACACAATGATGTAATTGAAGACGTATACCATTTGCTGACAGCGAATCCAGTTAAGCAGCTAGATCTTATCGACTCTAAAGGACTTCTATCAGTAATGAGTTTAGCGTTTTTCTGCAATTTGGCATATGAAGACTGATATGAAAGAAGACATCCTTGAATGTGGATGAGATTGGTAGTGTTTTATGGCGTGTTTCTTAATTTTGTTACCATCTCAATGTAGAGTTTACTGTCCTTGTTTATAATGGTTATTTCATAAACCAAAATTTAAAGAATGAAATAATATATATACGTGTGATTCTTAGTCAAGAACGTTTTGCACATAACAAATATAGACGTCCTAAAGTCAAGGACACTATTTATACTTATAATATTTTCAAATGGTCAAAACACACTTTCAACAATGAGACTTGGAGCTGACTTTTCAAGTAAGTTTATTGATATCATAGTGTCGTTGTTGGACTTTGACTTGGGTGGTTCTTCTTTTGTCAAACGAAATTGAAGTGTTATTGTTACTGCTGTATTTAAAAATAGAAAAATAATTTAGATGCTTAAAATCTACACCTAAATCTTAAAAATATTAGAGTCCAATGAAATATCCTTAGGTTTCATTCAAATGGCTTAGGACCAGTTTGAAGTTTGTCTTAAAATTTTGAACATGGCATGCTAATATGGTTTTTTGGCGAAACGTGTAACAATACACCATGACATGAAATCAAACCGATAATCTATACAAGATTAGCTTGCATCGAACTATTTCTATTAGACATCTCAACTCAAAACACCATGCTTTGTTATGGTGATTGAGAAGAGACATCAAGAGAAGCAATTGCATGCTCAACTACCAACAACACAATTTTACAGGCATTAAATCAAGCGTTTTTATGTTCTATTACTAAATACATCATAGATAGCCGAGTTGGTACTTGGTAAACATAGATAATCGAGTCGGTAAAAAGACTTGTGACTATCATCAGTAAAGAGCTTTATGCCTTCATCGGTTGATGCATGCGTAAGAATGAGTTTAAACATCTATGTGAAGTTCAAACCTCGCCGAAGAGGAATTGAAAACCGAAAAAAAGCGAGACAAAAAATCAAAGTCAAGGTTAAAAAAAAATTGGTAAAAAAATTATTCATGGATGTATAGCGGCAATTGACTTGTGACTATCATAACTAAAATGTGAGAGATTTTAAGTTCAAGTTTAATGATAAAAAGAAAAAAATAAATGCTTTACTTTGATTTGATTATTGTTGATGGATTAAAAACTTTTTAGATTAGTTGCATAACAAATAGATTTGACCACTTATTTTTAATAGCCAAATAATAATAATAATTTAATTTAATGAATAAAAGTAAAAGAATGAGCAATACGGTTTGAATGACAATAATAGTTATCAACCAATGACAATCACAGTTAGCATCAAATTACTAGGAAACTTCCCACAACACTTATCCAAAAATAAACTTATATAAGATCCCTTAAACAAAAAGGGAAAGGCAAGAAAGAAATCCTCCCCAAAGGGTAAGTTAGTAATTAAACATAATTAATAACCACCGAGTAATTTCCTATCGCAAATAGGAAAACAATGAGACTGACTATATATATATACTAGCTTCATAACCCGCCCAATGGGCGGGTTAGCTTCATAATATTGTTTGACAAAAATATATGGACGTAAAATAAATAATAAATAACGGCAAATATGTTAAATAAAAAAATTAGAAACAAAAATATAGTGCACATGTATTATATGTAAAAAGAAGAATCATAAGTATGACAACAAATCAATTACATGATAGTTATTCATATCTGAAATAAAATTCTTTGTACATAACGTTTGTTGTGTAGTTAGTGTATTCACCATCTTTGTCACAACAAAGAACCTTCAAACCGTTCTTTGTCTTTACCCTTGAAACAGGCACATATAGTTGTCCGTGTGAGAATGCCGGATTTTGTGAAAACATGCCTATTTGCGACCGTGTTTAACTTTAACTTTTATTAATTGTCATAGCAAAAAACAAACTGGAACAAAGAATTGTCACCGATTCAATTTGACTTAGAAAATATTTTTGCCATCAAAGTTATAGGTTGATAATGGGTTAAAAGCTATAAGCACTTACTTGCATCGGAGATGATATTGCGCAAAAAAAATAATGAATAGTGTGAAAAACTAAAATGATTTTTTTTTCTTGTGCAATTTAAGAAGTCGCTAATTATCTTTTCACAAAATGATTAGTTCGACGGATAACTGTAATGCCTAGAACTATAATGGATGATTTCAATCATGCGTACAATATTCTTTCCATTCTAAACCAAGAAATAAAAATCACTAAAAGTGTCAGAGATTTATTTGACATTAAAGGGGTGTTTTTTTAAGCTCACTTGAGGTCCACTTTACAACATCAACGCCTCATATATGTTGTAATTTCCCAAAAGTAGCACTAAAAAATTGCATCACTAAAGTATGTTATCAAATTTTGTATCAATTTTCACTCAAACCTAATATCTTCCCTATCATCATCATCAACACCAATTAGCAACAAATCCAACATGAACATGTATGTTTTCTAAAGAGTTCAGAGTAAAATATTGAAAAGGCAATACAACTCTATAAATAAATTTAAAGACAACATAAGTGAAAATGTGACTAAACTTATAAGAAAATGTCAAGGGTGTGATCTATTTTCAATAGCCATCAGCTGGGAATAAACCATCCAGTTAAAGAAAATCTTGCTTAAACTTGAGACACATTATATTCTCTGAAATAATCATGTAAACACGCATCATAATAGTTATCATTGTGGCAGTTGTGCGTCTAAAAATTTCGAGTTCTACTGTACATGTACACATAAACCAAATACTGGAGAAACATAACATACATACAGTTTTGGAAAAATAAGTGGGTCAGGTCAACCCAACTCATTTTTACCTTCAACGATGCAAATAAAAGGTCACTTTTTTTTAACCAATGTAAGTGAAATAGAAACTCAGTTATGCCCTTATAATGAACATCAATTAGGCAAGATTATATTATCTTTTGTTTATGTGTCGAGTTTTAAGAGCCAAACTTTCCTTGACGGTATCATAACTAAACAACTGCGCAAGATTGTATGTAACCTGACTTTATGCATTGCACAATGAGGTATACCGCACATCATAGTTTATGCATTGCTCAATGAGAATTAGATTCATAACGATTACATAAATATAATATTTTCCAAATTAGTGAGCTACTTAACAAACCCTTATCATTAATTTAATTATTTTTAAACCCATAATCAGTGAGTTGATTAGAGTATAATAATGATCATCCACACCAATCAAAACAATTCTAACACAAATTTACGTAAGAAAAACACCAAAACTACTGTTCTAATGAAGTACCTTTTTGTTGTTCTCACCTTTCCTTGATTTTAAGAGACGGACCTTCATGTGACCTCAATTTCATTAAGAACCTTATAGTAGACACACCCAATCATCTTTGATACACATATTTATCTCCTAATACATGAACCTACACCAAAAATGATACAAAACTGTTGTGACTTTAGGTCAAAATAATTAATTGAAACTGATCCGCCAAATGTGAAAAAAGTGTACCTAAATTGACAAGAGGTGAGGTTGCACGTTGGACCTGTGGAGAATCATCAAGTCGGAATGGATAACGTCGGCAACTTGGGGTGCAGTCATTCCTGAGACATCAAATGGTAATGAAATTAGCTACTTTATGTGACAAGTTACTATAATACCAATATTAACTACGTTTATATGTTATTTCAATCTTATGTTACTGAAGTTCCTGCATTCCTATAACATGGAAATAACATAAAACAAAATCCACTACCAGAAGTGATGTATGTACATCAGCCAAGAAGGTTATATGTCGCCCTAATAAGATTTCCAAGCCCAATCTCATTACACCAAGAGACGTCAAAAGTTCTACTCTTTCTTTTGTTGGGAGTTCGGTTAGCTCTGACTCAACCTACAATTGTATAATTACTTAGTTCATCTAGAAAACACTTTTCAAGACTGGAATCGGATCTATCAAATGAATTCAAATTCTACGCTATAAATGAAAAAAAGGGGCGGGCATCTCAGAAAACTTCAGTACTCTTTTTTTTTGCGCTACTTCAAATACCTGTGCAAAGACAGTTACAATGCCAGACTATAACTGAGAAGCGAGTTCCATCACCTTTTTGACATGAGGATTACTTTCAGTAGTAGCTAAATCAGATTCCGCAACATTTGCCACCTAAATCAAAGGCTTCATTTGTAAGTAGACTGAGATGCTGTATATAGACTCCTTTACAAAATCTGTTAGAGCCACTAATCTTGCTGGTTTTCAATCCATTGCCGACTTTTTCGCCCCTGAATATTCATCAGAACTATCGCAAAATATCAAAATCAAGTACGCGTAAGAATGACTATCAATTGATGTGGAGGACTGTATGTTAAATAAAATTATAATATGACTAAGTTTGTATATTGTGGGCTTGTGGCAGGGGCTTCAAGGGTGTTTATGCTACTTTTTTAACATCTTCATGTGCTTATATGGATTTGAAAGAGCTCATTTTCTTTCGGCTATTGAATCTTTTGAAATTTACATAAATACCATTAGCTTTTAATAGCAGATTGCAAAGGTGGATTGACTACGTGATCAAACAAACTATGAATCGCTTTCAATTCTCAAAATGAGGTTTATCCAAAGAGCATGCCCAATGTTTCACAAGCTGTTGGATATACCACCTTCGCTTTCTCAAATTTATGGCACACATCGTCAATTTGACCTCCAACTCTTGTGATTCTTGTTACACTCCCTCTAACCATTAAGCTAAACATGCTTGTTGTTCTTGTTAAAGGCGATCACATATATTAATAAAAAGAATCATAATTAACCCGAATACAAAGATATGAGGAAACAATATTTATACCTAACAACTCATGGTATTTTATTTAGTTTTAAAGAAAGAAAGTATGTTACCTTCTTGATACGAACTTGCAGCCTCTCATCATCTAATGGTCCTTTAAAATGAAACGTATCTCCCATCATGCGAACAATAGGAAGTGCAGGAACCTGAAAAAAGTAATCCAATAGTTTAGCAAGAAGTAATCCAAATGTTAGTAACACGAAATCTATAGCTTATTAATTACAAACCTTCCATAATGTATGAAATAACACCGAATCTGAAGTAGCGATTATGAACTTTTCATTATCAACAAACAAATCGATAGCCAACAACTGCAATAAATTATATTAGTTAAATCACCATAGTTCATCAAAACCTGGATTCACGGATTCAAAAATAAAT
>OU343217.1:8942304-9107304 GCA_910596185.1 Chrysanthemum makinoi
TTAAAGAAAGTAGTGTGGTAAAGAACACAAATAACTAATGAAACTATGAAAGTCTCTTGATGAGATAGGTTGGACCTTGAAATCCATACACATTAAATGGTAAAAAGACAGATTGTGTTATGTCTGGCGGCAATATGAGAAATAAGTTATACGTGTCTAAAATAATAATACAAGAGCTCATTTTATGCAAAGATTCCTAAGGAATATAGAATGCATGAAGCACGTGTCATGATTTAAAAATTCTCGAGAATAGTAATTGATCAAATTGAACAAATTCCATGGAATGGAATAAAGTTAATATTTCGATATTTTTAAAGGTACAAGAAAAGTGGGTTTTAACTTTACTAACCCATCAAAACAAGTTTAGTTAGTTTTGCAGATGCAGGATATATGTTTAATTCTCACAATGATCAGTCTCAAAATGGATATGCTTTTACTAATGGCGGCACTGAAATTTCATGGAGTTAGACAAAGCAAACAATCGTGGATAGTTCATCTAACCATTCAGAAATTTTGGGAAGGATGCATTGCTTAATTTAAGGAAGGTTACATCAAATAGGACAAGACAAAACATATTTTTCCAAAGTTTTTTTTCAACCATGACTTACAAAAGAATGTTGATATTATTGTTCAACAAGTTTGTTCAAGTGACAATTTGCGGTATCTATCTACCAAGGCGCTTCTACCTCAACATTTTGGACATTGAACCACAACATTGTAGTGCGCCAACTCAAAGAGTTCAACATATGTAGTCATCAGAGGGAGATAGATAATACGCTACACTCTTTTCCTTAGCCATGGTTTTGTCCCACTGGGTTTTCCTGGTAAGGTTTTTAATGAGGCAGCATTTCTAAAGCGTATTAATAGTATGGACATCCAAGAGGGAGTGTTATGGATAATTATTAGTGGATGTCCATATAGTCCATAAGAGGCCCATGGCCCAATTAGCAATTAGGGTTTTACCCACAGTTTATCTTATATATACCCCATGTATCTCTGACATTATGAATCAATTGAAGAATATATCCATTCTCTCAATTCTTGTTCACAACACTACCAAAGTAATTTAACTAAAATAATAAAATGTTGCATAAACAAAAAGTTATTTACTACAAAAAAATAATGATCATTCACGTCTTTTTTTAACAAGCATTCACCTCAAGAATAGGTTCATTCTGCTATCCCTTTTCTCTCATACCAAATACCCCAAACACCCCAAAATCACACTTTAATTAACCATCTATTTTCAATCTAAAAAACACACAAATATATTGTGATGATTAGATGAGTGTGATGCATATGGTCTCGGTTTTGGTTTGTGATGAAGATGGTTTGGTCCAGATATATGTGTGTGAGGATGGTGAGAATGTGAGATTGTGTTGTGTTTAAATGAGATATTTGATTTATTGATTACGGAGTATATTTTTTAGTTAGTTTGATATGAGATTTGTAATTTCAGGATGGTTGTGCTTAGTTGGGTCTAATGTGTTTGAGTCCTTAAAGTATATGTATTTTGACAAAAACAATCATCCAAAATATGTTATAACTATGGTCAATCGTTCTGGTGTATGTCGTCCATCACCCAATCATCCGCAGGAGTGTTGGCAAAGTTTTCTATTACGGCCATGTTGTTGCTTTAAGGGGTGTTTGTTTAAGCTTATATGTAGCTTATAACCTTATTTGTTTTTTGGCTTATGTATCATAAGCCTCACTTTTTCTGCTTATTTGGAGACTTGTGGGCTTATATAAGTTATAATAAACTTATAAAAGCTCACAAGTCTCCGAATAAGCCGAAAAATTGGAGCTTATGGAATATATGCCGAAATCAAATAAGCTCATAAGCCCATTATATAAGCTTAAACAAACACCTCCTAAAAATGAGATGGTTGGGTTTATGCTTGTTGATTTGTCGGCACTCAGGATGAGTTTTTTATAAAATACTTGAACTAAAATGCTGAAGTTGGAATGGGGTTTTATAGTACCTCATATATGGTAGTAAGGCTGAAAATCTGGAATAGTTACTTAATTTGGGAGAAAAGTCAAATCGTTACGCCTAAAAATCCTGGAGTAATTACCATTTGGATCCCAGCCTTTTGTCTATGGTTTTATGTTTATATCATTGCTGAAAATCTGGAATTTTGTGGATAGTAAAAGCTTTTTTGGGTTACTTGTACAATCTATTATTTATAATTACTTCTTAATCTACTCTAGACTTTTAGAAATACAAATATATCTTGAGAACATTGGTCCAAATTTATTTCTATAATCTACTATCTATGACCATTTTTTATCTACTCCAGACTTTGTACAGTCATATAAGAAATGCTTGATGAAACACAAACGCGCTTTCAGTTAAAGCTGTTCGAGGTATTAGTTTGAAGTGCCTCAAACATGAAAGTTTATGCGTCCTCTTCATTGTTCTCGTGTCCGAAACAACCCGTTTATTGCCAAAGATCGAAACTGGATTTTTTCTCTGCGCATGACACTCCTTTTTGAGGAAGCCTCAGGCGGACTTTCGTCCTCATCATCAATAGTAATGACTTCGTCCCATTTTCAGTGTATCAAGTTTATGAACCTATACACTTCTTCCAAATCTGAAATATAAAACAAATAAATATTAGTAATTAGTATTATTGTTGTGTTAAACAGGTATAAATGTTTCTTAAAGAAATATAAAGATTGCCAAAGGTATGTTACCTCGAGAGCTGGATTTCTTTGATGCTGAACTTCAATTATTACCGAAGAGGGGTGGAAGAAGGGGGGGGGCGTCTGAAGGGGATTATCACTGGAAGAGGGGCTGTAATAGGTTGAGGGTCTGGGATTGGATGAAGTTCAAGATGTGGTTTAGTGGCTGTAATTGGAAAGGGGATTATCACTTTGGTCGTCCATGTTTTTATAGTGGCCTTTTGTCAAGGATATGGGAGGATTTTGCAATATGTAAGGCATGATAGTTACTTATTTTGGAGTTTTACAAGTGTACATTAATATTAGTTAAAGGGTTGTTACTTTTCATTTATGAAAATTATGATATAAGGTAGTGAAAAACGCATGGAATTTTTGCAGTTTGTGATATAAGAATAAGTTTCATACGTTTTTCAATACAAACAAACTTTCCAGATTCTATAATTAGTAATATGTTTTTTCTGAATTTTAGACCTTGCTATTTAAGGAATGGTCCTATATCCATTATAATGTAGTAAAGATGATATAGTAAATAGATATGAGTTTCGTTTTTCAAATTCTAGCATTTATATAAATGTTCAATATTTAATTTTTGGTCATAAAGCCTTTTTTTATTACATGGCTTTTAATGTATTAACCATTTGTTATTTCATTTATTGTTATTCACTAATGGCTTATTATTTCTTAATAAGGAAATGTTTTTGAACTTACATTTTTAAGACTATTTCTTTTAGCAAGTCCCAAATCTATTATAAAGTAGTATAGATTTTGCATGTCAACTACATCTCATAAAGAAATTTAGCATCATATTTTTTGTAGTTTTAATCTATAAAGTTTTAAATCGTCTTCTTCATTTATTTATCTCAATTTGTTCTTGTTTCTATAAAGTTTCAATTTTCCACTTTCACTCTGATGAATAAATGACGATTGTGTGTTTATAGAGAACCGGATTTCGATTTCAAAGAAGCAATTGTGCATTTTTATAGACGAATTTTGTTTCAAAAAACACGATATCGGATTTAGAAAAATTGTTTTTATGTTTACATCATTAGCGAATCCTTTTTTGTTTACATTTGTTGTTATGAAATTGTTTGCAAAATGCTGTTGGTAAATTGTTGTTTGTTATTGAGGATCTATTTGATGTTCTTGAGCTTATGCGGATTTGTTACTTTTGGAGATAATGATTGTCCAGTAAAGATATATTGTAGTAGTTTGGTTTTAAGGGGCAATAATTTATTTTACTAATATGTCAACATAAATCATTTGACTAAAATCATGCGAACCAAACAAGAATGAGTTTTTAAAATGTGGTCTTTATAATTCTCCATTATTTAAATCCGTCAGTAATTGAAATTTCATGTTTTCAAATTTTATGAACCAAACAGCTCCTTATAAAGACTTTAATCTTATTTACTTTAATCGTGTACTCACCAACTATTTTATAGTTGACCGTTTTCTCTCATGTATTTCGGGTGATCATCAGTAGTATTTTATTACGGATGCGTATTTTCAAAGACACACCAATAACAACAACAACAAACCCAATCCCGCCGGGGTGGTATGGGGATGTAGAATATAGACAGATCCTACCCCTACCACAGGATAAACTCGGGAGTAGAGAGACTGCTTCCAATGAGATCTCTGGCTGGTGTAGGTGTGCGGGTGAGAAAGAAAAGAAGAGAGAGCAAAAGGAGGGGAGGACAAAAGGTCAGAAAATAACATGCAAAAGTAGGAAGAAAGAAAGCAGTCAAAACACGCAAACAAAGGCACAAAAGCCTACCCGAAAACAAAACCAAGATCCAAGACATAAAGAGAAGCAGGCAAACAAAGCAAGGATCAACACACGGACCTAAAGCTAAGGCAAAGCAAAAATGAGCGACCAAAAAACCAAACACAGGGGCAAGGCGACATAGAGACGCCTAAAAAGCCTAAAACTAAAAACTACCTAAAACCAAAGAAGAACCAAAACAAATAACCCGACGAAAGGCATTGGGGAAGGGGAAAAGCACAAGAAAGGAATCACAAAAGCAGAAACGCAAACAAACCAAGATCCAAGGCACAAATAAAAGCAGGCCAACCTAAGGGAGCAACACAGAGTAAGGCATATCAACACACGTGGCCTAAAGCTAAGGCAACGCCAAAACCAGGAACCAAAAACTTAAAACACAGGGGGCAAGGCGGCAAAAGACGCCTAAAAAGCCTAACACCTAGCCTTAACTACCCGTATATCCTAATTCTATCTCTCCATGCATTCCTATTTGAGGTCATGTCCTCTGAATAAGAGAAGCTCCTTCTTGTCGAGCTTAAGTCTATCCTCCCACCTGAGTTTAGGTCTGCCCCTCCTTCTCAACCATCAACTACTAGCGCTTTGACTCTTCTTACAGCCGTTAATTGTGGCCTCCTCCTGACATGACCGAACCACCTCACCCTTCCTTCTCTCATCTTTGAGATATCATTCCCGACCTCAACTTTTGCTCTGAAAACAACGTTCGGGATCATGTCAAAAAGGTTTTCCAACAAGTTCATCTTAGCCTTCTCAATTCGCCACCTACACTGTAAGCATGGTCCTTAGAGATGGGTCAACACTCGGACCCATACAACATAGCCGGTCTATTCGTCACCTTATAAAATTTTTCCTTTAACTTTAAAGGGACGTTCCTGTCACAAAGGACTCTCGACGCCGCCCTCCATCTCGCCCATCCAGCTCGAATCTGGTGGGTCACGTCCTCTTCTATCCTCCCTGATTTGTGAATCATCGATCCTAGATACCTAAAAGACTCCTTAGGTGGTAGGATCTGGTCACCGATGTGAAAATCCATATCTTCGTGGTGGCCTGAATCGATCCTCCCAAACTCACATCTCAGGTATTCAGTATTTTCTCTTCTCACCCGAAGACCATTATCTTCAAGAGCCTCCCTCTATTGCTCAAGTCTGTTGTTTAACCCTTCCGTCAATTCTGCCACCCGGCACAATGTCGTCGCGAAAATCATGTTCCACGGGATGCTCTCTTGTATCCCTCTAGATAACTCATCTAGAATCAAGGAGAAGAGGTAAGGAATAATGGCAGATCCCTGGTGGAGCCCAACTTCCACATGGAAGAACTCTGAGATCCCCACTGGACCATACACGGGTCTTAGCCCCTTCGTACATATCCTTAATGACTCTCACGTATCTCCTTCGGGTTCTCTTATCAATAAGAGATCTCCAAATCAACTCACGTGGGACACTATCATATGCCTTTTCGAGGTCAAGGAACGCCATATGCAGGTTCCTTTGTCTTTCTCGATACTTCTCCATGAGACTTCTGAGGAGGTGAATAGCCTCGATCGATGACCTTCTTGGCATAAAACCAAATTGGTTCTCAGACACCCTTGTCTCCCTTTTCAACTTTCTCTCAATAACTCTCTCCCAAAGCTTCATGGTGTGGCTAAGAAGCTTAATGCCCCTATAATTGCTACACACTTGTACATCTCCCTTGTTCTTGTAGATGGGGATGACTTCACTAAGTCTCCATTCCTCTGGCATCTTAGCACCAGAGAAGGTCTTGTTGAAGAGGCAAGTCAGCCGATCAACCCCCTCATCATCCAGACACCTCCAAGCTTCTATGGGGATTTGATACGGCCCTCGCTTTGTAGTGCAACCTTCAATTCTGGGGCTAATCCTCGGGAGTAGCACTCTGGTCGTTGGCTGCGTATTTTCAAAGACAATGTTTTAATAATCAAGAATTATGCTTTTATTATCCGGTGATGGGTACGAATGTTGCAAACTTTCCATTTAAATTATGTATCCTTAAACACGTAACGTATTCATCTTTTATGACTCATTATTTAATAATACCCGCATGAAAAAATGTCTGCATGTTGTTATAAATTGTGGATATCAATTTAACAACTTTTATTAAGAAAACCGTCCATGGGACGGGGGTAGTAACTAGTAAATGATAAAATGGAAATTTCAAATAAATCAAAAACCACCGGCCCAACCAAACAGCCCGTGTGAAAGTGAGAGTTGGGCTCTCCAAAGTTGAGAGAGCTGGGGTAAGGTAGAAAAATAAAAAGGTTTTTAGTAAGGTCGGGTATATAAAGTGATGACCAAAAGGGTTTTCATAGTAATAAACAAACGCAGGATTATTATTAAGAATTAGTATATTCAAACATGGTTGCCGAGGTATATATATAATCTCTTCTTCTTATATCATTTAATTTTTATTACATTGTAAAATTATAAAGTGTGATTTAATTTCTGCAGGTTACACTGATCGGTATGGATGATTCTGAAACGATGATTCAAAATCCTCATCTGTTTGACTTGCAAAATGAAGCTATCGAACTCTATTGTCGTGCTAAATTCAAAGTATGTTTTTTCTTTGTTGATTAATTACTGATTCTTCTAGTTCTATAATTTATTTATTTATTTATTTGGTTTGCAGTCTAATCCGAAGAATACTGTGGGCTTATCGTCAATGCGTCGGGGTTCCTTTGGTGTTTTTTCCAAACCCAGAAGTGAACTTGACGTAATACTCTATTTCGTGCAAGGGTAGCAGCAGCAAGTATTATAATAGTTACTGTATTTGTTTTCTTCTTCTCTGCCGCCATGAAACTAACTCTATAGTTATATGCTTGCTTCAGGTCGATGCCCACACGGCGGTATTTATGACTTTTATAATGGGCTCGTGTATACTATGTTAGGTTTTGTAAAAGGCTGCCTCCCAAAAAGGATTCTTTTGTTTGTTGGAGGGTATGTATGTATTTTCAAGCATATATAATAATGACTCTCTATTACTATATTGCTTATTGCGTGTTTGTTTCTTTTCTTTCAGTCCTGCATGTCCCGACAAGCCTCATATGGAGTCGCTTGGATCGTGGTTAAAAGACAAGGATACAGCTATTGATGTTGTCCGGTTTCCTGACATGGGTAGTAGATACACCACTGTGAATCGTATGACCACCGTTGTGAAGAAGGAAAGGCTTGAGGCATTCGTTGCTGCTGCAAACAACAACACTAGTCACATTGCTTATCTTGAGCCTGGATGTGATGTTCATCAAGTCCTAACTGAGTAATTCTCATCCTCTTGCTTAACTGTATTCCTACTACATTCATTCTATTATTGTTTTCTATTGTAATCTAACAATGTTTATATATATAACTGTATATCAGGTCTGGAATCCTCACTCGTGGCCTTTCGATCTAAGAGGAGATAGCAACGCACAAGAACAAGGCTGCTGTTATAGATCGTCCTGAAAATGTTATACCATAAGAATCAACAAAATTAACAGCATATATGTGGAAGCTCTTCAAGTTGAACTGGTAACAATTAGCATATAAGTGTAGCTCCCAACCTCTATAATTCTTCCACCATTCTTGCCGTTTGATAATTGTCGAAAATTAAATTTGACTGGAAGTGGTGTAAACGAAGATAAATACATATTTTGGTGGCCTATAAGTTACTTTCAAATGGGTGGCCTATATGAGAAAACCTTAAAAGTTGAGTGGCCTCCCGATATATTATCCTATAAAAAAATAATAAAGTTTCATTTTCATATTCAGCCTGCAGCATTTTTCTGTGGGATTAGAAGTGTTATGTATAAATGAGATTATGCAAAAATGGTGATTGTTTTGTTAATTCTCTTAGTTGGAATGATCATTGTTCTTTTGCTAATTCTGTTAGATGGATTGTGGCCGCACTGAATGATTTTGTTGTGCAATGATCTTGATTGGAAGTGAGTTCCAGCTTCGATATAGTCATAGTGAATTAATAGCTTTGTGTATGTATGCTTAGGGAATGTCCTTTGCTCAAATTCTGAATTGAATGACTCTCTAGTTATTTAATGTTTCGTGATTAATATATTATTCACCTTTTCGGAAGAAAAAAATCTCGTGCGCAGGATCCTTAGTGGTATGATGGTATCCATACCGACATCACCTCCTCACAGTCCATATCATCAAAGGGTATCACCTAATGGTATGGTCTTAATAACATGTAATGCTAACACATTTCAACCCTATTTTAAATATTGTGATTATGCTGAATTAAAAAAAAAACGCAAAATCCAAAGCTAAATAAATTTGTGATCAATGAGGCTATCATCTTCGTAAAGAATCTGAACATCATTAAGTCTTCAGTAAAGGCCATCAAGAGTTAGTTACTAATATTGTAAATCATAACTCAAATCAACCCGATTACCGTAAACGGGTCGAAATTGTTAGAACCACTTTTATACATTGCGAAAACTAAAGCCAAATAAGATTTATTACAAATGGCAGATTCCTGAAACAAATTAAACTTACTAAAAGACCAGTCATTTATTGTGTGTTTGTCTGCTATTTTATTACTGTAGATTAAAAAGTTTAGAAATGAATGGATAGTATTCGAGTTGCTCATCACCTTTCAAAGTAACATTAAAATCACCTAAAAGACACCATGGGTGATTATGTATAAACCTTCTATTCATCTCCAATTCCTTCCATAAATGCTTCCTCTCACTTCCAGCATTAGAAGCATACACAAAACTGCAAGAAAAAACTTAACTCTTTTCTTTACAGTTTCATCCCGTTTAGTTTTTTTTTACCTAAACCTCTAATATTCCGAGCAACCACTTTAAACTGAGTAGTATTATTTTTCTCCATATCAATGATTATTTAAGAAACAACACTTACCTCATTTACTAATTTCATCCGCTGTCATAAAATGAGCAGCTGCAGATACACCTCCCTTCTTCTTATTAGTGTTATACATTTCCTCCCACGTATCTTTAAAATATATTAACATTTCTTGGGACCATTTGCTAGTTTCATTGAATGATGGTTGTCTCTTCAGGAGAATGAACTTATCTACTATCTCTTTACCAACCAACACCTCAGTTGTGTTGGGTAATCTTGATGGGCCAAGTATGTGGGTCAATGGATCGGTATTTGGACTCTTGTTATGTGAATAAAAGGTGTGGGTTTACCAGTTCCTTGGTATGACGAGTATTGTGGAAGACCAAGTAATTCTCCACATGATGTTGGCTCCTAGTTAGTAGGAATAAGTGGTGCACGTTTCTTTGTTAAGTATTCTAGTATTTTAGTATAAATAGAGTAGGGTATCTCTATTGTAAAGTTGTATCAGTTTCCTTCCTGTTAATATACAAAATCATAGCCAATCTTGCCGTTTTGATTGGTGTTTTGTGGGTGTGAGTTCGGGGTGGGAAGGGACTGATTATCAACAAGTTGCACTTTCAATCCCGTCACTTTGCAGAGCAAAGAACTTGTTTGCACTTCTCCTTATGTTCTCTACTGTATTACTATCAACATATTGGGTTAATCATTAATCGACCCATCTCAACCCACAACGACCCGGTCAACAAAAGTCAACCAAGAAAAGTCAGACCTCAAAGTCAACATAGACAGTTATAGAAAACGGTTATATGACAGTTATAACATAACTGCCATATCCCTGAACCATCAAAACGGTTCACTTTGTACCTTTTGATTTAGTATATATACCGTAAACATTTATGTAAGAAAGATGATGACAGATTAATATAAACACTTTTACAGTTTCATTTAATCCCTGTTTTACTTGGTATATTGTGATTAACGTTAAGACCATAGATCTGTTACAAGGCCAACACAACATTCCATTTTTTAGGAGATTCATTAGTTTGTTCCTTAGTATTCTCAGCAGTTCTCTTCTCATGTTGAACATTACTTCCATTCATAT
This sequence comes from Chrysanthemum makinoi, assembly GCA_910596185.1. Lineage (NCBI taxonomy): Eukaryota > Viridiplantae > Streptophyta > Magnoliopsida > Asterales > Asteraceae > Chrysanthemum > Chrysanthemum makinoi. Next base: position 8,952,689 of record OU343217.1, read on the forward strand.
TTTGTTTTTGCCTGTACTCCACATGAACATTCTCCTTTCTTATACAATTCTTCCAATTTTGATCATTATTACCAGCTTGCACTCTTACTCTCTGATCACTATTCTGTTGTGCCCCTTTCTGGTTATTTATATTATTATTCACTTTCACATACCCCTCCTCATCAATTAAACTTTTCTTGCTCTGTTCATCATTTTTCCTTCTCTCATTATCCACCAATTCCCGCTCTCACAATACTCCCCTTATACACAATTTCAATCACATCAGTCAATTCCTTATTAGCATCAATTTTCGCAAGAACTCTAGCAAACCCCATTCTACCTTTTCCACCATAACACATAGATGTTGTCATAACACTTATACCAGTCGGAGTCCAAGCTTCCAGAGGAACATTATACATTTTTGACCCATACTGATAGTTTACTCGGTCTGTTTTTTCCATAATGATGTTTGGATCCTATTTTTGAACAAACAATGGCTTATTGTTAACAATCCATAGGCCATTTTCTAACACAGACCGCATACCTTCATTATTGTTTAATTGAAACATAACATGCCATTAGTATGAGGAATGATATAAATTAGACCATATTTAGACCACATTCTTCTCATCAAGAAACTAGGGTTTTTTCTCTCCCCTTGGGAGAGAAAAAGGAGATTCTGGCCGCCATCAAATCCCTAAGCACTCATTCAATATAATTCGATTCCTCTTGTTCACTACTCCTAGATCTATCATCTATGATCGTTCTTAGGGGCTTAAACAATTGCGTTTTGAGTTTTATTGAGGATTTTATGGGTTTACGGTCGGAATGCTTTGTCTATGGACACCCTCTTTATCTTGTGGCTTATTTGTGTGGCGGGATGGCACGTCTTGCTGCTATTGGAACCCTATCACTTTTTGTTTTAGGGATTTGGATTGATCGATATGTTTGATTAATCTATCCAATCATGTTTTAGAATCTTGACTTATGGATTCGAATGGAGGCGCGGCTTGTTTCGGCCGCTGTTATTATCAAGACCCTTACTGCTGTTAGGGTTTCATGCGTGTTAGCGATTGGTTGGTGAGTTGCTGGAGGGTTGCGAAGGCTCTTTGGAATTTGCTTCAATGTCGGATTTAAGACTCAAGTGAATCGGAGTAATTGTTTGGCCTATTCATAACAGCTATGGGGATGGAGTGGCTATTCAGTTGGTAAGTTCCTGGCCTGCTATTGGGTGTCTAGAAAGTTGGTTAATGATTCTTTCTTTGTTAGTAATAAGAATGGTTGTGTCATTCTTAATTAGTGGTTTGGTTAGTAGCTTGTTGTAAGCTTATGTGTGAGTTTGGTTTTTCATTCTCATGCCGTTTGGTTTGTTGCACTACGGTGCATTCTTATTGCCCATGTAACGGGTTGGGTTGTAGGACTTCACCTACACCTTTTGTACTTTAACGATTTTTGGTGTAATACATTTACCGGGGAAACCCTTTACCCAAAAAGACCACATTCTTCTCCAATTCACCAACAGTCATGTTTGTCCCGACAAAATAACCACATAGTGTCAACTTCCTAACCATCTCCTCGTCAAACACAGCAACATCACTATTATCTTCCAGAAACACAGTTGGAATAAACTTAGAATTATTATCCACAACATTACTAGATTCAGTTACCATTGCAGCATATGAAACATGATTATTAACACTACCAGCATTTGTTTGGCTTCCTGATTTGCCATTATCAATATTCTCATTATTACCACTATTCACATTCTGTTTATTAGCAGCACTATAACAATTATTAACATCGGCAGTACTATTATTATTCACATCATTACTAACAGGTAAGCTATTCACCTCAGTAGCATTTTGGAAATTAGAAGGAAAATGAGATGGAAATGGTAGAATTTTGAGTTTTTTCGTGGCTTATTGGCGCGAAATTCAGTTAGAGGAGAGAGAAAAACGATAGATAAGTATGACTCTTTGAAAAAAGAAGAAAATAACTAGAGTAGAAAATTTGTGTTTTTAACGAAGGAACATAATATCTAGAAATCAATGTTGGCAAATAACATCAATGATCAAATAATAATGGTGAAATAGTAGTAAACGGATGGTGTAATATGTAATAGACTATTTGCTCGGGATAAAGTTAGAAACTATTTATGTCGGTGATTTTAATGTCATCAAACATTTTATGTAATAGTAATTTACTCAAGACCAAAATGAATTCAAGTTAAGTTATAATACATGTTTGGAGGTGCGGAGTGTATGCTTTTTTTGAACAGAGGAGTGCATGCTTGTGTAAACAATTTTATTTTATTTTTTTAATTTTATCATACCGAGTATAATTAAAGTGATCAACAAGCAATGTGGTCAAAGCATGTGAACGAATCTTGAAGGCCTCTGTGACTAAGAAGAGGTTGAAGTATGTTTGCTGCAGGTGACATTGATTGGTATGGATGATAGTGAAACGATGATTCAAAATCCTCATCTGTTTGACCTGCAAAAAGAAGCTATCGAACTCTATTGTCGTGCTAAATTGAAAGTATGTTTCTTCTTTTTTGATTTACTGATTCTTATAGTTCTATAATTTATTTATTTATTTATTGGGTTTGCATGCAGTTTAATCCGAAGAATCCTGTGGGCTTATCGTCAATGCGTCGGGGTTCCTTTGGTGTTTTTTCCAAACCCAGAAGTGATCTTGACGTAATATTCTATTTCGTGCAAGGTTAGCAGCAGCAAGTATTATAATAATTAATTTTTTTCTTCTTCTATGCCGCCATGAAACTAACTCTATAGTTATATGCTTGCTTCAGGTCGATGCCCACACGGCGGTATTTATGACTTTTATAATGGGCTCGTGTATACTATGTTAGGTTTTGTAAAAGGCTGCCTCCCAAAGAGAATCCTTTTGTTTGTAGGAGGGTATGTATGTATTTTCAAGCATATATAATAATTACTCTTTATCAGATTACTATATTGCTTATTGCGTGTTTGTTTCTTGTCTGTCAGTCCTGCATGTCCCCGAAAAGCCTCATATGGAGTCGCTTGGATCGTGGTTAAAAGACAAGGATAAAGTTGTTGATGTTTTCTGGTTTCCTGACATAAGTAATAGGAAAGGCTTGAGGCATTTGTTGCTGCTGCAAACAACAACAACACTAGTCACATTGCTTATCTTGAGCCTGGATGTGATGTTCGTCAAGTCCTAACTGAGTAATTCTCCTCCTCTTTGCTTAATTGTATTCCTACGTACTACATTCATTCTATTATTGTTTTCTATTGTAATCTAATAATGTTTATATATATAACTGTATATCAGGTCTGGAATCCTCACTCGTGGCCTTTCGATCTAAGAGGAGATAGCAACACACAAGAACAAGGCTGCTGTTATAGATGGTCCTGAAAATGTTATACCATAAGAATCAACAAAAATTAACAGCATATATGTGGAAGCTCGTCAAGTTGAACTGGTAACAATTATGTGAAATTTTTCGCCAAAGACTGGATATTGACTATCGTTTACACTTTGCCATTGAATTTGAAAAGTAGAAGGTTTTATTTATGCATATATACATGATTATTACCAATTATATATCATATGATAAATTTTGAGTACTTACTTTTAAATTTTGACAATCAAACGAGCATTAACAATGTGTCCTACTTCATCCATAAATCTTACTGTTCATATGCACAATTTCACTTGTGTGCTTATGATGCTCGTTTTCGTGTTAGCAAAACTAGTGCTAATGATTTCAACAAATCAAGAGAAACAAAATCTTTGCTTGCAACTAATTGGTGGGGAGATAGAATTGCTTCTTTAGATCATTGTATCTGTCCTCAAATTAGTTGCAATGAAGAAGGAAGTGTCAAATTCATAGACCTTTACTGTTATAATAATGATGGTCTAGCTGGTGATCTGGGAAGCCGCGACTTCGCTTCATTTCCAAACCTTGAGGATCTTTCTATTGATAACTGCAAGCTTGAAGGGAGCATGCCAGAGCAGATTGGTTTGCTATCAAACTTAACACATCTTTCGCTTTATGGTAATCATCTCATAGGTACATTACCTGCCTCGTTTACCAATCTCACCCGTTTGGAAGGCCTTGATCTTTATAGTAACACTTTAATTGGTCAAATTCCTTCATCGCTTGGTTCCATGGTTAATATCACCCACCTGGATCTTAGTCAAAACAACCTTACTGGTCCCATCCCTTCATCTCTTGGTTCCATGGTTAATCTCACCAAGCTATACCTGAACGTAAGTCAACTGAATGGATCAATCCCACCTGCACTTATAACTAACTTGCCTTACCTCGAAAAGTTGGACCTGAGTAATAACAATCTTGATGGTCCAATTCCCTCAAGAGCTAATTTAAATGTTTCCTCCACAAGTTTAAGATACCTCAATCTTTCTCATAATATTGTCAATGTTATTATTCCATCTCAGCTAGTGAAGTTGAGGAGTTTGACTACTGTGGATCTTAGCCGAAACCAATTCATGGGTCTGATACCTTCATATCTTGATTCCATGGCCAATCTCACCTACTTGTCCTATCTTTCATTTCATGGGAATCTACTCACTGGTAAGCTTCCAGTTTCATTAACCAATCTTACACAATTAGAAAACCTTGATCTTAGTCGAAACAACTTTACAGGTTTCATCCCACCAGCTTTAGGATCTATGGTTAACCTCAAAGTTCTCGACTTGAGCGGAAATCAACTGAATGCGTCCATCCCACATGAAATAAGTAACTTGAAGAATCTAGAAACGCTGAACCTGAGCGACAACAATCTTAATGGTCCAATTCCGTCAAGTTTTGGTAATCTAAGCCAGCTGCAATTTTTAAACCTTGCCATAAATTCTATCAGTGGTCCAATTCCCTCGACTTTTGGTAATCTAAGCGATCTGCGATTTTTAAACCTCGCCATGAATTCTATCAGTGGCCCCATTCCCCTAGAATTAGGGAAGCTCTCGTATCAGAAGAATTTGGTATATTTAGACCTTCATCATAATCGTCTTGTGGGTGCTATTCATCCAGAATTTGGGGAGCTCTCATATGATTCTTACCTTGATTTATCTTCAAATCACTTTTCAGGAAACATGCCGTTTGGTTATCCCTGTTTTCTTGTGCACCTAAACCTTGCCAGTAATTTGATGACGGGCACAATCACAAGTGTGAGTAATTGCTATTACTTAAAATACTTGGACATTAGTGGTAATCATTTTGTTGGAGAAGATGGAAACGTTTTGATCTTGGCCAAGTATCCATTGAGTGTTGTTTGAAACTTGACATGTTTCTGTTTCTTGTCATTACAGGAAAAACAGTAAAGGATGTTTGGGTATGCAATTGCAGAAAATAAACAACGACAGGAATTGTGTAAACTTTGTATTATATATTCGAAGTATGAATGATTACAAGAGCCTACACTGCCTCTTCCTTATATATGATGTGAAACGACATCTTGAAGGGATATAATGTTTCACTGAAAACCTAAAAGAGGCGTACATAAACTAACAGCACAATGGTTTACAGAAACCATTTTGACCCATTTTGGCCCAAGCCCACATAGTTTTTCCAGGCTTAGCCAAACTGACAAACTAAATACATATTACGTTTTATCCTAAGTACATACAATAGTAGATATTAAACGTTTATAAAAGCAAACTACAGAAGGCTTTAAAACATTAAACTAACAGTGTCCCCCTTAATGTGTAAAGACTTCTTCTAGCGCCCATCTTTTCCTGTGAATCCTTCTTGTCCATCCATGTATCTTTGTTGCCATACGTCTTGAGAACTTGTGCATTTCCTTCTTGTGACCACTGCCCATTCGACCCTTCTTCAATCTTTGGGGTCTTCCCATAACCTTCTTTCTTGGCTATCTTCCCTCGGGCTCGTAATGTAGTCTCGAAATAACACCGTACTAAGTCAATGTTTCTTTTGTAACATTCTTTTAGTTCCTCATCTTGTTCTCGTCCTAGACCGTGTATTAGTGCAACATCTCCCCATTGGTTACCAAAAGTAACCCCAAGATAGCCTCCTAGACTACCTATTATCTTATCAAGACCAAGTAAATCGATCTTTATACCATTGATGACGGGGGGTAAGGGATCCACCATGATTCGACCAAGGTAAACTTGGTAAAACCATTTCAACATCTCTTCAAAGTGTTTGCTCAAAACGTTCCAATTCTTGTATACTAGATTGTCATCTTCTATCATGATTAAAAATGAAATAAATTTCTTAAAAGAATTAACCTTTATGATGTAAAGAGTTCCATTCATGCTTAAGAATTCATCATCCAAATAATCATGGATCATTCCATCCTTCCATTCGAGATCATCTAATCCCTTTATATTCATGCAAGTATCCTTTGGATCAATTGACTCATAGTAATTCTCCAAAAACCTATCGTGTTCCTTAGCCATCGAACTTGACTCCCCTTCGACGTTCTTTCCTTTATCATGCCCCATCTCTTCATCATCAAACATGTAAGAGACTTTACATGAGTCGTCTTCGTAAGTCACTTCGAAACCTTGTGCCAAAAGTTGTTTGGCGCTAAGCACGTTCAAACTTGCCTCCGGTGTTTATGAAACACATGGGATTACCATTCTCTTCTCGTTTGTCTCAACAAACGCCTCGCCTATACCATATGAGAAAATAAATTTTTTCTCATCTTCTTCCTTTCCTTCCATTGAAAACCTTGGTTTCATTCTCCTGAACAATGATTTTGTGGGACACATATGATTGTTGTATGTGTCACTTATGTACCAAATATGGTTCCAGTTTGCGTAATCCGTCCCTTTGATCATGTGGGTTGTCTTAACATGGACTTGTTCAGGATACTTGGTTTCTTCATGTAGTTTCTGTTTTCCATTCGAAAAGTTTTCTGGTTTCCTGTCTTGATAATTCCAAAAATAATGTTTGCGCTTTCTACAGGCATAGCATCTCGCTCTTCTTTCTTTCCTAGTTACTGCCTCCTCGTATCCCTTTGAAGCATTATGTGCTTCGATTTCAAAAACCTCTTCTTGAGTAATTCTTTTGTCTCCAAAGAAAACCTCCTTGTTGGTTTGTATGGTAACAAACCACTTGTACTTGGCTTCTCCCATGGATTTGAATCCTGTCTCTGATGCCACTGATGGAAACGTTTTGTTCTTGGCCAAGTATCCATTGAGTGTTGTTTGAAACTTGACATGTTTCTGTTTCTTGTCGTTACAGGAAAACAAAAAGGGTGTTTGGGTATGCAATTGCAGAAAATAAACAACAACACGAATTGTGTAAACTTTGTATTATATATTCGAAGTATGAATGATTACAAGAGCCTACACTGCTTCTTCCTTATGTATGATGTGAAACGACATCTTGAAGGGATATAACGTTTCACAGAAAGACCTATAAGAGGCGTACATATATCCTAACAGACACAATGGTTTACAGAAACCATTTTGACCCATTTTGGCCCAAGCCCACATAGTTTTTCCGGCTTTGCCAAACCGACAAACTAAATACATATTACGTTTTATCCTAAGTACATACAATAGTACATATTAAACGTTTATAAAAGCAAACTACAGAAGGCTTTAAAACATTAAACTAACAAGAAGCACTTAATCACTGCGACTTCCCAGATTTATTGCTCTTAAATCAGTCTCAGAATCATCTTACTAGAGAAATGGTCTCGCCATCCAATAATTTGAGTGAAAAATCAACTTGCAAAGAACATAAGCACGCACCCGTCTCACCGTTTTATTCTAATTATCGTTGGACTTTGCTTCGTAGTGGTTGCGTATTTCTTTTACAATGTAAAAAGGCTACCACAAATAAAATACTGACTGAAATCACAAAACATGGAGATGTGTGCATGATAATGAATTACGATGGAAAAATGGCATATGAAGACTTCATCACAGCTACAGAGGACTTTGACCTCAAATACTGCATTGGAACAGTGGCTATGGTAATGTTTATGAAGGAAAACTGCTTAGGAGTTAAACATTTGCTTTGAAAAAACTTCACCGGTATGAAGCTAAGCAACCAAAGATTTGACCAGAGCTTCAAGAATGAAGTCCAAGTGTTAACAAGCCTAAGACACAAAAGCATTGTGAAACTCTACGGGTTCTGTTTTCATAACAAATGCAACTTTCTTGTATATGAATACATGGAAAAAGGGAGCCTATTTTGTGCATTGAGTGACGATGAATTGGCTGTTGAAGTGGATTGGATGAAGAGGGTGCAGATTATCAAAGATCTAGCCCATGCTTTAGCTTATATGCATAACGATTGCAATCCACCTATCGTTCATAGAGACATATCAAGCAACAACATTCTTCTAAACTCAGAAATGGAAGGATTTATAGCCGACTTTGGAGCAGCCAGGTTGCTTGACCCCAATTCATCCAACCAAACATTCATCGCAGGAACTTTGGGATACATTGCTCTAGGTAGTTACTTCTACACTCCATTACGCTTCTTAAGTTTAATTTTTTTTTGGTAAAAGGTCAAAGACCCGGTAAATATATTACTCCAAAAAATGGTTAAGTACAAAGGATTTGAGTGAATCGCATATCTCAGCCCGTTACATATGCGAAAAGCTTACATAACAAGATACTTCATATTCTATATATAAGAAAATAATCCACAACTCAAAAATTAACATTAGACTCCTATGGAGATAACATTACTTCCTACCAAGGCCTTGGAGCTTGATACCATACGTGTCATAATAGGCATCCAAATTTCCTGGAAGATCGTAAACCTGATCCGCATAGCTATTGATGACGTACCCTCCGATCAGGTCGAAGGACTCCCCTTCGACCTCAGTTGAATTTGAATTACGAAGGACCAAGTCAATCTTCCTAAGTCATAGTTGGCGTAAAATCATTCATCGTTAATATGGCCACCAGTTGGGAATTCGCCAACCGAAGGCCTATGCCCTTCGGGGTCTTACCTTGAAGACACTAAGAAAAAGGAGAAAATTGACTTGGTCTTCTCCCACGTTCCCACTATCTCCTTAGCTTCTCCGCCAAGACAGAGAGAGTGGGGATGAAGCCCTAGCGGTTACCACAAATCATGGGACGCCCCCATGATCTCTGAAACGTGCGCAAACACTCTCCAAGCTTATTTCTATATCTATAAATAGGTTGGACGAGTCATTTCAATGGTATGTTCACCTTACATGTTTCAGAATAAAGGATCTAAGGGCCGTTACGACGGAGAATTCCAAGACTCAAGGTTTTATGAAATGAGGATCCCAGTGTTTCAGACCAAAACCTCACTCAATCCCGGTTAGAGGTCCAAGGGCCGGCGTAAGAGGGTAGCCAAGACCTAAACACTTACTTTTGAAATAAGGATCCAAGGGTCTAATCTCGAACCGCAGCTCATAACTTGTTACTTATTACTTTATTTGTTACGAGACCTTGATGTTTACCCAATTTTTAAAACAAGGATTCTTTAAGAAGATAAAGAACTAACTATCGTCAAAACCTAACATCTTTAATTATTAATTCACAAATATGGGGTGAGACAATTTTGTGGGAGCCAAAAGCCACAAGTACCTTCGATGAGCTCTAAAGAGAACCAACTACTCCACACCTAGAATCTAAACTCATAAGTAACTCTATCATTCCTCAATCGCCGCAAATTTAAAATCCCAAATAACGAGATCCGCGGATGCTTAGCCGATAATTAAATTATCTATGGTTCAGGGTGTAACACCCCGTGAAAAGACACAACTAAAAACGTGAAAATTTTTCGCAAAAAGTACACCTGAAAACTGACCCACTGTCACTCTTTTACATTCTGACAAAAATATATAAATATATGAACCCTGAGACTATTTTTAAATGAAACTAGACTCAATTACCTTCGAAATGACGGGTGGCACGACTCGTGAAGACTTACGGTTAAAAAGATGTGATTTTTAGAAAAGTGACAAAATCTGTTGGTTCTAAATTTCGGTTCCAAACCGAAATTTGGTTCCAGATTCCACTTTCAAACCGAAATTTGGTTCCAGATTCCACTTTCAAACCGAAATTTGGAGTTTTGGTTCCAAATTTAGGTTCCAAACCGAAATTTGGTTCCAAATTACACTTCCAAACCGAAATTACATTTTGCACACCAAACACCCATTTTCTGCATACCTCTTTTGTACACTTTTGACCCATTTTCTGGAAAACGACTTCTATAACATGACATAGCACCAAAACTTTCAGAAATCATTGGAACATTATAAACATCCAATATGTGTATAAACATGGTCATAATGACCCGTGGAAACGTGTTTTACAAAGTAACGGGTGTTATGCCAAACACCCGTTTTAACCCGTTTGCATACACCACTTAAGCATAGCTCTTTAACATGCTTTGAGACCTATAAAATGACTCTTAAACCATTCCAAAGACTTGACATTACAAACATTTAACCCATTTAAAACTCCTGGGGAACAACTTTGACAACGAGCTCGGTACATCTACCTAGCTCCTAGCTTTCTTACTACCTTCCCATTCTTCACAACTAATTTATGTTTTAGCCATGCTCCAAAGGACAAACCTTAGCATCTTCAATAAAAGAGAACCTACAAAATGTAGTCAACTATAACGTAAGCAAAAACGCTTAGTAAGTAATTGGCTAATACATGCTAAGGCTTCCATTATCAAATATGCATCACAAAGCATCTCTATAACACACAAGCTATAACACATTTAACACATAAAGCACACAACACATACTTTAATCTTATCATGATCCAACAAACTCTAAAACATACATTTAACCAATCTTCAAGTCACAACTATAACAATCATAATCACATCATTTAATAACTTCCACATTAAGCACATAATAACAGAATTACTTACCTTAGCATCCAAGCTAAGCTATCACTATATCACCACCATCTTCATCAATATCATCATCCATTAGTTTCCATAGCTAACATCTTAACCGCATAATTATAACATGCACTTAGTACATAATCGAATGTCTATAACCATATTACATAAACAACCTCTAATCATCATATAATCATAGTTTGATTATATGATGATCCAAACCATAAATTACTCAACTTTAACCCATAATAAGGTCATCCCATCATTACTATAACTCTTTAATTATTTACATGATCATATAATGATCATATCCCAAATTTACCCATCTTCCTTCAATTCAGCCAAAGCGGGTTTTACCCAATTACACTATAACATCATAATTAGTGTTTAAAAACACAATTACCCAAAACCCCCAATCTTGGGTATAAGAACCCTAACTTTTAATTCATAATTAATTCACCAATTGAATACTTACTTTCATAAAGATTATTATTAAGTCTTCAATACTTGGTACAACACCTTAATTCTTCATCAATTTGGCCTCAAGACCATTTCCTCTTTTTCCCTCCTTTTCTCTAGCACGACACATACCACACTCTTATTATTTCTGGAAATATGATGATAAGTGAAGAAGGGTCCAGACATTTGTAGATGGCATCTTTTGCTATTTGACATAAATGGTCCCTCAAGTCTCATTCTTTATAATTTAGGTCACTAAATACTTCTATAACAAGTTTATAATATAGCAACTTAGGTTCCTCTACTTTTAATAATTATAACACAACATTTGTTGACTATTAGTTTGACTATCATGTTGACTACAATATAACATTCATTGACTAACCAATCATATAAGGCCTTTGGTCCATTTTCATCTAGGGTGGGGTCCCAGTACCCGGGAAACGGGTCTAATAAAGGGAACAAGCTGGGGCTCAACACGGCCGGTCAAGTCAGAATTCTTTTCCTACTCTCACCAGCGGAAAGTCAACAAGGTGTCAAAATATATATTAACTTAGCTAATGTGATTTAGGAAAACCAATTATGAGAATTTGTAGTATTGGGTAACTCAAATGTATTAGATTTGAATCCCTGGATCGTTCCTAGCGAGGGATGAATGGAATTTTAAATTCACGTCGTGAAATTCGGGATTTGAATGGGTAAAAAGGATTTTGGATGATTTCTAAACTACGGGGCAAGAAATAATAAGGGAAAGCAACTAAAACTACTGAATTTAAGATGCAAACAAGTAATTATAACTAAATATGCAAATTATAACTAAAAACGCAAATAACGTAATTAATAAAACGTGAATTAAAATGCAAACTAATCTATTTAAAGTCATAAAAGTGATTTAATATTTTCTACGGCTAAAAATTTTATTTAAAAATTATTTGAAATTTAAAACTAATTTTTTTGGTTTTTCTTGATTTTATTTGAATTAGAAACTATTTTTGTAATTTAAAAAGTGAATTAAAGAGCTAGAAATTATGAAAATTGACAAGAAAGTTACCAAAATATTTTTCAAAAATATAAATTAACTAAAAATAATTTTCAAAACTGAAATTGTATTTTTCTGACTTTTTCTCAATTTATTATGAATTTAAAACTAATTAAAACTAATTAAATGTCTAGAAAATACTAATTTAACTAAGAAAAATCTGGAAAAATACTTTTTATAACTTTTTTATTATTCTAAACCTAAGAAAATTGAAATTATGTTTTTGTGACTATTTTATTTGAATTAAAAGCTATTTAAAAATGCTAAAACTGTTTTAAATTGCAGAAAAATAGTAAATGGACATGGAAAATTATGAAAAATTACGTAAAAGTTCTAAATTAAACTGAGAAGCTATCAAAATTGTTAAAAACAACTAGTGAATGCAGATTAATCTATTTGCTATGTAACTGATGTGATAAGCTAAAAGGAGATAAGCTAAAATGTACTAACAAGCTACCAGAATCTATACTAAGCTACAATGAGTCTAATCCAACTAAATACTACCTAATGCCACTGATTAAAATCATTAAACAAGCTGATAAGCTAAACTTCAAACATATTAGTACAAATGGAACAAGCTACTAATAAGCTAAGGGAAACTGAATAAGCTGCTAAGGACAAAGAGGGAAAACCTATTAAGCTAAGGAAACCTAAATAAGCAATAATCCTAAGCCTAAATAAGCTGCTATAGGCAAATGGGATAATACAAGTCTGCTGAGGCAGGGCAAAAAGTAGCCTGAAAGGCCAACTTTAAGCCACCTAAAAGCTAAAGAGAAGCTGAAACTAAAAATTATAAAAATAAGAACCAATTAGATTAACAAGCAAATAGTATCTAACCCAAATTTCAGATCATGAGGACTTATAGTGATCATTTGAAAAATCAGAAACAAAGGCTGATTGAGACATTTTGATGAAAAGAACAGGGCATAAACAGCTAAGAAGGGCCTATTGCAGTCCTAAAATAAGTAGGAAACAAGCTCTAAAACACAATCTAATGTTCAAATATTAACAGCTATCACTACCAACTATCTAACAGAACTGAAATCAAACCATAAGAACAATTGAAATAGCAGATAATCAGCTATGAACAGGCTTACTTGGGCTTAATTGTGTGCAGCAGCAGATATGAAGGCAGAATGGGTAACGTTGACACCAAAAATAAGTAATCATTCAACTCCTAAAGGCTAAATAAACTGAAACTAGCTAAACTAAGATGTAATAAGAACCAGAAAAAGCAATTTGAACAAACTTAGAAGCTATTTAGGACCCTGAAATATGACTGAAAACAAACAGACTTAGACAGCATAAAGGTAGATGACAGAAACTTGAAAATACAAAATTTGAATGAAAGCTTAAAAACTTAAGAGCCAAATGATCTTAGACTTCAACTAACTGACTTTTGAAACTGTAAGATGGAATTTTAGAGATCAAATAAGAGCTTAAGGTTAAAAATCCTACTTGTGCCAATCACTCTTTAAGATGGAACAAATAAAATTAAACTATCAAATCTACCATAAACTTGATCTAAACTGAATTGAAATGGACAATTAAACATAAAACTTACTCATCTAACAAATTAAGAACAGAAATCAACCTAAACCATTTTGACTTTTGAACTTTGACTTCTATTGACTTTTCTAAACTTTTGCACAAAACTGAATTAAAACATGAATTAAGATTAATAAAAGTAAATTTAAACTCACATAAGCTACAACAAGCTTACACAAGCTTATCTACACAGAGATTTAAGCTGGTAAATGGAAATTAATTGCAAGACTAAAATAGAATTAAGACAAAGTAAAACTGAAAACTGAAATTGTATTTAACAAAAACTGAGATTACAACTGAATTTAAAACATTAAAAGGTCTAAGTTTTCTAATAACATGAAAAACTGGACAACTCCTCTTGTGACTGAAGTGGTTTTTTTATAGCTAATGCCAAGGCTTGGGTTGATCTTCAGAAGCTCCTAGACGTCTAATCTCTGCCATTGATCTTCTATCTCGTCATCCAAATCAACCACAACCCTTAGATTACTTTAGTTGATGTGTTTCGACCAATGAGAGTGCTTCATTCTGCCAGCTTGGCGATCTAAGAGTGTCACACCATCTGACACGTTGTCAGAGGGTTCTAGATGTTTTTTAGTACGGGATAAATGGTAAAATCTGGGTTTTAGCGCGCTTTGTATTTGGGTGAGTTTTTTATTTGTGTTTGACCGGGGGATATAAGGTGAGTTGACTGGGAAGTTTAAAGGGATTGTTTGACCGGGTATTGACTTGGGTTGTATTAGTCGAAAAAACGGGTGTGATGTTTATTTGGGGAATGGGCTTGGGCCAAAGGGTAAAGAGTAATATGGAGTATGTTTTTATTTTGGGCTTGAATTATTGCATTTGATTTCCGAATTTATAACACATAAGGACCATTCATGTAGATTTGAAAATTGCTAGGACCAATGGTGTAAATATGTGAAAGGGTAAGGTTAACTTTGGTGGTGTTTTGGTACAATGAGAGTTCAAGGGTAAAAATGGTAAAATGGGAAAGTGAGGAGTTATTTGTGTAATTATGAGAAAATGTAGGGTTAATGTGTAAATATGGCAAAGTGAGGGTGAAATTGTGAATATTCTCAAAATGATCCGAGCTTCGTAATTTGACTTTTGAGCATCCAAATCCCATAAAATAGCATCCCGGCATCGGCTTTCTTTTGTCTGCTTTTGTTATATCCGCACTGCACATGCATAAACTCAAGAAACCAACAAATATTAGACATAAACGGCTCTTTCTTTGTTATTTTGGGTCTATTTTGGTATAGAAATGGTATGTGTTTTAACACATACCATAATGCTTCGTCAAATAATCTCAAGTTTCGCATTTTTAAAGTCACTTATTAGAAAATAGCAAATCTTTCAAAGCTTCACATATTTAAAATCACTTAGGGAATCCTGCAAATTCTTGGCCTTGTGAGCTAGAATCGCATTTTATAGCCTCTTGTCTAAGCAATTAGCAAAGACTTTTAAGAAAACGCATATTTAAAGTAACTTCTAAGAAGCTCGTAAAGACTTTTCAATCATAAAAATAGCAAAAGCTTACAAAAATTTTTAAGTTTTCTCATTTTTGCACAATTTTTTCAATTTCTAAGGAAACACGGGGTTGCGAGAGTACACGGCAAAGAATAAGCAAGTGCGGTCAAATCAAATCGAAGATTACCCACCCCAGACTAAAATGAAACATTGTCCTCAATATTTAAAGGCAAGGGTATCAACGAAAATCTAAAAGCCGCTTATTAAGTATGCTCAAAGATAAACGTTAGTCGATAAGATTAGGATATTGGATTTCCATCAGCATCGATCATGAAACTCGAGTGGATAAAAGACAAACTTCGAGCACGAGAGTCTTCATATTGGGAAATCCTAGACAAAAACATCACAAAAAACTAAACACGAGAAATCGAAGAGGCTAACCCCTTCATGTCACTTATTAGAGAAAATAGAAAGAAGATAGAGATAATCATGGGGTGCCTCCCACGGCGCCATCGTTTTTGATCACCGAGTGGCTAGCTTGACTCGATCCCCGAATTCACTTGTCCATGGGGAAAGTTTGGAGATCCGGGACAACCCTAGACGCGATGTCCCCTCCAAAGTAATGTTTAACACGATGACCATTCACCTTGAAATTTGGGCCTTCGGGCTGAGATAGCTCGATAGTTCCATACGGAAAAATTTGAGCTACGGTGAATCGTCCGGACCAACGGGTTTTGAGTTTGCCTGAGAATATCTTTAATCGAGAATTAAAGAGGAGGACCTGATCACCAACATTGAAAACGCGGTTTATGATTTTAGCATCATGAATCCTCTTGGTCTTCTCTTTGTAAATCAAAGAATTCTCATAAGCCTGATCCCTAAGTTAATTTAATTCATTCAATTGAACTTTCTGGTGAACACCCGCGGTCTTAAGGTCAAAGTTCACATGTTTCAAGGCCCAATATGCCTTATGCTCGAGCTCGATGGGCAAATGGCAAGCTTTTCCATACACTAATTTATATGGGGTGCACCCAATGGGTGTCTTGTATGCGGTGCGGAAAGCCCATAATGCATCATCTAACTTATCGGCCCATGAAGCTCGGTTCTCTCCTACGGTCCTTTCTAAAATCCTTTTCAATCCAAGATTAGAGACCTCAAGTTGTCCGCCGTTTTGGGTGATACGCTGTAGAAAGACGATGGTAACTCCATATTTAGACATAACTTTTGCAAATTGTTCATTACAAAAATGGGTACCGCGATCACTGATTATAGCACGAGGTGCTCCAAATCGGCAAAACAAGTTCTTCAAAAACTTAACAACCACTCGGGCGTCATTTGTGGGTAGCTCCTTCGATTCAACCCATTTCGACAAGTAGCCGACAGCCATGAGGATATACTTATTACCCTTAGACGACGGAAATGGTCCCATAAAATCAATGCCCCAAACGTCAAAAATCTCGCAGACTTGAATTGCGTTTTGTGGCATTTCGTCTTTTTTCGAAATCTTCCCTTGATGTTGGCATGAGTCACATGACTTAACCAAATCATGGGCGTCTTGATATTTGGTCGGCCAATAAAACCGAATCAAAACCTTTTTGGCGGTGTAGCTTGCACTATGATGGCCTCCGGTGGGTCCATTGTGGCAAGCATTAAGAATATCAATGGCTTCTTGGCCATGAACACATCGCCGGATTACTTGATTCGCACAAATCTTAAACAAGTAGGGGTCGTCCCAGAAATAATGCTTAACATCCTCAAAAAACTTTTTCTTTTGTTGGGACGACATCCCTTTCACAATGAAATTCCCCGCATGGTAATTTGCAAAGTCGGCAAACCATGGGGTATTAGAGTCTTTCTTAGCAATCATCCCAAGTGTCTTGAGAGGAAATGTTTCCGTGATCTCCTTTTTTTCGAGCACACTTTGATGGGGATTCTCAAGTCTAGATAGGTGGTCGGCAGCAAGGTTCTCCGCTCCTTTTTTGTCAAGAATGGTGACATCAAACTCCTGAAGGAGGAGAACCAACCGAAGTAATCGGGACTTAGCATCTTGCTTTTCCAAAAGGTATTTAAGGGCAGAATGGTCGGTATACACTATGGTCTTCGATAAGACAAGGTAGGGTCTAAATTTTTCGAAAGCATAAACTACGGCCAATAACTCTTTTTCAGTAGTTGTGTAATTATGTTGGGCCTCAGTCAATGTCTTACTCGCATAGTGTATAGGTTGAAAATGTTTCGAATTTCGTTTCCCCAAGACTGCCACAATTGCGTAATCACTTGCATCACACATAAGCTCAAAGGGCAATTCCCAGTCAGGGGCAACTAAGATCGGAGCCTCGATTAGTTTCTTTTTAAGTATGTTAAAGGCTTCAATGCATTCATTAGTGAAGATAAACGGAGCATCTTTTTCAAGGAGATGGGTCAGAGGGCGGGCTATCTTAGAGAAATCTTGAATGAAACGGCGATAGAAACCGGCATGACCCAAAAAACTCCGAATACCTTTGACGGAAGTGGGATGAGGTAACTTAGCAATGACGTCGACTTTAGCTCGGTCAACCTCAATCCCTGATTTGGATATCTTATGGCCGAGGACAATGCCCTCTCGAACCATGAACTGGCACTTCTCCCAATTCAAGACCAAATTGGTGTCTTCACACCTTTTAAGCATGAGGTCTAGATGGGAGAGGCAAGAAGTGAAAGAATCTCCATAAACCGAGAAATCGTCCATGAACACCTCTATAGTCTTCTCGATCATATCGTGTAAAATCGTCATCATGCACCTTTGGAACGTGCCGGGATCATGCATAAGCCAAATGGCATTCGTCGGTAAGCAAACGTTCCATAAGAGCAAGTGAAAGTCGTCTTTTCTTGATCTTGCGGGGTCAATCGGAATTTGGAAGTAACCGGAGAAACCATTGAGAAAACAATAGAACTCATTCCCTGCTATATGTTCGAGCATTTGATCCATAAAAGGTAGCGGGAAATGGTCTTTCCTAGTAGCATCATTCAATTTCCGATAATCAATACACACCATCCATCTGGTGACGAGGCGTGTGGAAATCAACTCATTATCTTCATTCATCACTACGATCATTCCGCCTTTCTTCGGGACATAATGGATAGGGCTAACCCACGAACTATCTGAGATCGAGTAAATGACTCGGTGTCAAGGAGTTTTAGAACTTCCTTTTTGATGACATCATGAATTTTCTGGTTAACCCTACGTTGTTGTTGTATGACGGGTTTGTAATCATCTTCCATTAAGATCTTGTGAGTACAAAAACGTGGGCTTATGCCCTTAATGTAGGAAATCTACCAAGCGATGGCACTATTATGCTTTTCAAGGACGACCAAAAGTTCGGTTTTCTCCTCATCTTTCAAATTGTTAGCAATAATGACAGGAAAATTGTTCGGTCCTTCAAGAAAAGTTTATTCAAGATGAGGAGGTAAATCTTTAAGCTTGGGCTCCGGAGGTTTTTTGGATTCAACTTGTTTAACTTCTTCCATGGTAATTTCCTCCGGAGGGCAAGAAAATGGGTCTTCATTGAGAAGCTTCTCAATGAGACGAATATCTCCTTTGATTTCAATATCTGCATTATCAATTTCTGTTGAACTTGATTTGCTGTGTAAACAAGCCTCAATCTCTTCGAAGATGAAATCACTCTCCTCAAACGGAGTGAGGGAAGGGGAAGAATTAGAGATTATTGGTTCAGAAGTAGGTTCAAGAGAGGGTTCAAATGGAGCGGGATTGCCACTCTCGAAATTATCCATAAAACCAAGTACTTCTTGAGCTTACACTTCACAAGCAACATCAATAACGTCTACCCGGTTGATTGAAGCATCATCAAAATTTGAGAAGTAACTCGATGTTTGATTGACATTGAACGTGATAGCTTCCTTATTACTTCTTAACGTAATCTCTCCTCCAAGGACATCAATTAAAGCACGACCGGTACATAAGAAACATCTTCTGAGAATAATGGGTACTCGAGGGTCAGCATCAAAATCAACTACAACAAAATCTGCGGGAAAATCAAACTTTCCCACTTTAACCCAGACATCCTCGGCTATACCGATGGGGCGAGTCGTAGTACGATCGGCTAGCTCGAGAGTCATACATGTTGGAAGGATCACTGAATGATTCCTTGAAAATCATAAGGAATGAGAAACATGCCGGGGTCACCTAACTTTTTGGGAAGTTTCTTGAGGATAACCGCCGAACAATTGTCATTCAAAGGCGTTCTTGCCAAATCCAAGATTTTATCTGTATTGTTTAACAATCCTTTTAAGGTCATAACGAATCTAGGCATGAGAAGAAGAGCATTCGCAAAGCTAATTTCGAAGTTTAGCTCTTGAAATATCCGAATGAATTTTTCCATTTGAAGATTTGCTTGTTCACGTTGCTTCTGATCATTCATTCTTGACGGGTACGGAAGTGTTGTTCTTGTGTTAGTCTTTTCAGCACTAACGGGAGCATCATTGGGCTCAGAAGTTGGGACAACCGTGGGTTGGACATTCTCGGTACTCCCCTTATTAGTAGGAAGCATCGGGTCATTTTTCCCCCCGGTCTCACGGTCTACCACACGAGAAGGAGAAGAAGTAGTTATGGTAGGAACCGTGGGTCCATCATAAGCTACACCACTTTGGGTGGTGATCGCTTTCATGTCGCCTCTCGAATTAGGAATCGTGTTACTCGGAAGAGTACCGGAACCCGAGGGTTGAGAAGAAGAGGTCGAAGGTTGATTTGACTAAAAGAAACTAGTCAACATATTCCTCATTTCATTCATGTGCTTATTATGGTTATAATCAATCTTATTGCTCAAGATGTTGATTTGCGTCTGCATCGTCTGAATGGTGTTATTGGTACTCTTGACGTATTTATCAAACTCGTGATTCGGAGAAACTTGATGAGGTGATTGATAAGGTTGTTGATAAACTTGAGGTGGAGGAGCTTGGTTGTTTTGATTACCATGATTGACATTAGCTCCTCGGTTTTGATTATAAGATTGGTTTTGATAACGGTTTTGGTTTTGTTGGTTTGCACGGTATCCTTGGTTATGATGTTGAACCGGAAGCATTTTGGATATCACAATCCGTGGCTTGACAATTATAGTACGGATGGGCACCACCACAAATACAACGGTTTCGTAACGGCTTTAAGCGGCTCAGATTTTTGATTCTTAAATTCTTTCATCATAGAATGAATAACATGAGTGAGCTTAGTCAACTCACTCTTCTGAACGTAATTGTCGTTGGTAGCGATCCTAGAAACAACCGGTTTGTTCCTAGACGACAAAACTTTTGACTTGTTCTCAATAATCGTTCTAATATCGGCGGGCATACAACTCAAGATATTACCACCGGCGGCCGCATTAAGCGAATCTTGGTCGGTCGGAGTTAGAGCTTTATAGAACGTATCAATCGATGAAGATCGAAAAACCGTGATTTGGGCATTTTGGTAAAAGTTCCTTGAATCTATCCCAAGCTTCACCAAAACTTTCGTCGAATTTTTGTTGAAAATTTGTTATCTGATTCCTTAAACTCGTAATTCTTGACGGAGGGAAGAATTGGTTTACAAACTTCGTAGAAAGGTCTACCCATGTTGTGATTGAATGACGGTGTTCTTTTTCAAGCCAATTCCGGGCTGCCCCCTCAAGGGAAAATGAGAATAACATCAACTTAATTGACTCATGAGGAACACCCTGAAAGTTTATCGTAGAAGCTACTTGATTAAACCAACGGATATGTGCGTGGGTCTCTTCTCTCAAAACCACAAAAGGTTTAGAGGAAACCAATTGTATCAAATTCGTTTTGAGTTCGAAATTTTCGGAGGCAATTGGTGGAACAACGATAGCATCACCGTAGCCGTCTACGGGAGCTTGAAGTAATTCGGAAATTGTTCGAGTATCCGCCATGGCTTCAATTATAGTACGTAACTCGAGTACGTCTATTCTTCGATTACGATTACGTCGTGGATGAGAACGAAAAGCATGCACTAAATCAAAATCAAAAAAGAAAAATAAATTTGAAAAAGGAAAATCTTTTTGGTTTTTATATTAGGAAATTTTTTGAAAAACAATCTTTTGGTAACCGTCCCGTCAACCGGTGTTCGGTAGCTCTCAAAAGTACTCGCAGCGGAGCGGGAAAGAAGAGTGGATCTTTCCTCACCTGCAATTTAATGTCAAGACTTCCTTAAACCCCGTGTATAGGTTGTACTTTCAAGGTGAGCCGACGTAACAATTAACGTTTCGATTTCTTTTGTTGGTTTTTTAATTTTTATGGTTTTGTAAACATTCTAGGAAGAATGTTTTGGTTTTTTAGATGTTTTTGGGTTATTTTAGAAAAGATATATTTACAAAAACAACGATAACTTCACTCGGGGAAGGATCTTCAAAAACACGCGAATCGAGACGGAATTAGAAACTCACTACAGGCCTTCCCCGACAGCGGGCCAAAATTGATTTATAAAAACCAAGTATAGTATTTGTAGTATTTTGGGAAACTCAAATGTATCAGATTTGAGTCCCCGGATCGTTCCTAGCGAGGGATGAATGGAATTTTAACTCACGTCGCGTAATTCGAGATTTGAATGGGTAAAAATGATTTATGAGTGATTTCTAAACTACAGGGCAAGCAATAATAAGTAGAAGCAATTTAAACAACTAAATCTAAGGTGCGAGCAAGAAATTACAAATAAGTACGCAAATTCAAACTAAAACGCAAATAACGAATTATCTAAAACGTATACTAAATTGCAAACTAATCTAATTTAACCCCTACAAGTGATATAATATTTTTATACAGCTAAAAATGTGATTTGAAAATTATTTGAAATTTAAAGCTAATTTTTTTGGTTTTTCTTGATTTAATTTGAATTAAAAACTATTTTTGGATTTTTAAAATAGAATTAAATAGCGAAAAATTATGAAAACTTACAAGAAAATTTCAAAAATATTTTTAAAAAATCTAAATTAACTAAAAATAATTTTAAAAATTCAAATTGTATTTTTCTGACTTTTTCTCTAATTTTTATGAATTTAAATCTAATTAAAATTATTAATTGTCTAGAAAATACTAAATTAACTACGCAAAATCTGGAAAAATACTTTTGTGAATTTTTATTTTTATAAACCTAATAAAATTGAATTTATATTTTTGTGAGCCTTTTCTGATTTATTTGACTTAAAAGTTATTTAAAAGCACTAAAAACTATTTTTAAATGCAGAAAAATAGTAAAAGTGGTTGGAAAATTATGAAAAATTACAGAAAAGTCCCGAATAATATGGAGAAGCTATGAAAAATATCAAAAACAACTTGAGATCACAAATTAAGCTACTTTGCAATGAAACTGATTGTAAAAAGCTTTGTGTAAATAAGCTATAAGCTAATTTAGACTACCAGAAGCTACCTACAACTAAAGTTTGTCTAAACTAATTGAAATATACCTAATGCTACTAAAAGTGACCAAATAGGCACAAATTACAAGAACATAAACTCAAATCCAAATCCTAACAGCAATAGGCAAACACTCTTGATGAGCCAACTTTCATCTTATCAAACAGCTTGAAAATAAGCTCAAACTAAAAACTAGCTAATAGAACCTCAAGTTAATCTAGGAAAATACTTTTAAACCAAAAATGAGCTTCTAAAAACTTGATTCAAGCTTTTGACAGGCTTTTGAAAAGGTTGTGACAAGATCAGTTGATGCTGATCTTGTGCACAGGGCATTCTTTTTGAAAACAGCTCATTTCAAGACCAATTTAAAATGATTTAGAAAATTCACAAAAATAATCTAAAATTATTTTGATAAAAAACACCAACCAAATATCTTAAATTCAAGATTTCAACTAATTTGGACTCAAACTGAGTGAGTTAAAAATATAAAAGTAGATACAATTTGGGATGAGATGAAAACTTGACTTTTTATGAAAACCTTTTAGTTTGACTAAACTGAGTTTTGATTAATTCCTACTACTTCTAAATGATGAATTAAACAGAGATTAGACTAAATTAAGCTATCCTATTTAGTTCTACACCTAAATGACTGATTATGAAAGGTTAAATCTAACTGATGAAAATCCTAGAATGAATCAAAGATCAAATTAACTTTATAACTAAAATAGATGCAATATTATGATCTAAATGCACTAAATGAACCTGAATATAACTAAATAAAGTTAATAAACTAAGTGTATCACTATTCTATCCTTCAACTCAGATAAAACACTAGATCCAAACAGTCCTTTATTAAACTGATATTCAAAATACCAAACCAAATCACAATTCCAAGTTCCTACAATCCTAGATTAAGCTACAATTACTCAAACCAGATCTAAATGATGAGATAATGACAGCAGAATTTTACAGAATCCGATTGTATCAAAATCTAGCAGATGAGATCAGATTATATCAAAAATAAGTGCAGACAACAGATTTGAGCTACAAGCTGATCTACTCTACCAAATTAAGCTATAAACTAATTCAAATAAGCTATTTAAACAACTACAAGCTAATATTATCATATCTAAACAAGTGAAACAGAAATAAGCAATCTATAAGAAATTTAGAAAGGAAATCTAACTCACTTGAGACCCTAGCTGAACAAGGGCTCCCAATTAAGGGCAGCTACAAGCTCCAGCTTATTCAAAGAATAAGCAGGTAAAAGTCCATCTGGCCAATCCATTTAGACCACTTCTGTAGCTTCCCCATTATGCAAAAGTATTTGAATTTGTTTGACTGTTTTGAATGAGAACTGAGTAGAACTGCTTATCAAACTACAATGAACTTACAATAAGCCATAAACATCTTATTTAGTCAGGACATGAAGCTTGTTGAAGCTTGTGAAATGCTTTCTCTTGATTTTTATATTTTCAAGTATTTTTAAAATATTTTGTTATTTTTTATTTGCTTTAAAAACAAACTTAAATTCAATTGCAGAATAGTAAACTAACTTGAATACTAACTTTAAAATAGATTATAACATCTAGAAATGGAAATCAGAGCTTCTTAAGAATTGAGATATGAAAGTTAATTTTTATTAATCAAATAAACTTAATACAACTTAAAACTAAATTACAATTTAACTAAACAACTTGAAAGCTTTTATAAAAACAGAAATTAAATCTACAATTACTACTCAATTCTACATACAAACTATGTGAAAATCGTGGGTATTTATAGCTGAGCTAGACCCTTGGAAGCTTCAAGAAGGAACGAAAGTGTTCTTTCTCTGATGAATATCAACCTTAGATCAAATCCCATCAATCTCTTCTTTCATCTCAGCCCTTGATTGCTATCAATGACATCACATGGACCAATAGGAATGCACCTTGGCACCATCAGGAAAAGTACGATCATGCCCCTTAATTGTAGTGATTTTGGTTAATTGGGTGGAGAGTATATTACGGTTCTTCGCGGGTAAATTTTGGGGATAAATTGGGCGGGTAAAATTGTTGGGTTTATTTTATTCGTTTTGACCGTTTAACCAATGGGTAAAAAGGGAGGGTTCGTTTGGTTTTGACAAGGAGTTCAAATGAGTGTAAGGGTTCAAAAGGGTTTAAGTTGTGATTGGGCAGAATTTATGTGAAAGGGTTAAAAATGATTTTGGACTTTTAGGCATTTAAAGGGTTAAAGTTTAATGTAAAAGGGTTAAAAGTGTATTTTAGTAAAAGTGAAATGTTGATTTTGGGAATTTAGGTATAAAAGGATACAAGGGTGTATTTTGCCAATTGTGGGAAAGACGAGAGACTAATTTTTTCATTTTCAATATCTCAAGGGTAGATTTGGTCAATTGCTCAAACTTGAGGGACTGATTTTGCCAATTCTTTAAATTTGATCCAATCTTTAAAAAATCATCCTTTAGGCATCAAAATCTTCAAATTCACTCACTTACTGATTTCTCGGCTTCAGCTTTTGCACTCTCTTCCTTCTCGTGCTCGGTTTTTGTCTAATTTGTCTTTCTTTTGTGTGTTTTGCCATATCCGTACCTGCACATGCATAAACTCAAGAAACAAACAAATATTAGGCATTAACGGCTCTTTTCTGGTTATTTTAGGTCTATTTTGGTAAAGAAATGGTATGTGTTTTTGCACATACCAATAAGGCATTGCCTGCATCACCGTATTCCTTCTCGTGGGTTGCCCTATAATATGGAACACCTGCAAGATCCACCGGTTTACCTATCTTGGCCACCTCCTCAAAAGTAGTGCATTTGCCATGAAAAATGGCTGCATTCACCAACTTCCCAATCATTATGCCCACATCATCACTGTGGTACAACACCATAGAAATGTAAGGGATAACATTGGTCACCAGATCAACCCTGTCCTTCTTGAGCATTTTGAGACGAAGATCTAACCCATCCACCTTTTCTCTAAGCTTAATCTCTTGGTCAATCAGCTTTGCCCTCTCTTCTTCAAGGTCTCCACACTTGGTAGTCAGAACGGAAATTTGATGTTTGTAGTCTATGACCTTCGCGCCTTCGAGAGATAGCCTACTCACCGGCTTTCGGCTAATTGATCTTTGAGCCTCTCCACATCTGCTCGGAGATATTGGACCAGAGGATTCTTGTTGAAATCTTCCATAGCATCCTCACATTTTGCTTGCAGGTCTGCGTATTGCTTGTCTCTGGCCTTCTCCCTGGCAAGCATGACGTCCATCTCTTCCCTAGCTTTGGTGACAGCACGAAGAAGCTCCCTTGTCCGAGTGTTGAGCTGGTTATCCAATATGCATTGCCTCACATAGCTCTTATCGTGCAGGTCGCATAGCCTTTCCAAAGACATATTATCCATCACCCCCTTCCAGCTAGGTGGGGTCACACGCTCAACGAGCAAGTGACAAGCTAGGGGGACGGAAGTTCCTTCGTATCGGAGAGACCTGCAATAGAAATAAACTTATTAGTATAACACAATATGCAAATAATTTTTGCAACAGACGAAGATTTACCATGAATGTCATCAGCGTTGGGCCCTTCGATAGCTGGAAACACCACAACCTTACCCTAAGCACTCTTTTGCCGGGTAGTTTGAGATAGGGAGTGGGCAAGATGAGCTTTCTCTTGGAGGCAGACTTTGCAGCTTTTGAACTCGTACCTTTCCTGCTTTGGACCCTATCCGCTATACCGGAGGACCCTACAATTGCCACCGGTGGTCCTCCAAGCAGGGTCATTTGAGTCTGCAACATTCTCCACTAACTGGTCTTCAACCTCCACAGGCTCCTTTTCTTTTGTGGGAGGAGCAGATGACACAGGGTCAATTGGTTGAGCATCAACATCGTTATTATTCACTGAAACCGAAGGAGAACCCACACCATAACTGACTTCTTTGGCTTCCTTTGGAATGAAGCTCACTTCTTTGACACCACCAAAGAACAATGAAATTACGGAAATACATTTCTGCAAAAAGGAAAGAAACATATAAATATCTGAAAGATAAGTTCCTATATCTTATTTTAATTAGAAATTTACAAACTTTCTCCACAACAAATAAATTCAGGATGTAACGGAGACCCCTCCCAACTTTCAGCAAGGCCAGCCATAAACAGTATTGGCTCTGGAAAGGTCGGCAATCACCGGATGACGAGCTAGGCGTTGATACAGGGGATCTCTCCTTACAGATCGGGCGGGGATCGTTAAACCTCTTCTCATCAAATTGAAACTCGGATCTAACAACGCAGGTATTATGGAGGTACAATTCTATCTTGAATGTAAAAGAACTTCCCTTTCCAGTTTGAGATATTTGTAAAAGGCTTCTCAATCAGAATAGGCACATCCCGTTCACCCCTTTTGGCCAAAGTCACCCAGTCTCCTCGAGGGTAAAGATTAACAAACCCTCTAAGCACAGTCAAGGATGGTTCAAACCCGTATGCTTTATACATGACAATGTACGTTGTGAGCTTGGCTAGGCCAAACGAGTTAAACCTAGATATGTGTACTTCGTAATATTGAAGGAGCTCTAAATTTAAGGGATGAAAAAGTATCCTTAAGTTTGAGGTGGTGAATGCATGTGTATACAAGCCTACATAATTTTTTGGTGCATCATAAATACCTTGGCGTTTGCAGGGTAACATGATCTTATACTGTTTGGGAATGGGATAATCAGTAAGGAAACCTTTGAGCTGTTCCTTGGTCAAGGTACAACTTTCTGCCTGATTACGAACTTAGAATTGGCAGCCATGGTACTTTTAATCAACAAAAAAGTAACGAAAACGTAGTGATACGAAGGAGCACTTTACCTTTTTTGTTCGAAATCTTGCTCGGAAGACAGATTAGTCAGTGTAATTTTTGGGCGAGGGATAAAAATGAGTTAGGGTTTTACTATTTTGAATTTATATACCCTCTTGCATCTTTCATCCTAGCCCTACACGTGTCTTTTGGGGTCACCTAACTTCCATATTTCAAATCTTTTTTTTAACTTTGAAAGGACATTTGAATTTACCGAGATAAAGGGTGGTTAGGATAAGTACTAGGCATTAAATACGCAGTCAACATATATCCAACTTTTCATCTTCGTTCAGTTTTGTGACGGAGGAGAGGTTTCAAATATATTTTTGAGTCGTAAGCAATATATCCTCGTTCGTACATATCACTTTCGACTGGGGGGCTTGATGACGTACCCTCCAATCAGTTCGAAGGACTCCCCTTCGACCTCAGTTGAATTTACATTATGAAGGACCAAGTCTATCTTCCTAAGTCATCGTTGGCATAAAATCATTCATCCTTGATATGGTTACTAGTTGGGAATTCGCCAACCGAAGGCCTATGCCCTTCGAGGTCTTACCTTGAAGACACTAAGACAAAGGAGAACATTGACTTGGTCTTCCCCCACGTTCCCACTATCTCCTTAGCTTCCCCGCCAAGACAGAAAGAGTGGGGATGAAGCCCTAGCCCCCATGATCTCCGAAACATGCGCAAACACTCTCCAAGCTTATTTCTCTATCTATAAATAGGTTGGACGAGTCATTTCAATGGTATGTTCACTCAACACAGTATTTTACATACTCTACATTATTTACAACACATATCACATACTTACTCTCACGTCGTCGGTGGTTCGCAGGGTCCAGCCCCTGCGCAATCACTTAACGAAGTGTTGATGCAGGTTTTACATTTATAGTAACTCGTCTAGCTATGGCATACCTAATGCACTAACGGGCAGTATACCCGGTCGCATGTAGTGAGGGAATGGCAAGACCGAGGTTGTCCCAAGAACGGTTGATTCCTAACTGTCTAATTAATTAAATTATTTAAATAAATAAGTTTTAATGAAAGGATCGATAATATTTAAGTAGTCACGTGATCAATTGGGCCGGTTCTCTGGTAAACAAGCTAATGGGAAAGATAGTGATTAAATTCTTAAACCGAGTTCATCCATAAGTGGAAAAGGTCGATAGATTCCTTTGATTATTTCATCTACCCTATGGTTCTTAGAATCCTCACCAAGATGAACAGGTCACCCGGGATAATTCGGCAATCTAATAGCAGTCATTAAGAGCCGGCGTTTACTATCGCAATAAATGTGTTCTAAAAGTCACTAGATTTTTGTTTCAAGTGGGGTTTAAGTCGCTAGGACAGCATTTGGTCAGTTCGTCCGACCTATCGCAAAGGGTTCCACTAGAGAAATTAGGTGACCCGTCATAAGTCCAGTTGTTCTTAGTCCCCTAAGCCAAGTCATTAAGTTCCGCTACATGCAAGATTTATAACAATGAGTGCCCGGGCACTAGCATCTTAAACACTCATCCCTAACTTCTTAAGTTCATACAAACGGCAGGTGATCAGTTAGTCAAATAGCACAAGCGAAGAATGGTCGTCAGTTGGTCATATCTTACCCTTCCCACTCAGTCTACCTACTTAGGGTTAGTTGGTCATAACTCCTAAGCAACTAGACACTACTGACCATTCAAAACTACCAAAACTAGGGTGGCTACCGATAAACTACGCAAGCATACACTAGAAACAATTAATAACGCAAAAGCATTAATAATAAAAGAATCAAAACTAGGCTAGGACCTAGTTTCCACATCACCAAAATACCCTAGTGGAATGACAAATAAAATTGACATATAAAACGATAAATAAACAAAGACATAACATCAAATAATTAATTAGCCAAGAATAAATTAAAAGAAAATTAATAAAGAACACAATAAGAATTAATCCACCAACAATTAAATTAGAATCAAAATTATAATTGAATAATGAAACCAAAATATTATAATGAGTCGGAAAAATAATTACATATCAAGCTAAGGATAATGCTATCGAACCCCTAGTTGAGTATGGGGCAAACCCGAAGGGTTTGCTCTAAAAACCATACGTCGGCTACCCTTTTTCTTCTTCTGCCGTACAACAAACCCACGAGAGAAATTATTCTCCCACCAATTGATATCCTTTTTCTATTATGAGAATAGTATATATATATATATATATATATATAGGGAATTGAAATCATACTCTCTCTCATAATTCACGTGTTTATATAGGGATGATCAGTCAACTGCTTAGTCATGGCGAGTATTTTATCATAGGTTTGGCAAAGATACTAATCTCCACCACTAGAGTCTAAAGATGCAACTATTCTAAAAGACAATGGGTTGACACAACATAAAGGCTTATGGGGTTATTTTGTCATTACTAACGAGCTACGGCGAAGGGGACAAAACCAATGATACATGACCAATTCATGGCCAAGACACCAATGATTGCTCGCTTCCTCACCTAAACTCGATTCATGACTAAGGGTAGGATAAGACATGGGAAAACATTTAATGGGTGTAAATAAAAAGACACGAAACAAATAGATTCCTAAGTCCATTATCTCCCCACCATTAGTCGCATTCAATCCAGTAGCAAAAACCGAGGGTCAAGAGTCAAGGGGTCTTCAATACACGAGTCAATGCATATAAAATATATCGTAGTGCCTCATAATCCCCATAAACTTAGGCAAATAAGATGTATTAACTTGGCCTTCATCATCAATGAAAAAAAGTATATGTTATAAAAAAATTTAAAATTTGGGTACTTTTAGCTCATAATTTTACCAAAATCAACCATTTCTATCTCTCATCCCCTCACTTGAAATGTACAATGTCCCCATTGTACAAATATTGAATAAAATTTGAAAGGCGAGATAAAAATGTTGGGTTTCTAATTTTATCCGTAAGACAAAACGGATTTGTAAAAATTTGCGCCTAATTGAACAAGGCGAAAATACTCAACACAATACGACACATAAGCTGATTTATCTTACGATCAACTATAAACAAATTAATAAACAAACTCTTGCTTGCATTCTTCTTCTTTTTTTTTCTTTTTTTTTCACTTTTTTCACTTTTTTCACCTTTTTTTTATGCAAGACAAGGTATACATGAATAAAAATAAAAAACAATACGAACATATAAAGCATCCCCCCCACTTGAGATCAACTATCATCTAAATCCGATTTTCTTCCAAAACCTTTTGTTCAAAACCCGCGACTTTCACTAGTGGAACCAAAATTAACCAACAGTGCCCGGACCATGGAAATAAGAAAACTACAGGGTAGGCTAGGCGATAGGTGTAACGAAACAATATATATTGGGTTAACAAAATGAAAGGAAAGGCTTAGACGGGTGTACTAGGGTATATTGCACTAATGATGAGTGCAACAAAATAGGTTTAACAGGGGGATTGACTGATCGATTTGAAAAGGCAATATACACAATACATATATGGGCTATTTGGATTTAATCCTAAAATTGCCTTATATCCTAACTGCACCGATCACACCAAGTCAACTCAATGTAATGCTCATTATAATGCTCTCGAAAAGATATGCAAGGCTAAGTTCTAAAGTCTACTACAACCACCGGCACACTCATTTTTATGGTATTATGTATCAGGGGAAAATGGAAAGGCTTATCCTTACACAATGGAAATATAGGGTATGTGTGCTCAGTCTAGATTAATCCAGTTAAGTAATGAAAAACATGTCAAAAATTTACTAATAAAACACTTTTCATAAAAAACTAGAAAAATAAAGGAAAGTAAAATCAAGCGGGGGTCTATTTCTAATCCCTTCCCCCATCTTGGGTCATACTAAGCATAGAATTGAAAAATAGGAAGGGTTAGAGATGGAACGAAAAACTCCTATGAATTTGATCGGTATGATTAATAATGCATGTCCATAAACATGCTCCATATGTGCCTCCTCGAGCAACATCATCTTTACATCAACACTCCTGGCAAACATCACGGCACTCAACTAGGACGGATAAAAAGTGTTCCCTTGCAGCCAATCATAGCTCCATAATTCTTCATCCTGTATTGCTGCAAGAAAAACTAATACCAAAAAGCATAATTCCGGATAAAAAGCAAAAATAGCACGAAATGTAAAAATAAAAACAAAATAAAACCTAACTCACTTTTGTAGGATTCACAGTTGCATTTAGCGCATGCAACAAGACTTTTAAACCCTTCGGTGTCTCGAGTGGACGAGTGAAGTCTCGTGAGGGTTTACAAGGAACACACCCACAAAGTTCATTTAATTACTAATACAAGGTTATGAAAATGTTTTGAAACTTGTTTTAGAAAAATTTTAGTCACAGTGGATAGTTACGGTGTAACTGGATCGGCCCAGTTACGGCGTAGGTGAGTTGACTTAAAAATGTTTACTAGGAAAGGGCTACGGCGAATGGATCGGCCCGTTACGGCATAACAAGAAAGCCCGAGAAAAAGATACCGGAACATGGATGTTATGGCATAACTAGATCGGCCTAGTTACGTCGTAGTTATGATGATAGGGGCAGATGGCCGCATCGATCGCCATTACGTAAATGGATCGCCCATTACACCGTAATTATTCTCTGATGGTGTTGTGCCCAAAGTGTCAACTTCTTCTTACGTTTCAAGAGGAGTTATCGGAACTTCTATCATCTATCTTTGGTCTCTATACCTGCAAACGAGATAAATAAAACAGGCCAAACCAACTACAAATCCTAAAAACCACAAAAATATCCAAAAAGGTCTATGAAATAAAAACAAAGAAAACTAAATCTAGGATAGGGACGGGTAGTCTCCCGACGAGCATTTTTCTTTAACTCCCTTGAATCCTTAAGTTAGACTCCGCAAATGTACCATCAATTAGGCGTCTCCAAATAATGTCCATTGCTCAACTAATCTCGGCTTATGATCTTGTCGAGATTCCCTCCACTTGTTCTTCTTGCTCAACCTGCACACTATCACAACCTCGTGCATTAAATGTGTAAAAATAATAAACATGAGAAACAAGTGAGATATAACACATCATTCATAATTTTAAGATGTCTTGGACTTGGTTACGACGTAAGTTCAATTACTAACTACGCCGTAACTTCACTGAAAGCAACCCGATATATAATAAGAATAGATTATGCCGTAACCATGGCCAAGGTTACGCCATAATCTCAAGACAGAGACAAAATTGTAGAATAATATTAATCAAACAGCCAAAAATATGAAGACCATTCTCTGGCGCCAAAAACTTGATGCACGTTTTACTGACGGGTTTTACATTTATAGTAACTCTTCTACCTATGGCCTACCTAATGCACTAACGGGCAGTGTACCCGGTCGCATGTAGTGCGGAAATGGTAAGACCGAGGTCGTCCCAAGAACGGTTGATTCCAAACTGTCTAATTAATTAAATTAGTCAAATAAATAAGTTTTAATGAAATGATTGATAATATTTAATGTGTCACGTGATCAATTGT
Source organism: Chrysanthemum makinoi (assembly GCA_910596185.1). Taxonomy (NCBI): domain Eukaryota; kingdom Viridiplantae; phylum Streptophyta; class Magnoliopsida; order Asterales; family Asteraceae; genus Chrysanthemum; species Chrysanthemum makinoi. The sequence goes on from OU343217.1 coordinate 8,985,727, forward strand.
GCCGGTTCTCTGGTAAACAAGCTAATGGGAAAGATAGTGATGCAATTCTTAAACCGAGTTCATCCATAAGTGAATAAGTGGATAGACTCCTTTGGTCAATTCGTCTACCCTATGGTTCTTAGAATCCTCACCAAGATGAACATGTCACCCGAGATCATTCGGCAATCTAATAGCAGTCATTAAGAGTCGGTGTTTACTATCGCAATACATGTGTTCTAAAAGTCACTAGATTCTTGTTTCAAGTGGGGTTTAAGTCGCTAGGACAGCATTTGGTCAGTTCGTCCTAACCTATCAGCAAAGGGTTCCACTGGAGAAATCAAGTGACCCGTCATAAGTCCAGTTGTTCTTAGCCCCTAAGCCAAGTCATTAAGTTTCACTACATGCGAGATTTATAACAATGAGTGCCCATACGCTAGCATCTTAAACACTCATCCATAACTTCTTAAGTTCATACAAACAGTGATCAGCTTGGTCAAATCGCACTAGCGAAGAAGGGTCGTCAGTTGGTCATATCTTACCCTTCCCACCCAGTCTACCTACTTAGGGTCAGTTGGTCATATCTCCTAAGCAACTAGACACTACCGCCATTCAAAACTACCAAAACTGGGTGGCTACCGATAAACTAGGCAAGCATTCACTAAAAACAATTAATAACGCAAAAGCATTAATAATAAGAGAATCAAAACTAGGCAATTAATAATGAATGACAAATACCCTAGTGGAATGACAAAAAAAATGGACATATAAAACGATAAATAAACAAAAACATAACATCAAATAATTAATTGGCCAAAAATAAATTAAAATACAATTAATAAAAAAAACAATAAGAATTAATTCGCCAACAATTAAACTAGAATCAAAATTATAATTGAATATTGAAACCAAAATAATATAATGAGTCGGAAAAAATTACATATCGTGCCAAGGATAATGCTATCGTTCCTCTAGTTGAGTACCGGGGCAAAGCCCGAAAGGTTTGCCCTAAAAAACCACACGTCGGCTGCCCTTTTTCTTCTCTTCTACTGCACAACAAACCCACGAGAGAAATTATTCTCCCACCAATTGATATCCTTTTTCTATTATGAGAATAGTATATATATATTAATATATTTAGGGCATCATGCAACTTGGGCCCGGGCTTTTAATAATTACGGCGTAACTAAATTAATAAGTTACACCGTAACTCTTTGTAGCTTGGTCATTTTCTCTTTGGAGCTTCAATAGCGCATTTAATTAATTACGGCGTAATTAAATTATAATTACGCCGTAGCCTTCAAAAATTTGTGCCAAAGTAATTAATTACACCGTAACTAAACATCGGGTTACGTCGTAATCCTTCGCCAGCTCATATTTATCCACTCCGAAATTGTCTCTACGGCGTCACTAATATCATGTTACGCCGTAACCTTCACAAAAATAATTACGACGTAACTATAAGAGTTGGTTATGCCGTATCCTTCAAAGCTCATATTTACGCCGTAACATTATTAACGAGTTACGGCGTAATCTTTGTTGGCCCTTGTAAATCAATCTTCAGAACATATATTTCTTGGCCTTTTTTCACATCTTTTCCGCTCCAACACCTCATTTATCCTGAAATGCAATTATGAACGAATATGAACGAATTAAGTACCATATTAATACAAATGAGGCTATAAACACGGGAATTTGATATATAAAAGATCAGGCTAATTTGATGTTATCAAGTGTCTACTATTTCTTATTGCAGATTGGCTACAAGTTTGGCGCAAGCATATCACCCTCATACCCTTCGATCACCATCGAAGGCCGGTCGCACGAATTATTGTACCATCAGTTATCATAATCATAGTCATCTTCTCGATCATGACCACCACCAAATATGTTACTCGACTCATCAAAGGTGTTCACAACCTCCTCATCATCACTATCAGAATCCACAATCTCCCCCACCTTAGTGAATGGGTTAACCCTTTTAGTAAAAGAAGTAGCCGGTAAATCCATATTATAACCCTAATAATCAACCTTTTTAATAGGATTACCATTATCATCAACAAGAGTAGCTTTTCCATCGATAAGAAGCCTTTCAAATTCCCCAATTTTCTCAGCAATAGGGGTATGAACAACCGCGTTAGTTTCTATAGAATCACTCACAAGCGGATCTTGTGATACATTACCTGTCTCAAGAGACCCAACCTCCTTTGCTTCCATTACATTACCAGAAACCTCTACATCAGTAGGATTGCCACATCGTCGAATCGATCGTATTTAGTGCAGAAAAAGGATTAGATGTAGCAATTTTCGTCTCACTCGAACTAGCCACATCCATGGCTTTCTTCTTCGTACTATCCACCTTTTCGGGTTTAGGAGGAGGGCTTTAGGTTGGTACCTAAATTTAGGACCCACTTTAGTAAAACCTCCCTTACCTAGAACACTTGGACCACCATTCCTACCCTTATACTTGTTAGTGACAGTTTGATAACCATTATTAACAGTATGTTTAGGCTGAGTAGGAAGTTGAACATATTTAGGACAATCAATTAGTGTATGGCCAAACAATTTACATGTATTACACCGAATCTTTTCAATAGAAGATCCTGTCCCATCAAGTAATGGTATCTCAACTGCGATGCTCTCCCTAAGGACCCGACTGTCTTAACTTCAATCAAGCACCTAGCAAAACTACTACGACCCCATGATTCCAAGCACATTTGACTAGTATAAGAATATAACATTTTGGCGTACCAATCATTGTAGCTAGGAGGCTGAGACCATCATCAGAAAACATAGCAAGGGGCACGTCATGGAATTTAACCCATATCAGAATATTAGTCCAATCCTCTTTAAGCAGATTAGTATTCAAAGTCCACGTTTTAAGAATAACTGGCACATTCCTAATCATCCACGGTCCATTTTCAAGAACATCATCAACACCTTTACAAGTGGAAAACTTAAAGAAAAAGAACCCCTTTGCATTCATCATAACCTTTTGAATACCATACTTGGCCCATGTATTACAAACGTAATAATCAACAACCGGAAAAGCAATACATTTACCAAGGAAATAACCATGAAGGGTATTCTCAAATTTAGCGTTTACCTCCTCAACAACTTTCATAGGAATGGAGAGATCCACCCCATTTGACTTTTTACTCCACTCCAACCCACGAAAATTAGAATTGCGCTTCGTCGAATCAATTGGCTTAGCACCATTAGGATCAGAATTAGTACTACATGTAGCACCAACATACGACGTAGGTAACGAATTTACCTCAACAGTTGGATCGGGCGAAGAATCATAACTCGTATGCATAGGAGAAACATGTACCCTTCCAGCTTTAGAAGCTACACTAACACCATCACCACTAGGCAAATTAGCACCCCTAGTGGTGTCATCGACACCGTAGACATTAGTACGAATAGTATCACTAAGAAGCGGGTAGTCATGCGTCTTTAACGTACTAGTAATACCCACAGGCTCATCCATATTATTCACGGTACTAACAACACCCATAGGACCAGCATCCCAAAAGACATCATCAATGACAACCTTCTTAGTTCCATCAGGTTCACGATCAAAGAAATCACCCTTACCCGACGATGTACCACCCGATACTTTACCACCACTTAGGCTAGTGTGATCGGCCACACTAGAAGAGGTGTACTTACTCGTACCATCACTCCTACCCAATGATTTACCACCCGTTATCGAAGCTTTGGACGCACTATTAATTAGAAAACCCTTCTCCATCAGTAAGAAACCCACGTATAGTAGCAAAACAAGTAACTAACACCCATGCAACAGCAACCAATAAAATAAAGAAACCCTAACAAAACGTTGAAGCACAAGAACCTATCCCATCGTGAAGATTGTAGCAGTTAAAGGATTAATCGATTAGATTATATCATGCAGAAAATTTTTGCATGCAAACTACAATCTTATTAACACTAGCAGACAATAACAAAAGTGAATTTTTCTTAAGTTTAATTATGTCTACCTAGTAGCAGCTAAACTTTGCTAACATATTTTTTTGTATGTGATCATTTAGAACTTTCATTTAGCATGATTGTGAACGAAAAGTGTGACGTGTATAGCTTTGGAGTGGTGGCACTTGAAACAATTGGAGGGAAACATCCCGGAGAGCTTCTTTCATACTTCAAATCTTCTACCAGTCATGGTACAATGTTGGAAAATATATTGGACCAGCGTCTCTCTTACCCAACAGACAGACTAATCGAAAAGAAAATTCTGCGTGTTTGTCATGTGGCATTGGCATGCATTCTCACAGATCCAAAGGCTAGGCCGACCATGAGAATCGTTTCACAGGAACTATCACGTTGAGGTTATTATTCAGTCAATCTCAAAGCTTCATCATATCCTGAATAACTGCACTTTTGAAGTTCTGCACAGGGGCGGATCTAGCTTGTAGAGAGGGTATACACGTGCATACCCTATTTAAAATTTTAGTAGTGTAAATTGTTTTTGAATTTTTGAAATGTTGGTACAAAATACACTATAAAATTATGAGTGCACACCCTCTCAAATAATGGAAAATTATCAGTGCATACCCATAGATTCCAAAGAAAAGAAAAAAAAAAGAAAAAGGAGAAGAAAAGAAAAGCTCGACCAGTTATCTGGCTATGGCGGCCGGATAATGAAGAAGAAGAAGAGCGTCAGTCAGTGGTGAATGGTCAATGATTTTTATGTTTCAACTTGGCCCAAGTAACATGTAGGTTTAATTAGTTATAAGATTGAATGAATCCATCCATTTCACTCCTTAAGCCCAATCCAGTTATTCACTCAAAACTACTTAACTACAATCTACACATGTTAATTTTATCATTTCGTTTGCTGTGTAAGTGATTTAAATTACACTTGCATCACTTTTTTTGAACAGACACTTACACTAATAATATTTATTTTGTCATTTGTGTCGTAACCTGAGAACTAAATGTTGTTATAAAGTTGTCTTTTTCATGTTTATAAGGTTTGTTTTTCTTAAAATTTTTCAATGGTAGCTAGAATTGTGAGCTTTGTTCATTTAATACTATATTAGCATTAGTTTAGTTTTTCATACTTCTTGTTGATTATTATATGTTCAAGTTGATCAGAGTGATTAACTCATAAATTGTTTTAACATTATATGTTTTACAACATATTAGATAAGCTTTTTTGATCTTATTTGATCAACACCAAAACCAAACTGATTTTAACTGAAACACTTGAATCCAAATAACCAACACAATATGGTATAACCCGAAATTTATAAACTAAATATACTCTAATAAATCGGGTCCAAAAACGAAACAATCTTGCCTAATTTGAATCACAAAAAACCAGAACCAAAAAACTCAACCTGAAAAACTGATTCTATTAATATTTCGAATAAAGGAGTGCATACCCTAATTCGAAATTCTAGATCCGCCACTGGTTCTGCATATTGGTAAAATAATTTGTCAGTAGTGCAATTATATATACATTTTTACAAAAGCCTATTCTGGCATGATACATTGATACGTACACATATTTCATGTAGAATTTCATATGATCCTATCTCATTTGTTTATTTATTACATTAAATATATATAAAAAAAATTCTTTTGGCCAAGCTTCAAACATACTATTTTAACCTACTATTAATAAAATAATTTCTTAAAGTAAGGTGAATATTTATTATCTAACTTAAACCGCATCGATAAAGAAAGGTGAGACTTTATCTCCAAAATTTAATGCAAGGCTGTGTAAATACAAATGGGTCAAAATAAATAATTATTACTACAAGTCAAAATCAGATGAGCCATATTCGTGACATGATGAAATGAGAAATGCATAAAGAAAATTGAAAATAAGATCCATGCACGTAGCATAAATTAATAACATACCATTTACTTTATCATGACCCAAATGCAAGAAAAACCATTAGTCTAGCCCCAAAGAACAATGCAACACACACTCGAAGCCTAGCATTGCATCTCATTTTTTTGCTTATAAAATCAGTAGCATATAAGTCGACCAAATGGAATTTGTTAGCACTACAACAATGTGGGCTTTTTCAGGGGAAATATCAGGGCTTTCGCCGGGTACATGTCCTCTGTGAAGCCTTTCCCCGGATATGTCCCCCGAAGGTCCCCGGCAATACCCTCTCGGAATACTTTTCCGGGGACTTGTGACCACCTTTACCTAGGGACAGTGGGTCCCGAGCCATTTGTCGCCGGTCAAACAAGTCCGACGTGGCGCTTCTTTTGCCGGGGACACGCCCCCGGGAAAAGTGTTTTTGAATATTTATTTACTTACCTAATTACGTTATTAGTCCGACGTGGCATTTCTTTTTGCGGGGGCATGTCCCGGGAAAGCCGAATACCACTGTTGAGCAAATCCCTTTCGTCGGGACTTGTCCCTGCAAAAACCGCATGCTATGTTGCTTTTCGTCTTTTTCCGGGACTTGTCCCCGGGAAAGTGGTGATATAAATTAGCTTTCACACTTCGTCAAAGCCTCGACCCATTTTACGAAAATTGTTGCAAAATGGGTAATTTCTAGATTTTTCGGAAAAATCTACAATGTAACAACCTGTTTTTCGAACTGTTTTATGCTACAATAACACAAATTCGCTAAACATAATATCATATATACCCATCAATCGCTAACATAGTTATGTGTTTCCAAAATCGCCAAAACGGTTCAAAAACCGTTAACGCATGATCATCTACAAAACTATACATAAGCTACCTATCCACAAATGGTCCATATAGCGGGAATCCTAGCACATAATGCACATAAACGACATAATAATCCATGTTATTCTCTACAAACATATCCATAAAGTGTTAAACCAACATAAACCGACATCTCAAACCCACACTACCCCTACTACCGTCCCCGTTATCTCTAGACTCACCCGATTGAGTAGCACCAGATCCCGACCCACCCGGTGGAGTAGCACCAGATCCGACCCACCGGTGGAGTAGCACTGATCCCGGCGGATGTAGTCGCTCCCGCCAACCCGAGAATGACCTCACAAACTCCATCACCTGCTCCATCGGAGTCCTCTGTGTAGCGAGCTCCTCGGTCTGTTTCTGCACTGTTTCCCACAGTGAGGACACGTCCGCTTCATCACGAGGTCAGGAGAAGCTAATGGTCTTCTTCACTCCACCACCGGGTAAGACTTGACCTACACCAGGAATATGACCGCGCTGCTTACCACCAATTACGGTACGGAGAATCTCGCGGTCAGTCATGTGGGTCCCATCGGAGGTGCTCTCTTCCCGCATCCGTATCATCTGGTTCTGTTTAGTTAGAAAAAAAAAAGAAAATTAATATATAAGTCGTGATGCATTATATTTCATCAAAGTGGGTGACTTTGAAAATAAATTATACTTACATATCTAGCCTCAGATAACTCGGACTCAAAGACATCGCCCCTCATGTTAAACGACCAAGTATAGGTGTTATGGTATACCTATCATGTTAAACGTCCGAGTATGGGTGTTATGGTATACGTATCATGTTAACCTACCAAGTAAAGGTGCTATGGTATCAAGATCATATTAACCGACCCAATATAGGTGCTATGATATACGTATCATGTTAACCGACCAAGTATAGGTGCTATGGTATAATGATCATGTTAACCGACCAAGTATAGGTGCTATGGTATGCGTATCATGTTAAACGGCCAAGTATAGGTGCCATGGTATACGTATCATGTTAACCGACCAAGTATAGGTGCTATGATATACGTATCATGTTAAACGACCAAGTATATGTGCTCGGTATAACGTATCATGTTAAACGACCAAGTATAGGTGCTATGGTATACGTATCATGTTAAACGACTGATTATAGGTGCTATGGTATAATGATCATGTTAAATGGCCGAGTATAGGTGCTATGGACACGGGAATTTATATATAAATGTTTTATTGGTATTTATATACTTTATATAATGATATCGTATCATGTCAACCGATCAAGTATAGGTGTTATGGTATACGATCATGTCTATGGTCTCAACTTCCCACCAAAAATATCGGCGCCAAAACTTCCCACAAAAAAAGCAAAAATTCCCACCAAAAAATGGCGCCAAAAATTCTCACAAAACAAATGGCGCCAAAACTTCCCACCAACATGACAAACATATTATATAGTCCTTTTATCTTTTCACTCAACCTCACAACCTCTTATCTTCACACAAATTTCAAAACCTGAGATGGAGCCATTTAATCTTTTTATGTGTTCTTGTGGAGCAGGAAATATAAGATTAAGAACATAACATAGAGAATATTCATTTGGACGAAAATATTATGCATGTCCTCTGTCGAAGGTAAACAATCATACATTTCTTATTTATGTAAATATACAAATAATTGGGTTGTAATCTCTTATAATTTTCTTATTATGTAACACCCTAGAAAAGAAGATAATGGGTGTAGATATTTTATGTGGAAGAGTGAATTTGACGAGTACTTAAGAATAACCTCTTCTGGTTCAACATCTCAAGGTTCCGCCCCAACAGAGTGCTCGAGCTGCAATGCAAAAGATCTTAGGATAAACTTGCTAGAATCACAAAAAACAGTGCTAGAGACAAGAGTAAGGTTGCTGGAGGCAAGACTTGAAATGGCAAGGATTCCCGACGACCACACATGTCAGTCGGATGCATTACTTCGTGAGCTGTTAGGTGACATGAAAAATCTTCGTATGTAGTAGTAGTAGGAGTTGTTCTTGTAGTTGTTGTTGATGTTGTTCTTGTAGTTATTGTAGTTGTTGTTGTTGATGTTGTTGTTGGAATAATACGTTTGTTTAACTAAAACGAGAATGAAATGATGTCGAGAAATGGTGTAATAGCACTATAACTAGACAACTGTTCAAAAAGTCTTAAGTAAACATGATCAAATATTTTGTATCACAAGCAGATGAAACAACATGATCTCGTTAACCTAGATATTCCACTGTCTTAATTTGAACTAGTGAAGAAACTTTCCCACCACAAACATCTTTGAACATACTTGATCCGACCCATCTCTAGCAGGTCATTTTAACATCTGAATGAACCACAATATAATGAACCACAATATAATTAAGTTCATATTTTTAACATTTAATCGGGGTTTTAGTTATGTATTAAAAGTTGTGTATTTTTAACATATAATTTTAGCATATTTTTGTAAATACCATTTTTGCCGAGGACATGTCCCCGGGGAAAGTTTTGGCGGGAATAAAGGCGGGAACAATTAACATGCTATTGACTCTGGTCAAATTTTCGTCAAAGTGAAAGCCACTTTTGCCGGGGACAAGTCCCCGGCGAAAGTTACCGTTGAATTTTGACTGGGCAGTCAAAGTATACTAAATAGTCAACAGACTTTCCCCGGGGACATCTCCCCGGTGAAAGGGTTGGTTGAATTTTTTTCAACAGGTCAGCGTATTTATGTGCCACGTCAGTTTTGATTTTGTCGTTTAGCGACTTTCGCCGAGGACATCTCATCCCCGGCGAAAGCCTCCTCGCCCGTCCACACGATTGTTGTAGTGTAGTCGTATTATTATAGCCCTATTAGAGTTTATATAGGCTAAGGCTCATATTTGTATTATTAGGGTTAATACCCTATATATCATGTTATACGGTTGTTTATATCTTTTGGTTTGTGGATTGTTGGTTGATTTGATAACCAGTCAACCATTGGTTACTGTTTGGTTATTAGTTTCCTCGCTTCCTCGGTTATATACTCACCGATCCCTTCATTTAAATAATGTTTTAATTACTCCTAATATTGTAAAAAAATTGAGCTATGTTTATTAGTTTGTTCGCGATAATTATTGTACTGTTGAGTTTGACCCTTTTGGTTTTTCTATTAAGGAGTTTCAAACGCGTGGGTCTGCTCTTGTAAAACCCTAAAATCTAAAACACGTGAAAAGACTATTTTGCCCTCTAATTTAAAACTGATAAGATATGTAAAATTCATCAAGTTCATTAAATGTAACTTTAATCTAACTTATAAGTAATTATAAAACCTAGGGTGCAAGATTAATTGAAATTAAAGCACTTACGTCTAAATATTGTGTCGCACGTTTTTTCTTCTGCTATTGCATTAACCGAAAAATTTCCTAAGACGCTAAATATAATATAACTTAAATTGAGGCCCATCTAGTTGGGCTAGGCTTTGTGTTCTTTTCTCCTTTGAACCCACAATCAGAAAACCGTATAACCCTCCCCAACTTCTTTTAACGTTACCCCATATTCTGAAAAATACATCACGCATGAAACCCTAGATCAAAAAGTGGCGACACCTAGTTTTTTTTTCTTTTCCATTCGACAACAAGGCAAGGTAACGAGAAGCTGTGTGACCATGTGTGGAGAATAGAAGCCGGTCGAGGGTGTTGTTGCTGCCGTGGGTCCTCAAGGTTCAATGGGTGGTTGTGGGTGTTTGCCGTGATCGTGGATGGTTGTTCGAATCTGCGGTCTTGGGTGCTAGGATTGAAGATGGGACTGTGTTGGTCTAGGGCCTGGCCGTGGTCTTGGACCTTCGTTTCTTCTCTCGTTCACGTATCTATGGTTTGTCTCCCAACTTTGTTTCCATGTTTGATATTCTTGTTTTGTGTCGTGGGTTAACCATTTGATCATGCTTGCTATTCGACTAAGACAACCACATAAAATCATAAGTCTTGGCACATGAAATCATAACTAGGTAACCATATTATTTGACCAATCAATAAATCTGATTTTGGACCTTTTATATTCGACCCATATGTGATATTAATAACGAGTTAGATGAACCTTGAAACGGGTATGTATAAAATTCATAAGCCGGAAAATATAAATTTTGGGCATGTTAAGATGCTATTAAAACAGGTCATATGGATTTCATGGGTCATGGGTGCGTTTGGGAAGGTAAAACATGTGATAATAATGGTTTTATTGAACCCTAAAACTGGACAGCATCATATGTCGAATTTGTGTGTGTTATAGATCGAATTTCATAAGTGCAATAATCTATGTTTTTTCTGGAAAAGTTTATTTTATGTCTTCGTTAAGTTTTCCAAGTGGTTTGGTCGAATTTGGAGTTGTCTAAGTCATATTTTTGAATTTTACAAGATCAAGTGTCAAAGATGAGAAAACGGGTCTGAAATTTAGTTGGATTGTTTGATTTTTCATTTTCAAACCATAATGAATTAGGAGCTCTCCTTTTACAGGAGTGACATTTAGGTTATAAATGAATTTCTGGGAGTTTTGGGAATTTTTCTAAGGTGTCTAAACAGGTCCAATAAGCGTAAACTTTTAAGGTGTATTTTCTGACCACTTTCTGGGCAGGTCTGGACTTATGATTTTCCATAGGCCATTTGACCTGGAAATAAAATTCCCCAATTTTTGGAGAGTCTTTTAACTCATATGGGAACCCCTGGGAATTTCCTTGATTTTATTTTAGCTAAGTAAGTATTTTATAAAAAATCGCTAAATTCTGGTCCAGATATGAAGTTAAGAAAATGAAAGATAAAAAGATTATATCAATAAGTAAAACACTTATACATGCATAAGAAGCTTATAAAATGAGTATATAAGTAATATATGATATCAATTCGTGTAGATTCGTTGACGAAGATACGACGTTGCTTTCCGGTGTTACTTTTCCGTTTGTTTTCATTACGTTGCTAAGGTACAGATATTCTGACCTTGTCTCTAAGGTTTCTCATGATTCGTTTACATCTTTCGATATTAGATTTGAACTGTGATACCTTTCTCTGAGCCTTCTTGTTAGGGCTTTCCTATAACTTTGCTATGCTCCCTTTGATTGGATCTCCTATGTGAATTGTTTGATTTTGAACCTTTGATTATGAACCTTCAGATTATGAGCCTTTGATATGAACCTGTGATATGAACCTCTGATATGAACTTATGATATGGACTCTGATATAAACCTTTGACATTTGAACCTTTGATATGAACCCTCATGTTATGACTTTGCTTTGACCCTTCAGTTTGATACCCGAGCCAAATATGTTTCCCTAGCCATGAAGGTAACATGGCCGGGTCATTGATGCACCAATCGCATGACTCTAGTGTGGTTGAGTGATGTTCCACACCGTCCCTTTCTGTTATCTGATTATGAGCTCGATATATATTGGATGGCCACTATCTGTCTCGGCGCCTGGATGCATCCTAGATTTTTATGTTATCGATATGTTGTGATATGATTTGTCCGGTGAATGATGTCGTGTGCAATAGGCGTCTTCACAACTGGGAGCTACCTACTCCATTGGTTACCTGAGGTCTCTCCTCCTATTATATATGGTATTCGAGGTCACCCTCCGAATACAATGGTTACTTATGATATGATATGATATGATATGTTTCGGGCTCGTGGTAGATTTCTGACAACCCTTACACTTTTGATATACCTATATTGAACCCCTGTATTTTCCAATACACCATACTCTGTATTATCTGATTTCATTACTCAAGTACTCTTATATGACTCACCATACTACCAAGATATATATATATATATATATATATATATATATATATATATATATATATATATATATATATATATATATATATATATATATATATATATATATATATATATATATATATATATTCTATTGCTTTGATCTGTCACACTCTCATTCCGTTGCTTCAGACTATGGTTCCATTCATGTACCGGGTTATTATATGTTTATTAGATATGTAAAATTCATCAAGTTCATTAAATGTAACTTTAATCTAACTTATAAGTAATTATAAAACCTAGGGTGCAAGATTAATTGAAATTAAAGCACTTACGTCTAAATATTATGTCGCACGCTTTTTCTTCGCTATTGCATTAACCGAAAAATTTCCTAAGACGCTAAATATAATATAACTTAAATTGAGGCCCATCTAGTTGGGCTAGGCTTTGTGTTCTTTTCTCCTTTGAACCCACAATCAGAAAACCGTATAACCCTCCCCAACTTCTTTTAACGTTACCCCATATTCTGAAAAATACATCACGCATGAAACCCTAGATCAAAAAGTGACGGCACCTAGTTTTTTTTTCTTTTCCATTCGACAACAAGGCAAGGTAACGAGAAGATGTGTGACCATGTGTGGAGAATAGAAGCTGCTGGTCGAGGGTGTTGTTGCTGCTGTCGTGGGTCCTCAAGGTTCAATGGGTGGTTGTGGGTGTTTGTTGTGATCGTGGATGGTTGTTCGAATCGCTGGTCTTGGGTGCTAGGATTGAAGATGGGACTGTGTTGGTCTAGGGCCTGGCCGTGGTCTTGGACCTTCGTTTCTTCTCTCTTTCATGTATCTATGGTTTGTCTCCCAACTTTGTTTCCATGTTTGATATTCTTGTTTTGTGTCGTGGGTTAACCATTTGATCATGCTTGATATTCGACTAAGACAACCACATAAAATCATAAGTCTTGGCACATGAAATCATAACTAGGTAACCATATTATTTGGCCAATCAATAAATCTGATTTTGGACCTTTTATATTCGACCCATATGTGATATTAATAACGAGTTAGATGAACCTTGAAACGGGTATGTATAAAATTCATAAGCCGGAAAATATAAATTTTGGGCATGTTAAGATGCTATTAAAACAGGTCATATGGATTTCATGGGTCATGGGTGCGTTTGGGAAGGTAAAACATGTGATAATAATGGTTTTATTGAACCCTAAAACTGGACAGCATCATATGTCGAATTTGTGTGTGTTATAGATCGAATTTCATAAGTGCAATAATCTATGTTTTTTCTGGAAAAGTTTATTTTATGTCTTCGTTAAGTTTTCCAAGTGGTTTGGTCGAATTTGGAGTTGTCTAAGTCATATTTTTGAATTTTACAAGATCAAGTGTCAAAGATGAGAAAACGGGTCTGAAATTTAGTTGGATTGTTTGATTTTTCATTTTCAAACCATAATGAATTAGGAGCTCTCCTTTTACAGGAGTGACATTTAGGTTATAAATGAATTTCTGGGAGTTTTGGGAATTTTTCTAAGGTGTCTAAACAGGTCCAATAAGCGTAAACTTTTAAGGTGTATTTTCTGACCACTTTCTGGGCAGGTCTGGACTTATGATTTTTCATAGGCCATTTGACCTGGAAATAAAATTCTCCAATTTTTGGAGAGTCTTTTAACTCATATGGGAACCCCTGGGAATTTCCTTGATTTTTTTTTAGCTAAGTAAGTATTTTATAAAAATCGCTAAATTCTGGTCCAGATATGAAGTTAAGAAAATGAAAGATAAAAAGATTATATCAATAAGTAAAACACTTATACATGCATAAGAAGCTTATAAAATGAGTATATAAGTAATATATGATATCAATTCGTGTAGATTCGTTGACGAAGATACGACGTTGCTTTCTGGTGTTACTTTTCCGTTTGTTTTCAATACGTTGCTAAGGTACGATATTCTCGACCTTGTCTCTAAGGTTTCTCATGATTCGTTTACATCTTTCGATATTAGATTTGAACTGTGATACCTTTCTCTGAGCCTTCTTGTTAGGGCTTTCCTATAACTTTGCTATGCTCCCTTTGATTGGATCTCCTATGTGAATTGTTTGATTTTGAACCTTTGATTATGAACCTTCAGATTATAAGCCTTTGATATGAACCTCGTGATATGAACCTCGATATGAACTTATGATATGGACTCTGATATAAACCTTTGACATTTGAACCTTTGATATGAACCCTCATGTTATGACTTTGCTTTGACCCTTCAGTTTGATACCCGAGCCAAATATGTTTCCCTAGTCGTGAAGGTAACATGGCCGTGTCATTGATGCACCAATGGCATGACTCTAGTGTGGTTGAGTTATGTTCCACACCGCCCCTTTCATTATCGATTATGAGCTCGATATATATTGTATGGCCACTATTTGTCTGCAGGGACGTATGGATGCATCCTAGATTTTTATGTTATCGATATGTTGTGATATGATTTGTCCGGTGAATGATGTCGTGTGCAATAGGCGTCTTCACAACTGGAGCTACCTACTCCGTTGGTTACTGAGGTCTCTCCTCCTATTATATATGGTATTCGAGGTCACCCTCCGAATACAATGGTTACTTATGATATGATATGATATGATATGTTTCGGGCTCGTGGTAGATTTCTGACAACCCTTACACTTTTGATATACCTATATTGAACCCCTGTATTTTCCAATACACCATACTCTGTATTATCTGCTCATTACTCAAGTACTCTTATATGACTCACCATACTACCAAGATATATATATATATATATATATATATATATATATATATATATATATATATATATATATATATATATATATATATATATATATATATATATATATATATATATATATATATATTCTATTGCTTTGATCTGTCACACTCTCATTCCGTTGCTTCAGACTATGGTTCCATTCATGTACCGGGTTATTATATGTTTATTAGATTTGATTATGCTATTCATGTTTTATATGACTACTGATTAATATACGGTTATCTGATTTACCTGCTGTCATCTGTTTATATGTGATCTCACTGTTATGTGACCCTCTGAATGCCTGGTGACCATGCTAGTGTGTAATCGATAGTTTTTTCTGTTTATCATGTATACTTCGTTGCTTAATCTCGTGGACTATGACTATTCTGTTGTATCCTTATCTCGCTATTGTTGACCTGCCATGTTTACATTTCTGTCTATGCTACGGTTTGATTGGGTAAATGGTTCAACTTGTGACGTCTGGCTTGTTAATTTGTTTAGTTGCCCTGCTATGTCTTTAATTCATTTAATTATATCGTTTATATTGTATTCCTACTTATTACGTGTGACTGCCAGGTATTGAATGCTGTTAGCACTTCCGCTGTTATGATACTGGTTATGTCTTCAACTAAGGGTTTTGATCTGTGTGAATTGTCATGCTCACTTATTAATTAATTGCTTCCGCTTTCCTATAGATATCTGTTTGGCTTGTATGTCTTCTGATTTCCTGAATTGATTGTATGACATATATGTTGTGTTGATGCGACGCCTGCTATGTTTGCTTATGTTTCAGTTCTTGTATGTCTGGTTTGTATGTGCTTGTTATATGTCATCGATGCTTTGCTTTGCTTCGTTCTCCTTGTTATCTGTGCTTTAGATATCTATATAATTGTGTTCTCGCAGATCTTCATTGACTCATTGTTCTCATTTCGTTGCGACTTTGTTATCCGTTCCCTTTGTTTCATTTTGCATTTCAGATTTTATTTAGCTTTCGTTTTGAGATATCTGTTCACTGGGCTTTTTAAGCTCAGCCGCATTTCTTTCTGCGGCGGTTTTAGGTTTGAAGATGGGCTTCGATGGGCTGAGAGTTAGAGTATCTGAGTGGACCAACCCTAGCACCTTATTACTTTGGGACTTATTTTGAACAACTTTTGTTTTGGGATTTTAATTCATTCTGGATATTGTATTTTCTTGTCAGTCAATTGTGTGTATGTATTGATACTTCATTTTTAAGGTTTCCGTTTGTAAAGATTTCATTTGTATGTTCTGATATGACACCAGAATGTGACACTTCTACCCTTGTCGGGTTGGGGTGTTACAGCTCTACTGTGGTAGCACTAGAGATCTTTACCCTGTCACTCAGCCTTCAACCATTCCACATGCATTTCTCGCGATCAAGATATCGTGGCATCAATGACTTGAACATCCAGGAAGTGAAGTATTACATCGTGTCCTTTCAAGTAGTTCTATTTCATGTAATAAAGGGAAGTCTCAGAACACCCCAACCCGACAAGGGTCCGAATGTCACATTATGAAGTCATATAAGAACATACTAATAAAATTTTGAAAGCGGAAGTCTTATAAAATAAAATACCAAGTCATATAAACGAATGACTTACAAGGAAAAATACAAATCCAACATGTAAAAAAAATGTGATATCAAAACAATGATCTTCAAAAAGAGTCCAATAAGATAGGGAAACTAGGGTCGGTTCACTCAAATGCTCCTACTCTCAGCCATCAAACCTAGCATCCTACTAGGTACCTGCCGCATGTAAAAGAAAGTGCGGCTAAGCTTAAAAATCCCAGTGAATAGATATGACAAAATAAAAACTAAACAAAATAAAGATATGAAGGGAATCAAAGAAAACTGATATCAAGGTCATAGCAATGAACAAAATGAGTCAATGAGAAACCTGCATAACACAATATTAATAGATAACCAAAAGAACATAAATCAAGAGAGACCAAAGCAAAGCAGCGCATCAGCTAACATACATAAGTACACATAAAATAATCAAACATATAAATACTGGACATAAATGAATACGAATTGATAAACAAAGATCATAAGCACAACAAGTAACCAAACAAAGGTACAAGCATAGCAAGTGTATCAACTAAACATAAATATGGCCACACAATTAAATCGATAATCGGAATACATATAAGCCAAACTGAATTCTATAAGCAGGCGGATGCAACTAAATTGAATGTAAGCATGGCAATCACACAAGTCGATAACCCACGCTTAATAAACAGAACAAGTATCATAACCAGCGGAAATACTAACAGCAGTATAAGCATGATAGTCACATGTATCAGGTAGAAATACTAAACAAATATCATAATTGAATGAATTAACTAGACAAGAATATAGCATGGCAAACTAAACAAATCAACTAGACAGATAACATAAGTCGAACCATATTCCTTCATTAACCAAGAGCATGAATAGAAGTGTAAACATGACAGATCAACAAGTCGGGTAAACATCAATTAGTAAGCCAAACCAATATCTTAAGCAACGAAAAAATACCAACCAAAAGTATAAGAAAGGTAGTCGCAAATAGCAAATAGGAATACTAAATGATAATCATAGCCCACAAAAATAACTGAATGAGGTATAACATGGTAAATGGATGAGTCAAATAATTACATACTATCATGGCAAATAGGTAAATCAATTAGACATGTAATAGCATGGCAAAGTGATAGTCACATATTAATCATATAATAGCAAGGTAAACGGATGAGTCAAATAATTACATACTAGCATGGCAAACGGGTGAATCAATTAGTCACATAATATCATGGTAAACAGATAGTCACATATTAATCATATAATAGCAGGGTAAACAGATGAAGTGGAAATCTGAAGTATAAGCTTGGTAGTCAACAGAAATGGAATGAGAGTATGACAATTCAATGAAATGGAGTATAGTATGGTAGTCGGTTGAATCACATAAGGATAATGAATGAATGAGTAATCGACGGAAAACTAAAAATGAGAAATATAGGATATGGTGCATTGTGGAACAACATGAGGCATAACAAGGATAAAAGGTCATGGAAGGAAAATATTAGTAATCTACCACGAGCCCAAACAAACATATCATATCATAAGTAACCAATGGAGTAGCTAACTCCCAAAATGTGAAAGACGTGTATTGCACACAACATCAATCACCAAAACAAATGAATCATGTCATATCATATCAAGAACAAATCTAGGATGCATCCATACGCCCCTGCAAAAATATTTGTGGCCAAATATATATAATAATCTTGAGCTCTTAATATATATAATGAAAGGGACGGGATGGTTCATCACTCGACCACCTGGACATGCCATTGGTGCATCAATGACATAGCCATGTTACCTTCATGGCTAGGGAAAATGGCTCGGGTATTAAACTGAAGGGTCAAAAGGTAATATAACGCCCTAAAATTTATGGTCGACATTTTTATTTTATTTCGTATATCACCTAAATAATTATATAACATTTAGAAACTATATATTAAAAAAATAAAGTACGTAATATATAAATGTAACCTTACCTTTTTATTAATCGACATTCATTTATTCTCAAATGTTCGCGTTTCCTTGATACTTTTGGAACCCAAATTATTTTCGTTTGTACCCGACTAACGACACTCCTTATTATTATTAATCTCGGAATCCAAAAATTTCATACACACATACACGTTTATATATTCTTGGACCTAAACGCATCTATTTCTCCTTATCGTTGGACTAACAGTTTTGGTGAAAGGCCCAAATGAACTATTTTGTTTTAACCCATGACCATTTGAGCCCATGCCTGCTACTTAATTCAAATATCGATCCACGTATCCTTCTTTTCATATCCATAAGTCATTCTTTGGAAAACCCTAAACCTAAGACTGCCGTCATTTCTTCTCCACCACCGAAAACCATAGCAACCGATCCATTGTTCGTTTTGTGCTCGTGATCAAGAAGAAGAGGAAGAGCAACGTTCATTTTAATGAGGTGTTTGGCGGAACCGTATCGCTTCTAATTCATCGCCTTCGGGTTATATCGCGTAATAACCTTATCATTTCTGTTTCCATCATTTGTATTTAGCATGCTATGTAAAATAATAATTGCCTTTTCGAGTTTCGATTTCTCGACGCTTATATATACGTGATGTGGAGTCGAGAGAGTATGAGTCTTGGAGTCTTGATATGTCGGTCTCGGTAGGTCACGTGTGTTTGTAGCTTCTTTTGGGTCTTTCGACATATGCGGTCATACACGTTTGCTTTTGTTCATTTAAAACATCCATATGATCTCTATTATATGCTTTAAAATCTGGATATAAACATAAGAAATAAAGGAATGGGGCAGGCATGTTTATTGACGTGGTTAAGTTTGGTGATGCTTGCGTCTTATATGTGATTTGTACGTGCATGGATGAGCTTGTGTGTGTATTGTATGTTGTACTAAAACCTGGTGGAGGTATGTATTAATCGGATCCAAGAAAAGGATAGGCGTTGGATTAGTTGGTGTCGACATGGGGTTGTTTAGCGCATACAAGTCGATTTGTGCGGCGTTCGTGTGAGTATAATCATGCCGGATCAGTTCAAGTAAAATAAATATGGAACCTTATACGTTATGTGATTAAGCAGATATATATGTGTGAACAGGTCTCATGTGTGATCAGAATGTGAATGTCAAAGCTTGGAAGCTAGCTTTCAACCAAAGTGTTCTCAACTTAATACCACATGCGTGATATCTAAAATATGACTAAATGGGCATGTACTAATAGATCTAATAATGTATGTGTTAACTAGTAATTTATGTTGCATTGTTTGTGTGTGTCAAAGTTAGGTACTGTTTATAAGCCTACTCATGAATTTCGAGTATAAAAGTTTGAGTGGGAAGCGAGCTAACAAGGGTTAATATATACATCATATGATCTTCTATCACACATGTGTTCTTAATTAAACAATGAGGGTAAATGGAATTCTTATTTGTGTTATACGTGAGTTTCATGTACATAGGATTAAAGCTTTGCATGCTAAAAGAGTAAAACAAATAGTGTCTAAACAATTTAATATGGGTTAAATTCATAAGCATTTGTGAACCAAGTTGAATCATGTGTGTCGAGGGGGTTGTGTGATACGTATGGTTTAGGCGTTGCATGCATGAAGTAGTGATCGCTCTAGCGTCGTTAAACATTGGTTGTTTCACATATGTCTTCCTTTATTCTTGGGGTTGGGTTGAGTCTCGGTATTA
This sequence comes from Chrysanthemum makinoi, assembly GCA_910596185.1. Lineage (NCBI taxonomy): Eukaryota > Viridiplantae > Streptophyta > Magnoliopsida > Asterales > Asteraceae > Chrysanthemum > Chrysanthemum makinoi. The sequence goes on from OU343217.1 coordinate 9,006,194, forward strand.
TTTATTTCGTGTGTGGCCTTGAGGTTTCCTTGTCTCTTATTTGATTCATCTTCATTCTAATTTGACCTATTATTATCTGACACGCATTTAAATCTATGTTTTGAATATATATATATATAATTAAGACCTTAACCTTGTTAATATAATGAATTAACAAATGACAATAAAAACAAATAATCTATTACGTCATTAAACATTAAATTTACTCCTATGTGATAAATGACTATTAATTCAGGAAGACCATTGAAGAAGGAGTGACTCGTATTCCTTTGTGATCATTCATTTGTTTGCTCCCATTTCGTTAAGGTACAAATATTCTGACCTTATCTCTTAAGGTTTCTCATGATTCGTACACATCTTTTGATACTTAGCTTCGTATGATGCTTTTGCTCTGAGCATTTCCTTTATGGCTTCCTATATGATCTTTGACTTATGCTTTGTTAAACTTTTCTATGCACCCTTAGATTTGTGAACCTTTGATATGAACCTTTGGCATTTGGACTTTGATATGAATTAGACATTTGACTTTAGTTTGACTTCCTTTGATCATTCAGTTTGATACCCTAGCCAATTTGTTTCCTAGCCATGAATGTAACATGGTCGTGTCATTGATGTACCAATGGCATGATTCTAGTGTAGTTGAGTGATGTTTCACACCGTCCCTTTGTTTTATATATGATTATGAGCTCAAGAAAGATATGTTTAGCCACTATGATTTGTTTGCAGGGGCGTATGGATGCATCCTAGATTTGTTTTGTATTGATATTGCTACATCTGGTTTGGTGATTGATGTTGTGTGCAATACACGCCCTTCACCTTTCGAGCTAGCTATTCCATGGTTACTATGATATGATATGGTTTGATTGGTATGGGCTCGTGGTAGATTTCTGACGTTCTTATTCATTCGTTGCTATACCATACTTTGTCCAGTTCCCCATTTGCTGGTACATTCACTCAAGATCCTTATGTGATTCATCCGACTACCATATTATATTCCAGTTCATTTGATTTACTATACTCTCCCTCAATTTTGGATGGCTGCCAAGCTTATATGTCATATTTCCACTTTACCCGTTTATCAGTACTATTATATGAATATTCTATTCATCCGTTACCTATTGATATATGATTATGTGATTTATCTGTTTACCATGCTAATAAGTGATTATCTGATTTATCTGTTATCATGCTATTATGTGACTATTTGATTTACCCGCTTGTGTGCTAGTTTGTAATTAATTGACATATTCGTTTACCATGTTATACCTTAGTTCAATTACTTCCGTGGGCTATGTTTATCGATTAGTATTCTTATATGCTATTTGTGACTACCATGCTTGCACTTCTGGTTGGTATTTTTCCGTTGCTTATGATATTGGTTCGGCATAGAAATGAATGCTAACCGACTTATTGATCTCGCAATGCTTACACTTCGCTCATGCTACCATTTAATGATGGAATTTGGTTCAACTTATGTTATCTGTTTAGGTGACTCGTTTAGTTTGCCATGCTATATTCTTGTTTAGTTACTTCATTTAATTATGATGTTGACGGCATTCTTACCGGTACATAGGATTAACATACTTATACTTTTGTTGATATTTCTGCTTGTTGGGATATTTGTTCTATTTAATAATTGTTGATTATCTGACTTGTGTGATTGCCATTCTTACATCCTATTCAGTTGCTTCCACCGCTTATAGAATTCAAATTTTAGCTTATATCCGATTATCGATATGTTGTTTTGCCATATTTATGTTTAGATGATCCGCTGGTTGATATGATTGTTCACTGTTTGGTTACTAGTTTTGATTATGATATTGTTCATCAACTCTTGTATGCTTATGTTCCGATACTTGTATGTTTGGTTATTCATATGTGCTTATATTTGTTCAATGATTCGGGCCGCTTTGCTTTGCTTAGTTTTTTTTTTTCTTTTTCCGTTATGTTAATATTGTGTTCTGCAGGTTCCTCATTGACTCATGAACTCATTGTGCTCGTTCGCTACGATTTTGTTATCAGTCTCCTTTGTTTCGTTTTGTATTTTTGATTATGTTTAGCTTTTGTTTGGTTATAACTATTCACTAGGCTTTTTAAGCTCAACCGCATTTCTTTTCCATGCGGCAGGTACCAAGTGGGATGCTGGGCTTTGATGGGCTGAGGGTAGGAGCATTTGAGTGAACCGACCCTAGTTTCCTTAATTGTTTTTGGATTCTTTAGGAAGAGCATTCGTTTTAATATTTCGTATCTTTTAAACATATTGGATTATGTATTTTCCTTTGTAAGTCATTCGTTTATATGACTTGGTATTTTATTTTATAAGACTTCCGCTTGTAAAATTTTATTAGTATGTTCTCATATGACTCCATAATGTGACATTCGAACCCTTTTCGAGTTGGGGTGTTAAGGTAAGGTCAAAGTTGGGCAAATGTTTAAGTCATCAGAATAGCATAATCAAGTGTTCATAATAAAAGGTTCATAGCAAAGGTTCATAGTAAAGGGTCAATTCAAAGGTTCAAATAAAATAGTTCAAGGTTCACAATCAAGATAGCTAAAGATCAAAAGATGTATAAGAGGTCATTAGAAGCTTCAAGATAAAGGTCAAAATATCTTTACCTTAACGCCAATGAAAGGAAAGCAAACGATGAATGAACATGAAGACACAATGTCACGTCTTCTTCAATGAATCTACACGGATTACGGTTCGCATATCATTTATATATTCATATCGAAAGTTATTCTTAGATTTATTGGCCATATACTTATTGTTAGGCTTGTATTACATATTAGGTTTTAAACCTCAATTTTGGACCCGTATTGGACGAATTTTCATGACTATTAACTGAACTCAAATAAATTTAGGAAAATTCCCAGGTGTTCCCTTATTAGTTACGTTACTTCATGAAATTTTAGGGATTTTATTACTGACCTAAAGTATGGATTAGAAATTAATCTTTCCAGACTTGTCCAGAAAGTACACGGAAACAGAAACTCCAAAAGTTTGAACATGACACAACCATTTCCACAACTCCAAAAATTCAACAAAAATTCTCAGGGTCACACATATCCTAAATATCAATACTAAAGAAGGAGAGGTCAAAACTTCTTATGGTTTGCTCATGATAAATAAAATACCACGACTCAAAAAGTTACTCAGCTTGTCCCAGATTCGACACTTTAACTGGTAAAATATAAAAATCATAGTTCCAGGTCTCCAAATGTTACAAAACTTATATTTTCAGAAAGAACACATAAGGTACTTACATTTAGACTCAAGAATCATGCAAAAATATGTAAGTATCATCAAAATACACCTGAATGAATGTGACACAATTTCTGGACACCCTAACATGCCAAATATCCCACATAACAAACAAGTCCTAAATCATAAATCCACCGATCCATATTTCACCAAACTTCAAATAACTCATGTTTAGGTCATAATATCATTAAAAATTCATTAGATATAGCCATTCATACATAGGATTACAAGAAAGATCATTTAAGGCAAAACAACATCATAATTACAAGGAATTCCATAGTTACAAGCCCTAATTCATATCACCTTGATAATCATCTACCTCTATTTCATATAAACATGTCAAAACCATAATTACATGTGTTCCAATCTTTTTAATCATGAAAACATTCATGTCCATCAATAACACCTTAGCAAGACATGGCATAACAAACATTCATGATTTTATAATTACCATGAACACATCAAGTCATGCATATCAAGTTCCTAATCCATATAGTTGCATGGTTACCCTATCCGGTTCATCCAAACAAGGTAGCAAACACATCAAGACCATCATTATACATGTTCCAAATCCTTAAACATCACCATTATTCATATTCATTGTATAACATATTAATAAGACATTACAAAGCAAATCATGCATATAATCCTTTACATAAATCATAAAATGCCACAAGTTAATAATCAAATTAAGTGCTAACAAAACATGCATAATCTCATCACTTCAATCACTAATCATGTTCATATAACTCATATCACATAGCATGAAATCAACACATACCAAACACTCACTTGGTTACAAGAAATCACCAAAAACCTTAACTTCAAGTAAAATACGGTTTTAGGATAATCTAACCCTCACTTTACGAATTTTTAATCCATATCAAGACTTCAATTCAGAGGCTATAATAATTTACACAAGTACCTATATGTGTTGTGAGCATACATAAATTTTCCTAGAATTATTACCAAGTACAAACATCATTCCAAAAATCGTTTATCTAAACATGTCCAGAAAATGTACTGCACAAACACCCGAAAGTTTACATCTAATAGGCCTATCAAAACAATTCATAAAAATTAATGAGAATTCCAGAAGGTCACACGTATCTTAGAAATAACACCTATAGAAGGGCATGTCATAAATCCTTATAGATTTTTACATGAAAAATCGTGGAACCTGGTTGAATTTAAGGTCTCAAAACTCAGCTTTAACACATGATCCCATAAAATTCAAAAACATGATCAATACAACTCTAATTCACTCCAAACAAAATTTGGAAAACTTAACTAAAACATTAAAATAAGTTTTCATGCGAAAACTCAGGAAAAAAAACCTTACGGAACTCGAGCTATAACGCACACATCTTCAGCTTACAAAGCTGTCCCGAACCAAAACCCACCCAAACAAAACTCTAAATGATTTCTTGACCCCGTTTAACCATAATTCGATTTTTGTATACTATTTGAGGGTTCCGAAAACATCTTTTAATCATCCTTTTACATGCCTAATCATGTTACCATTGTTTCAATTTCGGTTTTTATGTTATTACACATATATTATTGGAATTAAAACATAATGAACAAGGGTTTAGGGATACCACAAGAACACCGAAAACAAGGGATGAAGAACACCCGACTATCACCAATGAAACACTGAATTCACCTTCTTGATCTTCAAATCAAAATTTTTTGGGTAGCCTAGGGTTTTCTTTTTTTTTCTATCAATTGGAGAGGGAAAAAAAAGGGAGGGCCGAATGTTTTTGTTAGAGTTTAGGGATAAAATGATAATCGGTATTATGAAAAAAAAATTGAATCCGGTTATAAAAAGAATACCTTCTATATATTTATGGATGCCCAATCATGTTTTAATTAAATTGCAAGTAAAGAGGGGGGGGGGGCGAAATTTGAGTTTATCTCTTCATTTTATTATTATTATTGTTTTATTTATTTAGTAAATACAAATGTATATTAATTAAATAAAGTGTAAGCACAAAATAAATATTCAAAAATATTAATTTGTCATAACTTATATAATTTATCATATAGTTTCTAATTTTGCATAATAATTATAATGTTTATATTATTATCGTTTGCGAAACGAATATTACGAATTCGAATTTGCGGGTTTTACAAAGTCTCCCGTTCTTTATCATGCTTGTCTGCTTAGGAAACACGTGAAACTTCCATTTGTTAGTTCTAATAGTTTGGTTCAGTCTTCATTTGATATTGTACACACGGAGTTGTGGATTTCCCCAATTCCAAGTCTTTCTGGTTTCAAATACTATGTCTTATTTTTGGATCATTATTCTCAATATGTTTGGGTTTATCATTTAGTTAATAAATATGATGTTTTGTCAAAATTTGTGTTGTTTCGTACCTTTGTTCGCACTCAATCGAGTCTTTTCATTGTCACCATGGTGGGGAATTTGACAACCACGCTTTTTATAAGATATTTGCTGAAAATGGGATTCAATTTCGATTTTCTTGTCCCCGTACCTCTAAAAAAATGAGAATTCTGAAAGGATGATTCGAACTATCAATAACCTTATATGTACATTATTATTTCAGGATCCCCTCCCAATTATTGGACTGAGGCTCTTAATATGGCTGTTTATCTATTAAATATTTTACCCTCACGTGCAATTGACAATGAAGTCCCATTTACTTGCCTTTTGGATCAAAACCGACTATAGCCATCTACGTATTTTTTGGTGTTTTTGTTATCCTCACCTTGATACTAATAACAAACCGGGCGCTCGGGCGACACCTTCCATTTTCTTAGGTCATGCCACAAATCATCGTGATTATCGTTGTTTAGATTTAAACACAAATAAAACTATTTTTTCATGCCATGTTACGTTTGATGGGACCGTTTTTCCGTTTGGATCTATGACACCTACCGGTCCTCAACCTGTTAACCCTCCCACCACTCCAACATGTTATGATTTCTTGGATGACTTATTTAATGCCATTTCCAACATTATAAGATCGTCTCCCACCACTTCACCTACTTCACCCAATGTTCAACCTAATCCTTAAGTTGTCCCTACTAATCGCCTCCTACATTCAATGAGCCTAATGAGCCTCTTAGCTCACCTTTACCACCAAATTTACCAATACAACAATCTCCCAATACTTCCATTTCCATACCATCACAACCGGCTTCTGTTTCCATTTCCCCATACCAACCAACCCAACCTGTAAACCCGAACCCGGTTTCGATTCACCCCATGGTCACATGTTATCGTGTCAGGACTAATTGTCCCACTCAGTGTTCTAATCTTCATGTGTCTTCTGTTTCTTTGTTACCGAAGTCATATACAGCTGCGTTTAATGATCCAAATTGGCAAAATGCTATGTGTGATGAGCATGGTGCACTTATTAAAAATAAAACTTGGACTCTTGTACCTAGACCCGCGGATGCCAATATTGTTCGATGTATGTGGTTGTTTTGTTACAAGTATTTAGCAGATGGTACCCTTAGTCACTACAAGGCTTGTCTTGTTGCGAATGGCAACACTCAGATAGATAGAGGGTGTGGATGTTGATGAGACCTTTAGTCGTTGTTAAACCCGCACTATTCGGACAGTTCTTAGTTTGGCTATTTCTCGACATTGGCGGTTCATCACTAGATGTCAAAAATGCCTTTCTACATGGTGATTTGGCAAAGACAGTTTATATGCATCACCGCCTGGTTTCATGATCTTGTTCATCCTGATTATGTATGTTTATTGAAGCGGTCTCTCTATAGTCTTAAGCAGGATCCTCGGGCTTGGTTTAAGCGGTTTGCTACTTTTATCACTCGGGTTGGGTTTAGCCATAGTCGTTGTGGCTCATCACTATTTATTTATAGACTTGGGATGGACACTGCTTATTTGTTACTATACGTTGATGATATTGTTCTCACTGCTTCATCTGAGCTTTTGTTATAGCTGATTATTGCTTCCCTTCATCAAGAGTTTTCTATGACGGATCTGGGATCACTTAACTATTTTTTAGGGATCTATGTTTCATGTGATTCTACAGGGATGTTCTTATCTCATCGAAAGTATGCTACTGAGATTCTAGAACAGGCTCATTTGGTTGGTTGAAACTCCAGTAGGACTCCTGTCAATACTAAGTCAAAACTGGGTGATAATGGTTCTCCGGTTTCTGATCCTACGTTATATCGTATTCTTGCTTCTCTCTATAGTATCTCACATTTACTAGGCATAATATTTCTTATGCAAAGATAGTAGGTTTGTCATTATATGCATGATCCTTGGGAGCCTCATTTCTCGGCTCTTAAGCGGGTTTCGCAGTATGTTCAGGGTACTTTGAACTATGGGTTACGCTTGTTTTCATCATCTACTTACTCATTGGTTGCTTATTTGGATGCTGATTGGGCTGGTTGCCCTATTACTCGGAGATCGACTTCTGGCTATTGTGTTTTTCTTGGAAAAACTTACTCGGTGGTCCTCTTAGCGTCAACCGACGCTTCTCATTCTAATGCAGAGGCAGTATCGTGGTGTTGCCAATGCTGTTTTGAGACCTTGTTGGTTGCGGAACTCTGCTACGTGAGTGCATACGCCCTTGTCTTCTGCTACGCTAGTTTATTGTGATAATGTGAGTGCCGTTTATTGTCTTCTAATCCGGTCCAGCATCAACGCACGAAGCATATAGAGATTGATATTCATTTTGTTCGGGATTTTGTTGCTATTGGTCAAATTAGAGTTCTCCATGTTCCCCAAGTTATCGCAGTATGGATATTTTCACCAAAGGCTAACATTCTGCTTTGTTTGAGGAATTTCGAGTCCGTTTGAGTGTCCGTGTCCTCCCGCCCAACTGTGGGGAGTGTTAGTCGTATTATTATAGCCCTATTAGAGTGTATTTGGTCTATGGCCCATATTTGTATTATTAGGGTTAATACCCTATATATCATGTTATATGGTTGTTTATGAGATACATAAAACACTTTTGATACTATCCTTCTACAGAATCAAGTATCTCTTCAATAACTAGTGTACGATTTCTGTTAGGGTTACAAGTTGGGGGGATAATCATGCCTATATATACTGACCCCTAAAGGATGCAGAGCTCAAGCTTTGCTTTGGGGATCCATCGGCCTACTGCAACCACTTCTAGGAACTGATTGAATGATAATGCCGCCCCCAGCAAGGGTCTAACTTTGCACAAGCGTTTTTATACGTCTAATGAAAGGCCAACCATGACTAAATATGACACGATTCCTAGTTATAGAATTAGTAAAAAAGGGCTAAAAAAACACGAGTAGTCCGTTTTTCTTTGCTAACTACCTGCCATTATTTATGAAAATGCAATAACAATGCTCTAGCTTGCATAGATGAACATACTTGTTCATTTTTCGTGTGTTAGTCATCATACCTTTTTGGGAATCTAGAGTTATTAAATATTCGCTTCGTGTCCGGTTTGGGTCATTTTTTTGACCCACTTTGTTTCTAGCTAAGTTTTCAACCAATTTTGAAGTTAGTGAGTTGTATATCAAGCTCTACTACATGTCCAAATTTGGTTAATCATATACACTGTACATTGTTTCTTTGGCAGCAAATTAAAATACCGATTATTAGGAAAATTAATCACTTTTATAAGCAGTCGTACATGCGAGACAACAAGATGCCAAATACGACTCTCAACATCATCATAACTGAAACCATGGGATAAGCGAGTACCCTTCAGAAGACTCTCATTCATGATTATGTGAATCCCGCTGGAGTCATCTAGAACATCTTGAATTTGCTTCATTTGTTTACTCTCATCATACTGAGAAATATTGAAGTCAACAAACAATGTGGTCAAAGCATGTGAACGAATCCTGGGGCTCAGATGAAACCAGCAGTAAAGACCTCAGTGACTAAGAAGAGGTTGGAGTCAGTTTTGAGGAAACGCCGGTTCTTACTAATTATTGGTAGAAAGATTTGTGGAAATGGCAACGAATTTTAGGTTGAAAGAGATTTTATCATCGTTGCATTAGTCAAAGTCAGGGTGAGTCATTGCTACTAGTTTTTGACATGGTATCAGTCCATCAGAAAAGTTACTAATAAAATCCAACAAGAGTTTTTTTTTTAATTTTATTTATTTATTTATTTTTTGAATGGTTACTGATATAGTAAATCATAACTCAAATTGACCCGATTACCATAAATGGGTCGAAATTGTTAGAACCATTTTACATCGTGAAAACTAAAGCCAAATAAGATTGATTACAAATGGCAGATTCCTGAAAGAAAATTAAACTCACTATAAAAGAAAGAAAAAACCACTCATTGTGTGTTTGTCTGTTATTTTATTAGATTAAAAACCTTAGAAATGAATGGATACTATTCCAGTTGCTTACATTTTGTAAAATGGAATGATGTTTGTGTAATAAAAATGTCGACATAATTCAGAAATGACAATGTTTGTTTCTGTTTTTTGGAACTATATTTTCTGTGAATATATGAAGAATGAGTCAAATGAGTCTGACAGAAATTATGTGGACACCAATTGTAATTCTATCAAGATGAAGAGATAACGAATATGTGGAAGCTATGCCCAATCCATAGGATGGGCTAGAAAATATTCGACAAAGACTTGGTATTGACTATCGTTTACTCTTTGCCATTGACTTGGAAAACTAGAGGGTTTTGTGTATGCATATATACATGATCGTTACCAGTTATATATCATATGATTAATCTTGAGTACGTACATTTGAGTTTTTATGATCAAACGAGCATTAACAATGTGTCCTACTTCCTCCACAAATCTTACTGTTCATATGCACAATTTCACTTGTGTGCTTATGATGCTCGTTTTCGTGTTAGCAAAAACTAGTGCTAATGATTTCAACAAATCAAGAGAAGCAAAAGATTTGCTTGCAACTAATTGGTGGGGAGATAGAAATGCTTCTTCAGATCATTGTACTTGGCCTCATATTAGATGCAGTGAAGAAGGAAGTGTAATTTCAATATACTTTTACGGTGATGATAATGAAGATCTAGGTGATCTGGGAAGTCTTGACTTCGCTTCATTTCCAAACCTTGAGGGTCTTTCTATCAATAACTGCAAGCTTGAAGGAAGCATCCCGGAGCAGATTGGTTTCCTATCAAACTTAACATATCTTTCGCTTTTTAGTAATCATCTCACAGGTACATTTCCTGCTTCGTTTACCAATCTCACCCGTTTGGAATACCTTTATCTTTTTAATAAAAATCTCACAGGTAAATTAACTGTCTCGTTTGCCAATCTCACCCATTTGGAAGACCTTGATCTTTCTAATAACCATCTCACAGGTGTTTCGTTTGCCAATCTCACCAGTTTGAAAAATCTTGATCTTTCTAATAACTATCTCACACGTACAATACCTGTTTCGTTGGCCAATCTCACCTGTTTGGAATACCTTGATCTTTCTAATAACTATCTCACAAGTGTTTCGTTTGCCAATCTCACCCATTTGGAATACCTTGATCTTTCTAATAACAATCTCACGGGTGCTTCGTTTGCCAATCTCACCCATTTGGAAATCCTTAATCTTTATAATAACTATCTCACAGGTAAAATACCTTTCTCGTTCGCCAATCTCACCCGTTTGAAAACCCTTCATCTTTTTAATAACAATATCACAGGTGTTTCGTTAGCCAATCTCACCCTTTTGGAATACCTTGATCTTTCTGATAACTATCTCACAGGTAAAATACCTTTCTCGTTTGCCAATCCCACCCGTTTGAAATCCCTTCATCTTTCTAATAACAATCTCACAGGTAAATTACCTGTTTCGTTGGCCAATCTCACCCGTTTGGAATACCTTGATCTTTCTAATAACTATCTCACAGGTAAAATACCTTTCTGGTTTGCCAATCTCACCCGTTTGAAAACCCTTCATCTTTCTAATAACAATATCACGGGTGTTTCGTTAGCCAATCTCACCCATTTGGAATACCTTGATCTTTCTAATAACTATCTCACAGGTAAAATACCTTTCTCGTTTGCCAATCTCACCCGTTTGAAAACCCTTCATCTTTCTAATAACAATATCACGGGTGTTTCGTTAGCCAATCTCACCCATTTGGAATACCTTGATCTTTCTGATAACTATCTCACAGGTAAAATACCTTTCTCGTTTGCCAATCCCACCCGTTTGAAATCCCTTCATCTTTCAAATAACAGTCTTGCAGGTAAATTACCTGGTTCGTTGGCCAATCTCACCTGTTTGGAATACCTTGAAAATGCAATAACAATTCTATAGCTTGCATAAATGAACAACATATATACTTGTTCATTTGTCTCGTGTTAGTCATCGTACTTCTTTGGGCATCTAGAATTATTTAAATATGGGCTTCATTGCTTCAATTCGTGTCCGGTTTGGGTCATTTTTTGAGAAATTTTGTTTCTAGCTAAGTTTTCAAAGCTTATTGGCAGACTTGTTAATTATAAAGCACAATTCAACCAATTTTTAAGTTATTGAGTTGTGTTCAAGCACTACTATATGTCCAAATTTGCTTAGTCTTACACACTGTAGTGTTTCTTTAGCAGCAGAAGAATCCCTCATGATTCTGTGAATACCACTCGAGTCATCTTGGACATCTTGAATTTGCTTCATGTGTTTACTCTCATAATACCGAGTAATATTGAAGTCAACAAGCAATGTGGTCAAAGCATGTGAACGAATCCTGGGGCTCAGATGAAACCAGCAGTAAAGACCTCAGTGACTAACAAGAGGTTGGAGTCAGTTTTGAGGAAACGCCTGTTCTTACTAATTATTGGTAGAAAGACTTGTGGAAATGGCAACGAATTTTAGGTTGAAAGAGATTTTATCAACATTGCATTAGTCAAAGTTGGGGTGAGTCATTGCTACTAGTTTCTGACATGGTATCAGTCTATCAGAGAAGTTACTAATAAAATCCAACAAGAGTTGGTTACTAATATTGTAAATCATAACTCAAATTGACCCGATTACCGTAAATGGGTCGAAATTGTTAGAACCATTTTACTTAGTGAAAACTAAAGCCAAATAAGATTGATTACAAATCGCAGATTCCTGAAAGAAAATTAAACTCACTATAAAAGAATGAAAAAACCAGTCATTCATTGTGCGTTTTAGAATAAAAAAGTTTAGAAATGAATGGATAGAATTCCAGTTGCTTACATTTTGTAAAGTGGAATGATGTTTGTGTAATAAAAATGTCGAAATATTTCAGAAACGACAATGTTTGTTTCTTTGAATTTACGAAGAAAGAGTCGAAAGAGTTTGACAGAAATTGTGTGGACACCAATTGTAATTCTATCAAGTAGAGGAGATAATGATTATGTGGAAGCTATGCCCAACCCATAGGATGGGTTAGAAATATTTTTGACAAAGACTTGGTATTGACTATCGTTTACTCTTTGCCATTGACTTGAAATATCAGAAGGTTTTGTGCATGCATATATACATGATCGTTGCCGAATATATATCATACAATTAACCTTGATTACTCACTTTTAAATTTTGATGATAAAACAAGCATTAACAATGTATCCTACTTCCTCCAAAAATCTTACTTCTCATATGCAAACTTTCACTTTTGTGCTTATGATGCTCATTATTATGTTAGCAAAAACCAGTGCTAATGATTTCAACAAATCAAGAGAAGCAAAACCTTTGCTTGCAACTAATTGGTGGGGAGACAGTGTTAGTCGATTAGTATAAGGCTTAGGCCTGTTATGTGTTTAGGCCCATATAGTATCCTATATATATTTATCATGTACCAAACATTATATTCATTCAATATACACAAACTTACATCGTATCAACCCTAACCGATCCACTCTTTGCTTCCGCAATTTTTTTCTTCGTTTAGTTTACTGTTTCTCGACCGTTTGTGTTGTCGAGGTGTGTTTTTTGATTGTTTGTCGACCAAGTGTGTTGTCGACGTTGATTGTTTCTTCAACAGTGTTTGGTTCGATTCCCTAAACCCTTAATTTTCTTTGGTCGATTACCCTAATTTTCTTTGGTCGATTACCCAACAATTACCAATGACTAACCATTCTGTTTAACCTCTAGCCTACACCAATGTATACTCTACACCTGTTTTTGTGGACCAATATTTAACCAAAGGCTACTCTACATCAACGATTAAATATTCTCAACCAAGATTCCCTATTAACTTTGTTATCAAAGTTTGTAGACCAAAATTCTGTTCGACTACTAACTTTGTTATCAAAGTTTATTTCTCAACCAAGATTCCCTGTTATTATTTTATTCGCATTATTAATACCAATTTGTTAGCACCACCAATTGACATATTTGTTATCAGTTTCCCATTATGATTGGCACCTATTTAACACACAATGAACTCGAAATCTTACAAGGCCTCTTGGTCAACCTTGGATATAATGGTTTGACTCCCACAGTGAACAATACCTCTCGTGTGCAACATAATATTACTCCTTCGGTGACACAGTCTCACAATATTACTACTCCTATGGCTTTTTATTCGAGTCCACATTATGCTTCTATGTCAATGCTGTTGCTGAGACCTGTTGGTTGCGGAACCTGCTACGTGAGCTGCATACGCCCTTGTCTTCTGCTACGCTAGTTTATTGTGATAATGTGAGTGCCGTTTATTGTCTTCTAATCCGGTCCAGCATCAACGCACGAAGCATATAGAGATTCATATTCATTTTGTTCGGGATTTTGTTGCTATTGGTCAAATTAGAGTTCTCCATGTTCCCCGCGTTATCAGTATGCGGATATTTTCACCAAAGGCTAACATTCTGCTTTGTTTGAGGAATTTCGAGTCCGTTTGAGTGTCCGGTGTCCTCCCGCTCCAACTGCGGGGGGAGTGTTAGTCGTATTATTATAGCCCTATTAGAGTGTATTTGGTCTATGGCCCATATTTGTATTATTAGGGTTAATACCCTATATATCATGTTATATGGTTGTTTATGAGATACATAAAACACTTTTGATACTATCCTTCTACAGAATCAAGTATCTCTTCAATAACTAGTGTACGATTTCTGTTAGGGTTACAAGTTGGGGGGATAATCATGCCTATATATACTGACCCCTAAAGGATGCAGAGCTCAAGCTTTGCTTTGGGGATCCATCGGCCTACTGCAACCACTTCTAGGAACTGATTGAATGATAATGCCGCCCCCAGCAAGGGTCTAACTTTGCACAAGCGTTTTTATACGTCTAATGAAAGGCCAACCATGACTAAATATGACACGATTCCTAGTTATAGAATTAGTAAAAAAGGGCTAAAAAAACACGAGTAGTCCGTTTTTCTTTGCTAACTACCTGCCATTATTTATGAAAATGCAATAACAATGCTCTAGCTTGCATAGATGAACATACTTGTTCATTTTTCGTGTGTTAGTCATCATACCTTTTTGGGAATCTAGAGTTATTAAATATTCGCTTCGTGTCCGGTTTGGGTCATTTTTCTGACCCACTTTGTTTCTAGCTAAGTTTTCAACCAATTTTGAAGTTAGTGAGTTGTATATCAAGCTCTACTATATGTCCAAATTTGCTTAATCATATACACTATACATTGTTTCTTTGGCAGCAAATTAAAATACCGATTATTAGGAAAATTAATCACTTTTATAAGCAGTCGTACATGCGAGACAACAAGATGCCAAATACGACTCTCAACATCATCATAACTGAAACCATGGGATAAGCGAGTACCCTTCAGAAGACTCTCATTCATGATTATGTGAATCCCGCTGGAGTCATCTAGAACATCTTGAATTTGCTTCATTTGTTTACTCTCATCATACTGAGAAATATTGAAGTCAACAAACAATGTGGTCAAAGCATGTGAACGAATCCTGGGGCTCAGATGAAACCAGCAGTAAAGACCTCAGTGACTAAGAAGAGGTTGGAGTCAGTTTTGAGGAAACGCCGGTTCTTACTAATTATTGGTAGAAAGATTTGTGGAAATGGCAACGAATTTTAGGTTGAAAGAGATTTTATCATCGTTGCATTGTTCAAAGTCAGGGTGAGTCATTGCTACTAGTTTTTGACATGGTATCAGTCCATCAGAAAAGTTACTAATAAAATCCAACAAGAGTTTTTTTTTTTTTTTTTTTTTTTTAATTTTTTTTATTTATTTATTTTTTGAATGGTTACTGATATTGTAAATCATAACTCAAATTGACCCGATTACCATAAATGGGTCGAAATTGTTAGAACCATTTTACATCGTGAAAACTAAAGCCAAATAAGATTGATTACAAATGGCAGATTCCTGAAAGAAAATTAAACTCACTATAAAAGAAAGAAAAAACCACTCATTGTGTGTTTGTCTGTTATTTTATTAGATTAAAAACCTTAGAAATGAATGGATACTATTCCAGTTGCTTACATTTTGTAAAATGGAATGATGTTTGTGTAATAAAAATGTCGACATAATTCAGAAATGACAATGTTTGTTTCTGTTTTTTTTTGGAACTATATTTTCTGTGAATATATGAAGAATGAGTCAAATGAGTCTGACAGAAATTATGTGGACACCAATTGTAATTCTATCAAGATGAAGAGATAACGAATATGTGGAAGCTATGCCCAATCCATAGGATGGGCTAGAAAATTTTCGACAAAGACTTGGTATTGACTATCGTTTACTCTTTGCCATTGACTTGGAAAACTAGAGGGTTTTGTGTATGCATATATACATGATCGTTACCAGTTATATATCATATGATTAATCTTGAGTACGTACATTTGAGTTTTTATGATCAAACGAGCATTAACAATGTGTCCTACTTCCTCCACAAATCTTACTGTTGATATGCACAATTTCACTTGTGTGCTTATGATGCTCGTTTTCGTGTTAGCAAAAACTAGTGCTAATGATTTCAACAAATCAAGAGAAGCAAAATCTTTGCTTGCAACTAATTGGTGGGGAGATAGAAATGCTTCTTCAGATCATTGTACTTGGCCTCATATTAGATGCAGTGAAGAAGGAAGTGTAATTTCAATATACTTTTACGGTGATGATAATGAAGATCTAGGTGATCTGGGAAGTCTTGACTTCGCTTCATTTCCAAACCTTGAGGGTCTTTCTATCAATAACTGCAAGCTTGAAGGAAGTATCCCGGAGCAGATTGGTTTGCTATCAAACTTAACATATCTTTCGCTTTTTAGTAATCATCTCACAGGTACATTTCCTGCTTCGTTTACCAATCTCACCCGTTTGGAATACCTTTATCTTTTTAATAAAAATCTCACAGGTAAATTAACTGTCTCGTTTGCCAATCTCACCCATTTGGAAGACCTTGATCTTTCTAATAACCATCTCACAGGTGTTTCGTTTGCCAATCTCACCAGTTTGAAAAATCTTGATCTTTCTAATAACTATCTCATACGTACAATACCTGTTTCATGGCCAATCTCACCTGTTTGGAATACCTTGATCTTTCTAATAACTATCTCACAGGTGTTTCGTTTGCCAATCTCACCCATTTGGAATACCTTGATCTTTCTAATAACAATCTCACGGGTGCTTCGTTTGCCAATCTCACCCATTTGGAAATCCTTAATCTTTATAACAACTATCTCACAGGTAAAATACCTTTCTCGTTAGCCAATCTCACCCGTTTGAAAACCCTTCATCTTTTTAATAACAATATCACAGGTGTTTCGTTAGCCAATCTCACCCTTTTGGAATACCTTGATCTTTCTGATAACTATCTCACAGGTAAAATACCTTTCTCGTTTGCCAATCCCACCCGTTTGAAATCCCTTCATCTTTCTAATAACAATCTCACAGGTAAATTACCTGTTTCGCTGGCCAATCTCACCCGTTTGGAATACCTTGATCTTTCTAATAACTATCTCACAGGTAAAATACCTTTCTGGTTTGCCAATCTCACCCGTTTGAAAACCCTTCATCTTTCTAATAACAATATCACGGGTGTTTCGTTAGCCAATCTCACCCATTTGGAATACCTTGATCTTTCTAATAACTATCTCACAGGTAAAATACCTTTCTCGTTTGCCAATCTCACCCGTTTGAAAACCCTTCATCTTTCTAATAACAATATCACGGGTGTTTCGTTAGCCAATCTCACCCATTTGGAATACCTTGATCTTTCTGATAACTATCTCACAGGTAAAATACCTTTCTCGTTTGCCAATCCCACCCGTTTGAAATCCCTTCATCTTTCAAATAACAGTCTTGCAGGTAAATTACCTGTTTCGTTGGCCAATCTCACCTGTTTGGAATACCTTGAAAATGCAATAACAATTCTATAGCTTGCATAAATGAACAACATATATACTTGTTCATTTGTCTCGTGTTAGTCATCGTACTTCTTTGGGCATCTAGAATTATTTAAATATGGGCTTCATTGCTTCAATTCGTGTCCGGTTTGGGTCATTTTTTGAGAAATTTTGTTTCTAGCTAAGTTTTCAAAGCTTATTGTCAGACTTGTTAATTATAAAGCACAATTCAACCAATTTTTAAGTTATTGAGTTGTGTTCAAGCACTACTATATGTCCAAATTTGCTTAGTCTTACACACTGTAGTGTTTCTTTAGCAGCAGAAGAATCCCTCATGATTCTGTGAATACCACTCGAGTCATCTTGGACATCTTGAATTTGCTTCATGTGTTTACTCTCATAATACCGAGTAATATTGAAGTCAACAAGCAATGTGGTCAAAGCATGTGAACGAATCCTGGGGCTCAGATGAAACCAGCAGTAAAGACCTCAGTGACTAACAAGAGGTTGGAGTCAGTTTTGAGGAAACGCCTGTTCTTACTAATTATTGGTAGAAAGACTTGTGGAAATGGCAACGAATTTTAGGTTGAAAGAGATTTTATCAACATTGCATTAGTCAAAGTTGGGGTGAGTCATTGCTACTAGTTTCTGACATGGTATCAGTCTATCAGAGAAGTTACTAATAAAATCCAACAAGAGTTGGTTACTAATATTGTAAATCATAACTCAAATTGACCCGATTACCGTAAATGGGTCGAAATTGTTAGAACCATTTTACTTAGTGAAAACTAAAGCCAAATAAGATTGATTACAAATCGCAGATTCCTGAAAGAAAATTAAACTCACTATAAAAGAATGAAAAAACCAGTCATTCATTGTGCGTTTTAGAATAAAAAAGTTTAGAAATGAATGGATAGAATTCCAGTTGCTTACATTTTGTAAAGTGGAATGATGTTTGTGTAATAAAAATGTCGAAATATTTCAGAAACGACAATGTTTGTTTCTTTGAATTTACGAAGAAAGAGTCGAAAGAGTTTGACAGAAATTGTGTGGACACCAATTGTAATTCTATCAAGTAGAGGAGATAATGATTATGTGGAAGCTATGCCCAACCCATAGGATGGGTTAGAAATATTTTTGACAAAGACTTGGTATTGACTATCGTTTACTCTTTGCCATTGACTTGAAATATCAGTATGTTTTGTGCATGCATATATACATGATCGTTGCCGAATATATATCATACAATTAACCTTGATTACTCACTTTTAAATTTTGATGATAAAACAAGCATTAACAATGTATCCTACTTCCTCCAAAAATCTTACTTCTCATATGCAAACTTTCACTTTTGTGCTTATGATGCTCATTATTATGTTAGCAAAACCAAAGCTAATGATTTCAACAAATCAAGAGAAGCAAAACCTTTGCTTGCAACTAATTGGTGGGGAGACTTGTTAGTCGATTAAAGTATAAGGCTTAGGCCTGTTATGTGTTTAGGCCCATATAGTATCCTATATATATTTATCATGTACCAAACATTATATTCATTCAATATACACAAACTTACATCGTATCAACCCTAACCGATCCACTCTTGCTTCCCGCAATTTTTTCTTCGCTTAGTTTCATCTTCTCGACCGTTTGTGTTGTCGAGGTGTGTTTTTTTGATTGTTTGTCGACCAAGTGTGTTGTCGACGTGTGATTGTTTCTTCAGTGTTTGGTTCGATTCCCTAAACCCTTAATTTTCTTTGGTCGATTACCCTAATTTTCTTTGGTCGATTACCCAACAATTACCAATGACTAACCATTCTGTTTAACCTCTAGCCTACACCAACGTATACTCTACACCTGTTTTGTGGACCAATATTTAACCAAAGGCTACTCTACATCAACGATTAAATATTCTCAACCAAGATTCCCTATTAACTTTGTTATCAAAGTTTGTAGACCAAAATTCTGTTCGACTACTAACTTTGTTATCAAAGTTTATTTCTCAACCAAGATTCCCTGTTATTATTTTATTCGCATTATTAATACCAATTTGTTAGCACCACCAATTGACATATTTGTTATCAGTTTCCCATTATGACTGGCACCTATTTAACACACAATGAACTCGAAATCTTACAAGGCCTCTTGGTCAACCTTGGATATAATGGTTTGACTCCCACTGTGAACAATACCTCTCGTGTGCAACATAATATTACTCCTTCGGTGACACAGTCTCACAATATTACTACTCCTATGGCTTTTTATTCGAGTCCACATTATGCTTCTATGTCAATGCTGGTTGCTACGAGACCTGTTGGTTATGAACCTCAAGCTACGTGAGCTGCATACGCCCTTGTCTTCTGCTACGCTAGTTTATTGTGATAATGTGAGTGCCGTTTATTGTCTTCTAATCCGGTCCAGCATCAACGCACGAAGCATATAGAGATTGATATTCATTTTGTTCGGGATTTTGTTGCTATTGGTCAAATTAGAGTTCTCCATGTTCCCGCTTATCAAGATGCGGATATTTTCACCAAAGGCTAACATTCTGCTTTGTTTGAGGAATTTCGAGTCCGTTTGAGTGTCCGGTGTCCTCCCGCTCCAACTGTGGGGGGAGTGTTAGTCGTATTATTATAGCCCTATTAGAGTGTATTTGGTCTATGGCCCATATTTGTATTATTAGGGTTAATACCCTATATATCATGTTATATGGTTGTTTATGAGATACATAAAACACTTTTGATACTATCCTTCTACAGAATCAAGTATCTCTTCAATAACTAGTGTACGATTTCTGTTAGGGTTACAAGTTGGGGGGATAATCATGCCTATATATACTGACCCCTAAAGGATGCAGAGCTCAAGCTTTGCTTTGGGGATCCATCGGCCTACTGCAACCACTTCTAGGAACTGATTGAATGATAATGCCGCCCCCAGCAAGGGTCTAACTTTGCACAAGCGTTTTTATACGTCTAATGAAAGGCCAACCATGACTAAATATGACACGATTCCTAGTTATAGAATTAGTAAAAAAGGGCTAAAAAAACACGAGTAGTCCGTTTTTCTTTGCTAACTACCTGCCATTATTTATGAAAATGCAATAACAATGCTCTAGCTTGCATAGATGAACATACTTGTTCATTTTTCGTGTGTTAGTCATCATACCTTTTTGGGAATCTAGAGTTATTAAATATTCGCTTCGTGTCCGGTTTGGGTCATTTTTCTGACCCACTTTGTTTCTAGCTAAGTTTTCAACCAATTTTGAAGTTAGTGAGTTGTATATCAAGCTCTACTATATGTCCAAATTTGCTTAATCATATACACTGTACATTGTTTCTTTGGCAGCAAATTAAAATACCGATTATTAGGAAAATTAATCACTTTTATAAGCAGTCGTACATGCGAGACAACAAGATGCCAAATACGACTCTCAACATCATCATAACTGAAACCATGGGATAAGCGAGTACCCTTCAGAAGACTCTCATTCATGATTATGTGAATCCCGCTGGAGTCATCTTCAATTTGCTTCATTTGTTTACTCTCATCATACTGAGAAATATTGAAGTCAACAAACAATGTGGTCAAAGCATGTGAACGAATCCTGGGGCTCAGATGAAACCAGCAGTAAAGACCTCAGTGACTAAGAAGAGGTTGGAGTCAGTTTTGAGGAAACGCCGGTTCTTACTAATTATTGGTAGAAAGATTTGTGGAAATGGCAACGAATTTTAGGTTGAAAGAGATTTATCATCGTTGCATTAGTCAAAGTCAGGGTGAGTCATTGCTACTAGTTTTTGACATGGTATCAGTCCATCAGAAAAGTTACTAATAAAATCCAACAAGAGTTTTTTTTTTTTTTTTTTTTTTTTAATTTTTTTTATTTATTTATTTTTTGAATGGTTACTGATATTGTAAATCATAACTCAAATTGACCCGATTACCATAAATGGGTCGAAATTGTTAGAACCATTTTACATCGTGAAAACTAAAGCC
Organism: Chrysanthemum makinoi; assembly: GCA_910596185.1. Taxonomy (NCBI): domain Eukaryota; kingdom Viridiplantae; phylum Streptophyta; class Magnoliopsida; order Asterales; family Asteraceae; genus Chrysanthemum; species Chrysanthemum makinoi. The sequence continues at coordinate 9,027,658 of OU343217.1, forward strand.
AAATAAGATTGATTACAAATGGCAGATTCCTGAAAGAGAATTAAACTCACTATAAAAGAAAGAAAAAACCACTCATTGTGTGTTTGTCTGTTATTTTATTAGATTAAAAACCTTAGAAATGAATGGATACTATTCCAGTTGCTTACATTTTGTAAAATGGAATGATGTTTGTGTAATAAAAATGTCGACATAATTCAGAAATGACAATGTTTGTTTCTGTTTTTTTTGGAACTATATTTTCTGTGAATATATGAAGAATGAGTCAAATGAGTCTGACAGAAATTATGTGGACACCAATTGTAATTCTATCAAGATGAAGAGATAACGAATATGTGGAAGCTATGCCCAATCCATAGGATGGGCTAGAAAATTTTCGACAAAGACTTGGTATTGACTATCGTTTACTCTTTGCCATTGACTTGGAAAACTAGAGGGTTTTGTGTATGCATATATACATGATCGTTACCAGTTATATATCATATGATTAATCTTGAGTACGTACATTTGAGTTTTTATGATCAAACGAGCATTAACAATGTGTCCTACTTCCTCCACAAATCTTACTGTTGATATGCACAATTTCACTTGTGTGCTTATGATGCTCGTTTTCGTGTTAGCAAAAACTAGTGCTAATGATTTCAACAAATCAAGAGAAGCAAAATCTTTGCTTGCAACTAATTGGTGGGGAGATAGAAATGCTTCTTCAGATCATTGTACTTGGCCTCATATTAGATGCAGTGAAGAAGGAAGTGTAATTTCAATATACTTTTACGGTGATGATAATGAAGATCTAGGTGATCTGGGAAGTCTTGACTTCGCTTCATTTCCAAACCTTGAGGGTCTTTCTATCAATAACTGCAAGCTTGAAGGAAGCATCCCGGAGCAGATTGGTTTGCTATCAAACTTAACATATCTTTCGCTTTTTAGTAATCATCTCACAGGTACATTTCCTGCTTCTTTTACCAATCTCACCCGTTTGGAATACCTTTATCTTTTTAATAAAAATCTCACAGGTAAATTAACTGTCTCGTTTGCCAATCTCACCCATTTGGAAGACCATGATCTTTCTAATAACCATCTCACAGGTGTTTCGTTTGCCAATCTCACCAGTTTGAAAAATCTTGATCTTTCTAATAACTATCTCATACGTACAATACCTGTTTCGTTGGCCAATCTCACCTGTTTGGAATACCTTGATCTTTCTAATAACTATCTCACAGGTGTTTCGTTTGCCAATCTCACCCATTTGGAATACCTTGATCTTTCTAATAACAATCTCACGGGTGCTTCGTTTGCCAATCTCACCCATTTGGAAATCCTTAATCTTTATAATAACTATCTCACAGGTAAAATACCTTTCTCGTTAGCCAATCTCACCCGTTTGAAAACCCTTCATCTTTTTAATAACAATATCACAGGTGTTTCGTTAGCCAATCTCACCCTTTTGGAATACCTTGATCTTTCTGATAACTATCTCACAGGTAAAATACCTTTCTCGTTTGCCAATCCCACCCGTTTGAAATCCCTTCATCTTTCTAATAACAATCTCACAGGTAAATTACCTGTTTCGCTGGCCAATCTCACCCGTTTGGAATACCTTGATCTTTCTAATAACTATCTCACAGGTAAAATACCTTTCTGGTTTGCCAATCTCACCCGTTTGAAAACCCTTCATCTTTCTAATAACAATATCACGGGTGTTTCGTTAGCCAATCTCACCCATTTGGAATACCTTGATCTTTCTAATAACTATCTCACAGGTAAAATACCTTTCTCGTTTGCCAATCTCACCCGTTTGAAAACCCTTCATCTTTCTAATAACAATATCACGGGTGTTTCGTTAGCCAATCTCACCCATTTGGAATACCTTGATCTTTCTGATAACTATCTCACAGGTAAAATACCTTTCTCGTTTGCCAATCCCACCCGTTTGAAATCCCTTCATCTTTCAAATAACAGTCTTGCAGGTAAATTACCTGTTTCGTTGGCCAATCTTACCTGTTTGGAATACCTTGAAAATGCAATAACAATTCTATAGCTTGCATAAATGAACAACATATATACTTGTTCATTTGTCTCGTGTTAGTCATCGTACTTCTTTGGGCATCTAGAATTATTTAAATATGGGCTTCATTGCTTCAATTCGTGTCCGGTTTGGGTCATTTTTTGAGAAATTTTGTTTCTAGCTAAGTTTTCAAAGCTTATTGTCAGACTTGTTAATTATAAAGCACAATTCAACCAATTTTTAAGTTATTGAGTTGTGTTCAAGCACTACTATATGTCCAAATTTGCTTAGTCTTACACACTGTAGTGTTTCTTTAGCAGCAGAAGAATCCCTCATGATTCTGTGAATACCACTCGAGTCATCTTGGACATCTTGAATTTGCTTCATGTGTTTACTCTCATAATACCGAGTAATATTGAAGTCAACAAGCAATGTGGTCAAAGCATGTGAACGAATCCTGGGGCTCAGATGAAACCAGCAGTAAAGACCTCAGTGACTAACAAGAGGTTGGAGTCAGTTTTGAGGAAACGCCTGTTCTTACTAATTATTGGTAGAAAGACTTGTGGAAATGGCAACGAATTTTAGGTTGAAAGAGATTTTATCAACATTGCATTAGTCAAAGTTGGGGTGAGTCATTGCTACTAGTTTCTGACATGGTATCAGTCTATCAGAGAAGTTACTAATAAAATCCAACAAGAGTTGGTTACTAATATTGTAAATCATAACTCAAATTGACCCGATTACCGTAAATGGGTCGAAATTGTTAGAACCATTTTACTTAGTGAAAACTAAAGCCAAATAAGATTGATTACAAATCGCAGATTCCTGAAAGAAAATTAAACTCACTATAAAAGAATGAAAAAACCAGTCATTCATTGTGCGTTTTAGAATAAAAAAGTTTAGAAATGAATGGATAGAATTCCAGTTGCTTACATTTTGTAAAGTGGAATGATGTTTGTGTAATAAAAATGTCGAAATATTTCAGAAACGACAATGTTTGTTTCTTTGAATTTACGAAGAAAGAGTCGAAAGAGTTTGACAGAAATTGTGTGGACACCAATTGTAATTCTATCAAGTAGAGGAGATAATGATTATGTGGAAGCTATGCCCAACCCATAGGATGGGTTAGAAATATTTTTGACAAAGACTTGGTATTGACTATCGTTTACTCTTTGCCATTGACTTGAAATATCAGAAGGTTTTGTGCATGCATATATACATGATCGCTTTGCGAATATATATCATACAATTAACCTTGATTACTCACTTTTAAATTTTGATGATAAAACAAGCATTAACAATGTATCCTACTTCCTCCAAAAATCTTACTTCTCATATGCAAACTTTCACTTTTGTGCTTATGATGCTCATTATTATGTTAGCAAAAACCAGTGCTAATGATTTCAACAAATCAAGAGAAGCAAAACCTTTGCTTGCAACTAATTGGTGGGGAGACAGTGTTAGTCGATTAGTATAAGGCTTAGGCCTGTTATGTGTTTAGGCCCATATAGTATCCTATATATATTTATCATGTACCAAACATTATATTCATTCAATATACACAAACTTACATCGTATCAACCCTAACCGATCCACTCTTTGCTTCCGCAATTTTTTTCTTCGTTTAGTTTACTGTTTCTCGACAGTTTGTGTTGTCGAGGTGTGTTTTTTGATTGTTTGTCGACCAAGTGTGTTGTCGACGTTGATTGTTTCTTCAACAGTGTTTGGTTCGATTCCCTAAACCCTTAATTTTCTTTGGTCGATTACCCTAATTTTCTTTGGTCGATTACCCAACAATTACCAATGACTAACCATTCTGTTTAACCTCTAGCCTACACCAATGTATACTCTACACCTGTTTTTGTGGACCAATATTTAACCAAAGGCTACTCTACATCAACGATTAAATATTCTCAACCAAGATTCCCTATTAACTTTGTTATCAAAGTTTGTAGACCAAAATTCTGTTCGACTACTAACTTTGTTATCAAAGTTTATTTCTCAACCAAGATTCCCTGTTATTATTTTATTCGCATTATTAATACCAATTTGTTAGCACCACCAATTGACATATTTGTTATCAGTTTCCCATTATGACTGGCACCTATTTAACACACAATGAACTCGAAATCTTACAAGGCCTCTTGGTCAACCTTGGATATAATGGTTTGACTCCCACAGTGAACAATACCTCTCGTGTGCAACATAATATTACTCCTTCGGTGACACAGTCTCACAATATTACTACTCCTATGGCTTTTTATTCGAGTCCACATTATGCTTCTATGTCAATGCTGTTGCTGAGACCTGTTGGTTGCGGAACCTGCTACGTGAGCTGCATACGCCCTTGTCTTCTGCTACGCTAGTTTATTGTGATAATGTGAGTGCCGTTTATTGTCTTCTAATCCGGTCCAGCATCAACGCACGAAGCATATAGAGATTGATATTCATTTTGTTCGGGATTTTGTTGCTATTGGTCAAATTAGAGTTCTCCATGTTCCCCGCGTTATCAGTATGCGGATATTTTCACCAAAGGCTAACATTCTGCTTTTTTTGAGGAATTTCGAGTCCGTTTGAGTGTCCGGTGTCCTCCCGCTCCAACTGCGGGGGGAGTGTTAGTCGTATTATTATAGCCCTATTAGAGTGTATTTGGTCTATGGCCCATATTTGTATTATTAGGGTTAATACCCTATATATCATGTTATATGGTTGTTTATGAGATACATAAAACACTTTTGATACTATCCTTCTACAGAATCAAGTATCTCTTCAATAACTAGTGTACGATTTCTGTTAGGGTTACAAGTTGGGGGGATAATCATGCCTATATATACTGACCCCTAAAGGATGCAGAGCTCAAGCTTTGCTTTGGGGATCCATCGGCCTACTGCAACCACTTCTAGGAACTGATTGAATGATAATGCCGCCCCCAGCAAGGGTCTAACTTTGCACAAGCGTTTTTATACGTCTAATGAAAGGCCAACCATGACTAAATATGACACGATTCCTAGTTATAGAATTAGTAAAAAAGGGCTAAAAAAACACGAGTAGTCTGTTTTTCTTTGCTAACTACCTGCCATTATTTATGAAAATGCAATAACAATGCTCTAGCTTGCATAGATGAACATACTTGTTCATTTTTCGTGTGTTAGTCATCATACCTTTTTGGGAATCTAGAGTTATTAAATATTCCTTCGTGTCCGTTTGGGTCATTTTTCTGACCCACTTTGTTTCTAGCTAAGTTTTCAACCAATTTTGAAGTTAGTGAGTTGTATATCAAGCTCTACTATATGTCCAAATTTGCTTAATCATATACACTATACATTGTTTCTTTGGCAGCAAATTAAAATACCGATTATTAGGAAAATTAATCACTTTTATAAGCAGTCGTACATGCGAGACAACAAGATGCCAAATACGACTCTCAACATCATCATAACTGAAACCATGGGATAAGCGAGTACCCTTCAGAAGACTCTCATTCATGATTATGTGAATCCCGCTGGAGTCATCTAGAACATCTTGAATTTGCTTCATTTGTTTACTCTCATCATACTGAGAAATATTGAAGTCAACAAACAATGTGGTCAAAGCATGTGAACGAATCCTGGGGCTCAGATGAAACCAGCAGTAAAGACCTCAGTGACTAAGAAGAGGTTGGAGTCAGTTTTGAGGAAACGCCGGTTCTTACTAATTATTGGTAGAAAGATTTGTGGAAATGGCAACGAATTTTAGGTTGAAAGAGATTTTATCATCGTTGCATTGTTCAAAGTCAGGGTGAGTCATTGCTACTAGTTTTTGACATGGTATCAGTCCATCAGAAAAGTTACTAATAAAATCCAACAAGAGTTTTTTTTTTTTTTTTTTTTTAATTTTTTTTATTTATTTATTTTTTGAATGGTTACTGATATTGTAAATCATAACTCAAATTGACCCGATTACCATAAATGGGTCGAAATTGTTAGAACCATTTTACATCGTGAAAACTAAAGCCAAATAAGATTGATTACAAATGGCAGATTCCTGAAAGAAAATTAAACTCACTATAAAAGAAAGAAAAAACCACTCATTGTGTGTTTGTCTGTTATTTTATTAGATTAAAAACCTTAGAAATGAATGGATACTATTCCAGTTGCTTACATTTTGTAAAATGGAATGATGTTTGTGTAATAAAAATGTCGACATAATTCAGAAATGACAATGTTTGTTTCTGTTTTTTTTTTTTTTTTTGGAACTATATTTTCTGTGAATATATGAAGAATGAGTCAAATGAGTCTGACAGAAATTATGTGGACACCAATTGTAATTCTATCAAGATGAAGAGATAACGAATATGTGGAAGCTATGCCCAATCCATAGGATGGGCTAGAAAATTTTCGACAAAGACTTGGTATTGACTATCGTTTACTCTTTGCCATTGACTTGGAAAACTAGAGGGTTTTGTGTATGCATATATACATGATCGTTACCAGTTATATATCATATGATTAATCTTGAGTACGTACATTTGAGTTTTTATGATCAAACGAGCATTAACAATGTGTCCTACTTCCTCCACAAATCTTACTGTTCATATGCACAATTTCACTTGTGTGCTTATGATGCTCGTTTTCGTGTTAGCAAAAACTAGTGCTAATGATTTCAACAAATCAAGAGAAGCAAAATCTTTGCTTGCAACTAATTGGTGGGGAGATAGAAATGCTTCTTCAGATCATTGTACTTGGCCTCATATTAGATGCAGTGAAGAAGGAAGTGTAATTTCAATATACTTTTACGGTGATGATAATGAAGATCTAGGTGATCTGGGAAGTCTTGACTTCGCTTCATTTCCAAACCTTGAGGGTCTTTCTATCAATAACTGCAAGCTTGAAGGAAGCATCCCGGAGCAGATTGGTTTGCTATCAAACTTAACATATCTTTCGCTTTTTAGTAATCATCTCACAGGTACATTTCCTGCTTCGTTTACCAATCTCACCCGTTTGGAATACCTTTATCTTTTTAATAACAATCTCACAGGTAAATTAACTGTCTCGTTTGCCAATCTCACCCATTTGGAAGACCTTGATCTTTCTAATAACCATCTCACAGGTGTTTCGTTTGCCAATCTCACCAGTTTGAAAAATCTTGATCTTTCTAATAACTATCTCACACGTACAATACCTGTTTCGTTGGCCAATCTCACCTGTTTGGAATACCTTGATCTTTCTAATAACTATCTCACAGGTGTTTCGTTTGCCAATCTCACCCATTTGGAATACCTTGATCTTTCTAATAACATTCTCACTGTTGGCATAATGTCTGACCGAGCAGATGGAAAGACAAAATCGATTCCAAGCATATGGATGATTACAATTCTAGTTTAATTATGATTCCTTATTTGTTAAGGACTATCTTGCTTTATTAGAATTGTAGTAGGACTAGAAAGCTTATTCTAAACTCCTATATATACAACAGCCGAGCTTGTGGTTGTGTACATGAAAACCGATCAGTTTTAGAGCTTATATTTTCTGATTAATAGGAAAGCATATTCCAGGAAAACTCGTGCGTGATTGTTTGTGATTGTTCCAGTTTTATTTGTTTGTTCTTGTTTCAGTGCGTGTGAATCAAGACCTGTGGTTTATATTTGGTATCGAGAGCTAGGTTGGAAGGGATTACAACCAGAAGTCGACTAGCAGACTAGGGCGAAGCGTAACAATCTACACCTGTAACTTACAAAAGGCGTTCAAAAAGGATGGTGCAAGGCGAATCAAGTCAACCACCTCCTGTCGAACATTCTGAAACGGCTCTTCAATGTCCAATGTTAACAAGCACAAACTATAACATATGGGCAATAAGAGTCAAAGCGGTATTCCAAGTCCATGGAATACTCGCTGCATCGGAACCGAGAGGAAGGAACTCAAGTTGTTGCTAAGCAAGATCACATGGCAAGTGGCGTTACTCTTCCAGCGATTCCGTAAGAACTTGTTTTTCGTGTTTCACAATTCAACACAGCCAAAGAAATATGGGTAGCTTTAAAGACCAGGTATGTGGGTGTTGATCGGGTTCGAGAAGCAAGGTTGCAAACCTTGGAGACGGAATTCGAATCTTTAAAGATGAAAGTCAACTAATCAGTCGATGACTTTGCGGCTAGGTTGGGCAAAATTGTAATCTAAGTCAACAAACTTGGGAACAGTTTATGAAGACAAGAAACTTGTTAAGAAGCGCTTGCATCCGCTCCGATAGGTATGTTGCAATTGTTGCCTCAATAGAACAATTTGTTGACTTGAATACTATGTCTTTTCAAGAAGCAATTGGAAGGTTGAAAGCTTTTGAAGGAAGAATGAAGGGTGTTGACACCACTTCTAAAGATCAAGGCAAGTTGATGTTCGGAAGGGCTGAAAGATATGATAAGAAAGGTTGAGGAAGGAATTCCTCTGGTGGCAACGGTAAAGGTCAAAACTTTTCTTCTCAAAACAAATCTCGTAGTAGTGGTCAAGCTAATAACCACAACCGTGGAAACCAAAACAACTCCGGGAGCAATACGGATCAAAAGAAGAACAAAAGTCGAGACCTTTCAAAGATTCAATGCTTCAGATGTGATGAATATGGTCACTTTGCTTCTAATTGTCCCGAACGCCGTGTACAAAAGGAAAAGCATGAAGCAAACCTTTTGAAAACGGATGATGATGATGACCCGACACTTTTTATGATGAAAAGCGCTCAAGAAGTAGTTTTCTTGAATGAAGAAAAGATTATCCCAAACCAATTGAATACTAAGCCAAACGAGGAAGACACTTGGTATTTGGATAATGGAGCAAGTAATCACATGACAGGGATCCGAGAATATTTTTCGGAGTTGAATGAGAATATCTCCGGCAGAGTGAAGTTTGGTGATAACTCCTACATCGAGATAAAAGGGAAGGGTTCGATAATCATTGAAGGGGAAACGGGTGAGCAAAGGTTGATCACTGGAGTCTATTACCTACCCGAGCTAAGAAGCAACATAATTAGTCTTGGGCAAGCTACCGAAGGCGGATGTGACATTCAGTATGAAAGGTAATCTTCTTACTATGCGTGACTCGATGGCAAGCTTCGATGAAGGTTCCTAGAACAAGTAATAGACTTTACAAGATAAAGCTCCAAGTTGGAAGTCCGGTGTGTCTCAAAGCAAAGATGGAAGATGATGCATGGTTATGGCATGCTAGGATGGGTCACATTAATTTCGAGACGATGGAATTAATGGCAAGGAAGGGCATGGTTGAAAATTTGCCAATAATTCATCAAGAGAACAAGTTGTGTGAATCTTGCTTGGTAGGAAAACAAACCAAGAAGGCGTTTCCTAAAGCCGCAAAATTTAAGGCAACACATTCTCTTCAACTAATACATGCCGACCTATGTGGACCAATTTCACCACCATCCATAGCGCAAATGTACATATTTGTTCTTATTGATGACTTCTCACGGTTTATGTGGACTTTACCTTGAAGGAAAAGGAGAGGCATTTGAATACTTCAAAAGTTCAAAGCTTTAGTTGAGAAGAAGTCGGAAGGAAGATTATAACCCAAGGACCGATAGAGGAGGTGAGTTCACTTCAAAAGAATTTACCAACTTTTGTGAAAACGAGGGTATAACTAGACATCTAACCGCTCCCTACACACCGCAACAAAATGGAGTCGTGGAAAGGCTTAAACCATACTCTTATGGGAATGACTAGAAGCATCTTGAAAGCACGAGACGTACCAAACTACATGTGGGTCAAGGAGTTAGACACGCATACATTCTTGATTAATAGAGTTTCAACTCGAAGCTCTAGTTAATCAACTCCATACGAGGCTTTCAAAAGAAAAAAGCCTAACTTGAAGGGTTTGCGGGTATTTGGATGTGTGGCTTATGCAACGGGAACAAGGCCATACTTACATAATTTAGACGACAGGTCAACATGACTCATTTATATCGAAACGAGCCGGCACTAAAGGTTTTCGATTGTTCAATCCAAGACTAAAGAAGATTGTAATATGTCGTGATGCGAAGTTTAATGAGGAACTTGGTCGGAAGTATGTTTCTGAAGCGTATCACACGAGCTAAACCCAGGTATGTTTGTCATAGAATGGCACGGGTCTATTGATATGGGTTGTGGATTTGTTAACCCAGGTGAGACCGGATGAAGTTGAGGTCGAAGATCAAGAGGCTGAAAATCATCATGATGTTGATGAAAATCAACCTGTCAATACCGAACAAGAAGATCAAATCGAGGCGGGTAATGACCCTAATCCTGTGACAGAAACTCAACCAATTATGAGGCGTTCTTCGAGGGTTTCAACTAAGCCAACTAGATTTAATGACTTTATTATGGGGTCTAGTTCAAGAACCTCAGTTGCTAATGAAGATCAAAATCTACTTTTGATTGAAGATGATGAACCAAGAACGTTCCAAGAAGCAAAAGTCTCAAGCAAGTGGATGTTTGCTATGAAGCAAGAGATTGAGTCTATCGAGAAGAATGATTCATGGGAATTAGTTGAAGCTCTGGTTAATGTTAATCCCATTGGATTAAAGTGGGTGTTCAAAATTAAGAGAAATCCGGATGGTTCAATTAATAAGTTTAAAGCTCGGTTAGTAGTAAAGGGTTATGCTCAAAAGGAAGGAATTGACTATGACGAGGTATTTGCGCCCGTAGTAACGGATTGAAACGGTGCATTTATTGATCTCATTGGCGAAGCATGGGAGCTACATCATCCTGGATGTAAAGTCACCTTTTTACATGGAGAACTAAAAGAGCAAGTGTTTGTTACACAACCGGAGGGGTTCGTGAAGAAAGGAGAAGAAAGGAAAGTCTACAAGTTGAAAAAGGCGTTGTATGGACTTAAGCAAGCCCCAAGGGCGTGGAATGCAAAACTTGATAGAGAACTCAAGCAAATATCGTTCAAACGATGTCAACACGAACAAGCGGTGTATGTGAAGAAGACAAACAAGTTAATCTTGATTATTGCAGTCTATGTAGATGATCTCTTAGTAACCGGTTCGAAGCTTAGCGAAATTGGTGAATTTAAGAGACAAATGCAAGAAAGGTTCGATATGAGTGATTTGGGAAAATTGAGCTATTATCTTGGCATTGAAGTAAAGCAAGAGGATTCGAGTATCTCAATAAGTCAAGCGGGCTATGCAAAGAAGATCTTAAAAGATGCTGGAATGCATGAAGCGAATCCTACTCAATGTCCATTAGAACCTGGAATGAAGTTAAGCTTGGATAAGGAAGGAAAACCAGTTGATGCAACTTTGTATAGACGACGAGTTGACTGTCTAAGGTATTTACTACACACACGACCTGATTTATCTTATTCGGTTGGTTTGGTTAGTCGCTACATGCAAGAACCAAAAGAATCACATATGGCAGCTGTGAAACAAATACTGCGGTATATCCAAGGTAGTTTGAATTTTGGAATACGATACAACCAAGAGAAAACCAAGGAGCTAGTGGGGTTTAGTGATAGTAGTTTTGCTATGGACCAAGATGATGGTCGAGGCACAACTGGGCACGTATTTTATCTAGGTAAATCACCTATCACTTGGTGCTCACAAAAGCAAAACATGGTGGCTCTATCGCCTTGTGAAGCCGAGTTCATGGCTGCAACTTCAGCCGCTAAGGCAGGGATATGGTTACGTGGGTTGTTGAGTGAAATAACCGGAATGGAAGAAGGAGTGGTGGTCTTATTTGTTGACAACAAATCGGCTATTGCACTTATGAAAAACCAGTCTTTCACGGGAGAAGCAAGCATATAAACACACGTTATCATTTTATCCGAGAGTGTGTTGAAAGAGACCAAGTACAAGTTGAGTTTGTAAGAGGTGAGTTGCATAGGTCTTTCATGATATTCTCACGAAAGCTCGCAAGGATTAAGTTCAAGGAGATGCAAGAGTTACTCGGAGTTGAAGACCTCCCTATCTCGAGTCAGAAATTAGGGGGGTGAATGTTGGCATAATGTCTGACCGAGCAGATGGAAAGACAAACAGATTCCAAGCATATGGATGATTACAATTCTAGTTTAATTATGATTCCTTATTTGTTAAGGACTATCTTGCTTTATTAGAATTGTAGTAGGACTAGAAAGCTTATTCTAAACTCCTATATATACAACAGCCGAGCTTGTGGTTGTGTACATGAAAACCGATCAGTTTTAGAGCTTATATTTTCTGATTAATAGGAAAGCATATTCCAGGAAAACTAGTGCGTGATTGTTTGTGATTGTTCCAGCTTTATTTGTTTGTTCTTGTTTCAGTGCGTGTGAATCAAGACCTGTGGTTTATACTCACGGGTGCTTCGTTTGCCAATCTCACCCATTTGGAAATCCTTAATCTTTATAATAACTATCTCACAGGTAAAATACCTTTCTCGTTCGCCAATCTCACCCGTTTGAAAACCCTTCATCTTTCTAATAACAATATCACGGGTGTTTCGTTAACCAATCTCACCCATTTGGAATACCTTGATGTTTCTGATAACTATCTCACAGGTAAAATACCTTTCTCGTTTGCCAATCCCACCCGTTTGAAATCCCTTCATCTTTCTAATAACAGTCTTACAGGTAAATTACCTGTTTCATAATAATCTCACCCGCTTGGAATACCTTGATCTTTCTAATAACTATCTCACATGTAAAATACCTTTCTCGTTTGCCAATCTCACCTGTTTGAAAACCCTTCATCTTTCTAATAACAATATCACGGGTGTTTCGTTAGCCAATCTCACCCATTTGGAATACCTTGATCTTTCTGATAACTATCTCACAGGGAAAATACCTTTCTCGTTTGCCAATCCCACCAATTTGAAATCCCTTCATCTTTCTAATAACAGTCTTACAGGTGAATTACCTGTTTCGTTGGCCAATCTCACCCATTTGGAATACCTTGATCTTTCTAATAACTATCTCACAGGTAAAATACCTTTCTCGTTTGCCAATCTCACCCGTTTGAAATACCTTCATCTTTCTAATAACAATCTCACAGGTAAATTACCTGTTTCGTTTGCCAATCTCACCCTTTTGGGTCTCCTTGATCTTTCTAATAACACTTTAACTGGCATCCTCCCAGCTCAGATTAAGGGTTTGAGAAATTTATATCATCTGGATCTTAGTCAAACAACTTTTACGGATCTCATCCGCCATCTTTTGGATCCATGGTCAATCTCAATGTTATCGACTTGAGCGACAACAATCTTGATGGTCCAATTCGCCTAGTTTTGGTAATCTAAGCCAACTGAAAATTTTAATCCTTGCCATGAATTCTATCAGTGGGCCTATTCCCCTAGATATAGCATATTTGAGGAAGTTGAGACATTTAGACCTTCATCATAATCGTCTAGTGGGTGCTATTCATCCAGAATTTGGGAAGCTCTCAAGTCATTCTTACCTTGATTTATCATCAAATCAGTTGTCAGGAAACATGTCGTTTGGTGATCCCTGTTTTCTTAGGCATCTAGACCTTTCTAGTAATCTGATGACGGGAGCTATCTCAAGTGTATGTGATTGCCATTACTTAAACTACTTGGATATTAGTCGTAATCATTTTGTTGGAAAAGCACTTAATCAGGCTTACTTCCCATATTTATTATTTTCAAATCAGTCTCAGAATCATCTTAATGGAGAAATGGGTTGCCTTTATCTGACAAGTGGACAATCAGAAACCAATGAACATAAGCGAAGAAAACAGCACGTACCCCGTTTGACCGTTTTTCTTCCCATTATCGTTGGACTTTGCTTCTTGGTGGTTGCTTATTTCTTTTACAGTCGTAAAAAGTCTACCACAAAGAAAATCCAGCTTGAAATCACAAAACATGGAGATGTTTGCACGATAATGAATTATGATGGAACAATTGCATATGAAGACTTCATCACAGCTACAGAGGATTTTGACCTCAAATACTGCATTGGGACTGGTGGCTATGGTAGTGTTTACGAAGCAAAACTGCCTAGCGGTCAAACATTTGCTTTGAAAAAACTTCATCGGTATGAAGCTAAGCAACCAGCATTCGACCAGAGCTTCAAGAATGAGGTCCAAGTGTTAACAAACCTGAGGCACAAGAACATTGTGAAACTCTATGGGTTTTGTTTGCATAACAAATGCAACTTCCTTGTATATGAATACATGGAAAAAGGGAGCCTATTTTGTGCATTGAGTGACGATGAATTGGCTGTTGAAGTGGATTGGATGAAGAGAGTGAAGATTATCAAAGATGTAGCGCACGCTTTAGCTTACATGCATCATGACTGCAACCCACCTATCGTTCATAGAGACATATCAAGCAACAACATTCTTCTAAACTCGAAAATGGAAGGATTTGTTGCCGACTTTGGAGCAGCCAGATTGCTTGACCCTGATTCATCCAACCAAACAGTCATCGCAGGAACTTTGGGATACATTGCTCCAGGTAGTTACTTCTAGACACTCTTACGCTTCCTAAGTTTAATTATGTCTAGCTAGTAGCAGCTAAACTTTACTAACATTCTTTTTTGTATGTGATCATTTAGAACTTGCATATAGCATGATTGTGAACGAAAAATGTGACGCGGTATAGCTTTGGAGTGGTGGCACTTGAAACAATTGGAGGGAAACATCCCGGAGAGCTTCTTTCATACTTCAACTCTTCTACCAGTCATGGTACGGTGTTGGAAAATATATTGGACCAGCGTCTCTCTTACCCAACAGACAGGCTAATCGAAAAGGAAATTCTGCGTGTTTGTCATGTGGCATTGGCGTGCATTCTCACAGATCCAAAGGCTAGGCCGACCATGAGAAACGTTTCACATGAATTATCGCGTTGAGGATATCATGATTCTGTTTGTGGGCTGTAAACTGGACTTGGGCGGGTCATCCCTGTTCAGAATTGACCCCGTAGAATGACCAAGTTTTTTCAGAAGTATCTTTGGAGTAGTCAAATAAGTGGAGGAAGTGGTTGCACTTTTAATTATTTAGCAGTATTAGTTTGTTATCACTTCAAGCATTGTAAGTTCCCTTTTAATGAAATAATTCTTCCACCATACACCTTATCTTCCTCTTTAAGTTCTACTGTTGACTATACACTTTTGATCCAACACAGTTCAGTCTATCACACAGCTTTATTATATGGAGAACAACCTCTATACTTTTTCAGCATAAGTGTAGGTCCCAAGTTCTAACTGTATGTATATGAAAAAAAATAATAAAGTTTCATGTATTGACTGACGAATGTCATGCAAAATGTCAATGATCATTGTTCTTTTGCTAATTCTCTTAGATGGATTTTCTTGTGCACTGAAGTGATAGTTCCAGCTTGGATGGTAGCTTTGTGTATGGATTGTAGAGTTTGTTGTTTGGTAGTCCAGATTTGATGCTTTAGGAATGTCCTTTTCGGGGAAGAAAAAAAATCTCACGCAGGATCCTTAGTGGTATCCATACCGACATCACCTTCTCACAAAGCCATATCATCAAAGGGAATCACCTATTGGTATGGCTTTAATAACATGTAATGCTAACACATTTCAACCCTATTTTAAATATTATGATTATGCTAGAAGTTCATCAAATTCGGACTTTATTTTCTTCCCCATTTTAAATTTCAGTATAAAAAAAAAGAAGCCAAATCCAAAGCTAAATAAATTTGTGATAAATGAGGCTATGATCTCCATTATTGAGAAAATGTACAAAACTGTAGCCAATATTTTGCAAGACTACGTTTTTGGACAAAAACTCATCAAGAAAACATCTTTAATTTAATTTATGTTCCTTTTTTCTCATACTTGGAGCCAATGTATGCTTCGTAATAAAAGCATAAGTGCAAAGGCATGAAAATTATATGAAACAACTTATTTTGAGTACTAATTTGATGCAACATGACAGTTGGAAATATAGCATTAATTTTGGAGAAAGCAACATATTTGGACTAAAGTTTCTTCTTTGCCATTGACTTGGAAAAGTAGAAGGGTTTGGCCTTTTGGGTATGCATAATATCTGTAGCAAATATATATTCTGATTTTTCCCTACTTTGTTGGCCATTAAACAAATAACATCAATAATGTGTACTACTTCCTCCAAAAATCTTACTTTTCATATGTACAGTTTCACTTGTATGCTTACAATGCTCTTTTTCGTTTTATCAAAACAATTGCTAATGATTTCAGCAAATCATTAGAAAGAAAAGGTTTGCATGCAACGAATCGGTGGGGTAGATAGAAATGCTTCTTAAAATCATTGTACTTGGGATGACTTCATATATATTTCAATAAGTAGTATATAACCATAAACGCTTTAACACACTTTCATAACTTCAATTTGTATATCATACTATACATATATTTTGGACCTACAGTTTGTTGAATACTTAAATGAGATGGACTAAGCATGTTTCATATAAACACATTCATGACAAAAATATTGGAACTGTATACATTATAAGTATGGTGGTTGTTACTCAAAATGACGATGCTGTGAGATCGGAGACTGAATGATGCCCTCAACATGATATATAACTCCTGAGAAACTTCTCTCATTGTTGGTCGGGCTTTTGGATCTGTGATAATGCATGACAATGCCACCTGACCAACACGGATGATTTCTTTCTCAATTAGCCTATTGGTTGGATAAGAGAGTCGTTGGTCTAATATATTTTCCAGCATTGTACCACGATTTGTAGAATAGTTGAGAGATGACAGGAGGTCTCCTGGATGCTTGCCTTCAATTGTTTTAAGAGCAACCACTCCAAAGTTATAAACATCACATCTTTCATTCACAATCATGCTATATGCAAGTTCTATATGATCACATATACCAAGTTATTGTTAGTGAAGATCTAATGACTTGTAGATATAAAATTAAGAAGCATAAGAACATGTATAAATAATTACGTACCAGGGGCAATGTATCCCAAAGTTCCAAATGACATCTTTGGTTAGATGAATGTTCACCTTCGACAGAGGACATGCATAGATGAATTTTCTCTGTGTGATGTTCTTAATCTTATATTTCCTGCTCCACAAGAACGCATAAAAGGATTAAATGGCTCCATCTCACGTTTTGAAATTTGTGTGAAGATAAGAGGTTGTAAGGTTGAGTGGTTTTGAGGATAAGAGGTTGTGAAATTCGTGTGAAGATAAAAGGACTATATAATGTGTTTGTCATGTTGGTGGGAAGTTTTGGCGCCTTTTTTTGTGGGAAGTTTTGGTGCCAGTATTTTTGGAGGGAAGTTGAGACCAGTAGCAACCAATATCAAGTTGAGACCTATACCTCTAGGGCAAAATGGCTTTAGTAGACAACTGCAAGAATTTGGACTTTACTTTTGGGTCTGAGGAAGATATGTCGTTTAACACCTATACTCGGTCGCTTAACATGATACGTATACCATAGCACTTATACTCGGTCGTTTAACATGATACGTATACCATAGCACCTATACTCGGTCGTTTAACATGATACGTATATCATAGCACCTATACTCGGTCGTTTAACATGATACGTATACCAAAGCACCTATACTCGGTCGTTTAACATGAAACGTATACCATAGCACCTATACTCGGTCGTTTAACATGATACGTATACCATAGCACCTAGACTTGGTCATTTAACATGTTACGTATACCATAGCACCTCGACTCGGTCGTTTAACATGACATGTATACCATAGCACCTAGACTTGGTCGTTTAACATGATACGTATACCATAGCACCTATACTTGGTCGTTTAACATGATACATATACCATAGCACCTATACTTGGTCGTTTAACATGATACGTATACCATAACACCTATACTTAGTCGTTTAACATGATACGTATACCATAGCGCCTATACTTGGTCGTTTAACATGATACGTATACCATAGAACCTATACTCGGTCGTTTAACATGATACGTATACCATAGCACCTATACTCGGTCCTTTAACATGATACGTATACCATAGCACCTATATTCGGTCGTTTAACATGATACGTATACCATAGCACCTATACTTGGTCGTTTAAGATGATACACATACCATAGCACCTATACTCAGTTGTTTAACATGTACTAGTACATTTACAGATGGCAGATGTTGTGGCTAGGTAATTCGTCACCTCATGGTCCCTCGAGGAGGATAGGCACCAATTGCCAGCGTAAGAATTTCTGAATTATTTTTAACTAAACTTTATTTGATTACTTGTTATTTTATGTCATCGTCACTTGAATTTGATTACTTGTAGGCTCTAAATCCAAAGCTGCCAACCCCAACGCCAAAATTGGGAAAGGCAGGAAGGTGGTACGTGTTGCCACAAAGAACACGGCACTCAAGGCGAAGGTGGCACAGGATCGTCGTCCGGTGTCAATCAATTTCCGGGTCAACCAGGAGGGTTTTTATAGCTACTTGGTTCTCCAACTATGTTGGGGAGCTGTTACGGGACTCGATTCCCATGTTTTGCGATTCATGGGCTGAGGTTCCCGAAATGGCCAAGGCCCACATACATGACCCATACACGTAAGTTTTTTTTACCTTTATTTTTTAATTATTGTGTTTATTTATTTAAATGTGTTTATTTATTCAAACTTGTTTGTTTATTTAAATTTGTATATTTGTTTTATTAATATTTTATTGCAGTACTACTTTGATCTCGACCCACACATTGCTGGCTCAAATGGAGACAAGATTGTTGACAGTATCGAGTATTATCTCCAAAAAAGATACAATGACAACAAACATATATACAAAAAAGATTACTTTACGGCAAAAGATGGGGTGGAGAAGGTTGAGGAGATCAAAAGACAGCGTCCAGCGAACAAGACGCAAGAGGATTGGGATGCGTTGGTAAATTTCTGGATTGACACTTTATAATAATTATCATTATCGTTATCATTATCGTTATCGCTATCGCTATCGTCATCGTCATCGTCATCGTCATCGTCATCGTCATCGTCATCGTCATCGTCATCGTCATCGTCATCGTCATCATCATCGTCATTGTCATCGTCACCGTCGTCATCATCATCATCATCATCATCATCATCATCATCATTATTATTATTATTATTATTATTATTATTATTATTATTATTATTATTATTATTATTATAAAACATCACTTCATTAGAAAATCATAGGAAATTACAAGAAATTAGTGGGGAGCCGAGAAACTAATTGGGTTCCCACTCCTCTAGAAATAGCAAAACAAACCCTAATAAAAATATAGTTAGCACCACGCGCGCCAATGTCCTGAGTGACCGAGAACTTTCGGATTCGCTTCAGCAGGGTCACCGCCTCCTTCTCGAGTTCCCCAAAGGAAGAGAAAGAGAAGGGGACGAACCCATATCCAATATCAACGCATTTGGTTTCGTACTTGATACGTTTGCGCGGTGCAGCTTCAATCACGGCACGCCCTGCCACAAAGTCAGTCATACCAGTTTGCGTCAAGGGCGATGACCCAGTAAGATCAACACATATTATTATTATTATTATAAAACATCACTTCATTAGAAAATCATAGGATTTACAAGAAATTAGTGGGGAGCCGAGAGACTAATTGGGCCCCCACTCCTCTAGCAATAGCAAAGCTAATCCTACTAAAAACATGATAAGTAGCACGTGCGCCAGTCTCCTGAGTCAACGAGAAACTTCGAATGCGCTTTAGTAGGGTTACAGATCCTTCTCAAGCTCTCCGAAGGAAGAGAATGAGAAGGGGAGAAACCTATATCCAATATACGCACATTTAGCCTCATACTTACCCGCTTGCGTTGCGCTCGATCGCTCGATCACCACGACCCGGTCGAAATCAACCATATTAGTTTGTGTCAGGGGAGACAATCTTGTTAAATCGACACATGTATCCTGCCCACCATCCCAAGAGTAGAGCAACATATCAGCTGGTCGTAAGGATTTGTCCCTATCACCACAAAGCCCAATATCAACCTCTTTGCGAGCCGAGATCCCTGATCGAGAGCATATGTCGACAAGGGTATCACGCACCATATTGTGCCGGTGTTTAATACCAATGATACCAACACAGGACACCGCGTGATCTCCATAGATGTCTCCAAAGAAATACTTTGGAACAGGTTGAGCATGGCATCTGAGCAGAAAAAAGGGGGATACCTAACCGGTAGCATAACACACATCGGTAAGTTCTAGCATTCATGGTCTGGCCCAACCCAGGAATCGGAACCACCCTAAGCCCGTCGAAGTGTGGTCTTCTTTTTGCGATCTCCATATGGCCATCTGTCGAGTAGATAAGCAAAAGGTGGATTCGGCCATTTTGGTGACACGTGTGAAATGTATATCTGCCAATTTCTTCATGAGTTTGGGGCAGCGATTTCACCTGGGTTGTCCAAAAGGGCAGTTTCCATTTTCGCATTAAAAGTATGTAGGGCATCATCAAAGGAAGGTCCAGAAGTTATAATGCCAGAATGTCGAAGGAGCTTAGTTCAAACTGGCAGATTGAAGTCTAGATGCAAGGAAAGCATAGTTCAAGACATCACCCGCAGCGTATACACCAAGTTTCCCAAAATCAAAAGGTAGTGTGGCCAGTCTCCATTGCTAATCGCTAAAACAAGCTCCAGAAGCCTTGACAAAACGCTCCAAAGAGGAGCGAAGTGCCATGTCAAATGTAATTTGAGCACGCTCAAAGACCTGAGAGGAGCATGTGCGCATAGAAAAATATAACTTGGAAATACTGGCACAATCTCGGAGAAGCAACAATTCACATTGAGGGTC
Source organism: Chrysanthemum makinoi (assembly GCA_910596185.1). Classification (NCBI taxonomy): domain Eukaryota; kingdom Viridiplantae; phylum Streptophyta; class Magnoliopsida; order Asterales; family Asteraceae; genus Chrysanthemum; species Chrysanthemum makinoi. The sequence continues at coordinate 9,048,352 of OU343217.1, forward strand.
ATTAAGTTTAGCAACAGCATCCATAAGCACAATGGTTTTGGCAACCCGTTTTATAACAAGCTCGTTACTAAACTCAAGGTCGACACTAGCAGGTCCACCCAACAATTTAACCCCACGTGAAGGCCGGGCAATATTAGGCGGGAAAACACCTACAAGCCTACTTCTAGGTTCCTCCTTTGGCCAAAAAACCTCAGAGGTCAATAATAATAATAATAATAATAATAATAATAATAATAATAATAATAATAATAATAATAATATCACGCTGGTTCGTTGTGCGGGTATTGTTGGCATTAAACATCGGCATAACCTTGTGCGTGATGTTCTTGTTGATATATGCTCTCGGTCAGGGATATCTGCTCGTAAGGAGGTGGATATTGGGCTTTTTGGAGATGGGGACAGATCCTTGCGACCTGATGACATATTACTCTACTCTTGGGATGGTGGACGTGACGTATGTGTTGATCTTACGGGTTCGTCGCCTTTGACGCAATCCGGTTTGATTGATTTTATACCGGTATGCGGCGATCGGTGATGCGGCGCACAAATAAACGTGTCAAGTACGATGCTAAATGTGTGGATATTGGATATGGGTTTCTCCCCTTCTCCTTTTCTTCTTTTGGAGAACTTGAGAAAGATGTGGTTACCTTACTTAAGCGTATTCGACGATTCTCTATGACTCAGGACGTTGGTGCGCGTGCAGCAGTTCATATTTTTAATAGGGTTTGTTTTGCCATTGCTAGAGGTATGGGGGCTCAGTTGGTTTCGAGGCTCCCCACTAATTTTTTGTAATCCTATGAGTTTTTAATAAAAGTATTTGTTATAAAATAAAAAAAAAATAAAAAAAAAATAAAAAAATAAAAAAAAAATAATAATTAATAATAATAATAATAATAATAAGGTTCGTCGCCTTTGACGCAATCCGGGTTGATTGATTTTATACCGAGCGATCAATGATGCTGCGCAGCGTAAACGGGTCAAGTACGATGCTAAATGTGCGGATATTGGATATGGGTTTCTCCCATTCTCTTTTTCTTCTTTTGGAGAACTTGAGAAAGACGCTTGATCACCTTACTTAAGCGTATTCGACGATTCTCTATGACCCAGGACATTAGGCTGCGGCAGCAATTCATATCTTTAATAGGATTGGTTTTACCATTGCTAGAGGTGTGGGGGCTCAGTTGATTTCGAGACTCCCTACTAATTTTTTGTAATCCTATGAGTTTTTAATAAAAGTGTGATTTATAAAAAAAAAATAAAAAATAAAAAATAAAAATAATAATAATAATAATAATAATAATAATAATAATAATAATTCATTTATATAATTTAAAATACGCAGGTTAAGCTTTGGACAAACCCGGAAGAAGCAGAAGATATCATAGGTCAACCGATAAAACCACCTGCGAACACGAGTTCTAGCCTTCATGGATCTCGTTCGTTAACTGCTATTCGCCATAATTTGTAAGAAACTATTTAATCATTTAATTTATATATATACATGGTGTTGGGTGTGTCGTTATTGATTTTATTTCTATAGAGTTGAGCAGCAACACCGAGGCGGCGGTTGCTGAAGACTTGATAGAGCTATACCGTCGGAACCATATGAGGGGCGATGTCTTTGAGTCCCCGTTATATGAGGCTAGACATGTAAGTATAATTTATTTTCAAAGTCACCCACTTTGATGAAATATAATGCACCACGACTTATATATTACTTTTCTTGTTTTTTTGTAACTAAACAGAACCAGATGATACGGATGCGGGAAGAGAGCACCTCCGATGGGACCCACATGACTGACCGGGAGATTCTCTGCCACGTGATTGGTGGTAAGTAGAGCGGTCATATTCCTGGTGTAGGTCAAGTCTTACCCAGCGATGGAGTGAAGAAGACCTTTAGCGCCTCCCGGCCTCGTGATGAAGCGGACGTGTCCTCCCTGCGGGAAATAGTGCAGAAACAAATCGAGGAGCTGGCTACACAGAGGACTCAGATGGATCTGGTGATGGAGTTTATGAGGTCATTCCCAGGTTGGCAAGATCGACTACCGCCCGCACCGGGATCAGGTTCTACTCCACCAGGTGGGTCGGGATCTGGTGCTACTCCACCGGGTGGGTCGAGATCCGCTGCTACTCCATCGGGTGAGTCTAGAGATACCGGGGATGGGAGTGGGAGTTGTTGAAGTCTGAAGTTATGGTGTGGGTTTGGATGCTAGTAAGAGTGTACATGTTGGTGTTGTTACATCAGGTTGTACAAAGTCTGATCCGGGTAATAAAGTTCATATGGAGCATATCTTTTCCATTCCTTTCATTTAACTATACTTGGTGCGGACTGTTATGCTAATTCTCCTCTATGGGTACAAGTATCGACTACTATGACTTGTGAGGCTTCTTCGTGTAAGTTTTAAATCATCTTTCGGAAGTTGTGGTTACAACTTTTGGTTGGTGGCTGTATGATGAAGATTTGGAAGTTTTATGTCGGATACGAGAATATAATGTTGATTACAGGATCATGTTTGGTTTTGTGATCATTATGTTATCAGCATAGATTATAGGTTAGGGAGTATGTGGCACTCAAGGGTAATGTATGGATGATAATCGTTGATTCAGTTGCTCACTTTGGAAGTGGTTCGTTGAACCTCAGGTTATTATATTTAGATTATGTTCTAAATGTAATTGTTTGTTTCAGCATTTAGCTGTGTTGTTATTCTGCTTTTAGCAGTTGTATTGCCTATGTAACAGTCGAGGGCATGGGACTCACCCATGTCATTTGTACTTCAATGGTTTTTGGTGTAATGAATTTTACCGGGGTGAATTAACCCTTTTACCCAAAAAAGAGAAGTCGGTTTATGTTGGTTTTACACGTTATGGATATGTTTGTAGAGAATAACATGGATTATTATGTCGTTTATGTGCATTATGTGCTAGGATTCCCGCTAAATGGATTATACGTATTGTTTTGGACCATTTGCAGATAGGTAGCTTATGTATAGTTTTTTAGATGATCATGTGTTAACGGTTTTGAACCGTTTTAGCGATTTTGGAAATACCTGACTATGTTAGCGATTGATGGTTATATATGATATTATGTTTAGCGAATTTCTGTTGTTGTAGCATAAAACAGGTTCTGAAAACAGGTTGTTACAATGTAGATTTTTTTCGGAAAAAATCTGGAAATTACCCATTTTGGAGCAATTTTCTGCAAAATGGGTCAGAGGCTTTCCCCGGGGACATGTGCCTGGCGAAAGTGTGAAAGCTAATTTTATTTTACCACTTTCCCCGGGGACACGTCCCCGGAAAAAGGCGTAAATCAACAGTGGCATGTTGGTTTTGCAGGGGACATGTCCCCGGCGAAAGACGTTTGCTCAACAGTGGCATTTGGCTTTCTCCGGGGACATGTTCCCGACAAAAAGTCCTGATTAATTATTATAATCAAGTAATTAGCTAATTAATTAATTATTCAAAACTACATTTCGCAGGGACGTGTCCCCGGCAAAAATGAGTGCCACGTCAGATGTGTTTGACCGGCGTAAAATGGCTGCGGGACCCACATGTCCCCGGTAAAAGTGGACTTGAGTCCCCGGGGAAATTATTCCCGAGAGGGTATTGGCGGGGGACTTTCGCCGGGGACATGTCCCCGAGGAAAGGTTTCGCAGGGGACATGTTCCCGGCGAAAGCCCTGATATTTCCCCTGCGAAAGCCCTGATTGTTGTAGTGCATCTTTTATATATTCGCCCTCTTCATCCAATCCACTTTAACAGAGAGTTTATCAACATTGCATTAGTCAAAGTTGGGGTGAGTCATTGCTACTAGTTTCTGACATGGTATCAGTCTATCAGAGAAGTTACTAATAAAATCCAACAAGAGTTGGTTACTAATATTGTAAATCATAACTCAAATTGACCCGATTACCGTAAATGGGTCGAAATTGTTAGAACCATTTTACTTAGTGAAAACTAAAGCCAAATAAGATTGATTACAAATCGCAGATTCCTGAAAGAAAATTAAACTCACTATAAAAGAATGAAAAACGGTCATTCATTGTGCGTTTTAGAATAAAAAAGTTTAGAAATGAATGGATAGAATTCCAGTTGCTTACATTTTGTAAAGTGGAATGATGTTTGTGTAATAAAAATGTCGAAATATTTCAGAAACGACAATGTTTGTTTCTTTGAATTTACGAAGAAAGAGTCGAAAGAGTTTGACAGAAATTGTGTGGACACTAATTGTAATTCTATCAAGTAGAGGAGATAATGATTATGTGGAAGCTATGCCCAACCCATAGGATGGGTTAGAAATATTTTTGACAAAGACTTGGTATTGACTATCGTTTACTCTTTGCCATTGACTTGAAATATCAGAAGGTTTTGTGCATGCATATATACATGATCATTGCCGAATATATCATACAATTAACCTTGATTACTCACTTTTAAATTTTGATGATAAAACAAGCATTAACAATGTATCCTACTTCCTCCAAAAATCTTACTTCTCATATGCAAACTTTCACTTTTGTGCTTATGATGCTCATTATTATGGTAGCAAAAACCAGTGCTAATGATTTCAACAAATCAAGAGAAGCAAAACCTTTGCTTGCAACTAATTGGTGGGGAGACAGTGTTAGTCGATTAGTATAAGGCTTAGGCCTGTTATGTGTTTAGGCCCATATAGTATCCTATATATATTTATCATGTACCAAACATTATATTCATTCAATATACACAAACTTACATGGTATCAACCCTAACCGATCCACTCTTTGCTTCCGCAATTTTTTTCTTTGTTTAGTTTACTGTTCTCGACCGCTTGTGTTGTCGAGGTGTGTTTTTGATTGTTTGTCCGACCAAGTGTGTTGTCGACGTTGATTGTTTCTTCAACAGTGTTTGGTTCGATTCCCTAAACCCTTAATTTTCTTTGGTCGATTACCCTAATTTTCTTTGGTCGATTACCCAACAATTACCAATGATTAACCATTCTGTTTAACCTCTAGCCTACACCAATGTATACTCTACACCTGTTTTTGTGGACCAATATTTAACCAAAGGCTACTCTACATCAACGATTAAATATTCTCAACCAAGATTCCCTATTAACTTTGTTATCAAAGTTTGTAGACCAAAATTCTGTTCGACTACTAACTTTGTTATCAAAGTTTATTTCTCAACCAAGATTCCCTGTTATTATTTTATTCGCATTATTAATACCAATTTGTTAGCACCACCAATTGACATATTTGTTATCAGCTTCCCATTATGATGGCACCTATTTAACACACAATGAACTCGAAATCTTACAAGGCCTCTTGGTCAACCTTGGATATAATGGTTTGACTCCCACTGTGAACAATACCTCTCGTGTGCAACATAATATTACTTCCTTCGGTGACACAGGTCTCACAATATTACTACTCCTATGGCTTTTTATTCGAGTCCACATTATGCTTCTATGTCAATGCTGTTGCTGAGACCTGTTGGTTGGGGAACCTTCTACGTGAGTTGCATACCCCTTTGTCTTCCGCTACGCGTGTCTATTGTGATAATGTGAGTGCCGTTTATTGTCTTCTAATCCGGTCCAGCATCAACGCACGAAGCATATAGAGATTGATATTCATTTTGTTCGGGATTTTGTTGCTATTGGTCAAATTAGAGTTCTCCATGTTCCCCGCGTATCGGTATGGATATTTTCACCAAAGGCTAACATTTCGCTTTGTTTGAGGAATTTCGAGTCCGTTTGAGTGTCCGGTGTCCTCCCGCTCCAACTGTGGGGGGAGTGTTAGTCGTATTATTATAGCCCTATTAGAGTGTATTTGGTCTATGGCCCATATTTGTATTATTAGGGTTAATACCCTATATATCATGTTATATGGTTGTTTATGAGATACATAAAACACTTTTGATACTATCCTTCTACAGAATCAAGTATCTCTTCAATAACTAGTGTACGATTTCTGTTAGGGTTACAAGTTGGGGGGATAATCATGCCTATATATACTGACCCCTAAAGGATGCAGAGCTCAAGCCTTGCTTTGGGGATCCATCGCCTCTGCAACCACTTCTAGGAACTGATTGAATGATAATGCCGCCCCCAGAAAGGGTCTAACTTTGCACAAGCGTTTTTATACGTCTAATGAAAGGCCAACCATGACTAAATATGACACGATTCCTAGTTATAGAATTAGTAAAAAAGGGCTAAAAAACACGAGTAGTCCGTTTTTCTTTGCTAACTACCTGCCATTATTTATGAAAATGCAATAACAATGCTCTAGCTTGCATAGATGAACATACTTGTTCATTTTTCGTGTGTTAGTCATCATACCTTTTTGGGAATCTAGAGTTATTAAATATTCGCTTCGTGTCCGGTTTGGGTCATTTTTCTGACCCACTTTGTTTCTAGCTAAGTTTTCAACCAATTTTGAAGTTAGTGAGTTGTATATCAAGCTCTACTATATGTCCAAATTTGCTTAATCATATACACTGTACATTGTTTCTTTGGCAGCAAATTAAAATACCGATTATTAGGAAAATTAATCACTTTTATAAGCATGTACATGCGAGACAACAAGATGCCAAATACGACTCTCAACATCATCATAACTGAAACCATGGGATAAGCGAGTACCCTTCAGAAGACTCTCATTCATGATTATGTGAATCCCGCTGGAGTCATCTTCAATTTGCTTCATTTGTTTACTCTCATCATACTGAGAAATATTGAAGTCAACAAACAATGTGGTCAAAGCATGTGAACGAATCCTGGGGCTCAGATGAAACCAGCAGTAAAGACCTCAGTGACTAAGAAGAGGTTGGAGTCAGTTTTGAGGAAACGCCGGTTCTTACTAATTATTGGTAGAAAGATTTGTGGAAATGGCAAACTAATTTTAGGTTGAAAGAGATTTATCATCGTTGCATTATTCAAAGTCAGGGTGAGTCATTGCTACTAGTTTTTGACATGGTATCAGTCCATCAGAAAAGTTACTAATAAAATCCAACAAGAGTTTTTTTTTTTTTTTTTTTTTAATTTTTTTTATTTATTTATTTTTTGAATGGTTACTGATATTGTAAATCATAACTCAAATTGACCCGATTACCATAAATGGGTCGAAATTGTTAGAACCATTTTACATCGTGAAAACTAAAGCCAAATAAGATTGATTACAAATGGCAGATTCCTGAAAGAAAATTAAACTCACTATAAAAGAAAGAAAAAACCACTCATTGTGTGTTTGTCTGTTATTTTATTAGATTAAAAACCTTAGAAATGAATGGATACTATTCCAGTTGCTTACATTTTGTAAAATGGAATGATGTTTGTGTAATAAAAATGTCGACATAATTCAGAAATGACAATGTTTGTTTCTGTTTTTTTTTTTTTTTTTGGAACTATATTTTCTGTGAATATATGAAGAATGAGTCAAATGAGTCTGACAGAAATTATGTGGACACCAATTGTAATTCTATCAAGATGAAGAGATAACTTAATATGTGGAAGCTATGCCCAATCCATAGGATGGGCTAGAAAATTTTCGACAAAGACTTGGTATTGACTATCGTTTACTCTTTGCCATTGACTTGGAAAACTAGAGGGTTTTGTGTATGCATATATACATGATCGTTACCAGTTATATATCATATGATTAATCTTGAGTACGTACATTTGAGTTTTTATGATCAAACGAGCATTAACAATGTGTCCTACTTCCTCCACAAATCTTACTGTTCATATGCACAATTTCACTTGTGTGCTTATGATGCTCGTTTTCGTGTTAGCAAAACTAGTGCTAATGATTTCAACAAATCAAGAGAAGCAAAAGCTTTGCTTGCAACTAATTGGTGGGGAGATAGAAATGCTTCTTCAGATCATTGTACTTGGCCTCATATTAGATGCAGTGAAGAAGGAAGTGTAATTTCAATATACTTTTACGGTGATGATAATGAAGATCTAGGTGATCTGGGAAGTCTTGACTTCGCTTCATTTCCAAACCTTGAGGGTCTTTCTATCAATAACTGCAAGCTTGAAGGAAGCATCCCGGAGCAGATTGGTTTCCTATCAAACTTAACATATCTTTCGCTTTTTAGTAATCATCTCACAGGTACATTTCCTGCTTCGTTTACCAATCTCACCCGTTTGGAATACCTTTATCTTTTTAATAACAATCTCACAGGTAAATTAACTGTCTCGTTTGCCAATCTCACCCATTTGGAAGACCTTGATCTTTCTAATAACCATCTCACAGGTGTTTCGTTTGCCAAGCTCACCAGTTTGAAAAATCTTGATCTTTCTAATAACTATCTCACACGTACAATACCTGTTTCGTTGACCAATCTCACCTGTTTGGAATACCTTGATCTTTCTAATAACTATCTCACAGGTGTTTCGTTTGCCAATCTCACCCATTTGGAATACCTTGATCTTTCTAATAACAATCTCACGGGTGCTTCGTTTGCCAATCTCACCCATTTGGAAATCCTTAATCTTTATAATAACTATCTCACAGGTAAAATACCTTTCTCGTTCGCCAATCTCACCCGTTTGAAAACCCTTCATCTTTCTAATAACAATATCACGGGTGTTTCGTTAGCCAATCTCACCCATTTGGAATACCTTGATGTTTCTGATAACTATCTCACAGGTAAAATACCTTTCTCGTTTGTCAATCCCACCCGTTTGAAATCCCTTCATCTTTCTAATAACAGTCTTACAGGTAAATTACCTGTTTCGTTGGCCAATCTCACCCGTTTGGAATACCTTGATCTTTCTAATAACTATCTCACATGTAAAATACCTTTCTCGTTTGCCAATCTCACCTGTTTGAAAACCCTTCATCTTTCTAATAACAATATCACGGGTGTTTCGTTAGCCAATCTCACCCATTTGGAATACCTTGATCTTTCTGATAACTATCTCACAGGGAAAATACCTTTCTCGTTTGCCAATCCCACCAATTTGAAATCCCTTCATCTTTCTAATAACAGTCTTACAGGTGAATTACCTGTTTCGTTGGCCAATCTCACCCATTTGGAATACCTTGATCTTTCTAATAACTATCTCACAGGTAAAATACCTTTCTCGTTTGCCAATCTCACCCGTTTGAAATACCTTCATCTTTCTAATAACAATCTCACAGGTAAATTACCTGTTTCGTTTGCCAATCTCACCCTTTTGGGTCTCCTTGATCTTTCTAATAACACTTTAACTGGCATCCTCCCAGCTCAGATTGCGGGTTTGAGAAATTTATATCATCTGGATCTTAGTCGAAACAACTTTACGGATCTCATCCCGCCATCTTTTGGATCCATGGTCAATCTCAATGTTATCGACTTGAGCGACAACAATCTTGATGGTCCAATTCCGTCTAGTTTTGGTAATCTAAGCCAACTGAAAATTTTAATCCTTGCCATGAATTCTATCAGTGGGCCTATTCCCCTAGATATAGCATATTTGAGGAAGTTGAGACATTTAGACCTTCATCATAATCGTCTAGTGGGTGCTATTCATCCAGAATTTGGGAAGCTCTCAAGTCATTCTTACCTTGATTTATCATCAAATCAGTTGTCAGGAAACATGTCGTTTGGTGATCCCTGTTTTCTTAGGCATCTAGACCTTTCTAGTAATCTGATGACGGGAGCTATCTCAAGTGTATGTGATTGCCATTACTTAAACTACTTGGATATTAGTCGTAATCATTTTGTTGGAAAAGCACTTAATCAGGGCGACTTCCCATATTTATTATTTTCAAATCAGTCTCAGAATCATCTTAATGGAGAAATGGGTTGCCTTTATCTGACAAGTGGACAATCAGAAACCAATGAACATAAGCGAAGAAAACAGCACGTACCCCGTTTGACCGTTTTTCTTCCCATTATCGTTGGACTTTGCTTCTTGGTGGTTGCTTATTTCTTTTACAGTCGTAAAAAGTCTACCACAAAGAAAATCCAGCTTGAAATCACAAAACATGGAGATGTTTGCACGATAATGAATTATGATGGAACAATTGCATATGAAGACTTCGTCACAGCTACAGAGGATTTTGACCTTAAATACTGCATTGGGACTGGTGGCTATGGTAGTGTTTACGAAGCAAAACTGCCTAGCGGTCAAACATTTGCTTTGAAAAAACTTCATCGGTATGAAGCTAAGCAACCAGCATTCGACCAGAGCTTCAAGAATGAGGTCCAAGTGTTAACTAACCTGAGGCACAAAAACATTGTGAAACTTTATGGCTTTTGTTTGCATAACAAATGCAACTTCCTTGTATATGAATACATGGAAAAAGGGAGCCTATTTTGTGCATTGAGTGACGATGAATTGGCTGTTGAAGTGGATTGGATGAAGAGAGTGAAGATTATCAAAGATGTAGCGCACGCTTTAGCTTACATGCATCATGACTGCAACCCACCTATCGTTCATAGAGACATATCAAGCAACAACATTCTTCTAAACTCGAAAATGGAAGGATTTGTTGCCGACTTTGGAGCAGCCAGATTGCTTGACCCTGATTCATCCAACCAAACAGTCATCGCAGGAACTTTGGGATACATTGCTCCAGGTAGTTACTTCTAGACACTCTTACGCTTCCTAAGTTTAATTATGTCTAGCTAGTAGCAGCTAAACTTTACTAACATTCTTTTTTGTATGTGATCATTTAGAACTTGCATATAGCATGATTGTGAACGAAAAATGTGACGTGTATAGCTTTGGAGTGGTGGCACTTGAAACAATTGGAGGGAAACATCCCGGAGAGCTTCTTTCATACTTCAACTCTTCTACCAGTCATGGTACGGTGTTGGAAAATATATTGGACCAGCGTCTCTCTTACCCAACAGACAGGCTAATCGAAAAGGAAATTCTGCGTGTTTGTCATGTGGCATTGGCGTGCATTCTCACAGATCCAAAGGCTAGGCCGACCATGAGAAACGTTTCACATGAATTATCGCGTTGAGGATATCATGATTCTGTTTGTGGGCTGTAAACTGGACTTGGGCGGGTCATCCCTGTTCAGAATTGACCCCGTAGAATGACCAAGTTTTTTCAGAAGTATCTTTGGAGTAGTCAAATAAGTGGAGGAAGTGGTTGCACTTTTAATTATTTAGCAGTATTAGTTTGTTATCACTTCAAGCATTGTAAGTTCCCTTTTAATGAAATAATTCTTCCACCATACACCTTATCTTCCTCTTTAAGTTCTACTGTTGACCAGAAACTGTTGATCCAACACAGTTCAGTCTATCACACAGCTTTATTATATGGAGAACAACCTCTATACTTTTTCAGCATAAGTGTAGGTCCCAAGTTCTAACTGTATGTATATGAAAAAAAATAATAAAGTTTCATGTATTGACTGACGAATGTCATGCAAAATGTCAATGATCATTGTTCTTTTGCTAATTCTCTTAGATGGATTTTCTTGTGCACTGAAGTGATAGTTCCAGCTTGGATGGTAACTTTGTGTATGGATGGTAGAATTTGTTGTTTGGTAGTCCAGATTTGATGCTTCAGGAATGTCCTTTGCTCAATTTCAGGAATGTAAAGTTTTGTGAAAAAAATCTCGCGCAGTATCCTTAGTGGTATCCATACCGACATCACCTTCTCACAAAGCCATATCATCAAAGGGAATCACCTATTGGTATGGCTTTAATAACATGTAATGCTAACACATTTCAACCCTATTTTAAATATTATGATTATGCTAGAAGTTCATCAAATTCGGACTTTATTTTCTTCCCCATTTTAAATTTCAGTATAAAAAAAAAGAAGCCAAATCCAAAGCTAAATAAATTTGTGATAAATGAGGCTATGATCTCCATTATTGAGAAAATGTACAAAACTGTAGCCAATATTTTGCAAGACTACGTTTTTTGGACAAAAAAACTCATCAAGAAAACATCTTTAATTTAATTTATGTTCCTTTTTTCTCATACTTGGAGCCAATGTATGCTTCGTAATAAAAGCATAAGTGCAAAGGCATGAAAATTATATGAAACAACTTATTTTGAGTACTAATTTGATGCAACATGACAGTTGGAAATATAGCATTAATTTTGGAGAAAGCAACATATTTGGACTAAAGTTTCTTCTTTGCCATTGACTTGGAAAAGTAGAAGGGTTTGGCCTTTTGGGTATGCATAATATCTGTAGCAAATATATATTCTGATTTTTCCCTACTTTGTTGGCCATTAAACAAATAACATCAATAATGTGTACTACTTCCTCCAAAAATCTTACTTTTCATATGTACAGTTTCACTTGTATGCTTACAATGCTCTTTTTCGTTTTATCAAAACAATTGCTAATGATTTCAGCAAATCATTAGAAAGAAAAGGTTTGCATGCAACGAATCGGTGGGGTAGATAGAAATGCTTCTTAAAATCATTGTACTTGGGATGACTTCATATATATTTCAATAAGTAGTATATAACCATAAACGCTTTAACACACTTTCATAACTTCAATTTGTATATCATACTATACATATATTTTGGACCTACAGTTTGTTGAATACGAAATGAGATGGACTAAGCATGTTTCATATAAACACATTCATGACAAAAATATTGGAACTGTATACATTATAAGTATGGTGGTTGTTACTCAAAATGACGATGCTGTGAGATCGGAGACTGAATGATGCCCTCAACATGATATATAACTCCTGAGAAACTTCTTTCATTGTCGGTCGGGCTTTTGGATCTGTGATAATGCATGACAATGCCACCTGACCAACACGGATGATTTCTTTCTCAATTAACCTATTGGTTGGATAAGAGAGTCGTTGGTCTAATATATTTTCAAGCATTGTACCATGATTTATAGAATAGTTGAGAGATGACAGGAGGTCTCCTGGATGCTTGCTTCCAATTGTTTTAAGAGCAACCACTCCAAAGCTATAAACATCACATCTTTCATTCACAATCATGCTATATGCAAGTTCTATATGATCACATATACCAAGTTATTGTTAGTGAAGATCTAATGACTTGTAGATATAAAATTAAGAAGCATAAGAACATGTATAAATAATTACGTACCAGGGGCAATGTATCCCAAAGTTCCAGCGATTACTGTTTGGTTAGATGAATGTTCACCTTCGACAGAGGACATGCATAGATGAATTTTCTCTGTGTGATGTTCTTAATCTTATATTTCCTGCTCCACAAGAACACATAAAAGGATTAAATGGCTCCATCTCACGTTTTGAAATTTGTGTGAAGATAAGAGGTTGTAAGGTTGAGTGGTTTTGAGGATAAGAGGTTGTGAAATTCGTGTGAAGATAAAAGGACTATATAATGTGTTTGTCATGTTGGTGGGAAGTTTTGGCGCCTTTTTTTGTGGGAAGTTTTGGTGCCAGTATTTTTGGAGGGAAGTTTAGACCAGTAGCAACCAATATCAAGTTGAGACCTATACCTCTAGGGCAAAATGGCTTTAGTAGACAACTGCAAGAATTTGGACTTTACTTTTGGGTCTGAGGAAGATATGTCGTTTAACACCTACACTCGGTCGCTTAACATGATACCTATACCATAGCACTTATACTCGGTCGTTTAACATGATACGTATACCATAGCACCTATACTCGGTCGTTTAACATGATACGTATACCATAGCACCTATACTCGGTCGTTTAACATGAAACGTATACCATAGCACCTAGACTTGGTCATTTAACATGTTACGTATACCATATCACCTCGACTCGGTCGTTTAACATGACATGTATACCATAGCACCTAGACTTGGTCGTTTAACATGATACGTATACCATAGCACCTATACTTGGTCGTTTAACATGATACATATACCATAGCACCTATACTTGGTCGTTTAACATGATACGTATACCATAGCACCTATACTTAGTCGTTTAACATGATACGTATACCATAGCGCCTATACTTGGTCGTTTAACATGATCATATACCATAGAACCTATACTCGATTAGTTTAACATGATACGTATACCATAGCACCTATACTCGGTCCTTTAACATGATACGTATACCATAGCACCTATATTCGGTCGTTTAACATGATACGTATACCATAGCACCTATACTTTGTCCTTTAAGATGATACACATACCATAGCACCTATACTCAGTTGTTTAACATGTACTAGTACATTTGAGATGGCAGATGTTGTGGCTAGGTAATTCGTCACCTCATGGTCCCTCGAGGAGGATAGGCACCAATTGCCCGGTAAATTTCTGAATTATTTTTAACTAAACTTTATTTGATTACTTGTTATTTTATGTCATCATCACTTGAATTTGATTACTTGTAGGCTCTAAATCCAAAGCTGCCAACCCCAACGCCAAAATTGGGAAAGGCGGGAAGGTGGTACGATGTTGCCACAAAGAACCACGGCACTCAAGGAAGGTGGCACATGATCGTCGTCCGGTGTCAATCGATTTCCGGGTCAACCAGGAGGGTTTTTATAGCTGCTTGGTTCTCCAACTATGTTGGGGAGCTGTTACGGGACTCGATTCCCATGTTTTGCGATTCATGGGCTGAGGTTCCCGAAATGGCCAAGGCCCACATACATGACCAGTTACACGTAAGTTTTTTTTACCTTTATTTTTTAATTATTGTGTTTATTTATTCAAACTTGTTTGTTTATTTAAATTTGTATATTTGTTTTATTAATATTTTATTGCAGTACTACTTTGATCTCGACCCACACATTGCTGGCTCAAATGGAGACAAGATTTTTGACAGTATCGAGTATTATCTCCAAAAAAGATACAATGACAACAAACATATATACAAAAAAGATTACTTTACGGCAAAAGATGGGGTGGAGAAGGTTGAGGAGATCAAAAGACAGCGTCCAGCGAACAAGACGCAAGAGGATTGGGATGCGTTGGTAAATTTCTGGATTGACACTTTATAATAATTATCATTATCGTTATCATTATCGTTATCGCTATCGCTATCGTCATCGTCATCGTCATCGTCATCGTCATCGTCATCGTCATCGTCATCGTCATCGTCATCGTCATCATCATCATTATTATTATTATTATTATTATTATTATTATTATTATTATTATTATTATTATTATAAAACATCACTTCATTAGAAAATCATAGGAAATTACAAGAAATTAGTGGGGAGCCGAGAAACTAAGTGGGTTTCCACTCCTCTAGCAATAGCAAAACAAACCCTAATAAAAATATAGTTAGCACACAGCGCCAATGTCTGCAGTGTCCGAGAACTTTGGCTTAAACCCAGTGAGGTCACCGCCTCCTTCTCGAGTTCCCCAAAGGAAGAGAAAGAGAAGGGGACGAACCCATATCCAATATCAACGCATTTGGTTTCGTACTTGATACGTTTGCGCTGTGCAGCTTCAATCACGGCACGCCCTGCCACAAAGTCAGTCATACCAGTTTGCGTCAAGGGCGATGACCCAGTAAGATCCACACATATTATTATTATTATTATTATTATTATTATTATTATTATTATTATTATTATTATAAAACATCACTTCATTAGAAAATCATAGGATTTACAAGAAATTAGTGGGGAGCCGAGAGACTTATTGGGCCCCCACTCCTCTAGCAATAGCAAAGCTAATCCTACTAAAAATATGATCAGTAGCACGTGCGCCATGATCTCTGAGTCAACAGAGAAACTTGAATGCTTTAGTAGGGTTACGCATCCTTCTCAAGCTCTCGAAGGAAGAGAATGAGAAGGGGCTATATCAATATCCATAAATTTAGCCTCATACTTACCCGCTTACGTTGCGTTGCTTGATCGACTTACACACGACCGGTCGCGAAATCAACCATATTAGTTTGTGTCGGAGGCGATCTCGTTAAATCGACACATGTATCCTGCCCACCATCGCAAGAGTAGAGCAACATATCAGCTGGTCGTAAGGATTTGTCCCTATCACCACAAAGCCCAATATCAACCTCTTTGCGGCGAGATCCCGATCGAGAGCATATGTCGACAAGGGTATCACGCACCATATTGTGCAGGTGTTTAATACCAATGATACCGGCACATGACACGTGATCTCCATAGATGTCTCCGGCAAATACTTTGGACAGAGTTGAGCATGGCATCGAGAAAGAGAAAAAGGGGATACCTAACGGTAGCATAACACACATCGGTAAGTTCTAGCATTCATGGTCCGCCCAACCCAAATCGGAACCACCCTAAGCCGTCGAGAAGTGTGGTCTTCTTTTTGCGATCTCCATAGGGCCATCTGTCGAGTAGATAAGCAAAAGGTGGATTCGGCCATTTTGGTGACACGTGTGAAATGTATATCTGCCAATTTCTTCATGAGTTTGGGGCAGCGATTTCACCTGGGTTGTCCAAAAGGGCAGTTTCCATTTTCGCATTAAAAGTATGTAGGGCATCATCAAAGGAAGGTCCAGAAGTTATAATGCCAGAATGTCGAAGGAGCTTAGTCTGTAAACTGGCAGATTGAAGTCTAGATGCAAGGAAAGCATAGTTCAAGACATCACCCGCAGCGTATACACCAAGTTTCCCAAAATCAAAAGGTAGTGTGGCGGTCTCCATTGCTAATCGCTAAAACAAGCTCCGAAGCCGTGACAAAGCGCTCCAAAGAGGAGGGAAGTGCCATGTCAAATGTAATTTGAGCACGCTCAGACACGAGAGGAGCATGTGCGCATAGAAAAATATAACTTGGAAATACTGGCACAATCTCGGAGAAGCAACAATTCACATTGAGGGTCATTAAGTTTAGCAACAGCATCCATAAGCACAATGGTTTTGGCAACCCGTTTTATAACAAGCTCGTTACTAAACTCAAGGTCGACACTAGCAGGTCCACCCAACAATTTAACCCCACGTGAAGGCCAGGCAATATTAGGCGGGAAAACACCTACAAGCCTACTTCTAGGTTCCTCCTTTGGCCAAAAAACCTCAGAGGTCAATAATAATAATAATAATAATAATAATAATAATAATAATAATAATAATAATAATCATAATAATAATAATAATAATAATAATAATAATAATAATAATAATAATAATATCACGCTGTTTCGTGTGCGGGTATTGTTAGCATTAAACATCGGCATAACCTTGTGCGTGATGTTCTTGTTGATATATGCTCTCGGTCAGGGATATCTGCTCGTAAGGAGGTGGATATTGGGCTTTTTGGAGATGGGGACAGATCCTTGCGACATGCTGACATATTACTCTACTCTTGGGATGGTGGGCGTGGCGTATGTGTTGATCTTACGGGTTGCGTAAGCCTTTGGCGCAATCCGGGTTGATTGATTTTATACCGAGGGCGTCGCGATCGGTGATCTTGCCGCGTGGCGTGTCAAATCCGTCGATGCTAAATGTGTGGATATTGGATATGGGTTTCTCCCCTTCTCCTTTTCTTCTTTTGGAGAACTTGAGAAAGATGCGGTTACCTTACTTAAGCGTATTCGACGATTCTCTATGACTCAGGACGTTGGTGCGCGTCGCGGATTCATATTTTAATAGGGTTTGTTTTGCCATTGCTAGAGGTATGGGGGCTCAGTTGGTTTCGAGGCTCCCCACTAATTTTTTGTAATCCTATGAGTTTTTAATAAAAGTGTTTGTTATAAAATAAAAATAAATAAAAAAAAATAAAAAAAAATAAAAAAAAAATAATTAATAATAATAATAATAATAATAAGGTTAAATTAGCCTTTGCGCTTAATCCGGGTTGATTGATTTTATACCGAGCGGCGATCAATGATCTTTATGCTGCTTGTAAACGGGTCAAGTGCGATGCTAAATGTGCGATATTGGATATGGGTTTCTCCCATTCTCTTTTCTTCTTTTGGAGAACTTGAGAAAGACGCATCACCTTACTTAAGCGTATTCGGCGATTCTCTATGACCCGGGACATTGGAGCTGCGTGCGGCAATTCATATCTTTAATAGGATTGGTTTTACCATTGCTAGAGGTGTGGGGGCTCGAGTTGATTTGAGACTCCCCACTAATTTTTGTAATCCTATGAGTTTTTTAATAAAGCGTGATTTATAAAAAAAATAAAAAATAAAAATAAAAATAATAATAATAATAATAATAATAATAATAATAATTCATTTATATAATTTAAAATATCGCAGCGGTTAAGCTTTGGACAAACCCTAAGAAGCGAGAAGATATCATAGGTCAACCGACAAAACCACCACGAACACGAGTTCTAGCCTTCATGGATCTCGTTAGATTAGCGCTATTCGCCATAATTTGTAAGAAACTATTTAATCATTTAATTTATATATATACATGGTGTTGGGTGTGTCGTTATTGATTTTATTTCTATAGAGTTGGCGGCAACACCGAGGCGTGTTCTTGAAGACTTGATAGAGCTATCTGCGTCGGACCATATGAGGGGCGATGTCTTTGAGTCCCCGTTATATGAGGCTAGACATGTAAGTATAATTTATTTTCAAAGTCACCCACTTTGATGAAATATAATGCACCACGACTTATATATTACTTTTCTTGTTTTTGTAACTAAAGAACCGGATGATACGGATGCGGGAAGAGAGCACCTCCGATGGGACCCACATGACTGACCGCGAGATTCTCTGCCACGTGATTGGTGGTAAGTAGAGCGGTCATATTCCTGGTGTAGGTCAAGTCTTACCCAGCGATGGAGTGAAGAAGACCTTTAGCGCCTCCCGGCCTCGTGATGAAGCGGACGTGTCCTCCCTGCGGGAAACAGTGCAGAAACAAATCGAGGAGCTGGCTACACAGAGGACTCAGATGGATCTGGTGATGGAGTTTATGAGGTCATTCCCAGGTTGGCAAGATCGACTACCGCCCGCACCGGGATCAGGTTCTACTCCACCAGGTGGGTCGGGATCTGGTGCTACTCCACCGGGTGGGTCGAGATCCGCTGCTACTCCATCGGGTGAGTCTAGAGATACCGGGGATGGGAGTGGGGGTAGTGGGGTTTGAGAAGTCGGTTTATGTTGGTTTTACACGTTATGGATATGTTTGTATAGAATAACATGGATTATTATGTCGTTTATGTGCATTATGTGCTAGGATTCCCGCTAAATGGATTATACGTATAGTTTTGGACCATTTGCATATAGGTAGCTTATGTATAGTTTTTTAGATGATCATGTGTTAACGGTTTTGAACCGTTTTAGCGATTTTGGAAATACCTGACTATGTTAGCGATTGATGGTTATATATGATATTATGTTTAGCGAATTTCTGTTGTTTTAGCATAAAACAGGTTCTGAAAACAGGTTGTTACAATGTAGATTTTTGGGAAAAAATTGGAAATTACCCATTTTGCGGCAATTTTTACGCCAAAATGGGTGAGCTTTCCCGGGGACATGTGCTGGCGAAGTGTGAAAGCTAATTTTATTTTACCACTTTCCCGGACCGTCAGGAAAAGCGTAAATCATTGTGGCATATTGGTTTTCGCGGGGACATGTCCCGGCGCGAAAGACGTTGCTCTTCATGGCATTTGGCTTTCTCGGGGCATGTTCCCACAAAAGTCACGATTAATTATTATAATCAAGTAATTAGCTAATTAATTAATTATTCGAAAATACATTTCCCGAGGACCTGTCCCTGGCAAAAATGAGTGCCACGTCGGACGTGTTTGACCAGCATAAATGGTTGCGGGACCCACATGTCCCCGGTAAAAGTGGACTTGAGTCCCCGGGGAAAGTATTCTGAAGCCGGACAGTATTGGGGACTTTCGCCCGGGGACATGTCCCGAGGAAAGGTTTCGAGGGACATGTTCGCGAAAGCCCTGATATTTCCCCTGCGAAAGCCCTGATTGTTGTAGTGCATCTTTTATATATTCGCCCTCTTCATCCAATCCACTTTAACAGAGAGTTCATCATCGCTCAACGTGCAAAATGGCTCCCCTTTTCCATGTATTCGTATATAAGGAAGTTGCATTTTTTATGCAAACAAAAACTGTAAAGTTTCACAATATTTTGTGTCTTAGGTTGGTTAACACATGGACCTCATTTTTGCAACTCTGGTTAAATGTCGGTTGCTCAGCCTCAAACCGATGGAGTTTTTCACGCAAAAGTTTTACCTCTAGGTAGTTTTGCTTCATAAATCTTGTAATTAAATAACATGACAATCGTAAATTTAAACACAATAAACATCAAAGTACATGCGGAAGCGTAAGAACATATAATTTCAATTAATAAACTGAAAATTAAAAACGTATGCGTACCTTTTTCAATTCCAAGCTAGCAATCAATTAGGGTTTATGAGGATTAACGAATTGACTCTTACCTTTTTTCAATTCAATCCAAGATGTTGTGTTTGCACCACGTTCTTGTACACACGTACTAATACCAAATTAATGAGAATGCTAGTTCTTTAAACAAAAACACTAAAACCAAAACAATTTTGTTTTTGTAAAACCAAAGTCAAAAAACCCTAGAGGGTGTTTGTCGACTGGTTTTGAATACAAAAAAAGGAGGAACAAGTTTTAGGGTATTAAGAGTGCAAAAGAGATAACAAATAATGAACCTAAGGCTTGATTATATACTAATGAAAACTTAGATGACAAGTTAGGGTGGGAATAGGATTCCAAAGTCCATGGTCGATCGGTTAACAACCCCAAGGGGTTTCTAGAACCTTCCCGACCTTCAATTTTCATTCTGGTCCTTTACTTTTTATATTTAACGATCTTTAGTCAATTTCTTTAATTACTTTAACGCTCGTTAGTCGTTATTGTGTATTTAATAATTAACCGTAACATTTACGTTAATTATTTGAACATTAATTCTTCATACGTAAAGTGTGCAATCTCGTGGTCTCGAGTTCGATTCTAAACATACACTATTAAATAGCGTCCATAAAACTAACAGCTCCCACTTGGACATATCTTAATAGTGTAATGACATTGGTTAGCGTCTAGCAACATGCCAATGCCCCTAGTACAACTCGAGTAAGGTCTCCTGGAAAAACCTTTTGATGATTCATCATCATACTTATCATTTTGTTTCTAATACCATGTTAAATAAGGATATGGATCTAAGCCATTCCTTTATTTAACTATTCTATTTCTCATTGTTTGTGATTGAACAAGATTACCAAATCTTCTGAACGTATTCTAGATAGATCTTGGGCGTGGCCACGCATATATCTTGTGAACCCTACGAGAGTCCAGCAGTATTATACTTCAAAACGAATTTGAATGAACAAATTCTTTATTGACTAAAAGCAAAACTTATGAACTTTGCAACACTTCTGAAAAATAATTCTGATAACACCATTTACGTATAGCGTTAAATTGCTTCACATAAATGCACTACATCCATGACAGTTCTCTGGTATCTCAAGTTTGAGGATAACTGTACTATTCATGATTTACTTGATGACAAGATCCATAAAGTACGATCATATAGTTGGGATAAGTCCTATATTCAATTCATTGAATATCATGTGAATTTGGTATGTCAATGCATCAATATACTTTCAAGTATATTCTACCAAAACTGAGATTTTTCTTAATTCAATGATATTCCCATATCATTAATTGACAACGGACTATTTTAGAGTAACTAAATTATTTACGCGTTAAACATGCAAATATATGACACTATATTAAAAAAATGAACAATAAACATAACAAATACTTTATTTTATTCAAATAATAATTGTTTATAATATCCTTTATCCAAATACTAATCACAGTCATGCATGAAACAACTAGCTAAACGAAGTCCAATGCCACAAGTTCAGTAAGCTTTTCTATAGGTAAAACCTTAGTGAAAGGATTAGCTAGATTGTGATCTGTGTGAACTTTTAGTAGATTAATTTCACCTATGCGAACTTGTTCTCAAACATAGTGATATTTTCGTGGAAAATGTCTGGTGCCCTTCATAACTCCAGGTTCATTGGCAAATATGATAGCATAGAATTGTCGAAATACATATTAATAGGCGATTCAATTGAAGGACTAACACCAAGCCCTTAAATGAATTTCCTAATCTAAACAGCCTCCATTGCGGCTTCTAAAGTGGCTATGTATATTTCTGTTGCAAACATCACAATTATACTTATGGGTTGAACGAGATTCAAGCTGGGGAAATGGTTGAATTTGCCAGCGGTGTGAAAGGAATAGCCTTGAATCTTGAGAATGCAGAATGTAGGGATTGTTGTCTTTGGTAGTGATACTGCTATTAAAGAAGGAGATCTTGTCAAGCGCACCGGCTCTATTGTGGATGTCCCTGCGGGAAAGGCTATGCTAGGGCCCTACTGCCAAATGAATGTGTTCTTCCTATGGCCATTTCCAGGCCTTTTTAGGCCAGTCAACATGCATATAGGTTAACTCTTTGATCTGCAGAATAAGGCCTACGAGCTCTCTCTTTTCTTTTATGGCAGAGTTCTCTCCACACCACGGAACCAAATCACAATGGATCGAACAACTGGCTTCGTGCTCTTCCAGA
Source organism: Chrysanthemum makinoi (assembly GCA_910596185.1). Classification (NCBI taxonomy): domain Eukaryota; kingdom Viridiplantae; phylum Streptophyta; class Magnoliopsida; order Asterales; family Asteraceae; genus Chrysanthemum; species Chrysanthemum makinoi. The sequence goes on from OU343217.1 coordinate 9,070,749, forward strand.
GTCTACTGCTCCTCCATCAATGACAAAGACATAACCTGTCTAAGACTTCGTATTATCTTTATCACATTGCCAGGACGCATCACAGAAAACTGTAACATCAAGTTCTACATCTGGATTTCCACCATACACTAGAAACATATCTTTTGTATTTCTTAAATATTTGAGAATATGTTTAACAACAGTCCGATGAAGTTCACCTGGATTCTCTTGATATCGACATGTGATATTTTGAGTGAACGCCACATCTGGCGTTGCGCATCTTACCGCATACATGATAGATCCTACAGCCGAAGTATAAGGGATTCTACTCATGAATTCCACCTCTGCAGGTGTTGAAGCACATACTTCGCTACTTAAGCCATGATTTACTTCCATTGGCAAATTTAATTTCTTGGAATTTTTCATATTGAATCTCTTCAATATTTTATCAATGTAAGTACTTTAACTTAAACCAATTAACCGCTATGATCTATCTCTGTAGATATTGCAGCTTCCCCTAAATCCTTCATAGAAAAACACTTTCCAAGATAGGCCCTAACCTCTTGTAATCTTGGAATGTCTTTTCCCATAATTAATATGCCATCGACATATAGGACAAGGAAAGTAACATCACTCCCACTAGCTTTGTGATATACACATGGCTCATCAAGATATCGAGTAAATCCAAACTTTTTGATTTCTTCATCAAATCTTATTCCATTGCCTTGATGCTTGCTTCAATCCATAAATGGATCTTTGAAGTTTGTATAAATGGTTTGTAAATTGTGGATTCACAAACCCCCTCAGGCTGTGCCATATAGATGTCTTCATCAAGGCGACCATTTAAAAGGCGGTTTTGACATCTATCTGCCAAATCTCATAGTCACAGTAGGCTGCTATAGCTATGAGAATTCTAATAGCTCTAATGTATGCTACCGGAGAAAATGTCTCCTCGTATTCAATCCCATAGGTTTGCGTAAAGCCTTTAGCTACCACGTGCACACGAGCCTTATAGATGTGTACATTGCCATCCATATCAGTTTTTTTCTTATAGAACCACTTTTTACTATGCAAACAAGAGACTTTTGCTTGGCTCAATGCAACACTATTCCATTCCTTGAAGTCTCAAAACACAGGGCATTACCACAGCCCAAAAGATGCTATCACAACTTTGGTAACTTCTGCTTTTTGACTCAAGAAATCATATTCAAACTTTTCCCTAAATATATTTATAAATAGCATGTATCTAACAGTTATACTTTCACGCACAAACAACAACACAAACATCAAAAAGTATAGAACACACCTTGGACCAAAATCTTTCAGCTACTATTGGCAGCAACCCATGAGCCTGCAGAAATTGACCAGAAGTATAATCAAAATTTAAGTTTCAGATGGTTGTTCACAACTATATATCAATAACACTAAGCAGTTGATGGAGTAATCTTCAACTGATGTACAAGTAGTTTTATGTTTCCTTTTCAATTTTGATGATGTACGGTGTTCTGCTCACACAAGCAGCCAACCATCTTCTTTCCATCAGTATTTGACTGATATTGAAGTCTACTCAACAGTCAACAAGGATGGAACCACAAATATACCGACCTAAGTGAGAAGCTAGTGGTCAAGAATAGTTGCCGAATCCCAAACACAATAACAACCTTAAACTAATAAACCACATAATCACATGAATCGCTTCCTAAATAATTATTTTTCAATAAAAAAAATAAAAATTTAACTGCTTATGAGATATACTATAGTTAAGTAAACTACCTTTCACCTACAAATTCCTACATTCAAACAAATTAGTCAACTGATGTTAACATAGTTTATTATGTATAACAAGAAAAGCCTAAAATACAACAAATCAACTGAAACAAATAAATTTTCATATAAATATAAAGCAATTAAAGCAAAATACAGATCCAATTATTGTTTACACACACCTTTGGTCCAAACACCTGAATAAACTGGATTGGGGCGGTAGCAGATTGGTTTGGTGTTGGTACCATGAGTGGCAGCGGTGGTAGATGTGTTTTGGTTTGTGTGTCACAGTGGTATGACGGAGGTGTAACTGAGAGCAGCTATGGCACTGGGTGGGGTGTATGTTAGGTGAAGAAGAGGAATGTGTAGCTAGGGTTTTAAACTTTCAATCTTTGAAAATTAATAGGGGGCTAAAGTCCCACTTAATAATTTAGAGAAACTAGACCGGGTCTTTGATTTAAACCGTCCATTTTTATTATAACACATCGAGACCTGCTTCTAATCTTAAACCCGGTCTCCAATAAACCTAAAAAAGACGTGTTCAATATCTAAAAACCGGTCTGGAGTTATTATTTACATGGAAGCCGGGTTTTTTCATCAAAACAGGTCTTGATATTTTTGTGTAGCTCAAAAACAGTTTTTAAGACCTTGTTTAAAGGAAAAGGGTCTTGATGAGGGGGTATCTAATCCTCATTTTGTAGTAGTGTCTCTCCCTGTAGTAAACAGCAGCAGCAACAAGGGAAGAACAAAGGAAACTCTTGGGTATTTTGAGCAACTGGTTAAGTATTTTGAGTATTTTGGAAGCTAGTTAAGAGGGTTTTTGCATTTTGGGTTTTGTGTTCTTTACTCTCATCCTACATACACGTCAACTAAGTAAGCTTCTAACAAACTCATTTCATATAATTTTTAGCACTTATTTGTCATACATACATTGTTTCCTATCACTAATATGTGTTTGTAAAGCAAAATCTTGTTTTTGACCCTTTTTGCAATAAATCTGATGTCACGACTTTCTACATTGGATTCACCATTCGAAATAGACTTGTTCGTAAAAAAAATCTTGTTACTACGTTTAAATATAATGATATTAGTATAACATGTTCAAAATCTAGGACTTTCGGAAGTGAAACACGTTTAATAACAATGTCTTTCAAATACGTGGCCAACTACCTGATGAATGACTTTACTTTTGGTAACTCGTGACTTAAATGAATATGTTAGTAAGAAAAACTTATTACTACTCTCCGAGATAATGATACACGTTTGAAAACCTTTCCTTTTCGAAAAATGTACAAACTACCTGATGCTTTTGTTTCTACAAAATTTCACCACCAAAACCCGATTTGTAATTAACATCTTGACTACTATACTTTAATATAATGCTATTAGTTCAATACAATCGAAAACTAGAAACATTAGAAGAAATGTCGACTTTTAAAACTTGATAACAAGTCTCGATTTTATTTATAATTAGTGACCGAGTGACCATATTTAGGCTCGTTTTGGTATACCTTAGACTCAATTTGACAGATCATGGTAGTTTCAAAAAAAGTAGCCAATATGACAAGCTAAAAGCTTCATTTTGAATCGTTTAAAACAAATCTCTAACGAAGAAGTTAGGGTCTCATGAATATCTGTCGTGTGGCACTTTCACTAAACAACAACAACTTTTTTTTTTCCTTTTAAAACAGCCCCGACCCGGCCTCTTTGGACCCGATTTTAGGCACCTTACACTCTTCATTTTTGACAACATAAATCATAAAAGTAGTAGACGAGCTATAACTCTAATAATAGGATGCTGGATCAGGTCATAAGACGGAATCATGAATGAGATATGGTTAGAAAACCGAATACCACATGCTAAAATTGACAGAAATGCATGACCTACCATATTTGAGGCTATTTAAGTGTAGTTTGTGGTACGATTGAGCGGTAGTGACAGTTGAACAAATTGAAGTATTCCTGGAGTACTACCCGACGAACCAAAGTTTGCGCCTATAGGACTTGTATCAGCTGATATAGAGCCCCGTGAAGTTTGACAAAAACACACTTTTTAAAAATATTAAAACAAAAGTATTTTTGGAAAACTTTTGAAAAAATGGTATTTAATTTATTTTATAAAACTTAAACACAAACTCATAAGGGTGATATAAACTTTTAAAAACTCATGCATATAGTACATGTCACATTTTCTCAAATGACTTAATTAATTAGGTCGTGTTTAAGACTTTCGGGTTACGTTTCGAGATTGCGCATTTGACTCGTTATCATTGCAATACCTCGTTGAGGTGAGTTTTCGTAGCCCCTTTTTCATAATATTTTCCTTGGGGGAAAATGGTACTCAAATGATGTTTTAACTGTTTTCATGTTGTGATTAAATGTTTTCACGATTTCTTTTCGACAATATGTGTGTTTGATTGCAATATGTGCCTTGTTGTATGGTTTTATCATACGTGTTCAATTGTGCGCAACTGTTTAACTCCGTTTTGGAGCCGAAGCATTTTGATAGTACTATCGGGGTAGTTCCCCCACTGTTAGCATCTTGTGTGTGACATTTGGTAGGTTCAGTTGTCTCAAACTTTGTGGTTTCATTAAGTGCTTATATTGGTATATCATGCTCACTAGTCCTACGCTATTATATTTCACAACTTCATGGTTTAACTCTTAAACCTACGAGCTCACCAACTTTATGTTGACGTTTTCGAGTAACAATTTTCAAGTGTTAAAAACGAAGCTTCTTAGAAGGTTGAGTATTAGACTGGCTTAGACATAAGACAAGACCCTCCTGGGATGTGTACCCGTGGAGTTATGCATTTTAAATAGCTTCCTGAAGACTTAGTCATTGTGGACTTATGTATCATGACTTTTATTTATCCCGTCTGGTAGAACTATTGGAACTTTGACTATGATGCATTTAGTACTTCTCTATTTAGAAACCTCATGTTCTTGATTATGAAGTCATACCCCGTAAATGCCATTCCGCTGCGCCATTTTTTGGGTGTGACATATGCCTTTATGACTTGCGTATTATTTTTAAGACGTAAAAGACTTTGATTAAATTCTATCTTGCGTGTGACTTTTTATACGCATGACTTTATAGACACAAACGTTTTGAGACTTCAGTCCCCGTGGAGTCCTACTACGAGACTCCAGTTACACACCCCTGAGATCGGGTGCCCTTTGAGTGGGTATACTTAAGAGGCCGACCAACCTCTCGTCCCGTTTCTCTTGTTTTTGTGGGTTAAGGGCACGCATACTAATTATATGAAGGGAGATTTGTTGTGTTACATCATTATCATGGATTGGTGTATGAATCTATATGTTACAAGTCTTGTATGGGCGGAACTTCTAACAGGATAGATTGATATGATTTTTTTTGCCATGAGGACTTGCTTTCAATAGTTTTCCCTTATGTATTATTAAGCATGTTACTTAAGACATGATGCTACTGACTTTATTTACGATGACCTTCTAGAAAAATTATTAGAACCACGTGTTTACTTTGACTTTGAATTTTTGACTTTATGTTTTGGAAATATTTTGTTTACATGGAATTACGTGTGAATGAATGTATTACAAGTCTTGTATGAGCGAGACTTTGTAATAGGAGGATTTATATGATAATCGCTATGTTAACTCACTTATAAAGACTTTAATCTTATTTACATTAACCGTGTACTCACCAACTATTTTTATAGTTGACCGTTTTCTCTCATGTATCTCGGGTGATCATCAGTAGTATGTTACTATGGATGTGTATTTTCAAAGACAATGTTTTAATAATCGAGAATTATGCTTTTATTATCAAGTGATGGGTTAGAATGTACTAGTAATAACAATGTTGCAAACTTTCCGTTTAAATTATGTACTCTTAAACACATAACCTATTCATCTTTTATGACTCATTTAATAATACCCGCATGAAAAAGTGTGTGCATGTTGCTATAAATTGTGGATATCAATTTAACAACTTTTATTAAGAAAACCGTCCATGGGACGGTGGTAGTAACTAGTAAAAGATAAAATGGAAATTTCAAATACTACAAAAACCACCGGCCCAACCAAACAGCCCGTGTGAAAGTGGGAGTTGGGCTCTTCAAGGTTGAGAGAGCTGGGGTATATAAAGTGGTGACCAAAAGGGTTTTTTCATATTAAGGAGAATTAGTATATTAAGGAGAATTATATATATATATATATATACGTATATATATATATATATATATATATATATATATATATATATATAATCTTCTTCTTCTTCTTATATCATTTAATTTTTATTACATTGAAAAATTATAAAGTGTGATTTATTTGCTGCAGGTTACATTGATCGGTATGGATGATAGTGAAACGATGATTCAAAATGCTCATCTGTTTGACATGCAAAAAGAAGCTATCGAACTCTATTGCCGTGCTCAAGTCAAAGTATGTTTCTTCTTTTTTGATTAATTATTGATTCTTCTAGTTCTATAATTTATTTATTTATTTATTGGGTTTGCATGCAGTCTAATCCGAAGAATACTGTGGGATTATCGTCAATGCGTCGGGGTTCCTTTGGTGTTTTTTCCAAACCCAGAAGTGATCTTGACGTAATACTCTATTTCGTGCAAGGTTAGCAGCAGGAAGTATTATAATAATTAATTTTTTTCTTCTTCTATGCCGCCATGAAACTAACTCTATAGTTATATGCTTGCTTCAGGTCGATGCCCACACGGCGGTATTTATGACTTTAAATGGGATCGTGTATACTATGTTAGGTTTTGTAAAATGCTGCCTCCCAAAAAGGATTCTTTTGTTTGTTGGAGGGTATATATGTATGTATTTTCAAGCATATATAATAATGACTCTTTATCAGATTACTATATTGCTTATTGCGTGTTTGTTTCTTGTCTTTCAGTCCTGCATGTCCCGACAAGCCTCATATGGAGTCGCTTGGATCGTGGTTAAAAGACAAGGATATAGCTGTTGATGTTGTCTGGTTTCCTGACATGGGTTATAGAGACACCACTCTGGATCGTATGACCAGCCACCGTTGTGAAGAAGGAAAGGCTTGAGGCATTCGTTGCTGCTGCAAACAACAACAACACTAGTCACATTGCTTATCTTGAGCCTCGATGTGATGTTCGTCAAGTCCTAACTGAATAATTCTCCTCCTACATTAAATCTATTATTGTTTTCTATTCTAATCTAATAATGTTTATATATATAATTGTATATCAGGTCTGGAATCCTCACTCGTGGCCTTTCGATCTAAGAGGAAATAGCAACACACAAGAACAAGGCTGCTGAAAATGTTATACCATAAGAATCAACAAAATTAACAGCATAAATGTGGAAGCTCTGCAAGTTGAACTGGTAACAATTATGTGGGATCTTTCGACAAAGACTGGATATTGACTATCGTTTACTCTTTGCCATTGACTTTGAAAAGTAGAAGGTTTTGTGTATGCATATATACATGATCATTACCAATTATATATCATATGATAAATTTTGAGTACTTACTTCATCCACAAATCTTACTGTTCATATGCACAATTTCACTTATGTGCTTATGATGCTGGTATTCTTGTTAGCAAAAACTAGTGCTATTGATTTTAACAAATCAAGAGAAGCAAAAGCTTTGCTAGCAATGATTTGGTTTACCCATAGATATACTTCTTCAGATCATTGTACTTGGCCTGAAATCACTTGCAACAAAGCAGGCAGTGTCATTTCAATAAACATTTTTTACTGTCCTTATTATGGATATCCAGGTGGTCTGACAAGCCTCGACTTTGCTTCATTTGCAAACCTTGATGAGCTTTCTAGTAACTGCAAGCTTAAAGGAAGCATCCCGGAGCAGATTGGTTTGCTATCAAACTTAACACATCTTTCGCTTTCTAATAACTATCTCACAGGTAAAATACCTGCCTCGTTTGCCAATCTCACCCGTTTGGGATACCTTAATCTATCAAATAACTATATCACAGGTGTTTCGTTTGCCAATCTCACCCATTTGGAAAACCTTGATCTTTCTAATAACTATATCACAGGTGTTTCGTTTGCCAATCTCACCTGTTTGGAAAACCTTGATCTTTCTAATAACTATATCACAGGTAAATTAACTGTCTCGTTTGCCAATCTCACCCATTTGAAATACCTTGATCTTTCTAATAACACTTTAACTGGCATTCTCCCAGCTCAGATTGCGGGTTTGACGAATTTATATAATCTAGATCTTAGTCGAAATAACTTTATTGGTCAAATTCCTTCATCATTTGGTTCCATGGTTAATCTCACTAGCCTGGACCTGAGCGCAAATCAACTGAACGGATCAATCCCACCTGCACTTATAACTAACTTGCCTTACCTCAAAACGTTGGACCTGAGTAATAACAATCTTCATGGTCCAATTCCCTCAGGAGCTAATTTACATGTTTCCTTCACAAGTTTAAGAGACCTCAATCTTTCTCATAACAGTTTCAATGTTTTTATTCCATCTCAGCTAGTGAGGTTGAGAAATTTGGCTATAGTGGATTTTAGTCAAAACCAGTTAACGGGTTCGATCCCATCATAGCTTGATTCCATGGCAAATCTCACCGATCTTTCATTTCGTGGGAATCTACTCACAGGTAAGTTACCAGTTTGGCTAACCAATCTCACACAGTTAGTAAACCTTAATCTTAGTCGAAACAACTTTACGGGTTTCATCCCGCCATCTTTTGGATACATGGCCAATCTCAACGTTCTCGACTTGAGCGACAACAATCTTGATGGTCCAATTCCATCAAGTTTTGGTAATCTAAACCAACTGCAGTTTGTAAACCTTGCCACGAATTCTATCAGTGGGCCTATTCCCCTAGATATAGCATATATGAAGAATTTGGGACATTTAGACCTTCATCATAATCGTCTTGTGGGTACTATTCATCCAGAATTTGGGAAGCTCTTCAGTCCTTCTTACCTTGATTTATCATCAAATCAGTTGTCAGGAAACATGTCGTTTGGTAATCTCTGTTTTCTTGTGCATCTAAACCTTTCTAGTAATCTGACGACGGGCGCTATCACAGGTGTGCGTGGTTGCGGAAACTTACAGTACCTGGACATTAGTGGTAATCATTTTGTTGGAGAAGCACTTAATCACAGGGACTTCCCATATTTATTCCTCTTAAATCAGTCTCAGAATCATCTTACTGGAGAAATGGTCTGGTCGTCCAATAATTTGAGGAGTGAAAAATCAGCTCGCAATGAACATAAGCGAAGAAAACAGCACGTACCTCGTCTGACCGTTTTTCTTCCCATTATCGTTGGACTTTGCTTCTTAGTGGTTTTGTATTTCTTTTATAGTCGTAAAAAGGCTACAATAAAGAAAATACAGCCTGAAATCACAAAACATGGAGATGTGTGCACGATAATGAATTATGATGGCAAAATTGCATATAAAGACTTCATCACAGCTACAGAGGATTTTGACCTCAAATACTGCATTGGAACAGGTGGCTATGGTAGTGTCTATGAAGCAAAACTGCCTAGCGGTCAAACTTTTGCTTTGAAAAAGCTTCACCGGTATGAAGCTATGCAACCAGTATTCGACCAGAGCTTCAAGAATGAAGTCCAAGTGTTAACTAATCTGAGGCACAAAAGCATTGTGAAACTCTTTGGGTTCTGTTTGCATAACAAATGCAACTTCCTTGTATATGAATACATGGAAAAAGGGAGCCTATTTTGTGCATTAAGTGACGATGAATTGGCTGTTGAAGTGGATTGGATGAAGAGGGTGAACATAATCAAAGATGTAGCCCATGCTTTAGCTTACATGCATCACGATTGCAATCCGCCTATCGTTCATAGAGACATATCAAGCAACAACATTCTTCTAAACTCAAAAACGGAAGGATTTGTTGCTGACTTTGAAGCAGCGAGATTGCTTGACCCTAATTCATCCAACCAAACAGTCGTCGCAGGAACTTTGGGATACATTGCTCCAGGTAGTTACTTCTACTCACTTTTATGCTTCTTAAGTATAACTACGTCTAGCTAGTAGCAGCTAAAGTTTGCTAACATTCTTTTTTGTATTTGATCATTTAGAACTTGCATATAGCATGATTGTGAATGAAAAATGTGACGTATATAACTTTAGAGTGGTGGCACTTGAAACAATTGGAGGGAAACATCCCTGAGAGCTTCTTTCATACTTCAACTCTTCTACCAGTCATGGTACGATGTTGGAAACTATATTGGTATATCTTGATTTTAGATCGAGAAAACCGGGCCAACCAGTATTCGACTCAATCTCATCAAGCCCAGAACATCACTTGAGTCACCAATCGACTCAATCTCATCTCCAAACAACCAAATATCTCTCGGATGAGAAAGCCCCAATTCATTCGAAACCTTAGGTTTCATATTGAGGGATCATAAGTGCTCGCGAAGAACACTGAATACCGAAGAAGAACCAGGCGGTTAACCATTGGATTTGGAGAAGAAGAAGAAGGACGAGTATAATCCCAGAAGAAGAGACAGAAAAAAACTAGTCTCAAACAGAAAGAGACGCGTTTTTTTATTTCTATCTCAACAAAGAGATAAGAAAAACAAGAAAGAAGAGGCGCATCATAAATATTTTAGGGCGACAAAAAGGAACCAACAAAAGCTACGGGTATACCAACCCTACCAGGTTCCAAAGTTAACAAAACATACCCTCTCACTTTTACTTTTATTTTGACATAGTATACATATCAAGTTTTTGTTATATATTTGTATAAATATGTTTTAGGAAAGTTATTTTTTTAAATTTAAGTTTTAAGTGTTTCTGATTTTAAGTTTCAAAGTATTTTAGTTTTTTTTTTAGTTTTTTTTATAAAATATATTAAAGTTTTAAGGATTTTTTTAAGTTTTAAATACTTTTCTTATTTGGCTTATGATAAGAAAAGTTTAAGTTTTTTTTAAAGTTTTTTTTAAAGTTTTTTTTCTTGTTTGGTTTATGACAAGAAAATTCCAAGATTATTAAAGTTTTAAATTTTCTTATTTGGTTTATGGTAAGAAACAAGTTTTTAAGATTTTCTTATTAGGTTTATGATAAGAAACAAGTTTTAAGTTTTATTAGGTTTAAGATAAGAAATAAATAAAATTTACGGTTTATAAGATTGAAATTTCTAAGTTTTTAAGTTTTTTTTATATAGTTTTAAAGGTTTAAAAGTTTTAGGTTTTAATTTTTAAGTTTTTTTTTAGGAATTATAAAGTTATTAACAAAGTTTTTATAAGAGTATTATATTAGATTTAAGACATTTAAAAAAATAATTATGGGAAAAGAAGACGATAATAGTAATAGTTCGAACAACGATAAAACTAAGGGGATGTGATCGACACCCTATTTCCAATGCCCCTTGTTAAAGGCAACAAACTATATGATATGGTCGACAAGAATGAAGATTATTTTACAAGCAAATGGTCTATGGGAAACGATTGAGCCTACCATTACAACAAATCGATGAAAAGCAAGACAAGACTGCAATGGCATACCTATTCCAAGGACTATCGGAAGAAATGACATTACAAGTAGCAAATAGCAAAAGCGCAAAAGAAGTTTGGGATACATTGAAGACTAGAAATATTGGAGTGGAACAAGTGCAAAAGGCAAAACTACAAACACTCAAATCCGAATTTGAGATATTGCAAATGGAGAATGATGACACTATCGATTCATTCACCGCAAAGATGACAAGTATTACTTCAAAGATGACAAGTCTTGGATCAACACTTGATGAATCAACTCGCGTACGAAAATTGCTGAATTCTGTACCTGAAAGATTCATTCACATGGTCGCATCCATAGAGCAATACTCCGATCAAGATAAACTATTGTTTACAAAACACAACAACAATGCTCAAAGACATAATCAAGGAAGAGGAAGATACATTCCACCGCATAGCCAAAATCGTGACAAAGAAGGAAATTTCTCACAAGATTATATTGAAGCAACGCAAAAGCCTAGAGATTTCAGCAAAGTAAAGTGTTATAATTGCAATGAATATGGACATTATGTCTCACATTGCCATAAAAGAGATCGAAGATATCAAAGACAAGAAGAGACAAACCTCATCGAAGAAGATTTAGAACCAACCCTCTTATTGGCAGTTTCAAGCACTACTGAAGATCTACGACAATGCGATTGTAATTAAGGGGGAGAATATTGGATTAATCCCAATCTGACAAGTCAAAGCAGAAAGTCAAAATAGAAGGAAAAGTCAAACCGGGTCAAAAGTCAACGCCAGTTACAAAAAACAGTTACGTAGCAGTTATAAACCAAGAGACATGTCTGTTGGATGGATTGAACCATCACAACGATTCTCTTGTACCGTTTCATTATGTATATATACTTAGAAACTTATGTATGAACAAAAATAGATGACTGAAAATATAGAAAAGTTTTACGATTCAATTGTTTCTTGTTATTTTCGTATATCTTGATTTTAGATCCAGAAAACCGGGCCAACAATAAAAAGGCTACCACAAATAAAATACAGCCTGAAATCACAAAACATGGAGACGTGTGCTCAGTATTAAATTATGGTGGAATAACTGCGTATGAAGACTTCATCACATCTACAGAGGATTTTGACCTCAAATACTGCATTGGAACTGGTGGATATGGTAGTGTTTATGAAGCAAAACTGCCAAGCGGTCAAACAATTGCTTTGAAAAAACTTCACCGGTATGAAGCTAAGCAACCAGCGTTCCACCAGAGCTTCAAGAATGAAGTCCAAGTGTTAACAAACCTGAGGCACAAAAACATTGTGAAACTCTACGGGTTCTGTTTGCATAACAAATGCAACTTCCTTGTATATGAATACATGGAAAAGGGGAGCCTATTTTGTGCATTGAGCGGCGATGAATTGGCTGTTGAAGTGGATTGGATGAAGAGGGTGAACATAATCAAAGATGTAGCACATGCTTTAGCTTACATGCATCACGATTGCAATCCGCCTATCATTCATAGAGACATATCAAGCAACAACATTCTTCTAAACTTGGAAATGGAAGGATTTGTTTATGACTTTGGAGCAGCCAGATTGCTTGACCCCGATTCATCCAACCAAACAGTCATCGCAGGAACTTTGGGATACATTGCTCCAGGTAGTTACTTCTACACTACGTTATGCTTCTTAAGTTTAATTACGTCTAGCTAGTAGCAGCTAAACTTTGCTAACATTTTTTTTTTGTATGTGATCATTTAGAACTTGCATATAGCATGATTGTGAACGAAAAGTGTGACGTGTATAGCTTTGGAGTGGTGGCACTTGAAGCAATTGGAGGGAAACATCCCGGAGAGCTTCTTTCATACTACAACTCTTCTACCAGTCATTGTTCAATGTTGGAAAATATATTGGACCAGCGTCTCTCTTATCCAACAGACAGGCTAATCGAAAAGGAAATTTTGCGTGTTTGTCATGTGGCATTGGCATGTATTCTCACAGATCCAAAGGCCAGACCAACCATGAGAATCGTATCACCGGAATTATCGCGTTGAGCATAAATGTAGGTCCCAACCGTAATAGATGTGCTATGCGTAAATGAAAAAACTGATGATATATGGTTACTACTTTTGGAATTTTTTTTCTTACAAAGTCATTGCACTTGTTACTTTTTGACTCTTACAAAGAAAGTCAGTAAATTGTATGTAACAAATGTTATAAATTTTGTGTTGATGTCATTCAATCTTAATTCTTTAATTCAAATACCTCACAAATGTCTCTAACGAAATTTGTGCCCACAACCTCTTCGTTTATGGGTCACTCAAAAGCATTAAATTACGAAGATGTTTAAGAAATTGCTTGGGACATGCATTTTTAAAGAATTGAAATAGAAGTTAATCCCTTGGTTTTGCATCAATCATTCTTATACAAATTGTGAGTAAACGATATTGTTGATCTCATCTGTAAATTTATTTTATGCAAATAGACTTTCATGAAGCTAAGGGTGGTGGCAACCATGACTAACAAAAACTTTCATGCCTAATCACCCACCAATAATATCCTTCTAACTCATCTCATACCTAACAATAGATTTTTAGTGACAACCATGCCTAACTCATACCTTATATATATATATATATATATATATATATATATAGGGGCGCGTTATATGCAGTACCATTATTAGATGCAGTACTTTACAGTACTCATTTAGACCAATAGGAATTTAGTATTAATAAACATTTTTATTTAATTGAAAAGGGCATAATAGTCAAACACATTTTTAATTTCTTTTTGAAAATTTTTAATTAAAAAACGTTTTTAAATTCCCTTAATTTTCGGATTTTTATTTATTTATTTATTTTATTATTATTATTATTTTTTTTAGTTTACATGTTTGAAAATGAAGTGCATATATGTTTTTTTATAAAAATTGTAAATTTACATATGTTTTTTGTGTACAATTGGTTATACATCAAACTTGTATTGCTTAAAATGATAATTGCACATATGTTTCTAGCTTACATTTTTTAATCTTCGAAATTTATAACAAAAAACATAAACATATACACGTAACCTCTAAATTTATAACAAACCAAAAATATAAATAGTATACACAAAAACTGATATCAAATGAAATACAATTTAAATACAAATGTATCTTGTTAAGTATATATGTACACGTCAACCAAAAACATGTGTGCACTCTTCCACTAACATATGTGTACTTTGTGCACGCCTTCCAAAAACATGTGTGCACTCTTCTAAGAACATGTATGTTTGCGGTGTCCACATTGTGCACGCCTTCCAAAAACATGTGTGCACTCTTCACTTTATCTTCCAATTCATCAAATTTATTAGAACATAGGTGCACGCCTTCCAAAAACATGTATGTTTCCTGTGGCCACATAAACTTCAATCAAAGACGTATTTATAAAGCACCAAAAACACAATACTTGTTTTGAAACAAAAAATAAAAATTAAATATTTAATCTTATTAATAATAGCTAATGCAATTTTAAACCGTAACAACTAGAAGAACATACCCGAAACATGCAATATACCCTCAAAAAACTTCTTTCATCTACCAAAGCTTTTACCGTCGAATATACATCGTTTTTAATGTTAAGCTTACACACATTGAACATAATAAAATGCTAGCAACAACCATGCCATAAACATATCTTTCATCCCACTTGAATACCATATCTTTGATCCATCATTTCTTATCATTATTACAAAAGTGTATGACTAACCATACTTTACACACATTCGAACCTTAAACTTAAAATGCTAAAGTGACATATTACAAACACATAAACTTACAAAAACCTTGAACATATTCACAACCAAACATATATGTTCTAAACCATTTTCTTGTCAAACATATATGTTCACAACCATAAGCATATATGTTCTAAACAATAATTCCATGAATCAAAACTTTAATCTAAACCCAAAATATTCCATGAATCAAACTCACTATAAAATTTAACATGAATATCGAGTTCAACCGGTCACCAATTCAAAAGATAATTATAACTATTTGTTTTCTTAATAAAATTAACAAACCTGCTTTTTTAATTTATGATGAGATTCACCATGACAGAAGGCGCCACCAAGTCGGAAAGACAAACAACGATCTGACGGCCATCTCGGCTTGACCCTCCACCAACAACTTTGAACAGATTCGACGGCCACAATCCGGCGACCATCTAAAAATCCGGCGACCACAATCCAACAGAGAACATATATACTATATTAAATAAAAGAACAACATATATTAATCATGCTTATCGTCGATATGAATTTGAGTGAAAATTCAACAAAGAAATGTCAAGTACCGTGGAGGGATTAAAATCCGATGGATTATTCTATATCGTCGACAATAAATGGTTTTTAATTGTCTTTGTGGGGTCTTCATGTTTATCTCACCCATTAAAACAACAATTAAATCACAGTTAAAGATATTTGTCTTGGTCAACCAACCGATTACATATATGAACTTTTTATCCTCTAAAAAAGACAAGTATATCACCAAAGTAATCACTCCTATTATTTAATTCGCCTTGTTAATCAAGTGAAGTGACACAGATTGTTTTATCCATGACTTAGATCCGATGATTATTTATTCTTTCAATCTTTTATAGAAAAACAAAAACCAACTGATGTTTACTTTTTTACCAACCCCAATACTTTAATCTTTTAGTCCTTATTTTATTTCGAATGATATAAGAACAATTAAATTATCAACTGAGAAAAAATTATGAGTAACCATATTCGGAAATAAAAAAATATGATAACTTATTGAAAATATATATTTTTCCAATCAAGTCATATAAGATTTTCTCAAAATAATTAACGAAAAAAATTAGAGAAAGAAATTTACTTACAGATCCGAATCGACGCATCATATCATAGATCATGATGGTTGATAAAAAGAGAGGTCCAGGTTTATATCCTGGAATTAGAGAAAGATGAGATCGAGTGGTTAGGTGTGTGAGGATGAGAGAAAAGTTGATAAGCAGCGGTTAATAGGTAAAAAGAGAGAAAAATATGGCTTGACCAATTTTTATAATGTGACTATAATACCCTTTTTGCTTTTATCAGATTACCCTTGATGATTTTGTGAATTAAATAAATGGAAATTAATTTATTAAATTCTGATTGGTCAAAAGTGGTACTGTAAAGTACTGTATATAAGATTGGTACTGTATAGAATAAATCACTATATATATATAGGGTGGCGTTACTATAGTGACCACCTTTAACATAAAAACAATAGGGACTAACGTGAACCGTTAGATCTTACAAATTAGATTAGATTTAAATGTAACTTGATGCATGGCATTATTGTAATTAACAAGAACATTGATGGCATAATATGATACATTTTTGTGAAAAAACGCCATACAATAATAATTAATCATCAAATCATTTAATCGGATCATCAATTTGTTTTAGTCAAAATCATTAATTGATGGCTGCCCTTTATTTTACTAAGTATTTATTTTTTTTCAAATTTTGCATGTGGTAACACAACTTTAATATTAAATCTGAATACATATGCAAATATAATATTGAAATTAAAGTGACACATTATTTTTTTTTTATGACACATTAAATTTATATTGACACATTAATTTTTGATACATATATAATGACACACAATTTTCTTTGATACATTTATAATGTGATACTAAATTTTTTAATAGATATATAATGATACATTAAAATTTTAATACATTTTTAGTGACACACTACCAAATTTTAATTTATTTGTAGTGACACATTATATTTATCATTCAGATTTTTTTGACACATATGTGATGACATATAAAAAAATTTAATACATTTTTATGAAATTTTTTTAGTGACAAGTTCAGTCTTTTAACACATTAATTTCATAATTAATAGACGTATTTTTTATAGACGAATCCTAATTAGTCAACCGGGTTTTTGGGTGACTTCTGGGTGACTTTGTCGTCTTCGTCAATGTGACACTAAATTAGTACCACAAAAATAAAATAAATAAACTAATAGATTAGTAATACACATCGAACAAACTTGTTTGCAAAAGTATACAACCAAATAATGATATACCCAAATCTGTAAAATTGATACACAACAAGTTGTTACCACGTCGGCAGGATGGCATCGGGTAACGCCGGAAAAAAAATGATAAAGAAAAATATTTATGGCTAGAATCAGGGTAAGTTAGCCGACGGGCGGCGACTTCAATTATTTTCGGTAATCGCGACCGGTAGATCTTGAACACCAAATTAAGAAGCTGATCAGTTCCCATCACAAATAAAGAAATATATCATACATATGGTTAACTAATAAAACGGCAAAAGGAGTCCAATTAATTTCTTGAAGATTAGAGGAGCATGTGGTTTTTTTTAGTGAGAGAGGTGCAGTTATTTTGTGATGGAGGTTGTGACATAAAGTAGGGTTAATAAAGAACAGGATGGGTCAAAATACCAATGATACCCTTTTATCTTTATCACATGTCGAATTTTAATTTTTAATTTCTGCAATATAAATTGAATTCTCATTTCAAATAAATGGACACTTGTCAAAATCTTATTGGTTTTTATTATTTCTATTTTAAGGCTGGTCATCACATGAACGCATATATATATATATATATATATATATATATATATATATATATATATATATGTATACACACATACCTTGTCATGTTGAAGTTGTATTAGTTCAAACATACATGGCAATAAATAACAAATGTTTTAATTAGGTTGTTACTTATCTAATAAACATATTACTATTTTAAGGTTCGTAGTAATTCAATAACTTTTAAAGCATTTTTACACCCGGTGAATATATTACTCCAAAAATTGTTTAAGTACATAGAATGTGATGTATCCTACCTCTCAGCCCATTACATAGACGGTAAACCTAACATAACATATACTTCTACTTCTAATGCATCTTTGACTTTTTTTTTTTTTTTTTTTTTTTAATTTCCTAAAATAATTTTTATGCATTACAAGTTCTAAAGCAATTTTTACAACTTTTTACTACACCAATATATCAATTCAACACATATAATTAATAATATTCTTTAAATACCCTCTCACTCAAATTTCCATTGACTAAAATAGACACAACTAAAATATTATTGCATTTATTAAAAAATGAAGAAACAATTTTGTTGGAAATTAAATGGGAGGCCGAGGAATTAATTATGTGTTAAAGTGCCTCCAATTATAAATTGAGATATCACTATTTCTAGAGCTACCGTTAATTGCACATTATATTGAAATACTATATTCAAATTGAATGAGATTGATGTGAATAATTTTTCTAGAGATACATTTCATATGAGTAGGATGAATCTTAAAGGAAGATGTATTTGATTTTAGTTGCATATTAAATGTTCAACTATAATTCGTTCTCACATATTTTATTTCCTATTCTATCTTAACTCTTAAAAGATTATTAGTACACTTTTCCCAATTATAATTCAAAATAGGATTTGTAAATTACAAATTAATGAATAAAATGTGAAATACATTTTTTTTGGTTTTCTAAATTTCACAGTTTACATTCTTGTCAAAAGATATAAATAAATAGTAAAAAAATAGTCCATCAATAAACGTTAGACAATATCTATTCCTAACAACGAACGTTGCAATTTTTTTGTTTATCTACTAAATTGGTTCGGACATGTAGAATAATTCTGTTCTTTTGCTTGTAAAAGAGATGTATTATGCACTTCGCTTTTACTATTATGATTATTAGTGTTATTTTTTATGATTAATTATTATTATTATTAGTTTTATTTTTAGGATTAATTATTATTATTATTATTATTATTATTATTATTAATGTTATTATTAATATCTTTTATACACTAAAAAGAAGCATCACCAACGGCTAAGCCAAAACTAAGGTCGTTTCATGACTCTAAATTTTAATTTATTTTGTAATGATTTATTAATTTTTGTATTCTGTGGCAGTTTGATAGCTAATCTTGTATAGATCAGTTTTAAAGAAAGCGAGCAAATACATATTTGACCCAACTAGACGACTAGCTTGCGTGTAAATATTGGCTTCGTGTCCGGTTTGGGTCATTTTTTTGACACATTTTGTTTCTAGCTATGTTTTCAAAGCTTATCCTTTAGACTTGTTAATTATAAAACTGAATTTAACAAGTTTTTAAGTTAGTGAGTTGTATATCAAGCTCTACTATATGATTATATGTCCAAATTTGCTTAATCATACACACTGTAGTGTTTCTTTGGCAGCAAATTAAAAGGCTGATTATTAGGAAAATTATTTACTTGTATAAAAAATTGCACATGCCAGACGGCAAGATGCCGAATCACTGAAACCATGGGAATGCATAAGCAGTGCCCTTCAGAAGACTCATTTACTCGTTCATGATTATGTGAATCTCACTCGAGTCATCTCGAACTTCTTGAATTTGATTCATTTGTTTACTCTCATAGTACTGAGTAATATTGAAGTCAAAAAGCAATGTGGTCAAATCATGTGAAAGATTCCTGGGGCAAAGTTGAAATCAGCTGTAAAGGCCTCAGTGGCCAAAGTATTCGACAAAAGTAGTGTGGAAAAGAATTATAGTATTAAGATTTTCCACAAAGAAGCTTGTTATTATTGACTAACGTTTACTCATTAACATTTACTTGGAAAAGTAGAGGTCTGAAAATATGCTCCATTATTAATCTAGGGAGTTTTTGAGTTTTAACAATCAAACAAACATAAATAATGTGTCCTAATTCCTCAAAATATATTACTTCTCATATGCACAATTACACTTATGTGCTTATGATGCTCATTTCGGTGTTAGCAAAAATCAGTGCTAATGATTTCAACAAATCAAGCGAAGCAAAAGCTTTGCTTGCAACTAATTGGTGGGGAGATAGAAATTCTTCTTCAGATCATTGTACTTGGCCTGAAATCACTTGCAACGAAGCACGTAGTGTCATTTGGATATACTTTCCCTGTGATGATAATGAAGATCTAGGCGATCTGGGAAGTCTTGACTTAGCTTCATTTCGAAACCTTGAGCTGCTTGATATTCATAATTGCAAGCTTGAAGGAGGCATCCCGGAGCAGATTGGTTTGCTATCAAACTTAACAGATCTTTTGCTTTATGGTAATCATCTCACAGGTACATTACCTCACTCGTTTTCCAGTCTCACGCGTTTGAAAAACCTATATCTTTGTAATAACTTTCTAACAGGTAAATTAACTGTCTCGTTTGCCAATCTCACGCGTTTGGAAAACCTTGATCTTAGTCATAACAACTTTATTGGTCAAATTCCTCATCATTTGGTTCCATGGTTTATCTCACCAACCTGGACCTGAGCGCAAATCAACTGAATGGATCAATCCCACCTGCAATTATAACTTACTTGCCTTACCTCGAAACACTGGACCTAAGTAATAACAATCTTGATGGTCCAATTCCCTCAAGAGCCAATTTACATGTTTCCTCCACAAGTTTAAGATACCTCAATCTTTCTCATAATAGTTTTAATGTTTTTATTCCATCTCAGCTAGTGAGGTTGAAAATTTTGACTACGGTGGATTTTAGTCAAAACCAGTTAATGGGTTCGATCCCATCATATCTTGATTCCATGGCCAATCTCACCTACTTGTCCTATCTTTCATTTCGTGGGAATCTATTCACAGGTAAGTTACCAGTTTCGTTAACCAATCTTACACAATTAGAAAACCTTGATCTTAATCGAAACAACTTTACGGGTTTCATCCCACCATCTTTAGGATCTATGGTCAATCTCAATGTTCTCGACTTGAGCGACAACAATCCTGATGGTCCAATTCCGTCAAGTTTTGGTAATCTAAGACAACTGCAATTTTTAAACCTTGCCATGAATTCTATCAGGGGCCTATTCCCCAAGATGTAGCATATTTGATGAAGTTGGGACATTTAGACCTTCATCAGAATCGTATTATGGGTGCTATTCATCCAGAATTTGGAGAGCTCATATTTCCTTCTTACCTTGATTTATCATCAAATCAGTTGTCTGGTAACGTGTCACTAGCTAATCCCTGTTCTCTTTTATATCTAAACCTTTCTCGGAATCTGATGACGGGCGCTATCACAAGTCAGCATGGTTGCTGAAACATAGAATACTTGGACATTAGTAGTAATCATTTTGTTGGAAAAGCACTTAATCATGACGATTTCCTAAATTTATTGTCTTTAAATCAGTCTCAGAATCATTTTAAGGGAGAAATGGGTTGGCCATCCAATAATCTGACATCTAGACAATCAGAAACCAATGAACATAAGCGAAGAAAACAACTCGTCCCCATTTTGGCCGTTCTTCTTCCCATTATCGTTGGACTTTGCTTCTTAGTAATCGTATATTTTTTTTACAGTCGTAAAAAGGCTACCACAACGAAAATACAGCCTGAAATCACAAAACATGGAGATGTGTGCACGATAATGAATTATGATGGAACAATTGCATATGAAGACATCATCACATCTACAAAGAATTTTGAAATTAGATACTGCATTGGAACTGGTGGCTATGGTAGTGTTTATGAAGCAAAACTGCCTAGCGGTCAAACATTTGCTTTGAAAAAACTTCATCGGTATGAAGCTAAGCAACCAGCATTCGACCAGAGCTTCAAGAATGAGGTCCAAGTGTTAACTAACCTGAGGCACAAAAACATTGTGAAACTTTACGGCTTTTGTTTGCATAACAAATGCAACTTCCTTGTATATGAATACATGGTAAAAGGGAGCCTATTTTGTGAATTGAGTGACAGTGGATTGAATGAAGAGGGTGAACATAATCAAAGATGTAGCCCATGCTTTATCTTACATGCATCACGATTGCAATCCGCCTATCGTTCATAGAGACATATCAAGCAACAACATTCTTCTAAACTCGGAAATGGAAGGATTTGTTGCCGACTTTGGAGCAGCCAGATTGCTTGACCCCGATTCTGTTGGAATTATACACTATGACAATCATATATAAAAACACATAATACATCAAAAAAACATGCGAAAGCGTAAGGAACATATAATGAATAATTAACTAACATAAACATAAAGTAGGAACATATAATGAATAATTAACTAACATAAACATAAAGTATGCGTACCTTTTTTATTCTAGCCGAACAAGAATCAATTCCACAAAACTAGCAATTGAGATGAACCCTATTTAGGGTTTATAGGATTATAAGAATTACCCCTTACCTTTTTTTAATTCAATCAGAGATACAATCAATAGTGTGATTGTATCACGTTCTTGTACACACGTACTAATACCAAGTAAACGTTTATGCTAGTAATTGAAAACACAAAACAATTTGATTGTAAAAATCAAACCAATCGATCCCTTAGGGATGTTTGTCAATCGGCCAAAGACCAAGAAATAAAACACAAGTTTTAGGGTTATGTGTGTGCACAAGAGATGAGAAAACAAATAACCCCAAGCCTTTCTTATATACTAATGAAAACTTGGTGTTCAAGTTAGATTAGGATTAGGAAACAAATCCTAAACCCATAAGGGTGTTCTAGATCTTTCCTTGAGTTACAAAATTCCATTCAAGTCACTTTCCTTATTTTATTTAAAGACCGTTAGTTCATTACATTTAATTACTTAGCGTTCGTTAGTCGTTTTGTGTATTTAATAATTAGATATAACATTTTATAAATAATTATTAATCATTTACTCTTCATACGTAAAGTGTGCAATCTCGCGATCTCGAGTTCGATCCTAATACACATCTATTATTTTATGTCCATAAACTAACAACTCCCACTTGGACATATCTTAATAGTGTGATCACATCGGTTAGCGTCTAGAAACACTTCGATGCCTCTAGTACAACTCGAGTAAGGTCTCCTGGAAAAACCTTTTAATGATTCATCATTATTATTATCTTTTTGTTTTTAATACCATGTTAAATAAATATATGGATCTAAGTCATTCTTTATTCAACTATTCTGTTTCTCGTTATTAGTGATTGAGCAAGATTACCAAATCTTCTGAACATATTCAGGGGAGATCTTTGGGCGTGGCCACGCAAACATCTTGTCAACCCTACGAGGGGCCCAGCAGTATTAAAATCCAAATAAATTTGAAGGAACAAATTCTATCTTGACTACGAGACTAACCCACAAACTTTGCAACACTTCTGGAAACAACCCTTATGACTACCAATTACGTATAGCGTTAAGTTGTTCCACAGAAGTGCACTACATTCATGACACTTATCTGGTATCTCAAGTATGAGGATAACTATTCACAATTTACTTAATAACAATATCCATAAAGTAAAATTATGTTGTTGGGATAAGTCCTATATTCAATTCATTGAATATCATCTGAAATTGGTATGTTTTCTCATCAATATACTTTTAAGTATATTCTACCAAATCACTCAGATTTGTCTTAATTTAATGATACTCCCATATCATTAATTGACAACGGAAGATTTAGAATAAATAAATTTATTCACGGATTAAACATGCAAATACATGATACAATATATTATAAAATCAAGCATACCAAGTATTTGATTTATTATAATAATTGTTTAATATCCTTTATCCAAAGGGAAATGATAAAGAGGCCTAAAGTTAGGCCTAAACTTAGACCTAATTTCAAGTGGCATCATCCTGATGGTTATAGACAGGGACCCACTTATACTACAATCCATCAGGATGATGACACTTAGAATTAGGTTTAAGTTTGGGCCTAACTTTAGGCCTCTCTATCATTTCTCTTATTCAAATACTAAATAGATCAATGCATGAAAATTCCAGTTGAAGAATTATGCCTCAAGTAATGACAATCATACTTGTTGACAAGGCATAAATCAACCAACTTGATCTATTGTAATTTTGAGAATACTTATTTCAAGAATTCAATTAGTGAAGTTCTTGTATATGTGCATTCACCAATCCACATAATAATTCATAAAGTGTGTGACATCCTCTATCACCAATTTATGACAATTTAAACTTTCAAACATTTTAAAGTTTAAAGTATTCTTATTCTTTTAATGTATAATGCAACTGCGCTCTTAGTAGCACAACTAGTTCACATGGCCATTAACAAGGATGAAATTCTACAATGACTAGTATTGAGTGTCATCTCAATTAAACCAGCATCATTGTATACAAACAACAATATGCTTATTAAAACTCCGTAAACTTTAATATCTATTGTGTAATGTTTGATGCTTTCCAAACTTTCAAGTTTGCAGCTGATGACAATTCGCATAACAATTGACATATTGTTCATCCATAGAATCTAGGAGCAATTCCAGGCTGAGAATGTAATTCTATTATAATATTCATTACACAAATTATCTAATAACTTTTAGTTAGATATCAATGTTTTCAAATCGTCTATCATTCAAGAATGATAGAACAATTTGAATAAACTACATGATGTACATGATGAATCTACGGGTCAAATTTAGATTTCATTTATGTTCTATCTTGTCGAAAGATATTTATCCATTTCCCAAATGATATATCATGTTTTGTTAGAATCATTTATTTTGCTGCACATGTTTATTAATAATAAACATATATTCCAAGGTTTATTAATAATTCTTAAATCTTACAAGTGAAGTTTCATTCCAAACTAAGACTTAACATTTAGCTTACTAGGAATGTTACTTCATATATGTTATACAACATATAAGATTTAAAACCGTAACATAATACTCCCACTAGCTTTTAAAATTTATCTTATTTCAATTATAAATCAAAACAAGGATTTAATAATTAAACATAAGAATAATTTCATATATGCATGCATTTATCCATTCATGAATTATTGCACTTCGTACACTTCCAAATATTATATGAATTCAAAAAACCTTTCGATTACTTACCGCCCTCGCTCAAGTAATTTCTCAAGAAAGAGTTTTGATATTTCATTGTCATGAAAACAAGTATGACAATTATCATCTTTATATATTTAATGTGTCTAGGAAAGAATATTCAATCACAATTAATTGTTTAAGTATGATTAATAATCTTGTCATAAAACATGCATTAATAATGTGTACAATTTTGTCCATATGATTTCTACATAGAGATTTAAACCACTAGAGTTTTCCATCTCTTTGAAGAAACTTATCTTCATTCTCTAGTCTAACTATTAAGATAAACAAAATTTCCAAAATTGATTATCTTTATGGACAACATCTTTAACATTCATAGTATGAGTAATTTACCCAATTCAATATTTGGTGATCCATCATAATGATTATCATGTTTACTATAATCCTGTAACTCATGTTCTTCTCAGCATATTAATCAAATATATGAGATATCCTTGCAGATCTATAAATGAAAATTTCATCATCTTGAGGTTAACATTTCATATCTAGCCTCATCATGATATTTACTAGTGTATTTAAGAAAATTATGTATCTTATAATTTTATCTTTCAAGATAAAAAAAACTCTCACTTGCCTTTTGTAATATATAGACTATCTATATATACTTAGAGCAAAACTACATTGTTCTCTTTTTGAGACATTACAAACACACATTGATAATTCTTGACTTTAGTTTGTTAATAACCTATTCATAAGTAGTTTAACAAATACAAAATCTTCAATTTTAAAACTTAATGTGATTCATCACATTTCATAATAAATTGATGTTTTATTAATCTTCTAGGTTGGAGTCATATTGAGTATATTCAATCCATACTCAATTTTCTAACCTTGTTACTTTTTAAGATAGAAGTTATGGTTATCTTGAATCAAACAAATCAAATAGAGTTTGATTCTCTTAACTGAACATACCATCAACTTATGGTATTCATTAGAATTAATATTGTAAGACAATCTAACAATATATAAGATAAATATATTCCTTTTGGCTTACCTATTTACCAACTAAGTCAACTTAATGGTATAATAGATTTTTCAAGCCAATTGCATGCTATATAACACAAGTACTCTTTAACCAAGTCACTTCATATCCATGTCTTATCAAGAAAACATAAATTGTTATAATCTCATTTTACGTTATAAGTCATTGATCAACTCAATGACTTCTTGTATATGTCTTAATTAAAAAACATGACAAGTTAATGTCTTACTTTATTATAAGTCTTAAAAAGACTTTATGTTTATGTCTTTATAATGAATCATAAACATGTTTAACTAAAGTAATTATGAACACAACTTTTTGGTTTCAATAGTAATTTCAAGTTAATTTATTTACTTCACAATGATGTAGGACTACATTATTTTTCATTTATGTCATTCCAAATTACATAAAAACAATTTGAAGTAGTATTAGATTACTTCATTTATTTATGTCATTCTAATAATACATAAATATTTAATTTGAAGTAGTCTTATATATCATTTTGACACATGTTCTAAATACTTGTCTAATTTAGAAACTGCAAATATATCCATGCAAAGTCTGACTTCACATGGAGATTTACTTTGTTGTTGCAATCTCGACAAGTTCTCACATGACGTAAATTGCTACACCAAGTGTTTCTTGAATTAGATATTTACAAGTCATATTAGAACGTTAGTCTCTTACCTTGCAGTCAAGAGAATCCGTTAAATCATATACCTATATGTTGTACCTTGCACACAATATAGATTTCTCCCACTTGTGCATGGAACAACATCATGTAGCAGATAAACAAAACGACATATGTTTGTTTATGTGACCAATATGATTGTGTCGTTGATATTGGCATAACTAGTAGATGTAGAACCACTTCATTGTCTAATAAGGAAACGTACATGACTATGCTTGAAAACATAAGTGTCTACAAGTGGAAAGTAATTATCTTAATACATTCTAGAGATAATCTGGGTTACTACCAAGATGACAAAGCTTGTAACTCCCACTGAATTAGAGATCGTTACATTAATTCCTTATTCAGTAATAAGAACACAATACTCCCACTGGATTTGACAACATTGTAAGTGTTTCATTAACCAGTGAAAGAAACTAGTGTTCTATTTACTTCCCTACACTTTTGAGAAAGTCCATACATAACAATTACTTATATACTAAAAGAGTGTATTCTACTATGTAGATCATGAATTATCCATCAATGCTATTAACTTGAAAAATTGGGCATACAATTTCTTTCTTAATAGTTATATTATTCCAACAATTGTAAGTAGTACTTTTAAATGGTCAAAGCACAACAACTAGATAAAATATGCTACTTTGTCTTTTACCAATTTTGCAGTAAATTAGTCTAGCTTCTAATTTAATAACTCAGAAAATATGCAATTTTCTTAACTATTAAAATTTGCTTACGAGTTATGTATTTAGAATTTAGACAATTCTAATTTGTCCTATCATACCTTTCTCATTCATGAAAAGGAATATGATTGAATCTCACTCTTTCTTATGAAAAGAGGACTAGGTTTATTCTTTTAACAAAATTGACTCTACCAAAAACCCTTACAGGTGTAGATCAATTGACCAATACAGGAATAACCTACGTTTATGGTTTAATGTTGCATTAATACATTTAAAGAATTTGTAAAATTCAATTTTAGTATTTTCGATAATTAAACTTTTCAAGAAAATAAAATACCCAAGGTAATATTCATATAACCATAGAATTTTCTCGAAAACTAAGATCCAAATTATCATAGTTCCATTACATCAGTTGATCTGCTAGTAACGAAAGCATATAATAGGGTAATCTGTCGAACAATAATTGGCAAACATTTTCCAATTCCTAGATCATTATGGGATTTACATTTTCCAACGCTATTGCAAATGTAAACATGTTTTATCTCATCTTGTGCCTTGAGTCCAGGTCTTACTTACTACTCAATTTAAGTCGTCTAACTTAAAGAACTGCAAATATGTTCATGTAAGGTCTGACTTTACATAAAGATTTACCTTTCCATCACAATCTCGCCATGTTCCCACATGACGTAAATTGCAACTTCGAGTGTTCCTTTAACTAGATGACACTTAACTTAATTTTAAAAGGGTACTAGTTTTGATTTTATGGTGTCAAATCAAATATGTACGAAGAAGCATGCATACAACTTCGTATCAATAGTTTTTTAATAAAAAAAAACCTTTTATTAACCAATTCACAAAGATTAAATTATCAAAGTTTTGATTGAGGTATTGGTTTCGCCAATCAAGAAATTTACCTTTAATTATCGTCCATTATATCGTACTTTTGCATCAGTCTAAAGACTTAGTGTTTCGGATAATTACCACAAAAGTGGCGCATGGAATTAAAGCTAATTCGTCCTTAAAATGATTTTGTACATTTATAGCTTAAATGGTAGCTCCAATTTGACTCGCAAAGAAGCGGAGAATTTGGTCAGCGCTGAAGCAATAACCTCCTTCTTTCGGGTCACAATTTAATGCGCTCCCCTCCTTGTACCCCTCACACAGTCCGTCAAAATTGGTTGAACCGTTCAGACCATTTGTACCAAAATCATCAATCAATTAAACTTATTGAAAATTTAACTCTTCAAAAACAAATCAAATTTCACCATTGTTTAGTCAAATTTATTTTTCTATTATAAAATTACTCTTTGCTTAAACTTGTCACACATAATAAACAAACAAGTAAACAATAAAAAATAAATAAATAACTAAAACAATGCACACATAACTAACAATTAATACGTGTAAACAAGTAGCCACATGCAACTTATTTGATAAAACCTATTAATAATTAATATCTAGGTTAATTAATGTATATATTAACTAGGGCTTTCACTCACACAATTGAAAGTGAGCCACATGCATCGACGAATCGATTGCGTAAGCTATAATTAAAATACACCAAATTGCACATAATTGATTCATTAATATATTATTGGAGTCTTCCCCAATTCAAGATTTATCAAAACATACATGTGATAAAATAACTTAACAATTAAAAATTTAATCAACCATCCCTGACGAACATGCATGTATCATCATGGATATAACATAACAATTATTCAGGTGAGTCACAAGATCGTATACAATTCCATGTCACATAACACTTTATTCATGAATTTATCACGTAACAAATATATGAATTCTAGGTTTCGATATGGATAATATAACAATTAATATAAACCCTAAAAAAATTAAAGAAATCGACTAAAAAAATTTAAGGGTTTTGACACAAAAAAAAAAAAAAAAAAAAATCGATCCATAAATTTTTTTTAAACCAAATTAGGGTAAAAGCCCTAAACCTAAAATTAGGGTTTACATAATCATAACCAAAACCCTAGAATAATCATATCAAACAACATACAATATTCGTATTTTACGTGTTTAGTAATTAATTACTCATTAAACAAGACTCGTGATACCACTGTTGGAATTATATACTATGACAATCATATATAAAAACACATAATACATCAAAGAACATGCGGAAGCGTAAGGAACATATAATGAATAATTATTTAACTAAAACATAAAGTATGCGTACCGTTTTGATTCTAGCCGAACAAGAATCAATTCCACAAAACTACCAATTGAGATGAACCCTAATTAGGGTTTATAGGATTATAAGAATTACCCCTTACCTTTTTGTAATTCAATCCAAGATACAATCAATAGTGTGATTGTATCACGTTCTTGTAAACACGTACTAATACCAAGTAAACGTTTATGCTAGTAATTGAAAACACAAAACAATTTGATTGTAAAAATCAAACCAATCGATCCCTTAGGGATGTTTGTCAATCGGCTAAAGACCAAGAAAGAAAACACAAGTTTTAGGGTTATGTGTGTGCACAAGAGATGAGAAAACAAATAACCCCAAGCCTTGCTTATATACTAAGAAAACTTGGTGTTCAAGTTAGATTAGGATTAGGAAACAAATCCTAAAGCCATAAGGGTGTTCTAGATCTTTCCTTGAGTTACCAAATTCCATTCAAATCACTTTCCTTATTTTATTTAACGACCGTTAGTTCATTACATTTAATTACTTAGTGTTCGTTAGTCGTTTTGTGTATTTAATAATTAGATATAACATTTTATAAATAATTATTAATCATTTACTCTTCATACGTAAAGTGTGCAATCCCGTGATCTCGAATTCGATCCTAACACACATCTATTATTTTATGTCCATAAACTAACAGATTCATCCAACCAAACAGTCATCGCAGGAACTTTGGGATAAATTGATCCAGGTAGTTACTTCTGCACACTCTCACGCTTCTTAATTAAGCTTATGTCTAGCTGTTACTGTCTAAAATTTACTAACATTTTTTTGGTATATGATCATTTAGAACTTGCATATAGCATGATTGAGAACGAAAAATGTGACGTGTATAGCTTTGGAGTGGTGGCACTTGAAACAATTGGAGGGAAACATCCCGGAGACCTTCTTTCGTACTTCAACTCTTCTACCAGTCATGGTACAATGTTGGAAAATATATTGGACCAGCGTCTCTCTTACCCAACAAAAAGGCTAATCGAAAAGGAAATTCTGTGTGTTTGTAATGTGGCATTGGCATGTATTCTCATAGATCCAAAGGCCAGGCCAACCATGAGAAATGTGTCCCAGGAATTATCGCGTTGAGGATATCATGATTCGGTTCAGTCTATCTCACAGCTTTATTATATGGAGAACAACCTCTATACTTATTCGTAGCTCGTTTTCAGCATATGTGTAGGTCCCAACTGTATGCATAATGTATATGATAGAAAAATAAAGTTTCATATTCATATTCAGCCTGCAGTGTTTTTCTGGTGGAATTAGAAGTGTTCTGTATAAATGAGATTATGCAAAAATGTTGATTCTCTTAGTTGGAATGATTTACAGGAATCATGTATTGACTGATGGATGTCATGCAAAAAGTGTAGTGTAACAGATGTGCTAAGCATAAATGAAAAAAAAAAATGATGATATATGGTTACTACTTATGTAACTTTTTTTCTTCCAAAGTCATTGCACTTGTTACTTTAATAACTCTTACAAAGAAAGTCACTAAATTGTATGTAACAAATGTTATAATTTTTGTATTTATGTCATTCAATCTTAATCCTTTAATTCAAATACTCACTAATATCTCTAAAGAAACTTGTACCCACAACTTCTTCGTTGATGAGTCACTCAAAAGCATAAAATTGTGAAGATGTTTGTGAAATTGCTTGGGACATGCATCTTTTAAGATGTTTGTTAGTTTATTACACGATATTGTTGATTTCATCTCTAAAGTTATCTTATGCAAATGGACATTAGGTGCTATTACTTTTTCTTTAGGGAATTGATTTGTACACTCTCATAATTGATTTGTACACTCAAATTATGAGTGTCTTGACATTTATACCCTCGTATCATTTTACTTATTTTCATCCTGTAAGGGTATAAATGTCAAAACACTCATAATTTGAGTGTACAAATCAATTGAGAGAGTGTACAAATCACTTCCCTTTTCTTTATTATTGACAGCCTTATATGTGCAAGTTCTCGTGCCTTATTTGTTCATTTTAGCTTATTGGACCAAGACTTTACAAATGAAAATCTTTTGAAAAAAATGCGCTATCAAACAGGTTTGAGCTAATGGGTTACTTCTCATAAAGCCCATTACCACAGCTATAAAGTGAATCGTAGCCCTAAAATGTGAGATTATGCTAATTGATGGTATGCTAAGCCCAAATTAATGTTATTCCGTGCAAGAAAATGTGAACATTTTTTTACAAAGTATTTTACTCTTTTCTAATACTTGATAACTAGTAAAGTATTGTTCTATACTTCTATGTAAAAAAAAAAAAAAAAAAAAAAAAAATGGTTTATTAACAGGCAAAAGTAAGTAGCATAATTTTTGTTTTTCTTTTGAGAGTCTGTTACTACTTGGTGGGCGGAGTTAGTTGGGTGACTAGCGGGTGTTCAAGTCACTCCTAATCAACTCATTTCATTCATTAGTTATTTAGACTACAAGCCGCTTTTCCACTAGTTTTTACATTCAAACTCCTCTTATGCTATATACATTTCTAAAAAATTTATAAGTAAATAAGTTAAACAATTAAAGAAAACACTATAGACTAATTTTTGAAGCAATATTTATTACTATAACTTTTTTCGTTAAGCAAGACCGGCCCCATTTAACTAGAGTTCTAAAAACTTTAAACAATATTGAACACATATTTCATGTTTAATTAGGTGGCTTAAAGAGATCTAGGATATGAAGTGGTTCAAAATCTTTTACAATTAAATTATGGAGACATATTTGGAACCTTTAAAAGGGTTTATGCATAGTGTAAATTAAGAAATCAATAGGTTTTTAATTTAATGACATGACTAGTTTATGAACGTTTTTAAAAGCTGGATGCTCATATGAAACTTTTTTCTTCTAATGTTACTTCTATAAAACTTAGAAAAGCAAGTCACTAAACTGTCCTCGAATAAATTTCTCTTTTATGTCGTGCAATCTTAACCCGTTATTCCTCGAATATTCACAATAAAAAAATGCACTTTAACTTATTGGGATTTTATTTTTATTTTTATTTTTACTTTTTTTTGCTTAAGTATAAGTATTTAGAGTTGAGGGTGCGGTTATGAGTTTCTCTTGTCACATCACCTATACGTCATAAAAAATACTTTTATTATATTTTTGTTCAATTTTCTCTCAACTTTTGTGACAAATTCCCTCGGCCTCTTTTTATTTTTTATTAGTTAAAAATACCCCGAAAAACACACATACCACTCACAACTACCCATAATGTACACTCTTTCCACAAAACAGACTTTTCTCTCTCTTCATGTTTTTGGAAAAATTGTTTTTCCCGAAAAAAGGGATATGGACATTTATTGGTTCCCGCATAGGAAAGAAGATTTCCCTCTCCCATTCCCGCTCCACACCTCACACATTTAGGGGGGAGGGAGTGGTGATCGGGTAGGGATTCGGGTACCCTGACCCGATCGGTAACACCATCCCTCCCAAATCGGGTAGCGCAATCGGTGAACAAATTCGGCTTCAAAGCCCGATCGGTGAAGAGTGGGAGAAATCAAATTTTTGAACGTTGGGGTGGGATAGAACACATATTTTTTGGGTTCCATTTTTTTTTCTTGCAAGTTGCTAAACATGGAGTCATGGAGAAGACAATAGTAATGTATTTTATATTTAACTTTTTAATGTATAAGTAATTTATATATTATACCTTATAGGATATACATGTTTACATTTCAAACCTTAATGAAGAAATAATTGGATTTATGTTTTAATTTTGAATTTTATTGTGGTTTATATGTAGTTTATGTATATTTTCATTAGTTTTCTTAATAATATATAGTTTTGGGACATAAACTAGTTAGATTTAAATTATTAATTTATCAATACGTTTAACATATTTAGTTAAGTGGGTTACGCGAGTCACAACGAGTTATACATGTCACTGATTAAGGTTGTGATTTTTGACATGATTAATAAATCTGGCGTGTTTAAGTTGAGGTGATGCTGGCACGTGAACCCAATCACAACTCGATTGACACCCCTGATATGTGATGACATGCATGACAAGTAAAATACGAGCTTTTAATAAATCTGGTGTGTTTAAGATAAACATGTTTGAGTTAATGATAAACATGTTTAGGTCATAAACAAGTTAACTCGTACAACCAGTTTAATAAACGAGTCAAGTTCAGGTTTGGTAGATGTTAAACATTCAACCTCTTTAAATATGTAAGCCTTTAAAATAAAAAACAGAAATTGAAAACTCAAAATGATAAGCTTCAGGTTGAGGGTACTAATCATCAGGTTGATGGGATTCGTTTTCAAAAGCCTAAAGTTTCGTATTACTATAGGCAGATTACTAAGCCAAAGAATGGAGGAGCATCGGCGTCGAATACTGATAGGGTTTTAAAATGTACCTTTTTGAGGGGTCGTTTAAGCCCTTATTTGATCACTTTTGTATCCGTTATAACTTAATATCGTTCCTTTTCACTTTTTAGGTCTCTTGAAGGCAAATTGCTGGAATGACACTTATTTGGACGAAAAGGCGCGGATATACGAAGAAAATGGCCAAAGTCAAGAATCGAGACACTCAAGCTGCTGAAACACAAGGGGACGGCGTCAGGTGTTATCTGCGACGCCGTCAGAGCACATGTTGTGACGATACAGTAGCCAAATTGCTTATTTTCAAGTGACGGTGTCAGACTTTAAAAGAGTAGGTCGTCGCAACTCGGGCGGCCTAGATTTGATCAGACGGCGTCGGAGGTTGAAAGGGACGGCGTCACAAGCATAAGGTGACGCCGTCGCAAGACTAACGTGGCCTAGACGAAACCCTAATGGGCGACCGGCGTCACAAATCATAAGGTGACGCCGTCGCGAATGTAATCTTATATATAGAATCCGAATTTTTCAGTTTTCAGTGTGTAGTCTTTTGGAGTAAAAACCTAAACCGAACCAAGGCTGTCTTGTACAGTATTTTAGGGTTCCAAACTCTATCTTACGTCAAGATGAAACTAGCAGTGACTAAGAAGAGGTTGGATTCAGTTTGGAGGAAACGCGAGTTCTTACTAATTATTGGCATGGATATGACTATGATTCCGGTAGAAAGAATTGTGGAAATGGCAACAAATTTGAGGTTGAAAGCGATTTTATCATCGTGGCATTAGTCAAAGTCGGGGTGTGTCATTGCAACTAGTTTTTAACATGGATCTAGAAAAGTTTATGAAAAAAAACAGTCATATAAATATATACTCTAGATAGATAACAATTGTTTGGAAACTGTGCCCAACCCATAGGATGGGTCAAAAATTTTCGACAGAGAAACTTGTTATTGACTAAGGTTTACTCATTAACATTGACTTGGAAAGTAGATATCCCAATTTGATATGCATATATACTTGATCATTGCAGATTATGTATCATGATTAAACAAACATTAATAATGAGGAAACTGTGCCCAACCCATAGGATGGGTTAGAATTTTTCGACTAAGACTTGGTATTGACTATCATTTACTCTTTGCCATTGACTTGAAATATTAGAAGGTTTTTTTAGGCATATATACATGATGATTAATCTTGAGTACTTACATTTGAGTTTTGATGATCATATATCATACACACTGTAGTGTTTCTTTGGAAGCAAATTAAAAGACCGATTATTAGGAAAATTAATGAGTTAATAACCTTTTTAAAGCATTATACTTGTCAAAAATGGCAGTTCTGCGTTGCGAACTAAAAAAATAACTCTTTTAGACATTAATGTTGACATTTTTGTATTTTTTTAAATATTATGACCATTTTACCCTTTTTGTGAATTTTTTTCGAAATACATTTTTTTTCGAAATTTTTTTTCCAAAATATTTTTTTTGAATTTTTTGTTCCAAATTTTTTTTTCTGAATTTTTTTTCGAAATTCTTTTTATTTATTTATTTATTTATTTTTTGAAATTTTTTTCGAAATAAATTTTTTTAGAAATTTTTTTTGTGACATGCCATTTTTCATTTTTATTTTTTAGATTAAAAAAAATTTCTGAAATTCTTTTTCGAATTTCTTTTTTTTTGAAATATTTTTCGAATGGTAAAATTGTCATAATACTTAAAGAAAGACAAAAATGTCAACATTAATGTCTAAAAGAGTTATTTTTTTTGTTCGCTACGCAGAATTGACATTCTTGACAAGTATAGTGATTTAACAGGTTATTAGCCCAAAATTAATCACTTGCATAAAAAATCGTACATGCGAGACAACAAGATGCCAAATACGACTCTCGTCATCATCATAACTGAAACCATGGGAAACAATAAGCGAGTACGCTTCAGAAGACTCGCTTACTCGTTCATGATTATGTGAATCCCACTCGGGTCATCTCAAACATCTTGAATTTGCTTCATTTGTTTACTCTCATTATACTGAGTACTATTGAAGTCAAAAGGCAATGTGGTCAAAGCATGTGAAAGAATCCTGGGGCAAAGATGAAATCAGCTGTAAAGGCCTCAGTGGCCAAAGTATTCGACAAAAGCAGTGTGGAAATGAATTATAATATTAAGATTTTCCACAAAGAAGCTTGTTATTATTGACTAACGTTTACTCATTAACATTATTAATCTGGGGAGTTTTTGAGTTTTAACATTCAAACAAGCATTAACAATGTGTCCTACTTCCTCCAAAAATCTTACTGTTCTTAACAACTTCACTTATGTGCTTATGATGCTCTTTTTCGTGTTAGCAAAAACCAGTGCTAATGATTTCATCAAATTGAGAGAAGCAAAAGCTTTGCTTGCAACAAATTGGTGGGGAGATAGAAATGCTTCTTCAGATCATTGTAAATGGCCTCATATTAGTTGCAATGAAGAAGGAAGTGTCATTTCAATATACTTTTACTGTCATGATAATGAAGGTCTAGGTGATCTGAGAAGCCTCGA
>OU343217.1:9112304-9124804 GCA_910596185.1 Chrysanthemum makinoi
TTCGATCTTTCTTCCCTTAGCGCACAAGCACTAAGCAAGTAAACTACCTTTTTTCTTCTCTTTCATCCCAGACTCTTCTTTTTTTAATAAAAAAAAAGAATCCAGATATCTCCGAGAAACTACACTAAAGGGAACTGTTAAGTACAGACGATGCCTAGAAATGATAGTAACACCCGGGGCCTTCGAAATACCAAATCCCAGCTTAAGTCCAAAAGGCCTACACTTAACTAGGAACAGAAAGGTCCGCGAAATAACCGCGTTGCTCGATCAGTGAAACCAGAGTGATGGTCTTCTGGGACGATACATTCGTAATGGATCCATCATATACGTTATTTTAGATGGTTCTAATTGTGGGCGATAGTCTTCATCATCCTCAGCAGCTTGAGCAGGCTCCTCAATGGCTTGGATAGCCCCTGAAGTAAGATCCTAACGTGTACTCAAGAACACAAGAAAAGAGCTTTTAAATGGCCTTCTGTTTTTTTTTGATCAAAAAGTCGTGTTTTCCCGTGTTTTTAGGCCATAAACTAGAGAGTTAGGTTAAAGGTAAGCCGGCTAAGAGGACTAGGAGCTTAGCTTGCTGGCGAGAAAGGGTGAGTGTTGATGCGGCTCTTTAGCCTTTAACAAGGGCTAAGCCGCTAGGAATGGCTTGCTGGCCTGTTGGGAGAGTGGAACGAAGTTATTCTCGTTAGAGAAGCACGAGTGGAACGGCTTTAGTGTCAGTAGGTGCCTAAATGAAGCGATTAAGCGTCGGGGGCTTTGCTGGCTTGCTGGCTAGCTCGTGCAATCAATCAAAAATGATTCGCGTTAGTAAGCTAGCTTTGTAAGCTAAGCAAGCCTGGTTCTCCGGGCACTACGGTAGGACGTGGATCGACCATGACGAGAATGGACTTCTCCATAATGTAATAGAAGAGTCACAGTCCAGTTCCACGGGCTTTCTCCCTTCACGAAGGAGATATGAATTCCATTCAGGCGGGTAAGGGCTTGGCTTGACCCTGTGTTCTCTCCTGGTCGGGTCGGAGGCGAAAACTGGCAAAGTTCATCATTCAGTGGTGGGGTGTTCAGTAGAAAGAAGGCGTCGCCCAACGAGTGTCAGATTTTGATGGAGTCTCGCTTGGATGCTGGGGAGATCCATAGATCTGGATAGAGTCCCCGGAATAGTGCAGCGCTAGCGCTCGGCTTAGCGATTGATCGGATCGAGATAGCCCTTCGGGCAACCAACCAACCAAACCCGGCACATCAAATTCCATTCCGATCAACAACTTGGAGGTATGGCTGAGTGGCTTAAGGCATTGGTTTGCTAAATCGACATACAAGAAGATTGTATCATGGGTTCAAATCCCATTTCCTCCGGAACAGAAGTGAAACAGGCGGGCAAAATGACGTGAGAGAAAGAACCTCTTGGTGGAGTCCAGCCCCCCAGAATAGCACTACTTAGTGACTAGGAGCGGAGAGACCTTTGCGCGTTCTTTTTGTTTGATCGGCCTATCTTCTTTCTATAAGCAAGCTCCCTCCGGCTGTCCAGGGACAGGAAGGCTCTCGGTTCTTGAGCATGTTGGGGGATTAGGCGGCAGTTGAAAGAGCTGCTCGAAAGCTTGACGAAGAAGCGAAAAAGGCCTCTTATATATATTCGATTTTTTTTAGTACAAGGGCTTTTTACTAGTCAAGTGGTAAGGTAGGGCACTATTCGATGAATAAAACAGATTTTAGGAAAGTGGTTCAGGTAGCTCAGCTGGTTAGAGCAAAGGACTGAAAATCCTTGTGTCAGTGGTTCGAATCTACTTCTAAGCGGGCCAAGGGTCCAAAGGCCGAGAGCGAGCCGGATTTTGAAATTCAAGTGCAAGAGTAAGCCAAAAAATGTGAGCGCTCCTGCACTATACGGCTTTTTTGCGTCGCCCTATCTTGCTGGAGGCAGATTTCGAAAAAAAAAGCTGTTTCTTAGGTTCTCGCGTCCCTGTGCCCCAAAGGATGGGTGAGTTCGGTTTGAGTGTTCATCGATCGGGTGGATCTATATGCTCCGGGGTGGTGAGACGAGGTGTAGCGCAGTCTGGTCAGCGCATCTGTTTTGGGTACAGAGGGCCATAGGTTCGAATCCTGTCACCTTGATGTGAGGCATTCCGTCAGCAAATACTCAAATATGAACATCCATCGACCGTTACCACTTCCTCTTACTCGTGACTCATATATGTACTTTCTATAGCAAGCACACGAGACCTATAGCTAAAGATCATATAGCGCCACAGTATATATATACGAACCTATAAGGAACACTTATCTCTTTCTCAGTGCTTTCTTTAGGCTCCTGGCTGCTCGTTGGTAGAACACAACCCATATGATATTGAGCTTGAGCATTCGGGCTTCTTTCTTTTTTTTTAAGAAATGCTTCTTTCTAATTCTAAGGTGGTAGGGCAGCTAGTTTGAGTGGGGCCTGACGGTTTCCCGAACTTCTTCTTTCATTTTAGATTAATAAGGGGCTAGTTAGGGAGGAAATATCGATGGCAATCAAGGATGGATTTCGATTTCGGAAGGGGTGCTTACTGAAAGAGTTCAACACTACGCTCATTGCTCTTCTTCTAAAGTCCCTTGGAGCCAATCGCTTGCCTGAAGCTTGACATGATGAAGGCGCTTTTAAGCCCTTCCCGAAGGAAAGAGGGAATGGCCCTTCCTCTTACCTTCTGTTGAGACTGAGATAGAAGACTGGGCTTTCTCCCTCTTCTACCGAGAGGCCGCGGGAGTAAACTGTCTCATCCTCATCCCCCTGGTAAAGGCGATCCTAAGCCCTCCTCTCCGCCTAGGAGGCACCTGTTTGGATGAAGGCACGGGTCGTCTAACAAGGCATGGGACCCATAGATTCATTGTCTGCTGTGCAGAAGCTTCCTTCCTGTATCTGCATGCGCGCTTCCCCAGAAGGAGGCACACATTGTAACAATTCATCGCGATAGCTGCCTTTGGCTCTACTCTAATTGGCAACGAGACAATGGATTGGATTGATTCCTACACCTATGGGCTCAGGTTCCTTCCTCCTCTAGTCCGAATCAAGATGGCTCCTCTCGATCTTGTGATGCCTTCGGCCCAAAATTCTCCAGATAGCTGCCTTTACTTTTATATTAGTCAAGGGAAAGCTTATGAACGGTTCCGAAATTACACGCTATTCCGTCTCATCCTTTCGCCCCGGATGGTAGGAATAAGATAAAGGAGGAGGACTTTTTTGACTTCAACCGAGGAAGACTCGCACCCGCGTCTTTGTTTGAATCACTGACAGTTCGGGCAGGCCCGCAGGACTGGAATTCTGAAAAGAAGGAATGTCTGGCTTTTCCTATTCTAGTGCAGGTTCTTGCTCGGTATAAATCGCTTCACTTTGAGTGGGCTTGGCCCGCGCCTTGACAAGGCTGTTGCCCCTCCTTCCACCCGTAGAGAGAGC
The DNA here is from genome assembly GCA_910596185.1 of Chrysanthemum makinoi. Taxonomy (NCBI): domain Eukaryota; kingdom Viridiplantae; phylum Streptophyta; class Magnoliopsida; order Asterales; family Asteraceae; genus Chrysanthemum; species Chrysanthemum makinoi. The sequence goes on from OU343217.1 coordinate 9,115,723, forward strand.
CGGAGTTAGGCCTTTGTATGACGGATTGATTGATAGTAGGATCAATGATGTTTAGTTTCATTCAGGATCGACATGCCCCAGGTTTGAAGAATTCGATGACTGGCCTTCGCTGCAAAAGATCCCGGAATTGGTCGATTCGGAATCGGCTGGATTGGAGGAATCCGGAGCCACAAGGATCTTCAACGGGTTCGAAAGTCTTTTGATTCCAGGCGGCCGGCCCAATTCTATGGAATTCGCTATAAGTCAAGCTTGTCGACTATCAAAGGAAAGGCCGGTTCGAATTTGTTCTTTCTTTTTTTTTTCTTTTTTTATAGGGAGGATAATCTCTTTTGGCAGCTCAATCCTCACGGTAATAATTATGCCAATTCCGCCTAAAAAAATCTTCAGGTGATCAAGAGGGCCCCTTTTTCAGTAGATGAGATTAGGATGAAAAGTATTATCTCAACGATGCTTTTCTCTGGCTTGCTTTTCAAAATTTCATTTTGGCCTGCGGTAATGTAATCGGGATTTTCACAATTTTTTTTACTTCTTTCAAAGGGGAATGAAGACCTTCCTTAGAAGTTGTCGCTCGATCGAAAGGATATAATACATACAAAACCTTAACTTCGCGGACTTTCCGAGGTATAACCTTCGCCACGACATTAGTGGCTTAGCTCTTCGCGCTTCCCGCAGGCTTTTTTTATAGGGAGAGAGTCAGGGGGGCGGTACGGAAGATTGGTCCGCTCCGCAAAGCTTAGCTTTTCGGTTTCCTCCCCCTATGCGGTCGGCCTTATTACCAGTCTGCCTCCTTTCTCTTGATGGAATATCTCAATACCCGAGCTCCTGCTTTCCTTGTGTTCTTCACCGGCGCTCGCCGGATGTATCACTCATCCCGCTCCTAAGGTAAGGAGTCTTCTGTGTGTTAGAATCTTTACGGGAATGAATCGCATATGTTGGTTGAGAATTGCTCGGGAATTCATTGATAATGATAATGACTTTGCCAGGTTCTAGGGGGCTACTATTATTTTTTGTCGATCGAGCCGCTCTCCCTCATTCCACTCGTCCAGCCCTCTTCACGAACTTGTACAATCGATGCCACAGAGATAGCCAACTCTATTATCGAAAAAATCAGGAAAGGGGCGACGATTTGGCACCAGATATCCGGAGGTGTGGAAAGAGCAGCTGTGAGAAGCGGAAAAACCATCAAAAAACGACGATTGTTCGTGGGGGTTTCCACAGAAAGACCCCTTGGTTCTGGCAAACGGATCACAATTACAGGTACCTGGGAGCATACCGATGGAATGAACGAAATACGAACAGTTAACATAATATGGTCATAGATCTTAGGTTGTAACTTGATCATGAGCGAATTTGTTGATGTTGCACCCATCAAGTATGGAAAGTGCCAAACATTGGGAACTACCCGGGGAGGAGTTAGGAACAGGAACAAGGAGAAGCGAGAACCACTTAAATGGAGGAATCGATTGTATTTCGTCCTTTGTTCCCCATAGCAACTGGGGATCAAAAAGCACCAAATTTGATGACTTATTAAGGGAAAGACGAAGTAAGAGCATGCTATTGAAGACGTTGCAAGATATGTCGGGGAGGCCTCCGTTGATTGTGTACGAACAAAATACGAGTCCAAAGGCAAGGTAAGAATAAGAAAGGGTTTAGCTAATAGAGATATTAACTCTTCCGGGAACCAGTAACGCGTAAACCATGTCAAACCAAGACCGATCAATATCCGAACGGAACGGATTCGAACTTCTCCTAGAATAGTTTCCGGTGCGAAATGAAATTCATAGGATATATGAGTAATTCAAAGGATAAATAGAGAGATTTTATAGGATTCTTTAGTAATGAACAAAACAAATAGATTGATTATGTATCACAATTTCATCACTACATCAAAGGCTTTTTTGTAAATATATTGATAAGATAGCTTGGTATCCAAACTGTATCAATGATTGTGATCCTCATTGTGTAGTGTACATAATTCGTGTTAGGGTCTACCAAAGAGGGTGGGTATAGGGAATCTAATAAAAAAGTTTCCATTTCTATCGGTCATAAAATCAATCAAAAAAGAAAAAGCAGACAGGAACAGTTTTCTTCTCTAAACAAGCGGGTTTGGGGTTCTTTTTTTAACACCCTCATTCTCTTGTTTGTTGGCTTTAATACCATGAAATAAAATAGAGAAAAAGACCTTGAAGATAATAACCATTTTCAAGAGACAAACTCCAGTGAACCACTTTCCTCCTCTCTTCTTTTCTTCATTCCATTCATTCCCCTTTGAAAGAATTAAAAAAAAAGAATCTAACGCTCTAGTATAATTGAAGACTTTCAACGCTCATGCTATTTGAAAGAGCTTTCAACATGGAGTGGAGACTCCATAACGTACACAAAGAGTAACCGCTCTATGAATATCATCCTAATTCAGGTCTTGTTCCGCACTTAAATGATAACTCAAAGCCTTACCTTGACCAGGAAAACCTCGATGACATAATCGTTTATAGTCACTCACTGGAGGTTTGGAACCACGAGTACTGATGTTGGCGTGTAGCGGGGAAAAGAGGTACGTGAAAAGGTACTCGGACTAAAGTGCTATTTCTTGGCCATTGGATCAGCAAGGGTGTGATTCCGATGGATCAAGAGAAGATCAGTCTGTTTGGGTAGGAAGTGCGAGAAGAAGGAGAGAAGCGGATGGTGAAGCCCGATGCTCGAAGCAATTTTCTTTTTTTTACGACAAGACAGCTCAGGAAGAGTAGAAAGTTGCCACAACCTAGGAGGGGTTTATATTATAGGAAGCCAAAAAACTTGAGCCTTTTTAAAAACTTCTTATCTTAAAGGGGGAGAGCGACAGGACGGCTTCAAGGAGAACGTCGAGACGCCATCAGTTTGGAGCGCGAGGCCAGCAGAGCTTGCTGCAGAGGAGATCCGGTAACTTTTATGAATGTGGAGGAGTGGGGCATTTTTCTCGTTACTTTCCCAATGTTCAGACGGACGAATGCTGCTGGGGGAGTGCAGAATAGATTAGCTGAAGATGGAAGAGTGCACGTTGTGGAGCCTAGAGCCCGGGAAGCTCTAAAGGTAAGTGAAAGTCGGAAACATTGCGGGGGTTCTGAAGCTTAGGAGAGGAGACAGTTTCGCTGTCGTTAGATTGTGTGGCAACGTGAGCCCGCCAGAGAAAGGAGGAGGAGGCGGAAGGCGTATTCGAATCTATGTCCAATTGGACAGTGCAAAGATGATCATTGATCTTTGGGAGTTCGGATAACATAGCGTCCACGAAGATGGTGGATCGGTTGGGCTGGGGAAGTTCAAGCGGGGCGTGCGGTGTGAGGTCGTCCCTATGTATTACATATCCTACTCGGAAGACCATGGTAATACTAGTAGGGTGTTACCTAGCGTAGGGAGAACACGGTTGACTTTTAACGACAAGCGGTTATTGCCATCAGAGTTGGCTAAGGAGAAAGGTGTTGGCATAGCATTTCTGGACGTGGAGGAAGAGTCCATAGAATGCTATGCCTTGATAGCAAAGCCAACTAGCAGAGCCGAGGATCGGTGGGATGCCGTAGCTTTAAGAGATAAGGGCCTGAGGCAATCGAAAGGCTTTTTTAGGAAGGAGGCCCCTCCTATGTTGTAAAAGGGAAGTGCAGATCTTTCGCAACACTCTTCCGCTTGATTACCCCTAAGAGGAGGATATAGAAGCAGATTTAGGTTGCGGTAGGAGTGAGTCTACCCGCAGCGGCCGCTTATCCCTATTTGGAATGAGGAGATCCGGCGTCAAGTGCGAGAATTCTGTCGAAGGCGGGGAGAGTCTCGTCGTGTTCAACGCCGCTTGACTAGCTCAAAGGAGGCATTTGGAGTGTGTAGATGGGCTTTGAAGCAGGGCGTGAGATATTGCAAAACGGAGACGGGATGGAAAGACTTTCGTGAGAAGAGATGGTAGGCTTGGATACGGATACACTGCTTATAACCCACCTTAGAATCAACCGGTTCGACTATACCCGCCTTAATTCCCTCATTCAGACAGATGGAACCGGGTTATGGATGCGTTCAAGTTGGTCGATCAATCCCTCCTTTGTTTCCGCCTCCCGGGCACCTTAGAATAGATTTGATTGGAAGGAGGGTGAGGAACGAAGACAGTGGTTTGACTGCCCAATAGGCCTGCATCAGCGGAAAATGGAACTATCGAATCACGGGTGACTCCCTTTATCGGGATGAGAGGAATTGCTTCATCGGCATTTCTGTCAATCGGCGGAAGACTCATGCATCCTGGGAGGGTACGACTTCAAGGGATGGACTCGATCGAACGGCCAACCACTTTCCATTTTTGTAGGATATTCAATCCAAAAGACCATTATTAGCGTGTAGTAGATTGGCCCGAGTACGTAATACGCCAGTCGAGAAGAAATCCCATCAATGGATACGGTAGAGGAGAAAGTGGCCGGCGGCGGTGTAGAGCTATAGCTATAAGGAGCGAAGCTCACACACACCGGCTGATGTAGGGTGGGATAAAGTTGCCAATGCGAGTCACGCGCGGAGTTGGACACTCTTTTTGAAGCGTGATGCTGATAAGTCCACTCGATAAGATGAAACTTCGGGGCCTTATGGGGAGGACCGACCTTGGTTTTAGCTACGATGGCGACGGGCTGCATCGGGGACCGGAGCAGGGACACGAAGCGCTCCGTGATATTCCGGATGAGTTGAAAGACTATGATCCCTCCCCTTGACATCCACTCGCCCTAATGAATAAGCGGAGAAAACCCACATTTATCCGCACCATGGCACGCCAAAAGTGGAATCGGGGAGGCTTTGGAAGAAAGGTTCTGAACTAGAGAGGGACCTCCCTACCCCGCGACAGATTAACTGGAGGAATGTCAGGTGATTTTTCAAGTAGGCGCTTGAAAGACCGGCCTTGAGAGGACATTCTCGTTCTTGAGCTTTCGTGGGTTACAAAATCGACTAGCACATCCAAACTTACTCTATCGACAGCCCGGCCAGATGAAGGATCAAGGAAATCGGGATCAGCCGCCTTGACTTTATTTAAGGGGGGTCTTGAATCTCATGTCATCAAAAGTAGGCAGGCTTTGAACAACCAGATAAGAATCAGTTCCTCAAGGGCTTTCGTCCATCTATCTCCGGATGCAAGCATTGATCTTGAATGGTGCAGTTATCATATCTCTTAGGAGGCACTACCTCAGACACCGACTTCCTCAACCTATCGGTGAGTCACTTCCTTCCACTCGCCTTACAAGGACCCTCTTTGGACTATCGGCTTTAGATAGTCATCTTCCTCCCCTATCCTTTCTTTTACTCGCTTCCTCTCGTCTTTGAGTCGAGTAGCTCTTCTCGATTGCTCTCAACCGCTTCTCCTTGAAAAGTAAAGGTAGGAGCACTTTAACGACGGAATGTACATATGCTTGCGCGAAGGTGCGGACAATTGAAGGCTCTTTTTGCCTTCAGTAAAATCGTACAAAACATTGACTAAGTTGATTTAATTCGCATGAGAGGTCTTCGGGACAATCGAGGTGTCAAACATCCTCATTTTGTCTGTTCGCAACTTTCTTTCAATTGCTGGCAGTTGCCCCTGTCGGTGGACCACCCCCCCAAAAAAAAAATTCCTATATTTAGCTTTCTTTTTTTTGCCAAAATGCAAAAGAAGTTCTCGCGGATTTTTCTAATTTTTTTCATACTTTATTTAGATGTGGGCACTCCTCAGCCCGAGGACAATCTCTCAAATACACATTAAGATGTTGACCCTTTTTCTTTTCTTTGCTGATTCCTCTCAATGAAATTTTCCATGTTGCACTAAGTTACTTACGGATGTATGCATGCAGTCCGGGAACACTTTGGGGTAAACACCCATCCAAACAACTCCAACAAGAAAAGGTATAAATATGAAAACTTCTCTACCATTTAGATCGGAGAATTTATGGAGGAAATCCGGTTTTAAATTCCCAGAAACCACACGATTATATAGCCAAAGGGAATACGCCGCGCCTAAAATCATCCCAAGCGCTGCTAATGTGGCTACTAAGCTATTTCTTTGGAAAGCTCCTACTAAGATGAGAAATTCCCCGATAAAGCTGCTAGTACCAGGTAAACTCATATTGGCCAAAGTGAAAAAGAAGAAAATGGTAGAGAAATTCGGCATGGTGCTCACTAAACCTCCGTAATATCAAACAAGTCGAGTCTTATGTCGGTCATATAGAACACCAACACATAGAAAAAGGGCTGAAGAAACCAGTCCATGACTTAACATCAGTAGAATGCTACCTCCAATTCCACTGTATGTTCGGACTAAACATACCAATAGTCACCGATTCATATGAGCTCTTGAGGAGTAAGCAATGATCTTCTTAAGATCGACCGTCTTAAAGTGGTCAAGGAAGTATATATTATAGCAATCGCGCTTAAAGTATAAATGAAAGGAGTGAAACAAAGTGTCGCTTCAGGAAACATGGGTATTGAAAATCTTAAAAGCCATAGGTTCCCAATTTTAAAAGAATTCCCGCCAAGATGACGGATCCTGCCGTAGGTGCCTCTACATGAGCTTCGGGTAACCAAATATGAACTGGTACCATAGGCACTTTGACGGCGAAAGAGGCGAAAAAAGCAATCCATAGAAAGATTTGGCGCCGCTCACTAAATTCTGTGGTTAATAAAATTTGTAAATCGGTGGTTCCTGTTTGGAAAAGAATCAACAGAATAGCTAATAGCATAAAAACAGATCCAAGTAAAGTATAAAGGAAAAGCTGATATGCTGCCTTGATCTTTCTTTGTCTCGAACCCCATACCCCTATAATAATGGTAGAGTAAGGGGTGGCCCCAAAGCGGAATTGACCGGTGGTGATTGGTCGAAGCTCCAGTAGGTAGCCACTCCCTTCTCAGGGAACCGTACGTGAGACTTCCGCATCATACGGCTCCGTCCCGAGCTTCCGTCGTCGGCCTTGTCATTAGACCACTATCTATGCATGTATTTTCAGCCTGGACTCTATAATCTTTTGCTTCTCGGGTGGTGGCGAACAATGCTGCTTGCGTTGCGGGAGATGCCCGCCCGTAGGGCCCGGCCTGCTTCCCGCCCGAAAGAACCACTCACTAGCTAGCCGGACTAGTGGGGGCCTATCTGGAGACATACTGAAAACCATGCCTTTCGAACCAAATGCAACGCCCGTCTTCCAAATCAAAAGAAAAAGGGGGAAGAAAGATGGAGTGCAGCCTGTAGAGCACATGTAACGCACAGTCGGGTTGCTCACGCAGCGGAGCTCTCTCTTTTTAGATATCTAAAAAGAGAGAGAGGTGTGAAAGTAATAGCTTTATGTTATGGCCGCCCCCCGGCTTACGGCCTTTACGCTACTACTACTGTGATGTGAGCGGTTCAAATTGCTTTGATCTTTCCCAATCATCCTGGCCGGAACTTGTACGCAGCACTTGTACGGAGGTGCATGCATAAAGGGTTGGAACTTTTTTCTTATCTGAATCTTAAGAACAGGACCCTACCCTATTCTCGAACCCTCTGCCGAGCTCCACCCTGCCCGCATTTATTTTTCTTTTGAAGGGGCAAAAGAAATGTCTCCACCTGCTGCCAACAGTCTTTCTTCGGAATTCTACTGAACGGGTCGATCCTCCCCCCCCCCGTTTGTTTTAGCAACTTATCCTAAGGTCTCCTCTCCAAGAGCTCCCCGGCGACGACAGAGGAAGCAACCCGCCTGCTGTGGCGGGGCGGCTTTTTTCTTTCACAATAAGACCTGGACGATTATCCCTACCCTCGGTAGCTTACGTGTTTACGTCCATCCCTGGTCGGGTACAGTTTCCTTTTTCTTTCTCCCTTGTAGCCGTTACCCGAATTCGCGCAAGTGTGTCCACACCCCCCAAACTGACTTGACGAGGAATCCATTCTCGCGAACAAACACAACCCCTACACACACCTAGGAGCACCCCTTCCTGCATATCCATACAAGACCCGAGTAGGCGGGTCGAGGTCCTACGAGGTACCCACTACTCGGAGTACCCTCCCCAAAGGAAAAAAGATGTGTTTGTCGAGGTTGGTTCTTCTTAGTTGGGTTAGCGGGTTCGACCGAAATGCTATGCTTACACACAAGACTACCCCTCTTCCCGAAAGCTTGCAGGACTACTTTACGACGACGGACGACCGCGTAGGGGTTTCTACAAGGCCCCTGCAGAGGAAAAGCTTTATCCCAGCGAATATAAGATGCTCAGCTCCGCACAACATAGGGATTAGCACGCTTTCGGGAAGAACATAGAATAGTAGAGGATCCAAAGATGCGGAACACGACGATCATTAGAAATTCACGAATTAGAGATGCTGTAATATACTCTTTCCCATAACTTCTCATACCAGACCAACCCACTAAAATGCAAATAGGGATCAGAAATGTGGTCAATATCACGAAGAATAAAGAGATACCCAGTGTTGTAAATATCGGTCTTGGCGGCCGATATATCGATGATATATAAACATCGGCGGTCCACCGTCTGATATTTCACTTATCGGTCAAATTTATCGGTTGGTCAATATCGGTCAAATATCGGTCAAATATCGGTTATATCGGTCATATCGGTCAAATATCGGTTAAATATCGGTTAAATATCGGTCAAATATCGGTCAAATATCGGTTATATCGGTCATATCGGTCAAATATCGCTTAAGAGTGGAAATACATAACTAAATGCATATACAATGTAAAATTTGTAATATTTATATAAAATATATAATTAAAAATATTAAATATAACAATAAAACTAATAAATATTTATAAATATGTATATAAAATATATAAATACCTATAAAAAATTAATTTCTTTATAATTTAGGGTCTCCGTTATATCACTGATATATCGCCGCCAAGACCGATATGGCGCTTGGCGGTGGTCGACCGCCGAGGGACCGCCAAGGGACCGCCAAGCGATATTTACAACACTGGAGATACCGTCTATACCCAAATAAAAATGGATGTTTTCATAAGGAAGTCATCGAAGGCTTTCCACAAATTGAGATTTGGCCGTAGAAGGATCGAATTGTATCCGAAGAACAGGGGAATACAAAAAAGTAATAAGAGAGGCGCGGACCAATCAATCGTAT
>OU343217.1:9129804-9162304 GCA_910596185.1 Chrysanthemum makinoi
TTCCTGGACTTAGGTTAGGGCAAGAAGGCTACGGTTAAAAACCACCGACATGTCAAGATCAAAATTCGAAAGGTAGATCATTTCCGTAACGCTTTCGCAGAAAGGTTCGGTCTTTAATCTATATCAATAGCAAACCAACCGAATCGGCTGCCTTTGGGGAGTACGCTTATGGCTTTGTACGGGTAAAAGACAGTATTCCACAATGTCATGGGGCTAAGCTTGTCATAATGTACGGAATTAGGTATTTCAGGGATGGTGAGTCATCTAAGGGATTTGGCATTTGAACAAGAACTTTTGAGCATTTCCCAATCAATAGGAGTTGATTATGAGCTCAAATGATCTCGTGAAAATAGTAACTCGTCTTTTCGCCTTGGTCCCCTGAAATAAGTCAGAATTCAAAAGTCCAGTGGAAATAGAATAGGTGCCAATATCCATAGGCTTGTAGGTATGTGTTCGGATGTAGGCTATTCTCTAGCCACAGAGAACAATCGTCTCGAGAATCGTTTAGAGTGTTAGCGAATTTCCTTAGCGAAAAAAAGGGGAAGTCACTTGTCTCTTCGATTGACTTTCATTCAATATCCCATTCCAGCTGCATCGGTGGTCAAAGATCACCCCAAAATTGATTCAAAAGCTGCGGTTGGCATGGCAGTGTGAGGTGCTCGTCGATCTCTCCGAACCATTATACCCCAAGCCACGCAAACAAAAGCGCAAAAGCAAGTTTGGCCTGGCGTCCTCGAATCATTCAATGTCATCACCGAGAATGTAGATCGGTCATCAATAAGTAAGGCCCATAGAGCACACTTACATTCATTTCCATGTTCGATCTGAGTACAATCGAATTGCTAAGTTACAGCTACTCCTAGTGCGAAGAAAAATAAAGAAAAAAAGGGACAACAGCGTGTTGTGGTCGCATACCCTTGCCATGATGTTCTCTTGACTTTTAGACCTCCACTCCCTCTGCCAACATTCAATAGGCTTGACTTTATAGCTTCTTCTTGCTTGAAGTGAGCACGTAAGCCAAGCCTTCACTTACTTATTCGTAGACTTTTCTGGAATCTCCATCTCCTCGTCGCACTTGTCAATCCGCCTTTCAAGAATATCTTCAATAATAGATCCCTCCATAAAGAAAACCGATGGAACAACCACATCACCCTAATCATGAGGAAATGCGCTATGCTATAATATCGCCCAAAGAGCTTCGGCCTTAGCTTTTGCAAAGCTTCTTTTCCCTTTCTTTTTGCACCACCTCTTTCTGTTATAGAGTCCAATCGCGAGAGTCTAAACTTTGTTGCACGGTCCGAAGTTCGCCGCCTTCTACTTAGTAGGTATGATGGGTGAACCGAACCGAGCCTATTAGAGATTAGACAGAGCTTCGTTGGTGGAATAAAAGCACAATAAGTTGCTTTACAAAAGGAGTCCTTAGTATGTGTCAAAACCGTTATAGTACTACTACACGAAGTCTAGTACTCGACCCAGCAAGAACGGCCCAGCTTGCTGGTGACTATTACCGCTTACTTACGGGCCGACTTGGCAGTTGCCTTGAAAGCCTATTCCGATGGCTCCTTCCTAAAAAAACCTAAGAGGTCCGTGACTGACCCTGTGTTCAACGATCTAGTGCTTGGTCCTTCACCTTTATGAGTAGGACTGACTCCCTTACATAGGTCTTATGTTGACTTGTGTCGGGTTCTATCTATGGGACCTTACGAGAATTTTTTGTTCTTTCTGAAAAAACCTAAGAGGTCCGTGGTGACCACTGTGTTCGAGCACATGAGTTAGCGTTACAGCGTATTTAGTGGAAGCGAGATAGTTAGGGTGACACGGTACCACTTTGAGTTACTGCCCCGAAGTACTAGACCAGCTCCTGTTGAAGAATAAGGCTTTTGAGCTGCCTGCGCATTGAATTTGGAACACAGGCCAAACGAAGTCGTCATCGAGGACCCTAAGCATCGTCAAATCGGTACGCATACAACATCCCCTTGAAAATTGCCGGACCTTCACGAACTTCTGGAAGCGGAGTACCATGCGGCGGGATCCCTATAAAGAAAGCCGCAGAAGAGAAGACTACTTGGAATTCGGTGGGAATCCACAAAGACAGCGTAGGAGATATCGCCCATTATCTTGCAATATGGTGAGCATAGCCATGTCGATGAAAGAGCCACTGGCGACCTGGTGTTGACAAACAAGTTCCGAAAGCATGCGAACAAGACTTAGGATCGCGGCTCGTACCAGTAAAGCCACTGAAATCCAAGAAGGCGCACGAAGGAAGGCAGTAGCACTAGCTTGAGAATTTGTTCCGAGGAATGAAAAATAGCTGGACCTATTATTGAAGGGGGCTCTAACATCATCAAATTCTGTTACTTAACCCCGGATTAATTATTAATGAGTAGCACAAAAGGCCACTCGCGCCACAGAAGTGGTATATAAGTGGTTATCCTTAGCACTTCCTCAACTAATTAGTACTTATAAATAATTGTAAGGTACCGGCGAGCCCTTCCTTACGTGGCTTACCACGAATGAACTTCTACACAACGACCGACAAAACAATGGCATATGCGGTATGCGGGTGTCAGGTTTAGGTCTAGATGGAGGTTACAGTTTCGGTTATGGTTCGAGTGGAAAAGCACGTATCTTGATGCGTGTACCGTACTGCTATCCAAACGAAGATGAATTACCTACCGACCCTGTTCCTTCTCTGTGTTGGGCTATATTACTCTATCGATAATCGATAGAGTAACTTGATATCTTGAGATGCCCTTACCTTGACATGGCAGGTACAAGATCCTTTCCAACCAGGCTGCTCTATCAAAGGACTATCTCAAAAGCCGGAGAGAATGATTGAATTGAAGCCATGTCTCCCGAGAGAAAATGAACGATCGACTGCTAAAGATCTTGACTAAAGCATTGATAGCTTTGCAGAGGAGGAAACCTTTGATTCTTCCTGAAGGTCTTCCTTGCATGTTGAAGTGAACAGGGGTGGTACCAACTACGACTAGAAAGCGGTCGTCAATGAATACCATTCATAGTTGTCTATGTTAGTAACATAGCCATAACGACTTTGTTTCTTGCTCGAGGTGGTGATAGCTTTTATATATTTACTTAATTAGTTAGTGCTCTTCCTATTTGTTTTCTCGGCTTTCTTAGCCAAACCGAACGAAGCAGTTTTCTCTCCCTCCTGTACCTATTGCTGATATCTTCTCTTTCACTCTCTTTCTTCATTCAGGAAGGTGAAGATTGAATCGAGAACAGAAACGAAGGAGGAACAGACTTGTCCTTTGGTCGAGTTTGCTTCACTTCCCGCGACAGCTAAAAAGGGGCATTTAGGACAACTATTTTAATGAGCACAACCCATTTCGGGGCGGTTAAGACAAGGCGGTTGCCTCTCAGGTAAAGGGTCAAGAAAGAAGGCCCAGGCCTACGATTGGAAAGCTAAAGCCTTCCCTTAGAAAGCGCAGGATTGAGATGAGACTTCGGAGGATGCCCATGGAACTTGACTTCTTTGATTCTTCTTTCGTGGAGGCGAAGATGCAATCTGAGATGTAAGGCGTGCAACAGCCCGAGCTTCTGAGATAATAGCGTTCACAGCGGAGGAGAAAGACTCATCCTCTGGCAAAAGCTTGACTTTATTACCGCCTATTTATTATTATATACATATTTCCCTGTGCGGTTTGAGCCTGCCACTCGTACTGAACTAACCAAAGAAGCAAGAGATACTGAAAGTGATTGACTTCTTGCCTTAGCTTCCATAAAAGTAAACAACTAATCCTTTCCTCTTGAATTCTGAATTCACTCCATAGCTTTAAAAGAAAACCTTTTCTCTTTCGTTGTTACAGCCCCTCCCTAATCTCTTTAACAAAGCTCGTTACTAAATAAAGAAAGCCCATAGATCGAAACTTCTAACAGGTGAACCTATCTCCGGATTCCTTGACTAACTGAGCTTGAAGCGAGTTTAGTACTAATCAGTACTAGTAAATAGAGTGCTACTACAGGAGAGAGGGAAGTCATGAATACTTCAATCGCTTAACCCGGAGGGTATCATTCCAGTTTGACTTATATGCCTAAAAGAAAGGCGCTATTCTCGATAGTTCTTCGTGCTTCAGTTCCCTGTCACAGAGCTTCTTGCTACATAGAAATGCCCTACAAGCCCTACAAGACAGAGTAATGGGAAATGTTAATGCGAACTCAAAGAATGGAGAGGGGAGATCTTGAACGGAAGCAAAAGAACAAGCAAGGGCTTACCTTAGAAGCTCTTTTTCAGTTTCCTTTTCACTAAAAAGAAAGGGCCTTCTAGCGATAGAGAATAAGAAGGGAACTTACCAATACTAAAGGCGGATCGATCAGGCTGAAGCTATTGTAGCATCTCAAGCTTATCTTTCTTTTGCACCCACCTACCTGCTTGCCGAACCTACAGCTTATAATATTATATAATAACTAATAAACCGATTCAAGTGATTGAAACACATGACCCTTTTCCACGATTACTGGATCGTTGCGACAGTTGTTGATACCGAAAAAGTTTCCCTCAGACATCTCGACCGGGAAGTAGCATATCTTTCAATAAAGATATTCGGAAAAGAAAAAAAGGGGTATTCGCCCTAATTGAATAAAAGCTATCTTGAATAAAAGAAGGGAACCTTATTCGTGGACAAATGAGCGTTTGCGACCGTTTACAAGAGTGAATACCGAAGCAGACAATTCGGATGCCCTCAGACAGATCCGCTTATCGCCTCTTGGCTTTGCTTTAATAGATTCTATTCGATTTGGAAGGAAGCGTTATCGACTTTTTTACTTTGCAAGAGTCGTTTCATCGGTGGAAGGGAGGGAGAAGGTTGTTCGCCCGAAGCCCGACCTCTATGATCTGAAATGAGTGCAGAAATGTCCCTTTAAGAATAAGAAAAGGATCTTTACTGAAAAAGAGCTCGAGGTTTAGTCGGCTATTGTCCTATTTTCTTTTTTTTCTTCTCGATGAGAGGCTTCCCAACAAGCCTTGGTTTGTCAACCTCCATGGTCTTTCCCAATCCAATCTTTTTCTATTCTTGACACACGGAGCCACTTAAATTGCTAAAGCAACTCCCAAACCTAATTCCTAAGGTCACATACCTGTCGCATAAAAAGAAAATGCATAAATGCATATATAGTTGGAATCTCCAATAGGGCAGGCATGAATATGAAAAGGTTGACTTTCCAATTTGGGACATCATCCACAGCTAGATCTTCCTTTAGTTTAGGAAGTAGATCGAAAAGGTAAAGAGAGCCACCCCGGTCATCATGGATAAAACTACCACTCTTTCAATTGGCGTCTAACCATCTTCTTCTCACTAGGGCCGGGGTTGATCTTTCTAATCAATCAGAAAATGAACCGGTGGATTGATTGACTTCTAGCTACGAGACCTCTTCACCGGAACCTTTCGTTACGGGTTCATAAAAGAAAGGACCTTGCCCCCTTCGACTTTTTCTCTCATCGATTGCCAGACTCAAAGGCAAAACCGACATTCAAGGATTGAAGATGTATCCGATCCCAGGTGCTTCTTCTTTTTCATATTGAATCTTTTTGTAGAGTAGGCGAGAGAGCCTTTCATAGACAAGTGACATACCTTAGAAAAGAAAGGAGAGACCCTATAGAGGTATCCGTGATAGTTTGTGGTCTTTCTTCCAAAAAGAATATCCACTTAGTAGTAGTTAGCTTGGAGAGGTAGAGATGAATGCTTGTTCGTTTCCCTTTCGTTCGACGGTACATACCCTCTCATGTAACAAGAAGTCTTTCCTCTTAAGCAAGGGCATTCCTAAACTTGCTTTCTCTCCCTTCTTGTCTTAGTATATATTATAGTCTAGCTTGAACTTGAAGAGAGAAGGATCCATTTAAAGGAATTCGTGCTGATTGCCTAACTTCGGGTACCTTGACTATCGAGAAATGAAGTTCCCCAGGAGCAAACTAAGCCAAGATCATCAGTTCCTTTCACTACCAAATTGAAGGAGCTGCTCTAGCTTAAGCTTAAGTCGATCCTTACAACATAGAATAGCCGAACGAATTACCCATAGAGCTCATCCCCGATTAAATAGTTGATGATTTCTTGATGGTTGACTGTTATATCTTAATTAGAGAATCATTTGACCGTCACTCATGCTTGAAAGAAAAAGAAGTTGTGATGCCTGTTAGAGGAAGGCTAGAAGAGAGTAGCTCATGCCCGGTAAAGTCCGATCGTAGAATAGAAAAGTATGTTTCCCAGGAGTGGTTCAAGCCTATGTGACCAAAGCTGGAAAGAAATGAATATTCTTCACCGAGAAAGGTAGCGAAGTCACCTCTATTCTCGATTTATTTTGCGACAGAGGGAGGCGCTAGTAATAGAGTCAAAATCACGATTAGAGTCAGTCCGGATAAAAGGAAGAATCCGCAGCTAGTCTTGGGATCAAGGCTTCTTTCCTTTACTGAAGAAGGAATAGCGAGACCGCTGGCCTGGCCTTTCCTAAAACTGTGAAAGCTTAGGAGGATTTCGATAACCATTCTGCACCCTCTCACGTTAGTTTTAGCTATTATGACATGTGTCATCAAGCCCCGACTCGATACTACGGCCGCACTAAACGAATGTATCCGTCGACGTATCCACTAAGGATCCTAGCCTTATACCTAACCTTAGTGGGGAGCAATGGGCTTTGACTTACAAACTGACTTACTAAGAAATTACTGACTTATCATAGTTGATCTTTGAAGGTCTGATTATTGGGTATCTGATATGACTGCTATCTTTAGTATGGGAATAGGACTCGTTCCGGTCAACGCCGTGTCCGGGTTTGGTCCAGGTGAAGGTATCCGAATACGATGCGTCGCCTCATCCCTAGTTATAGATAGAGCACTTTCGTCTGTCTCTTTGATCTTTGCCGAATGATCGGGTTTCAACGGCTTCCCTAGCTGTCTTTGATCTATCTGGCGATTCACTACGCTGAATGATTCTTTGTTATTTCCTCTCTCTCTCTCTCTCTCGCACTGAAAAGAGTTCCCGGACACGGTCGAACAAGATGATGATTTTCGGTTTCATCGAGACGGGATCAAAGATTTCAAATTCGCCGATCATAGGTAAGCGGGTCAATCAAGGGTTGGTGGTGACTTTCGTTCCTCTATCCAACGGGAGGAAAAGAAGGCGTACATATCGAGTCTTATTGGATTTTTCACTAATGTCTTTGTAGTAGTATCTTCTTTTCTAGTCGATATTTCTTCAATCATCTGCGGTGGACTCGGGATGCTCCCGTCAAGATGCGAAACTGTCGTTGACTCGAATGATGGGAATTGCCGCCCGAAGAAAGTGGCTCCCTTGACAAATGAGTGACCATTCTGAAAAGTTCGAGAGGCCATGACCGATTCGCATGAATAGCAAGCATAGAACGTAACGCGAGAAAACGGGAAAGACGCAATTTGAAAATGAAGCGAAATCGAGCTTTCGGCCTCGATTGTGGGGAGAAGGAAAGGAAAGGGCGAGATAGCCAAATAGGCGAGGAAAGGTTCGGGAGAAGGGGGATTAAGCAAGTCTTCTTTGATCCTGCTTATTAATAAGTTTTCCCGCAAAGGCTGCCCCACTATGGCAGTGGTGTGCTTAGGGTGAAATGCCACTCCTGAGCTAGCGGGTTCTCCCCTTGAGGCGCAGCTATCGGAAAGGGAAGCAAGTAAGCCTAAGCCCTATCGTATCAGTGAGTCAGGCATAAAGCTAGGGGTAAGTGGCCCAGGAAGCCTGCTCGTACAACCTTGAGTAATCTGTCTATCTCAACTAGTGAAAGAAGTTACTTGCCTACTCAACTAGGTGCTACTGAAAGAAGTTACTTGCCTACTCAACTAGGTGCTACTCCTACTCCACAGAAGATTTGCTAGAATTAAACATGGAGACACTCTTCCTTTCTCTTCTCTCTGCTTCGGGTAAACTCACTTTCTTTAGTCTCTATCCTTCTACTAGCTAGAAAAGCCTGACTTCACGGGTACTAAGATTAATTGCTTTTCTCCTCTTGCCACAGCTTGACTACCCCTTTACTACTTGAACTATCAAGCCTTCATCATATCGTTTAGCAGAGAAAGTAAGGCAGGCCGGGCTCCTTAAGCATAGTTGAAAAGAAATGGTAAGGATCTATACACCGAGGAGAGGAATCGCACTTTATGGCAATTCTCTCGATCTCGATAAGTCACTAATATAATCCTATATATAGGAAGTAGCTAAAGCATCCTTACTCTCTATAGTCGTTAGCTTTGCATCCTTTTTCTTATCTATGTTCTTACCTCAAGTTTCTTTCCTTAGGCAGGTTTCACACTAAAGTTGAGAAAAGGCATAAGTGATAGAAAATAAGTGAAAAGAAAAAGAAGTGGCGCTATAGAGTTCGATTCCCTATAATAGAAGTGGCGGGCTTACTTGCTATTCCCATATCAATCGATGAAAGAGAACTAGGGGGTGCTTAGAAGAAGCTAGCTTTTAGGTAACCTTTGCTTAGAGGACCGGCTATACTATACTACTAGTGACTTAGATCTTGTGAGAAAGCATAAAATCAGTGCCCCAGACTACTTTAAATGTGAAAGGAGTGAAGTTAGCCTATCAGTAATCACTCCTTCTACTCTTTAGGAATCCTCTGGAAATATAATGCTGAAGTGATGGGTAAGCTCAAGTAATCCCTTCCTTCCCTAGAACGAGAAGAGATAGAAGTCGATTAGCTCTCTAAAATGAGTAGAGAAGAAAGTATAGCTTACGAGGAGTAAAGACGGGAAAGCCTTACCTCTTATGAGATAGAAAGAACCTCGAGAACGGAAGAGCCAACGTCGTAAAGGCAAAGCGAGAAAAGCCTAGGTATAGGTAGCGAAAGTGAGGAGTCACGAGACCGCGAAGGAGTTGAAAATAATAGAAGCCATGCTTGAGAAACAGAGTTTTAGCCGCTCATTAGAGCAAGTGAAATATGCGTCAAATTGGCTTGGCTTCTTTATAGGATTCTCGTCTGATTGAACAAGAGCGTATGCACCTCCTTTTCTCCTTTATTCCGGGAAATAGATAAGTAAGTGAGTGCCCCGTGTACTTTCCCTATAAAATGGAATGTACTACTTATAGAGAAGAAATCTCAGTTCGAAGGTAAGTAGCTTCCTTTTACAAGCACTTTTCACTTCCTTATAGAAAGTAGGTCGCTCTAGAACTCATTAGCAACGACATCACGCCCTATCTCAACCACTTTCACTACTCACTAAAGTCTATGTGAAAAGCAAGCTATTTCACTCTGTGGGATTCAAACCCACCGCATAGGCAGACTTTGAATAGGCCTTGATTACAGAGTAAGGATGTGAAAGCAAGCTGACTAAATATATATAGTGCAGTTGGACACCATCAAGTAATAGAACTCCCAGTTGTGTTACACGAACCTTTCTTTCTCTTTCGAGTTCTCTTAGATGAGAAATGAAAAGAATTAGTCCCCACGAGGTTTGTGAATTAGTGTATGCGTAGTGCAATCAATGCTCGGTTCCTAGGGCCGCACCGGCAAGAGAAATAAAGGTAGAACGGTAGGGTATAAGTATTCGCTTTGGTTCGACCTTTCTTGTGAATAGCGGCATTCCTTACGAGGAATGGTCCCTTAAGTCTAACCACGTTCTTGGTCAATAGAGGACTCAGTTCATTTAGTAGCGAGGTTCCGGGGACTGACTTTCATAACAGGTAAATTCAAATGGGAAATTTACGGATTTCGGCTGTTATGCTATTGTTTATTTGTCACATTCCATACCTTTCCAGTGTGATCTACTACATTTTGTTATTGTAGACCTTCGTTCGCGCTGACCCTTCGCTGCCTACTTTGGCCTATTGGTGAACCTCTAAAAGCTGCCCTTCTAAGTTAGCTCATCTATAAACCTCTAACGACTCTTTACTATGAAGCTCCTTCTCAGTACAATCGTGTCAGTCGATTCGCTCATGTCATGTAACTCATCTAAAACTTAGAAAACAGAAAAAGGAGACACATCATGTCATCTCGCTGAACCTACTTCGCTATTAGCAGCTAATCGCACTACGAAGAAGATGCGGAGGAATCACCGAAGTTTAAGCTTTAAGCCGCTAAGGCGAATAGGACGAATGAAGGCGAGCAAGAAGCAGCTAACTTCTGAAGGATTCCTTTGTGCGATAGCGACGAAGAAGGTGGCAGGTCCGATAGGCGAAGAAAGTTTATAGGCGAACAAAGGCGAAGGGATTGGCATGCATACCCGCTATTCCTTGATAGTTAGTATTGGTTCATGCGGGGAAATAAATGTGCGGAGAGGAGGGTCTTTCGATCAGTAGGGGCTTCTTCCTCGAGTCTGTCATGATCGCGACGGTATCCGGACACTTTGGGGAGTCTAGTTGTCGCATGAGGAATCGAAGGGACTGGTGGGTGGGAGATGCTCCACTTGATCAAAGTAGGTGAGTCGCTACGCGTCGAACCTGCGTGCTTTAAAAAATGCGAGGTCTATTTCATAGATGTTAGGAGAAACTTCACGCGGTTATCGTACTTAGAAGTACTCGGTATCACGCCATCTAGTCAAAGTGTTAGTTGGGGGTTGGAAAATGAAGGATAGAAAGTCTCCCTTGACTCAGGCAGGGAAGGAGGCGCACCACGGGACAAAAGAGTGGCACAAGAGAGGCGAGAGGGACAATGGACCTCTAATAGGGAACACCTCATATTGACCACCAGTACGAGAGGGATGGAGGCATGAACAACGTGTGAACCACCGCTATGAGTGCGTGTGGATAAACCGTGTGGATCCCGTGGAGGAATGCGTTATGGAGTGCGCTTCTTCATGTTGACCGCCGCTACCTATACTCGATATACTCTATAAAGGCGGAACATGGATACATCTAAGTAATCTCCAAACTACATTCGCACTAACCCTGTCTAAACGTTCCTGAACCCTTGCAAGATCTTTTCACTTGTTGCACCAGCGAGGCCCACGAAAAGTCAAATCACTCTAACCACAAGTAGACATAATATTGTTGAAAAGTCAACATCTGTTCATAGAAACCCTCCTCTCCTCCTAAGACCGAAAATCCCGCATCTATTGATTCTATTGGGATCGGTAAAGAAAGATAGGGAAAGGCTAGCAAAGTGGAAAGGCCCACAGAAGAATCTATGATGTTTTCGCATTAATGCGTGGTGTCGTTCATTTCCAAAATTTTTGAGAAATTCCGGGGATCAAAATGGTGGAGTAGCCTGGTATCTCATTTGCTTGCATTGAGCTTCATGGGGTCTTTTCTCATGATGGTGAAAGAAGTCTCGTCGAGGTCTTTGATGTGTTTTGTTGAATAGTTGGACTTTTCTCATGTCAACGATACACTTCAATGAAGGCCCAATTTTTCTTTCAAAATTATGTTGACCAAAGGGGTATGTGGCGCCCGACTTGAGTCCGAAAAGAATTAATTTGTAACGGTGGAGGCCGTTCTCGTTATGAGTTAAGTCTTTTCACAGGTCGTCGATTCATGGCGATTTGCTTGTAGAAAAAGCATCCATGAAACTAAGGAACTTATGGCCGGATGATGAGTCGACAAGTCTGTCCATGTAAGAGAGTGGAAAGCGATCCTTTTCTTATGAAAGTGTTCTACCGCACACATATCAAGAGGCTACTCGCCAGCTAGGTCAGATTGGAGAAACATTTGGGACGGTTTTTACGCTTTCGAAACGACACAATAGGGCGAGCCTTGTTAAGATCTCGGTTAATGTCTACCCACATTCGCGACTTCCCATTGGACTTCTTAACCATGACCACGTTGGCAACTCAATAAATCTGGGTAATGGACTTCTCTGATGAAGTAGGCGGAGAGTAATTTGTTGCCCCTACCTGGATCGAAGCCTCGGTTCTATAGTATTAGCCGCTATCGCGACTCGCCTGTATGCAATTGTGTCGATAAAAAATCTCATATATTATATCTCATTTGGTATAGCTTGATGGGTCACATTTAAGTTAAGTTATGTGTGATGGCAGAAGAGAAGAAGCGAAGCTCCACTGACGGCTCTGGCGAAAATTGAAGCATTGGCTCACGAGGAAATTGGCGATGTTTGAATGGGATCCTCTATTCTCGCCATGACCTCTCTCTTTCCGCCGTATCTTGAGATGGTTTGTTCATTTTCTGTTAATTTCGAGCCGACTTGTGTAACCTTTTCTTTTATGGCTCGTCATCATACAATTGCATTGTGGTAGGTGTAGGTTGCCCTACTTGGTTGAGCTTTTCACGCATTGCAAGCAAATGGTTTTGAAGTTGAAATCGTGGTCAACATTTTCACGTGCTTCGGGGTTGTGGATCTTGAAACTCATGTCGCAGCCAAGTAGAAAAGCAGAAACAAAATTATCGTAGAAAGAAAAGTGTTTTCTCTTTGTGTAGCCTACCTGAAGACCGTAGCGTAAGTAACTCGATTGCACCATACGTGATGAAAAAATGAAAGTGGTATTCCCCTTATATAGCCCAAAAGAAATAGAATCATGGAATTCTCTCAGAGGCTTTTCGAACTACGACTCTATTAGAAAGTAGAATTAGCAACTTTTACACGAATTTTCAAGTGGATGAGATTGGTCGAGTGGTCTCAGTTGGAGATGGGATTGCGTGTTTATGGGTTGAGCGAGATTCAAATTTGGGAAATGGTTGAATTTGCGGCGGTGTAGAAGAAAGAATAGCCTTGAATCTTGAGAATGAGAATGTAGGGATTGTTGTCTTTGGTAGTGATCTTGCTATTAAAGAAGGAGATCTTGTCAAGCGCTTACGGCTCTATTGTGGATGTCCCTGCGGGAAAGGCTATGCTAGAGCGTGTGGTGCGGCGCTTGGGAGTACCTATTGATGGAAGAGGGGCTCTAGCGATCACCCGGCGAAAGCGTGTCGAAGTGAAAGCCCACAGGATTATTGAGCGTAAATCGTACCGAGCCTATGCAAAGCGGGTTAAAAGCGGTAGATAGCACGTTCCTATAGGCCGTGGTCAACGAGAACTTATAATCGGGGACCGACAAACTGGAAAAACAGCTATTGTGGATGTCCCTGCGGGGAAAGTGAGCGAGCACCATCGCGAATTATACACAAGAATTTTTTGCTTTCTTTTTGTTTTGTTCCTTTTTTTTGCGGGCGCTTTCCCCGCCGGTTACGCCCAACTTTGGAAAAGCGGCGTCTCTCTTGGTGTGCGAGCTTTAGCGGACTTTTTTAAAAGAGGGGCCGGAGGGTCCCGGTTTTCATACCTATGTCGCTCACGCTTGGATTTTTTTGTGGAAACCCCCTGGTACTTGAAATGAATTCCTCCGGTTCTGAAAGTTGGGGAGAATATATCCGGACATCGACGGAAGGCACCGCAACCGCTCCTGCTGATGCGGCCCCCCCACGGGAATACTATTTCCAACTCGACAGAGGGGGCTGCTAGCCCCGGACGCTTTCCATATGAACCCGACGAGCTGATCGGGGGCGATTCCATTTTATCAATACAACGGCGACTTTTAGCTTCTCAGCCCTTTCCAAGTGCTGAAGAAATAGACTTCGCCCGTATGCAGGCGGAAGACCTCTTCGATGTCAAGGTTAGGATCATTCAGCGAATGAAGGTCCTTTATCCGGCCGGGGATTGGGAAGGGCGGGGGGCTCGCGCTCTCGACTCCCCCAATAGCGCTACAGGAGAGTCGTCCTTGAGAAGGCTCTCTAATTTAATGGCGGATCTCGAGCAGAACGGGGAAACCTCGAAAACCTTCTTTTCCTTAAGCACGAGAGTCGCCCTAAGAAGGGACAATCTTGATGCGGAATCCTCCGCCTGAACTGACATATAGGTATCTGCTATTCCGATTGACTGTTAGGGTGATATCTTCACGGGGAATCAAATTGTGATGGCACTTTTTGAAAGCTGGGGAGGACCCCAGTGGTTTGCGTAACTGACCTCTAAGGTTAGCGAGGTTCCTGCTATGGTGAAGTGAAAGATCTTTCACTTCACATAGTGGGAAGAAGACAGTGAGAACGGCGGAGGCGAAACAAAACAAGTTCGGTGGTCATCTTCTGGTCCTATTTCAATCTTTTCATGGTATGGAACTCACTTTATACACGCAGAGTAAAGGCTGCGGTAATGCCTCTCCCGGTCAATAGGGCTATTCAAACCAATCCCCTAAGTCACATTGCAAGAGCTGAGATCCGATCCTAGAATAGAAGCTCAACCGATTCTTGGGTACTCTTTCATCATTTGTGGGATGCTTAGGCGGTACTAGTGCTTGAGTAAGCGGTGCTCCACTTTCGTTTATGGATAGAAAGAATATCTCCTTAGGAGAGTCTTTTATGAGTTGATTGGCTTGAAGGCTTCTTTGTCGATCTAATAGGTAAGAAAGAAGATCTTCGTATAGTTAATGAATGAAAGCGAAACCACTAGGTTAGATCTCGTCTCGTGATCCACGGGCTTGTTAATTGAGAGAAAGCCCTATTATTGATCGTGGCCTTCATTGAGTGCATTTTTGGCTCTTTGACATAGTAAGGCGGGAAGGCATGAGCAAGGCACTTACAAGGCCTTTCACAGCTCAAATCCATGCATTAAGCCGCTAATCCCTTTTCTAGCAAAGTGGCCAGCCCAGGCGCCTCATCGGGAAATCTCAATTCTTTCACGAACCCGGGGAACACGATGAATACATTGATTATCCGGGTCGATGCGTCGCTAGAGGCCCGTCGACTATAATACACTTGTTGAAATTGATTCGTTTACGCGAAACAAAGCGGATTAGCTATCTTAACCTTAGCGGTTTTGCGAGCAAGCGTGAGCGAATGCTTGCAAGACCAAAGAAAGCCCTACTTATTAGGAGGGGACTCTTTGGCACCTTAGAGAAATTCCTTTACCTAGAGGATCAAGTGGTAGTTGATCAATGAACTAATATCTTTCGGTATAGGAGAAGGTAAGGGCTTGGGCATGGCACGAGGGTTGTTAAGCTCACATCCGTTGTAAGACTTTGTAAGAAATGCTTTGGATTGTGACCTCGGCGAGAAGGTGTCCTCGAGGGCTTAGTTGGGTTTGAGTAGAAATCCTGATTACGTCGAGTGGAGAGGCCTTAGTGTTCAACGCACCACGTCCATCCTTATGGAATCCATGCAGACAGCTTACCCTTAAACTTTTGCCAACCCCGAGAAGAGAACTTGAGGATACGCGGAAGACATGCTTTTCCCAATAATCTTCAAACTTTTTGCTTATGTAATGGGGGAGGTACGGTGATGTCTTTAAGACATTGAAGGGCGTTCGAGATATGGAGGGATGCTTTGGGTTTGATCGAGATGGGTTCATGCGTATTTGATGTAAAGGCAAGATTTGATACCCATCATCTCGAATTAAGCCTGTTATTTATTAGACCAGCCGGATTTCGAAAGCTACAAGTGCATTGGCTCAACTTGAAGGAGAGTTGTCTCGGCGTGAGTAAGCTTACGCCCATTTGGTGAACAACTCATTGCTACTAAAATGAAACATTTTCCCCTCGAGGGAGTGGTGATTTTCGGATGAAATCGAGGGCTGGAGTTTTAAATGGGTAGGGGTTCCACGGCCGAGCATGTATGAGGTTGCCATGTAGTTAACAAACCTTGCACCTCTTAACAAATGTTGCTGAATCTATCTCCATAGTTGGCCAATAGTACCCCAGGGTCATCAGGTGATCATATATCTTTGCGCCGCCAATATGTCCTGGGGCGTGGGCTTCCTCGAGAACTGCAGCATCCTCTCGAGGATGGAGAGGATGGCCATTATAGCCCTTCCTGTAAAGTTCTCCTTGCTTAGCAAAGAAGCAAAATGGCCTTTTCTTTATTCCAACTACATCTTTTGTTTTGAGGGGAGGATTTTTGATCGTAAAAAATTACAATATAGGGATTTCTCCAGTCTTCATAATATAATGCTCTAAGGCACATTCTGCTGGACATGGGCAAGCAAATCAACTAAGGCTTTACTTTTCATTGCGTTGGGAGTTACACATTTCATGTCATAGCCTGCTAGAGTGAGGAACCGCCGAGCGACTCTCCTATGAGTATAGTATAGCTCGAGACATTAAGTGTTTGATTGGGTCACATCTTGTCACAATATGAGCTGAAGGACATGAAGTAGTGCAACTTAACCGAGTAACAAAGACTAATGTGAGGAGGTGCCCTTCCACAAGCGAGTACCTTGTCCCCGGACTGTGATCACTCGGCTCAAGTAGTATCTTGGGCATTCCTTCCTATCGCAATGCCCGAGAGTAGAAGTGAGATAAAGGCGCAAGGGATTGGTGAATATTGATCCAGTTTAGGTGACTTTCAGGTCTCTATAAACTTGATGGAATATCTCTTACACAAGGAAAAAGACTTGCATCAATCAATGGTATGAAGGAGTTGAATCGGGAGCGTAAAGACTTTCAAAGCCAAAGCAAAGGTATTCATTTAGAGGAGTTTACTGCAAAGGCGATTCTGCTAGCTCTTTCTCTTCTTTAACTAGTTACATGAATAATTGGGCTAGTTTACTAAGCTTTCAGTCTACATAAACTTCATTCAATATTGATTAAACTCCTTTTCCTACTGACTTCTCCTTATACCCACTAATGTTATTCTTAGTCCTACCTTGACTATTGGGAAATTTCCATTAGAAAGAGATGTATACTAATAAAGGCTGAAGGCGACTTCAGCCGGACCGTAAAGGTTGTTTAAGAATCGAGATAGGCATCGTGAAAGAAAGAACTTCGCTAGCTTACCCCACGTAGCTTGGTCTAGTAAATACACATGCTTTATAGAATAGGGCCTTTTAGGATATGATTACAATGCTTACATTTGTCATTGATCAAAAGGAAATCAAAAAGGAAGTAGATTTTTGGTGCGATTGGGGGAATTGAGCAGTTTAATTTGACTAAAAGACTTTCATTAGCTCCTTAGGTATTATAAGATGAGACCATGAATCGAACGGTCGAAACATTCATTTGTCGACCGACACACTTTTAGGAGCCGACGTCGACCCATAACAAACGAAGGATAGCCAGGCCCCGGTTCCCAGGGTTAGGGTATTCCCTATTATGTTATGAGCCTACTCAGATCAAAACTAGTTGATTCTCTTTCATCTATCGGCCGGCTTTAAGCAACCTTCGCATTTCCTGCTGAGATCCCAAGTCTCCAAGTAGGCCCTCTTGGCCACCCACGACCTTGGCTTTTTAGAGAATCCCGCTCCTGTCTCGTAGGACTTGTAGCTCGGCGATCCAAGGGTGGGTTTTTTATCCTTCAGTTTGAGTGTATTCTTGGATAGTTATAGCGCCCATAGGCGTGATGTACCTTGTGGGGCGGTCCCATGGACATAGTCCTTTGGTGCGTGGCCGTTTAGTCCATGGTCCATTGGATGGTCGATGCAAGGCCGAGAATTAGAACACATTGATTCCGGCTCGTTCCGTCCTTCGCCAGGGGCTGTCCCTCGGTGTGGTCGGTACTCCATCTTGTCGGGCAAAAAAGCTTACACTTGTTCACTAATTATGATGGTTCGCCAGGGCCTCTTTCCTCCTCCCTTTTACGCTCACTTTCGTAGGGGTCCGGACCCCTAAAGGAGGAGTCGCTGAACATCTCGACCATTGGCGGAATTTCGCCCGCATCCGATCCCCAATTCTTGTTCACCGGGATGATGGTGTTGGGTGAATTGTGACCTCGTACAATCGTGTCGGGTGAGCAACGGCCGCTTACGTCCGATACTTACTTATGGGCTAACAGGTCACACTTTGGCCAAGTATCCTACAAAGAGACTCGAGAGCCGAAGTATTAAAGGAATAGCCATAGAAATGGGCATCATGACATCGTAAGATGTCTCGCCCGAATGAATTAGTTGGTCCTAGAAATGTTAGAAAAAGTGAACGAAAAGAGTAATAAGAAGTGAAAAGGACAGAGACACTTCCCAACCCGAGAAAGCAAAGTTCCCAGCGATGGTATACTTAGTGTAAGCGAGCTCTAAGATCACATCTTTAGAATAAAATCCAGTTGGAAAAGGAAATCCAATTAGAGATAAGCTGCCCATGAGCATCATGGCATAGGTAAAAGGGAATGAGGAGGCAAGCCCCCCATCTTCCGCATATCTTGCTCATCCGACATGGCATGAATCACCGAACACACTTTCGGAATAGTAATGCTTTGAAAAAGGCGTGATTCATTAAGTGAAAGACGCTAACCGAATAGTTAGAGATGCCGCAAGCAAAGATCATATAGCCTAATTGGACGCAAGTTGAATAAGCTATGACCCTCTTTAGATCGCTCGTAATATTCCGGTGGTTGCGGCAAGGAATGGACGTCATAGCTCCTGCAAAAGTAATAACAATCAAAGCCGAGGTGGGTATTCAAATAAAGGGAGCACCTTGCTATCATGAAAACGCATACATTTATTACCATAGTATTTGCATGAATCAAAGCGGATCTTGGAGTGGGACCCTCCATAGCATGGGTGACCAAGTATGCGATCCTATCGTGCAATTTCCAGCGGCACCAATAAGAAGTAAAATAAAAATAAGAGTTATGGCATTCAATCTCATATTGCGAGAAATCCAAGAATTTCTGGGGACACTAGCACAAGCAAAAATGGTGGAAAAGTCTATTGTTTGAAAGAGAGTAAAACAACCCGAAATCCCAGGAGCTAATCCAAAATCACCTACTCGATTGACAAGCATAGCTTTTTATAGTCACTTTATCACTTCGAAGTCGTGTAAACCGAAATGAATTAACAAATATGAAGCAAGACCTACTCCCTCCCATCCCAGGAATAATTGAAGAGAGTTATCTCCGGTCACCAACATTGGCATAAAAAAAAGTAGGAATGGATAAATAACACATAAATCGAGGGCTATGCGGATCCTCAGACATATATGAAATGGAATAAAGATGGACCAAGCTACTTATGGATGTAACCACAATTAACATCACTACGGTCGGGCTATCGAACACGGGGTCATAAGTGAATTACGAGTCGGACCAATCTGCGTCGGCGAGCTCCCTTGCATGCAATGATGTGGTGGTGAACCTCTCATTCTAATTCGGTGCTCTCCGAACCGATGCGGAAGGTTTCCCATCACACGCTCATCAACTTGATCTTCCGGGGAACCGTATGTCCGAACAGGGCACGGAAAAGAGGTAAGGTCTCGCATTTCCTTTTCCACTCAAGTGTACTGCATCTGCGTGCTTAGGCCCTTCTTCCCTTCCCTAATAAAAGAGTCCACCCTTTGCCTTAGTAGTCTCAAATAAGGCGTCGGGCACACCTTTTTTAGTAGGTGATTCACTACCGAAGCTAAGAAAAGGCTGGATCAAGAAAAGGGGTACTACTGAGCCCTCACGCCCCACGCATCTAACCGGTTAGCGTGGTTCACGGTTCCACCGATTAGACCCTTAGAGTGATTCATCGATCTGAGAGGTGCTTGAAGTGGGGGTGTCTTTGTCCCTATTGGGCGGGGCCCTTCCCAGTAAGGCCCCACCGTCGGGGCATAAGCGCCCTCTTGCTACCCATATCACGGTGCCATCTTAGCCTTCCACGACGAGGATCGCTCCCTACCTATAGCGTTAGTGATGGCCTCCTCAATGTGTATCGTCGAAGGCGGGCGGCTGCCCCAACCAAAGAAGTGGTTACGTCCGTATGTCCCCCTTATTCCCGACATGCTATGGTGCCGGGGTGGGTAGGGCGGGTGGTCGAGTCCGTATCATGGCGAACAACGGCAGCGTCGGATCGATCTATCTACTCGGCAATTCATCCGGTGACTTCACGGTCGCCAAAGAAGCCCCAAGAAGCATCAAACATTTCCGATGAGATCCATGGAGCTATTCTTAGATAGCAAGCACTAGCTCCCGGTGCGACTTCATAAAAAGCAATCAAAGATAAGATCGAAGAGAATGAAAGCGCGTAGTGGTCATTATAGCGGTTCCTTCTGATCCTAGAAAACGTCCAAAAAAACCTGCTACGGAACTACCGAGCAGGGGCAAAAATATGATAAGTAGATACATAATTTCGAGTGTGATCAGACAACAAAAATCGATATGGACTGCTGTGATTCGGGATTGATCGGCCGAGAGCCTTCGACGAATGAATGAGTCACAAGGTGTAAGCCCCAACGACAAAAGAACCTAGGCGCGGAGCATTTTCGGGGGCTAGCCTCCTTCCTTCTTACTTGACTTACAATTCGACTCTTTTTTCTTGAATTTGAATCATTTCCTATTTATCGCCATTCTTACGTTTAAAACTGCCTTTGCCTCGGTGGCTATTTGACTAAAGCCGGAAAGAGGTGCTTGCTTTATGTGAAACCTTCTTTCTTTGATTCTTTGATCGAATACGGATGAGATCGAAAGGCCATCATTGGGGCAACGATGCAATAGCCGGTTAGAGCAAAGCCCAAAATGGCATAACCAAATGATTGTTTAGCCAATGATGGATTACGAGCCACGGAATGAATCGAGGAACTAAGGATGTTTCCAATACCGATAGCGCTCCGCTCGAAGCAATTGTAGCGACTCCGGCCTATTAGTTTTGCACCTTCTAACATCTCGAGTTGATAATTCTCCTCACGCTTTTTCTTTTTCATTCACGATTTGATGTTCTATATTCCTCTTTAGTCTAGATTCCTCGTCGATTCTTCGTTCACGAATATCTTGGACATCTCACTTTTCCATGCAACGCATTCTTTTCGATCTTGTACTAAACGCGCTTAGGCTACACAAGCGGTACAACCGAACACCAACCCAATCTCGATGAAAAAAGGAGAAGCAACTAAGAAGGGTGTGAAGCTTCTTTGCATCCCATAGTCTTTGTCGCACTAGCGACTACCGTTCGAGTCGTACAGCGAAGTGATTAGCATACGAGTGTACGAGGCTCTAAGCTCGTACCTTATAAGTAAGCTCTTTATGCTCTCTCCGCTCGCTCCTTTTCGTAGCGTAGATCTTTCTTCTCTTAAGAGATTTTGAGAAGAGTGAGTGCGCTTTCGAAAGTTTCGACTTTTCGATCTTTCTTCCCTAGCACAAGCACTAAGCGAGTAAACTACCTTTTTCTTCTCTTTCATCCTGACTCTTCTTTTTTTAATAAAAAAAGAATCCGGATATCTCAGAAACTACACTAAAGGAAGGCTTGAAAGTACTGACGATGCCTAGAAATGATAGTAACACCCGGGGCCTTCGAAATACCAAATCCCAGCTTAAGTCCAAAAGGCCTACACTTAACTAGGAGCGAAAGGTCAGCGAAATAACAGCGTTGCTCGTCGATGAAACGAGTGATGGTCTTCGGGACGATACATTAAGTAATGGATCCATCATATAATTTATTTTAGATGGTTCTAATTGTTGGCGATAGTCTTCATCATCCTCAGCAGCTGACGAAGCGGGCTCCTCAATGGCTTGATAGCCCGAAGTAAGATCCTAACGTGTACTCAAGAACACAAGAAAAGAGCTTTTAAATAGCCTTCGTTTTTTTAATCAAAAAGTCGGTGTTTCCCGTGTGTTTTAGGCCATAAACTAGAGAGTTAGGTTAAAGGTAAGCCGGCTAAGAGGACTAGGAGCTTAGCTTGCGGCGAGAAAGGGTGAGTGTTGATGCGCTCTTTAGCCTTTAACAAGGGCTAAGCCGCTAGGAATGGCTTGGCTGTTGGGAGAGTGGAGCGAAGTTATTCTCGTTAGAGAAGCCGAGTGGAACGGCTTTAGTGTCAGGTGCCTAAATGAAGCGATTAGCGTTGGGGGCTTGGCTTTGGCTTCTTGCTAGCTTCGTGCAATCTATCAAAAATGATTAGCGTTAGTAAGCTAGCTTTGTAAGCTAAGCAAGCACAGTTCTCCCGGGCAATCTGGTAGGACGTGGATCCCCGAATGGACTTCTCCATAATGTAAGAAGAGTCGAGTCCAGTTCCACGGGCTTTCTCCTTCACGAAGGAGATATGAATTCCATTCGAAGCGGGTAAGGGCTTGGCTTGACCACCTGTGTTCTCTCCGGTGGTGGGGCCGGCAAAGTTCATCATTCATGGTGGGGTGTTCGTAGAAAAGAGGCGTAGCCCACGAGTGGCGATTTTGATGGAGTCTCGCTTGGATGCTGGGGAGATCCATAGATCTGGATAGAGTCCCCGGAATAATGCAGCGCTAGCGTAGCCTCGGCTTAGATTGATCGGATCGATAGCCTTGGGCAACCAACCAACAAACCCGGCACATCAAATTCCATTCGATCAACAACTTGGAGGTATGGTGAGTGAGCTTAAGGCATTGGTTTGCTAAATCGACATATAAGAAGATTGTATCATGGGTTCAAATCCCATTTCCTCGAACGAGTGAAACAGGCGGGAAATGGCGTGAGAGAAAGAACCTCTTGGTGGAGTCCAGCCCCGAATAGCACTACTTAGTGACTAGGAAGGAGAGACCTGCTTGCGTTCTTTTTGTTTGATCGGCCTATCTTCTTTCTATAAGCAAGCTCCCTCCGGCTGTCCAGGGACAGGAAGGCTCTCGGTTCTTGAGCATGTTGGGGGATTAGGCGGTTGAAAGACGCTCGAGCTTGATGAAGAAGCGAAAAAGGCCTCTTATATATATTCTATTTTTTTTAGTACAAGGGCTTTTTACTAGTCAAGTGGTAAGGTAGGGCACTATTCGATGAATAAAAGCGATTATTTTAGGAAAGTGGTTCAGTAGCTCACCGGTTAGAGCAAAGGGCTGAAAATCCTTGTGTCGATGGTTCGAATCCATTTCTAAGCGGGCCAAGGGTCCAAAGGCCGGGAGCGAGCCGGATTTTTAAATTCAAGTGCAAGAGTAAGCCAAAAAATGTGAGCGCTCCTGCACTATACGGCTTTTTGCGTAAGCCCTATCTTCTTTCGGGAGGCAGATTTCGAAAAAAAAAGCTGTTTCTTAGGTTCTCGCGTCCCTGTGCCCCAAAGGATGGGTGAGTTCGGTTTGAGTGTTCATCGATCGGGTGGATCTATATGCTCCGGGGTGGTGAGACGAGGTGTAGCGCAGTCTGGTCAGCGCATCTGTTTTGGGTACAGAGGGCCATAGGTTCGAATCCTGTCACCTTGATGTGAGGCATTCCGTCAGCAAATACTCAAATATGAACATCCATCGACCGTTACCACTTCCTCTTACTCGTGACTCGTATATGTACTTTCTATAGCAAGCACACGAGACCTATAGCTAAAGATCATATAGCGCCACAGTATATATATACGAACCTATAAGGAACACTTATCTCTTTCTCAGTGCTTTCTTTAGGCTCCTGGCTGCTCGTTGGTAGAACGCAACCCATATGATATTGAGCTTGAGCATTCGGGCTTCTTTCTTTTTTTTTAAGAAATGCTTCTTTCTAATTCTAAGGTGGTAGGGCAGCTAGTTTGAGTGGGGCCTGACGGTTTCCCGAACTTCTTCTTTCATTTTAGATTAATAAGGGGCTAGTTAGGGAGGAAATATCGATGGCAATCAAGGATGGATTTCGATTTCGGAAGGGGTGCTTCTTGAAAGAGTTCAACACTACTCATTGCTCTTCTAAAGTCCCTTGGAGCCAATCGCTTGCTGCAGCACGAAGCTTGACATGATGAAGGCGCTTTTAATCCCTTCGAAGGAAAGGGGAATGGCCCTTCCTCTTACCTTCTGAGGCCGAGATAGAAGGCGGGGCTCTCCTCTTCTAGAGGCCGTGGGAGTCAACTCTGTCTCATCCTCATCCCCCAGTAGCGATCCTAAGCCCTCCTCTCGCCTAGGAGGCTTTGTTTGGATGAAGGCACGGGTCGTCTAACAAGGCATGGGACCCATAGATTCATTGTCTGTGTGCTGAACTCTCTTTCATGCATGCGCGCTTCATCCTCATCCCCAGCGAGACGGCTAAAGGGAAAGCTCCTCACTCTGGAGAATTACGCATTCATCGCGATGAAGGCTGGGTCGCTGCGTCTTTGTTTGAATCGCTGACTTCGAGGCAATCGAAAGAAGGAATGTCGGCTCTAGGCATGACAACCCATATGAGTTCAATGGATGTTCATCATTAGGATCGTCGATCGGCTATTCAGGATCTTCAGCGGTTCTATGGAAGTTGCCGACTCGGAGGCTTTGAATTCCCGGCGAAGGAGCACACATTGTAACAATTCATGGATAGCTGCCTTTGGCTCTCTAATTGGCCGAGACAATGGATTGGATTGATTCCTACACTATGGGCTCAGGTTCCTTCTCCTCTAGTCCGGATCAAGATGGCTCTCTCGATCTTGGATGCCTTCAAAATTCTCAGAATAGTCGCCTTTACTTTTATATTAGTCAAGGGAAAGCTTATGAACGGTTCGAAATTACGCTATTCCGTCTCATCCTTTCTGCCGGATGGTAGGAATAAGATAAAGGAGGAGGAATTTTTTGACTTCAACCGAGAAGACTCGCACTGGCGTCTTTGTTTGAATCAGCGGCTTGACTTCGGAGGCAGGGCATGATGAATTCGAAAAGAAGGAATGTGCGGCTTTTCCTATTCTAGTGCAGGTTCTTGCTCGGTATAAATCGCCTCACTTTGAGTGGGCTTGGCCGCCTTGTTTGTTGCCCCCTCCTTCCACCCGTAGAGGCGGGAGTTAGGCCTTTGTATGGCTTTGATTGATAGTAGGATCAATGATGTTGAGTTTCATTCGGGATCGACATGCGAGGTTTGAAGAATTCGATGGTGGCCTTATTTGCAAAAGATCCGGAATTGGTCGATTGAATGGTGGATTGGAGAATCGAACCACAAGGATCTTCAACGGGTTGAAAGTCTTTTGATTCGGTGCGAGGCCCAATTCTATGGAATTCGCTATAAGTCAAGCTTGTCGACTATCAAAGGAAAGGCCGGTTCAAATTTTTTCTTTCTTTTTTTCTTTTTTATAGGGAGGATAATCTCTTTTGGCAGCTCAATCCTCACGGTAATAATTATGCCAATTCCGCCTAAAACAATCTTCAGGTGATCAAGAGGGCCCCTTTTTCAGTAGATGAGATTAGGATGAAAAGTATTATCTCAACGATGCTTTTCTCTGGCTTGCTTTTCAAAATTTCATTTTGGCCTGCGGTAATGTAATCGGGATTTTCACAATTTTTTTTACTTCTTTCAAAGGGGAATGAAGACCTTCCTTAGAAGTTGTCGCTCGATCGAAAGGATATAATACATACAAAACCTTAACCCAGCGGACTTTCCGGTATAACCTTCGCCACGACATTAGTGGCTTAGCTCTTCAGCTTCCGCAGCATTTTTTTATAGGGAGAGAGTCGGGGGATGCGGAAGATTGGTCGCTCGCAAAGCTTAGCTTTGGTTTCCTCCCCTATGCGGTCGGCCTTATTACCAGTCTGCCTCCTTTCTCTTGATGGAATATCTCAATACCCGAGCTCCTGCTTTCCTTGTGTTCTTCATCGGCCTGTGGGATGTATCACTCATCCGCTCCTAAGGTAAGGAGTCTTACGTGTGTTAGAATCTTTACGGAATGAATGCATACGTTGGTTGAGAATTGCTGGGGAATTCATTGATAATGATAATGACTTTGCCAGGTTCTAGGGGCTACTATTTTTTTGTCGATCGAGCCGCTCTCCTCATTCCACTCGTCGGCCCTCTTCACGAACTTGTACAATCGATGCCACGAGATAGCCAACTCTATTATCGAAAAAAAGGAAAGGCGCGATTTGGCACCGATATCCGGAGGTGTGGAAAGAGCGGTACGTGAGAAGCGGAAAAACCATCAAAAAGCGGCGATTGTTAGTGGGGGTTTCCACAGAAAGACCCCTTGGTTCGGAAAAAGCGGATCACAATTACAGGTACACAGGAGCATACCGATGGAATGAGCGAAATACGAGCATTAACATAATATGGTCATAGATCTTAGGTTGTAACTTGATCATGAGCGAATTTGTTGATGTTGCACCCATCAAGTATGGAAAGTGCCAAACATTGGGAACTACCCGGGGAGGAGTTAGGAACAGGAACAAGGAGAAGCGAGAACCACTTAAATGGAGGAATCGATTATATTTCGTCCTTTGTTCCCCATAGCAGCGGGGATCAAAAGCACCAAATTTGATGACTTATTAAAGGGAAAGGCAGTAAGAGCATGCTATTGAAGACGTTGCAAGATATGTCGGGGAGGCCTCCGTTGATTGTGTACGAACAAAATACGAGTCCAAAGGCAAGGTAAGAATAAGAAAGGGTTTAGCTAATAGAGATATTAACTCTTCGGGAACCGATGTAGCGTAAACCATGTCAAACCAAGACCGATCAATATCCGAACGGACAGTTGAACTTCTCCTAGAATAGTTTCCGGTGCGAAATGAAATTCATAGGATATATGAGTAATTCAAAGGATAAATAGAAAGATTTTATAGGATTCTTTAGGAATGAACAAAACAAATAGATTGATTATGTATCACAATTTCATCACTACATCGAAGGCTTTTTGTAAATATATTGATAAGATAGCTTGGTATCCAAACTGTATCAATGATTGTGATCCTCATTGTGTAGTGTACATAATTGTGTTAGGGTCTACCAAAGAGGGTGGGTATAGGGCATCTAATAAAAAAGTTTCCATTTCTATCGGTCATAAAATCAATCAAAAAGAAAAAGCGAGAGCAACAGTTTTCTTCTCTAAACAAGTGGGTTTGGGGTTCTTTTTAACACCCTAATTCTCTTGTTTGTTGGCTTTAATACCATGAAATAAAATAGAGAAAAAGACCTTCAAGATAATAACCATTTTCAAGAGACAAACTCCAGTGAACCACTTTCCTCCTCTCTTCTTTTCTTCATTCCATTCATTCCCCTTTGAAAGAAGTAAAAAAAAAATCTAACGCTCTAGTCTAATTGAAGACTTTCAACGCTCATGCTATTTGAAAGAGCTTTCAACATGAAGTGGAGACTCCATAGCATACACAAAGAGTAACCGCTCTATGAATATCATCCTAATTCAGGTCTTGTTCCGCACTTAAATGATAACTCAAAGCCTTACCTTGACCAGGAAAACCTCGATGACATAATCGTTTATAGTCACTCACTGGAGGTTTGGAACCACGAGTCTGATGTTGTTGGCGTGTAGCGAGGAAAAAGAGGCATGCGTGAAAAGGTACTCAGACTAAAGTGCTATTTCTTGGCCATTGGATCAGCAAGGGTGTGATTCAGATGGATCAAGAGAAGATCAGTGTTTTGGGCTAGGAAGTGCCTTAGAAGAAGGAGAGAAGCGGCAGCAGTGGTGGCCTGGATGCTCGAAGCAATTTTCTTTTTACGACAAACAGCTTCGGAGGAGTAGAAAGTTGCCACAACCTAGGAGGGGTTTATATTATAGGAAGCCAAAAAACTTGAGCCTTTTTACAAACTTCTTATCTTAAAGGGAGAGACGGGGCGGCTTCAAGGAGAACGTCGAGACGCCATCAGTTTGGAGCGCGAGGTGAGCTCTAACTGCTGCAGAGGAGATCCGGTAACTTTTATGAATGTGGAGGAGTGGGGCATTTTTCTCGTTACTTTCCCAATGTTCAGACGAACGAATGCTGCTGGGGGAGTGCAGAATAGACAAGCTGAAGAGGGAAGAGTGCACGTTGTGGAGCCTAGAGCCCGGGAAGCTCTAAAGGTAAGTGAAAGTCGGAAACATTGCGGGGTTCGAAGCTTAGGAGAGGAGACAGTTTAATGGTTAGATTGTGTGGCAACGTGAGCCAACGCCAGTAGAAAAGGAGGAGAGGCGGAAGGCGTATTCGAATCTATGTCAAATTGGACCGGTGCAAAGATGATCATTGATGCTTTGGAGTTCGGATAACATAGCGTCCACGGAGATGGTGGATCGGTTGGGGTGGGGAAGTTCAAGCAGGCGTCGGTGTGAGGTCGTCCCTATGTATTACATATCCTACTCGGAAGACCATGGTAATCACAGTAGGGTGTTACTAGCATTAGGAGAACACGGTTGACTTTTAACAGTAAGCAGCGGTTATTGCCATCGAGTTGGCTAAGGAAAGGTGTTGGCATAGCATTTCGGGCGTGGAGGAAGAGTCCATAGAATGCTATGCCTTGATAGCAAAGCCAACTAGCGGGAGAGAGGATCGGTGGGATGCCGTAGCTTTAAGAGATAAGGGCTGAGGCAATCGGAAAGGCTTTTTTTTTAGGAAGGAGGCCCCCTCCTATGTTGTAAAAGGGAAGTGCAGATCTTTCTGCAACACTCTTCCGGCTTGATTACCCCCTAAGAGGAGGATATAGAAGCAGATTTAGTTGCAGGTAGGAGTGAGTCTACCCTGCAAAGCGGCTTCTCGCTTATCCCCATTTGGGAATGAGGAGATCCGACGTCAAGTGCAGGAATTGCTGTCGAAGGGGCGGGAGAGTCTCCGTCCGTGTTCAACGCCTGGACTAGCTCAAAGGAGAGCGGTTTGGAGTGTGTAGATGGGCTTTGAAGTAGGGGCACAGATATTTCAAAACGGAGACGGGATGGAAAGACTTTCGTGAGAAGAGATGGTAGGCTTGATACGGATACAGCTGCTTATCACCCACCTTAGAATCAACCAGTTCGACTATACCCGCCTTAATTCCCTCATTCGGAGACGATGGAACCAGGTTATGGATCTGTTCAAGTTGGTCGATCAATCGCTCCTATGTTTCCCTGCCTCCGGGCACCTTAGAATAGATTTGATTGGAAGGAGGGTGAGGAGCGAAAACTTGATGGTTTGTACTTGCCCAATAGGCTGCATCGGTGGAAAATGGAACTATCGAATCACGGGTGACTCCCTTTATCGGGAAGAGAGGAATTGCTTCATCGGCATTTTTGTCAATCGGCGAAAGACTCATGCATCCTCACAGGAGGAGTGCGACTTCAAGGATGGACTCGATCGAACGGCCAACCACTTTCCATTTTTGTAGGATATTCAATCCAAAAGACCATTATTAGCGTGTAGTAGATTGGCCCGAGTATGTAATACGCCAGTCGAGAAGAAATCTCATCAATGGATACGGTAGAGGAGAAAGTGGCCGGTGGCGGTGTAGAGCTATAGATATAAGGAGCGAAGCTCACACACTGCCGGTGATGTAGGGTGGGATAAAGTTGCCAATGCGAGTCAGCGGAGTTGGACACTTTTTGAAGCGTGATCTTGATAAGTCCACTCGATAAGATAAAACTTCGGGGCCTTATGGGGAGGACCGACCTTGGTTTTAGCTACGATGGCGGTCCGCATGGCATCGGGGCCGGAGCAGGGACACGAAGCTGCTCCGTGATATTCCGATGAGTTGAAAGACTATGATCCCTCCCTGACATCCACTCGCATGAATGAATAAGCAGGAGAAAACCCACATTTATCCGCACCATGGCCGCCAAAAGTGGAATCGGGGAGGCTTTGGAAGAAAGGTTTTGCAGAACTAGAGAGGGACCTCCCTACCGTGACAGTTAACTAGAGGAATGTCGGTGATTTTTCAAGGAGGCGAAAGACCGGCCTTGAGAGGACATTCTCTTTCTTGAGCTTTCGTGGGTTACAAGATCGACTAGCACATCCACACTACTATCGACGCCGGCGGATGAAGGATCAAGGAAATCGGGATCAGCCGCCTTGACTTTATTTAAGGGGGGTCTTGAATCTCATGTCATCAAAAGTAGGCAGGCTTTGAACAACCAGATAAGAATCAGTTCCTCAAGGGCTTTCGTCCATCTATCTCCGGATGCAAGCATTGATCTTGAATGGTGCAGTTATCATATCTCTTAGGAGGCACTACCTCCAGACCTGCCCGACTTCCTCAACCTATCGGTCGAGTCACTTCCTTCCACTCGCCTTACAAGGACCTACTGGACTATCGGCTTTAGATAGTCATCTTCCTCCCCCTATCCTTTCTTTTTACTCGCTTCCTCTCGTCTTTGAGTCGAGTAGCTCTTCTCGATTGCTCTCAACCGCTTCTCCTTGAAAAGTAAAGGTAGGAGCACTTTAACGACGGAATGTACATATGCGCGCGAAGGTGCCGGACAATTGAAGGCTCTTTTTGCCTTCAGTAAAATCGGACAAAACATTGACTAAGTTGATTTAATTCGCATGAGAGGGCTTCGGGACAATCGAGGTGTCAAACATCCTCATTTTGTCTGTTCGCAACTTTCTTTCAATTGCTGGCAGTTGCCCCTGTCGGTGGACCACCCCCCCAAAAAAAAAATTACTATATTTAGCTTTCTTTTTTTTGCCAAAATGCAAAAGAAGTTCTCGCTGATTTTTCTAATTTTTTTCATACTTTATTTAGATGTGGGCACTCCTCAGCCCGAGGACAATCTCTCAAATACACATTAAGATGTTGACCCTTTTTCTTTTCTTTGCTGATTCCTCTCAATGAAATTTTCCATGTTGCACTAAGTTACTTACGGATGTATGCATGCAGTCCGGGAACACTTTGGGGTAAACACCCATCCAAACAACTCCAACAAGAAAAGGTATAAATATGAAAACTTCTCTACCATTTAGATCGGAGAATTTATGGAGGAAATCCGGTTTTAAATTCCCAGAAACCACACGATTATATAGCCAAAGGGAATACGCCGCGCCTAAAATCATCCCAAGCGCTGCTAATGTGGCTACTAAGCTATTTCTTTGGAAAGCTCCTACTAAGATGAGAAATTCCCCGATAAAGCTGCTAGTACCAGGTAAACTCATATTGGCCAAAGTGAAAAAGAAGAAAATGGTAGAGAAATTCGGCATGGTGCTCACTAAACCTCCGTAATATCTAACAAGTCGAGTCTTATGTCGGTCATATAGAACACCAACACATAGAAAAAGGGCTGAAGAAACCAGTCCATGACTTAACATCAGTAGAATGCTACCTCCAATTCCCTGTATGTTCAGACTAAACATACCAATAGTCACCAGATTCATATGAGCTACTGAGGAGTAAGCAATGATCTTCTTAAGATCGATCTGTCTTAAAGTGGTCAAGGAAGTATATATTATAGCAATCGCGCTTAAAGTATAAATGAAAGGAGTGAAACAAAGTGTCGCTTCAGGAAACATGGGTATTGAAAATCTTAAAAAGCCATAGGTTCCCAATTTTAAAAGAATTCCCGCGAAGATGACGGATCTCCCGTAGGTGCCTCTACATGAGCTTCGGGTAACCAAATATGAACTGGTACCATAGGCACTTTGACGGCGAAAGAGGCGAAAAAAGCAATCCATAGAAAGATTTGGCGCTCACTAAATTCCCACGTGGTTAATAAAATTTGTAAATCGGTGGTTCCTGTTTGGAAAAGAATCAACAGAATAGCTAATAGCATAAAAGCAGATCAAGTAAAGTATAAAGGAAAAGGCGATATCTGCCTTGATCTTTCTTTGTCTCAAACCCCATACCCCTATAATAATGGTAGAGTAAGGGGTGACCCCAAAGCGGAATTGACCGGTGGTGATTGGTCGAAGCTCCAGTAGGTAGCCACTCCCGCTCTCAGGGGAACCGTACGTGAGACTTCCGCATCATACGGCTCCGTCCCGAGCTTCCGTCGTCGGCCTTGTCATTAGACCACTATCTATGCATGTATTTTCAGCCTGGACTCTATAATCTTTTGCTTCTCGGGTGGTGGCGAACAATGCTGCTATTGCGTTCGGGAGATGCCGCCCGTAGGTAGAGGCCCGGCTGCTGGCCCGAAAGAACCACTCACTAGCTAGCCGGACTAGTGGGGGGCCTATCTGGAGACATACTGAAAACCATGCCTTTCGAACCAAATGCAACGCCCGTCTTCCAAATCAAAAGAAAAAGGGGGAAGAAAGATGGAGTGCAGCCTGTAGAGCACATGTAACGCACAGTCGGGTTGCTCACGCAGCGGAGCTCTCTCTTTTTAGATATCTAAAAAGAGAGAGAGGTGAAAGTAGCTTTATGTTATGGCCGTAGCCCGGCTTACGGCCTTTCGCTACTACTCTTTTGTGATGTGGCGGTTCAAATTGCTTTGATCTTTCCCAATCATCCTGGCGGAACTTGTAGCAACACTTGCGGAGGTGCATGCATAAAGGGTTGGAACTTTTTTCTTATCTGAATCTTAAGAACAGGACCCTACCCTATTCTCGAACCCTCTGCCGAGCTCCACCCTGCCCGCATTTCTTTTTTTTTTTTGAAGGGGCAAAAGAAATGTCTCCACCTGCTGCCAACAGTCTTTCTTCGGAATTCTACTGAACGGGTCGATCCTCCCCCCCCCCGTTTGTTTTAGCAACTTATCCTAAGGTCTCCTCGCCAAGAGCTCCCCGGCGACGGAGGAAGCCAACCCTGCGTGGCGGGGCTGCTTTCTTTCACAATAAGACACGGGCGATTATCCCTACCCTCGGTAGCTTACGAGTTCGTCCATCCACGGTCAGTGGTACAGTTTCCTTTTTCTTTCTCCCTTGTAGCCGTTACCTGAATTCGCGCAAGTGTGTCCACACCCCCCAAACTGACTTGACGAGGAATCCATTCTCGCGAACA
Organism: Chrysanthemum makinoi; assembly: GCA_910596185.1. Taxonomy (NCBI): domain Eukaryota; kingdom Viridiplantae; phylum Streptophyta; class Magnoliopsida; order Asterales; family Asteraceae; genus Chrysanthemum; species Chrysanthemum makinoi. Next base: position 9,162,094 of record OU343217.1, read on the forward strand.
AACACAACCCCTACACACACCTAGGAGCACCCCTTCCTGCATATCCATACAAGACCCGAGTAGGCGGGTCGAGGTCCTACGAGGTACCCACTACTCGGAGTACCCTCCCCAAAGGAAAAAGATGTGTTTGTCAGGTTCGGTTCTTCTTAGTTGGGTTAGGCGGGTTCGACCAGAAATGCTATGCTTACACACAAGACTACCCTCTTCCCGA
>OU343217.1:9167304-9179804 GCA_910596185.1 Chrysanthemum makinoi
TCATGTCCGACCCCCCTTCTCTGTTGGCGAATCGACTTCAGCTCCTGTACTTCTTTCTTTAGGGCCGTCTAAAAAGTCTTAAGTTCTTTAAATATCTTCGGCTCCTTTTGAAGCGGAGAAAGGGTGAAAGCTAATAATCACTTTTTTTCCATAACTTACTTGGAAAATGGAAACTCATGCCTTTCCTTAATCAGTTACTTGCCTCCTTCTGCTACTATTGATTCAATTCCAAAGATGGAGGAAGTGTTACCCAGCGTCGAAGTGAAGTTCCTTGTCTCAGCGTCCTCCTTCCTATTGTATTGGAAGGGCCCCATTACTTTGGCAAAGAAGGCCCTACCTCAGACATTCAATCAACTGGTTTAGACAAAAAGTAGGGCAAGTCATCAGGTATCGAACTAGGGCATCGTCTCTTGGGCTTTTGAATGGCTACCGCCTAATGTGTCATTTGACCTCAGTCATTCCAGGCAAAAGGATCCGTTCCTGGACTTAGGTTAGGGCAAGAAGGCTACGGTTAAAAACCACCGACATGTCAAGATCAAAATTCGAAAGGTAGATCATTTCCGTAACGCTTTCGCAGAAAAGTTCGGTCTTTAATCTATATCAATAGCAAACCAACCGAATCGCTGCCTTTAAGGGGGAGTACTGCTTATGGCTTTGTACAGGTAAAAGGCAGTATTCCACAATGTCATGGGGGCTAAGCTTGTCATAATGTACCGGAATTGGGTATTTCAGGGGATGGTGAGTCATCTAAGGGATTTGGCATTTGAACAAGAACCTTTGAGCATTTCCCAATCAATAGGAGTTTGATTTATGAGTCCAAATGAGCTCGTGAAAATAGTAACTCGTCTTTCCGCCCTGGTCCCGTGAAATAAGTCAGACTTCAAAAGTCCAATGGAAATAGAATAGGTGCCAGTATCCATAGGCTTGTAGGTATGAGTTCGGATGTAGGCTGTTCTCTAGCCATAGAGAACAGTCGTCTCAGGAATCGTTTAGAGTGTTAGCAGATTTCCTTAGCGAAAAAAAGGGGAAGTCACTTGTCTCTTCGATTGACTTTCATTCAATATCCCATTCCCGCTGCATCGGCTGGTCAAAGATCACCCCAAAATTGATTCAAAAGCTGCGGTTGGCATGGCAGTGTGAGGTGCTCATCGATCTCTCCGAACCATTATACCCCAAGCCACGGCGAAACAGCCCAAGCGCAAGCAAGCTTGGCCGCCCAGCGTCCTCGAATCATTCAATGTCATCAGCTGAGAATGTAGATCAGTCATCAATAAGTAAGGCCCAGAGAGCACACTTACATTCATTGCCATGTTCGATCTGAGTACAATCGAATTGCTAAGTTACAGCTACTCCTAGTGCGAAGAAAAATAAAGAAAAAAAGGGACAACAGCGTGTTGTGGTCGCGTACCCTTTGCACAGTGTTCTCTTCTGACTTTTAGACCTCCACTCCCTCTGCCACCATTCAATAGGCTTGACTTTATAGTTTCTTCTTGCTTGAGCTGAGCACGTAAGCCAAGCCTTCACTTACTTATTCGTAGACTTTTCTGGAATCTCCATCTCCTCATCGCACTTGTCAATCCGCCTTTCAAGAATATCTTGAATAATAGATCCCTCCATAAAGAAAACCGATGGAACAATCACATCACCCTAATCATGAGGAAATGCGCTATGCTATAATATCGCCCAAAGAGCTTCGGCCTTAGCTTTTGTAAAGCTTCTTTTCCCTTTCTTTTTTGCACAACCTCTTCTGTTATAGAGTCCAATCGCGAGAGTCTAAACTTTGTTGCACTAGTCCGAGTTCGCCTGCCTTCTACTTAGTAGGTATGATGGGTGAACCGAACCGATCCCCTATTAGAGATTAGACGGAGCTTCGTTGGCTGGAATAAACGCACAATATGCTTTACAAAAGGAGTCCTTAGTATGTGTCAAAACCGTTATAGTACTACTACACCGAAGTCTCGTACTCGAACTGGCAAGAACGGCCCAGCTTGCTGGCTGACTATTACCTGCTTACTTACTGGCTGACTTGGCAGCTGCCTTGAAAGCCTATTCCGATGGCTCCTTCCTAAATAAGTTATCTAAAAGTCAGTCTTTCTTTTTGTTTTCAACGATCTAGTGCTTGGTCCTTCACCTTTATGAGTAGGACTGACTCCCTTACATAGGTCTTATGTTCAGTACTTCGTATCAGGTTCTATCTATGGGACCTTAACGAGAATTTTTTTGTTCTTTCTGAAAAAACCTAAGAGGTCCGTGACTGACCCTGTGTTCAGCACATGAGTTAGCGTTACCGCGTATTTAGTGGAAGCAGATAGTTAGGGACTGACCCGGTACCACTTTGAGTTACTGCCCCGAAGTACTAGACCAGCTCCTGTTGAAGAATAAGGCTTTTGAGCTGCCTGAGCATTGAATTTGGAACACAGGCCAAACGAAGTCGTACTGAGGACCCTAAGTACTGTCAAATCGGTACGTACAACATCCCCTTGAAAATTGCTGGACCTTCACGAACTTGCTGGAAACGGAGTACCATGCCGGCAGGATCCCTATAAAGAAAGCCGCACAGAAAGAGAAGACTACTTGGAATTCGGTGGGAATCCACAAAGACAGCGTAGGAGATATCGCCCATTATACTGCAATATGGTGAGCATAGCCATGTCTGATGAAAGAGCCACCTGCTGACCTGGTGTTGACGAACAAGTTCCGGAAGCATGCGAACAAGACTTGGGATCGCGGCTCGTACCAGTAAAGCCACAGAAATCAAAGAAGGCGCACGAAGGAAGGCAGTAGCACTAGCTTGAGAATTTGTTCCGAGGAATGAAAAATAGCTGGACCTATTATTGAAGGGGGCTCTAACATCATCAAATTCTGTTATTTAACCCCAGATTAATTATTAATGAGTAGCACAGAAGGCCACTCGCGCCACATAAGTGGTATATAAGTGGTTATCCTTAGCAGAGTGGTGGTACGACACTACTTATCATACCACAATGAAAATGACCCCATTTGAATTGAAGCCCTCTATCGCTATGCTCCAACACTTATACCTATGCCCCAGCCTGAAGGTTCCAATGTTGCCTCGGCAGAGAGTCATCTCAGGGAGCAGTCGACTGTCATACAGAGTTCGAAGGACAGTCAAGGGCACAAGTTAGAATGAAGCAATATGAGGATCAACATAGAAGTGAGAGGGAATTTTCAGTTAGAGACTGGGTTTTATTGCGATTCCATCCCTATACTATAGGCTTTTCCATAGCTTCTAGACAAAAAGACCCAGCAAGCATCAGCTCTTCCTGAGAAGGATTCAATCCAGCCACAGGTTTCCCTGCGACTTCGTCTTTAGCTCATAAGTAAGCTCTTCTCCACGACATATTTTGACTCTGATCTTCGCTTCCTTCATTCGGTTTCTGGTTCTTGGCTGAACCAGTAGGTTTCCAACCTTCAAAGCAGCTGCTTTTACGCTCAAATACAAATGAAATTCGTGCTCAGTTCAAGTCAGCAGGATCTATCTCTTATGCAAGGTTTATTGATGAAGGTTACCTATTACTGTAAATCTATATTTTATATATAAAAAAAGGCGCTCTCGTGCAATCTAAACAAGACAAACTTACAGAATCAAAGAACCTAACAAATGTAGGCGGAATACACTCATGATCTGCTTCACAAATGGGAGATTGGGTCGAAATCTATTTGTGAGATTAGGGATCGGCATATATTATCATAAGCATAAACATAAGTGAGGAGACCTGATTCAAATTCAAAAAGAACCTCTAGGAAGGTACCCTCGGCCGCCTATGACGGAGGACTTTTTTCCTCTTCTCTGAAATCGTAATTTTTCTGATAGGAACAGGCTAAACAAAAAGAAAAGGGGCTGTTTTTCGTCGGAATAGGGGCCTGTTGACACAATCCCATTTCTTTCTCCCTTTCTTTCCGTTGGTCAACAACCAACAAAAGTTCTCGTTTAGTTCTTCACTACTCGTACAGGAAAAAGTCACTTTCTGTATGGGGGGAATCCTTTATTCTCAATCAAGATGCCTCAACTGGATAAATTCACTTATTTCACACAATTCTTCTGGTCATGCCTTTTCCTCTTTACTTTCTATATTGCCATATGCAATGATGGAGATGGACTACTTGGGATCAGCAGAATTCTAAAACTACGTAACCAACTGCTTTCACACCGTACGAACAACATCCGGAGCAAGGACCCCAACAGTTTGGAAGATATCTTGAGAAAAGGTTTTAGCACCGGTCTATCCTATATGTACTCCAGTTTATTCGAAGTCTCCCAATGGTGTAAGGCCGTCGACTTATTGGGAAAAAGGAGGAAGATCACTTTGATCTCTTGTTTCGGAGAAATCAGTGGCTCACGAGGAATGGAAAGGAACATATTATATTTGATCTCGAAGTCCTCATATAGCACTTCTTCCAATCCTGGATGGGGGATCACTTGTAGGAATGACATAATGCTAATCCATGTTCCACACGGCCAAGGAAGCATCGGTTTTTAATCTCATTATGACTTGGTCGTTCAGAAGAGATTCTTTCTCGATCAGAATAGTGGAATGGAGGGCACTACAAGAAAGATATACTCCTTTTCAAATCGCTCCGCGAAGACAGACGTTCAGAAAGGTTCTCGAGATTCTCAATCGCTCTTTTTTTAGTGGGGAGGAATAGTACGGGAAGGGAGCGAGACCAAGCCGAGCCACTAGTAGAGTAAGCCCTTCCCACGTGTCAAAATGAATTGCAGCCTCAACCAGAGAGATCAACCTGCGCCTTTGATGTTAGGCCCCGGCGGAAAGTTTTCCGAAACCGAACTGAATGGAATTGTTACTTTCCAAAAATGCTTTCTGAAAAGAAAGAAGGTCCATTTTCCCGCGTAGTTCGTCGGTCAAACCAACAATTCTCTTCTCAAAGTAATAGGGAGATCCTTTTCTAGTTAGACTTCTTGCAATGAAAGAACCATCCCTTCCTATTTGTTTGTCCTGTCAGATAGAAAGAGAGACCCCAAAGAGCCTTCTTTACCACTTTAGGGGGCGGGGGTGAAGGGGGGGTTTACATGCAACCGAGGCAAAGTTGTTTATGATTGAATCTCAGAGGCACTCTTATCATTTGGTAGATCCAAGTCCATGGCCTATTTCGGGTTCACTCGGAGCTTTGGCAACCACCGTAGGAGGTGTGATGTACATGCACTCATTTCAAGGGGGTGCAACACTTCTCAGTTTGGGCCTAATATTTATCCTATATACCATGTTCGTATGGTGGCGCGATGTTCTACGTGAATCCACGTTGGAAGGACATCATACCAAAGTCGTACAATTAGGACCTCGATATGGGTTTATTCTGTTTATCGTTTCGGAGGTTATGTTCCTTTTTGCTCTTTTTCGGGCTTCTTCTCATTCTTCTTTGGCACCTACGGTAGAGATCGGAGGTATTTGGCCCCCAAAAGGGATTGCGGTTTTAGATCCTCGGGAAATCCCTTTTCTTAATACTCTTATTCCCCTTTCATCCGGAGCTGCCGTAACTTGGGCTCATCATGCTATACTCGCGGGGAAGGAAAAACGAGCAGTTTACGCTTTAGTAGCTACCGTTTCACTGGCTCTAGTATTCACCGCCTTTCAAGGAATGGAATATTATCAAGCGCCCTCCACAATTTCGGATAGTATTTATGGTTCTACCTTTTTCTTAGCAACTGGCTTTCATGGTTTTCATGTGATTATAGGTACTCTTTTCTCGATCATATGTGGTATTCGCCAATATCTTGGTCATCTGACCAAGGAGCATCACGTTGGCTTTGAAGCAGCTGCATGGTACTGGCATTTTGTAGACGTGGTTCGGTTATTCCCATTTGTCTCTATCTATTGGTGGGGAGGTATATGAAGGAACGAATCAGTGGATTGAAGAATGAAAGCTCGAAGACAAAGAGAAGCGGGCTTTTCCAAAGAATTACTGCAGCTTTCCCACTCCCTTTTATTATCATATACAAAAAAGTCTCTTCCACTTTCCTACCAAATCTCTCTTGATTCTGGCACATAAATGAAGGGGTCGAAGAGATTATGGCAGATCATGTTCACCAAGAAATGACCCGAAATTGGATCTTGGTCTATTTGAGATTGTTCCTTTTAATCGTAATCAAAGATGTTTTCTTGTCTCTCGTTTCTTTTCTGAACAAATCGAAGAACCTAATGGATCGAACTCATCCTTGGCTGCTACGAAAGAAATAGGCCTTGCGTTGCGGAAGGAACGTTCTGCTCTGAGTTGAAGGCAAGAGCTCCTTCCCTCCCTTCCTTATCGACATTAGCTGTATCCCATATCTCCCCATATCGTATTTAACTAGACCCCATCCCTCGCTTTGACTGTTCACCATATGAGTATCGTACCGACCCCATATCATACGTACAAGAATTGATTCCTTCTCCCCATATCACTCATTCACATGCCATCTCATTGTTCACCCGGAAAATCTTCTTGTTTAAGACAGATCGCTTCCCTCAGTCAGCGGGAGGCCTAGTCGATGTAGGCCCTCAAAGCAAACGGCGGGCGGACCAGTCGAAGGAGTAGTTCACTTACCTGTTTGTACATATACTATACTCATACCCATATTACGATACATATGTGTTCACCCTATCTTGCTTTCACGGCTTTGACCGGGAACCAAACCAAAGAGCCAATACACCAACAACCAAGGAACGGGAGTGGGTGGTCCCTAGGAACGGCAGAAAGGAAGTACTGGTTCAACCAGATACGAGTGACGGAACCGGTGTTGATCAAAGACATGCGCCGAGTGCCAGGAATGACTATAAGCCGATAGAGTCGTTTTAACATGCCATGAACCGAGAGCCGCCCAGGGACTGGACTCCACTAAGAGGTTCTTTCTCTCACGTCATTTCGCCCGCCCGTTTCATTTCCTTTTGCCGAAGTTCGTTCAGTCGGTAAGCATCCCGTTAGCTCTTCATATTTCCTAGCCCATCTATCCCCACTATCTCCGAATTCTGTAAGCCGTAATAAGTCCGTAAAATGTGAATAAAGTCCTCACGCGAAAGTGAATCGCCTTCGCTTATCTTGTTTTTTAAGGTCAGTTCTTGTATGATGTCGACGAAGGTCTCATGTTCACGATTATTATTCTTGCAAAACTCGGAAAGTATTAAAGCACATTTATTCCTCAAGCTGTCGATTGTATCAGTCGGAAGTGCATACGGCAGATCAGCTTCCTCTACCTAGGTATGGATTGGATGCTCCTCCTGCTCGGGCAGGACTCTCAGACGGCTATGATCGGACAATAGAGTATGTAAGATATAGCTCGTGCCTCTTAGGCTTAACAAGATGGGGTTCGGATGAAAACGGATCTCGCTAATCCAGTCTATTCTATTTTGAATAGTCCAGGTAGTTGACTACAGGATCGGATCCTCTGCCTTTGCCTGAAACTTTCACTGTCTGTCAAAGGAATAGCTGAACTACTACATTGATTAGGCGGATCTAACTCTTTTGAGAAATGCCCAGAGGCGTCTGTCTACTAGTTCAGTTGAGAACAAGGTGTCGAACTAGACTGATAACTGATCGTCTATCGAAGCGCCTCTTTAAAGGCAGGATGCCAAGAATCGTGTCTCTATATACGAAGAGCAGGCATGCGTGGGACTTTAGGACAAGACTCCGTAAGACCTTTGTTTAATATGCCTTTTGTTTACGACGAATAGGAATAGGTTCTTTTCAGATTTGACATAAGAGGGTAATTCGTCAAATTGGAATCGGATCTAACATGTGCAGCCTGAGCTTACTTCTCTTGGCTCCCGGCGGGGTTGTCTAGTCCTAAAGCTAACCAGTTTACTTACTATTATATAATAAGCCTTAGCCTTCGGCCCATGAAATAGAGATGGCCCGGACCCAAGATTCAGATGGGCTGGATGCTTGGATATTCTTTTCTTTCTTCTAGTAGGGTGGTATGGTAATCCATTTCTTACTTACCAGGCTGGGATATAATCTAAGGTAAGGTTGCTTTCTATGTAGGTAGGAGAGCCTAATCTCTGTACTAGCTCTATCTATCAGGGAAGAAGGGAGGCGATTTCAAAGCGAAGCATTAACTGAAGGATGCGCTTGCCCATGGCCTCATCTTCCCATTTTTTGAGTCTTTAGTCATCGAGAAGACTACTTATGTAGCTTAAAAACTTAGGACACCACTTTTTCTAAAGTCGGGTGCAAGTCTTGCTGAGTCAACTCTCAACTCATAATTTATTAAGAAGAAAGCTTAAGAAATTGGCAAGAAGTAGGATAGGAGGAGCATTAGTAGCGAATCCCTGAGATTGGAATTCAATCTCGAGAAAGTCATGAAACTTGAATTAAAATTGAATAGATCCGTAAAGCAGAATAATGATTTTCATCTGAAGTAGCCATTCCCCTTTCAGTAGTTGAAATACTTTCATCTGTCTAAATGCTTTCCGTAACTCCTTTGATCGAATTTAGAGTAGCTCGTGGATGAACAGATTCGAGAATCAATAAAAAGGTTCCGCTAACCAACTGATACCGTAGTAGAAGATTCGGCTAGTGATCCACCTCTCTATTTCCCAATAGAAAGAGTTATTCTATGAAAAAAAAATCTCGTTTTTTTCTTCTTCACATATACAAGCTAAAACTACAGCCAACAGGGTGGAAGTTGTGTCTTTACAGTAACTCTCCTCTAATAGCGTAGGCCGTCCTCCTCTATGTGTCTACAACTTAGGATTCTGTTGGAGCCGTGCTTGCACAGCATGATGATGATAAGAAGAAGAGAGCTTTGGACTAATTTAGCTAAGTTGTTCAATGATAATAATGCATAAAAGAAATTCACAGCTATGGAGAAAACCTGTGCAGCAGTCATAGCAGCGCTTTCAGGTTAAGTTATGGAAGTTCCGTTTTTTTTTCGGGGAAGCCAACCAAGCAAGCAAATCTGTTCTACGATCGGGTATTGTGCCTATTGGATTAGCTGCTAGTGGGAATCTATTCTGTATTATAGCTTTCTCTTCCTTTCAGTCCCTCGTCCATGAATGTGACTCCCTTGCTGGAAGGTCTCCCACGTATAGAACTATAAAGAAATGCCTGTAAGGTCTTTGGTCACTCCTTGGCAGCCTGTCCTAAGTCTAAGAAGCAGGTGACCCTTAATCCACCTGAGGGTGGTAGCAAGGCTACCTCTGAGGGCGATTGGATTAAGGTACAGAAGAAGGAAAAGGGGAAAGATGTTCTAGATAACAGAGTTTCCGATCTGCCTGTCTCTTCATAAGAGCGAGGGTTTTGAATATGAGTCTTGCTGTCCGCTCTGAGCCTGAGAGGATTTCTGATCGTTTAGAGGATCCTGTTAGCAATGCTCCTCTAGCCTTCAACAGTCAGGGTGAGTTGTCAGCTTCTTCTTTGGGGTGAAGGCCCTTCTAACTCGGAAGTAGGGTCACAGTATACGGATACCCCTGTGATAGACAGGGATCTTTCTCTTGTTACAGGTGAACATTCTGAGGGGAAACCCGCTTTGGCCTTTTCTACTCCCACTGGGATTTCGTTAGGGGGAAGCTCTGAACCCCTCACTCTTTCTCCGGACCATAAGCCTTTGGGTGGTTGGTAAGGTTGTCGACTCTGAACGAATGATTTTATGTGAAGAAGAGGTGGTCACTATTATAAAGAATCAGATCCCGTTACAGTTAGGAAATCAAGTGCCATCCGAGAGTCTTCTTCGTCTTTTGCTGGAACTCTTTTCTCTAAAGGTAGTGAAGTGAGCCGAAGGAGAGGCTGGATGGAATGAAGCTCGACCAGCGGGAGAGGAAGCATGATCAATCCGATCTTGTTTCAGAAGCTGGTAGAGAGTAGAGAATAGAATAGGCTGTGATGCCGGGAGAGAGATTTTTTATCTTGAGTTGAGAGATCCTTTGAATACGACCAGGGGGATAGAAGCCCACGGAGCGGTAGGCTAAGCCGGAAATAGAGAGAGATGTGATTAGATTAGCACGAGGAGGGGAAGAATCTTGGTCGTGGGATAGCAGTTTTTGAATCAGTCTCATTTGGCGTTCAATAAGTAGAAGATCAAGGCAGCTTCTGCTTTTAGGTCAGCTCTTTGGCTCCTTGCTATAAAGAGTGAAGTGACCTTCGGGCGAGGAGAAAGTCAGTAAGAATAGGACCGGAAACTGTGCGTTTGGCTATTGGTGAGTCTGTCTTTCTTGAGAAAAAAAATGGAGCGACCAGCCCCTCCATTTGGGTCATGAGACTAGCCAACTTTCTATCCCTGTGGGCTAACTCAACTTATAAGCTTGCTATCTTAGCATCCACTTGGGATAACCTTTCACTTGGATACGATCTAAATTCCACATTCAAGAAAGAACCAGACCAGGCCAACCAAGAGATAGGATCAGATGAAGGAGAGAGAGAACTACTATTGAAAGAAGGTGAATCGCTACTTCTTGTTGCTATAAAATGGTAAAAGACTACTTCTTGGACTGTGCCGACACCCGAGAAGACTAATTAGAGATTTGCTAAGCGAACGAGCCTGAAAGCGCTTCTCCTAGCTTGATCTTAAGTCTTATACATTAATTAAGCAATCTGACTTATATGCTCCTCTCCCCTTGCTTTATTACACCGATAACTGCAGATGAAGCGAAGGAAATCGATTATCTATTTAGACGAACGAAGAATAAGATAAACGCATCTAATTCACCCGCATCTGTTGGAGGAAGGAATGGACAGATAAATACATACTTTTTCTCCTTTCTCCCATAAAGCTTCCTTTCCTGAATCTTAGCTCTTATCTTTCTTATTTATTCTGACTACTATCACTTTATAAGCCGGGCCTGGATAATTAAAGCTTAACGTATCAGGGTAGTACGCCTGGAACAAGAAGGTTCGTCGTACAATTTCGGCGATTACAAAAACAAAGGAGTATATCCCTCTCCCTTAGTGTCTTTCCATTTCCGTCGTTCAGGAACAAACACTTCGCCTAATTCTTTTGAATCCCGGCCCGCTTTTTCCCCACTAACTAATTACGTTACGACCACTGAACAAACTTGGTTGACGCACATAGTTTATGCGCCGCTAATGTAGCGGCTTGTCGAGCATTTGACAAACTCACACCATCCATTTCAAATGGGATTTGTCCTGTGGACACACGAGCAATCCAACCCGCAGGATTTCCTTTTCCTCTTCCCATTCTGACTTCTGTAGGTTCCCGGTAATAGGGAGATCTGCGAGAACTCTTACCCATATCTTACCATTTCTTCGGAATTGTCCGCTCATAGTACGATGGAATTGCCCAATTATAGCTCGACGCGCTGTTCAATGGCTCGATATGAAAGACGACCAGCTCTACAACTTTTAGTGCCATATCTTCCAAAACCAAGTCGTGTACCGTCCGCAACCCCTACTACATCTGCCTTTACGATATTGACTATATTTCGTACGTTTCGGATATATCACGTCCCCTTTCTTTTTGACTATATGAAATCCACACTTTGACACCTGAGATTCCGTAACGAGTAGATACTTCCGCAGGAGCATAATCTATTTTCTGGTTAAATACATTACTAGATGTTTTTCCATACTTTTTGCATTCAGTTCTAGCTATTTCTGCACCTTCTGATCGACCTGAACAACATATACGGATCCCCTCCACCCCTTTTTTCATTACTAATTGAATATCCTTCACTATTTGACTAAAAATGGAGCGAAATGATCTTGTTTTGTTCCTCGGTTGAAAAGAGATATCTTGAGCAATCGGAGAAGCACTTTGATAAACAGATTTGATCTTGACCGACTCAATTAAGGTATTAGTCTTTGTTCTATTAGACAACAAAGATCGCATTTTTTTCACTTCGTTCAAATAAAAGTTGTACCCATACGGAATTCTTCTGTTTCTCAGTATGATCTCTATCATCATCTCTATTCCCTTTATCAATTCTCCTATCCCACCTAGGTCTATGAATTTCTCTATCAATTCCATTACCTTATCCTTAGCCATGAGGTTCCAACATTTTTTCCTGAATTTTCGTAGGAGTTGTTCCCGGGCATACTAAAAAAAAGGTTATTATACACCCCAACCCCGTCCCTTGGAAAGAAAAAGGTAGCACCGAAGAAAGGAAAGAGCGAGATGGTGGTTTTTGTTGTTCCCGCGAAGCGAGGATGATTCGACCAGCGAATGAAGTGGGTCAACTTTTTGTCTTCGGCCAAAAACTTTTTCTCGCTGGTCGAGCTTTCGACAAAAAAAGCGAAACGTATTCTCTTATCTAAGCTTCTTCCCTGTGCATTAGCTCCCCCCATGGTAGATGGTTCAAGCACGCCCGGTTCCACGAAATGATTGAGAACTACGACGGGGTCGAAATGCATTTGGTTCTTTGTCTTCAATAAGTATTGCATGACCGAATAATTCAAGGAAGGGCGCACCGCAGGGAGGGTCCTTTTTAGTGGATGACTCGTCGGGCTGTCGGAGGGGGACTTCTTTGACTTCTTTGAGAAAAAGAACTTGAATAACTTCGTTTTTCTGAAGGAGTCGTCATTTAGGAGGGCTA
>OU343217.1:9184804-9191968 GCA_910596185.1 Chrysanthemum makinoi
CATTACTTCTTTTCAAGTTTCCCAAGGTTCTTTCATATCTTTGAAAGAAAATGATGCTATAATCTATTCAGAAATAAGGAGATCCGTCTATATCGAAATTTCAGTTTCTAAAATCATAGGAAAATTCCTGGATAGCCCGGTAAGAATGTGGAGAAGAACCAAAACGGAATGGTTCCGCTTACTTAAAACTAAGAGGGGATGCCGCCTACTACTGAAAGACCCGTTTTTGCAACAGTTGCGTTCTTCTATGCAAGACGAAGACTTAGAAAGAACAAAGAAGTTTGGATCCAAAAAAGTATGCTTAGGCAGTTCTTTCGCTGAACACAAGAGAATAAAGAGGAATTTTTATCATTTCAAATCGGTATTCTTATCGAAGAGAAGGAACGAAAAAACCCTAAATAGAAAAAGAAGTCCTATAGTTTACAACTCTTCTTTCTATAGTAATTTGACCTCTTGCTCCACCCATCAGTCTTCTATGAAGAGAAAAATCAAAAGCTCTTCCCTATCTACTCATTATTCGGAGGTGAATTATAGAACACCAAAAGTTGTGCTATCTTATGGACCTAACATAGGTCACATCCCTCACGTGGCCATTCCATTTTCTAATGGATCCGGTCATTCGTTGGTTCGCATTGACATTGAATATGAATGGAAGCCTCCTTGTTGTTCGGTGTGTAAGATTTTTGATCATAATGACGTGGCATGTCCCAAAAATGTTAAACAAACTAAGGTTCAGCCTAATGTTGACGAGGAGGGATTTGTGGCTGCTACGAAGCGTAAGGGTAAGGGTAAGGCACCAATGCAAGACAAGGTGATTGATGGAGTTCGTTTTACCAAACCTAAGGTCCAATTTAACTATCATTGGCAGCCGGTGTCGAAACCTAAAGGTGGTTCTGATGGAGCATCTACGTCCATGGGTAATGGTACTAGTAATGTATCAAATGCTCCTAAGGAACTTGGTGACATAAGTGCATCATCTCATATGACTTATGGTACGGATAAGGATACAATAAGGCCCAATGTGGCTGCTGGTCTTGATACGTTGGAAAATCAGCCTCCAAGTAATGTTCATGTCCACTCGAAGTACATTCATGATGACCTTAGTGATATTGCCACAAAGAACCCTTTTAGTGCGCTTGGTGATGGTGTTATATTAGGGCTTGAGGAGGACTTTTTGCAAGCAGACCAAGGGGTTACCGTATTGGATAGTGAGAGTGATAATGAGGTTGATGAGCATCTTGAATTTGGAAAACCAAGTATGGACACTAGTAATTTCAAGGAAGCAAGCACTTCCTCTATTGAAGTTCCTCATGTATAGTATCGCTTCATGGAATATACGGGGAATGAACCAATCCCCTAAACAAACTGAGGTTCGACAGGTTATTAGTGAGAATCAACTTTCTATTTGTGCTATTTTGGAATCGCATGTTTCTAATTCTCGTCTTCAGGAGTTATGCATGAAGGTTTTTAGAGGTTGGGATTGGACGTCTAATGGTAGTTTCTGTAGTAGGGGGTCTCGTATTGTCTTGGGATGGAATATGGATGTGGTGGATTTGAGTGTGGTTGCTATGACCGACCAGGTGATTCATACTTTCCTTCGGTTCAAGGCTGATAAAAAAGAGTTGTTTTGTTCTTTTGTTTATGCTCATAATAGATATACTCATAGAAGACCTCTTTGGGATAATCTTGGGTTACATAACCAGCTGGTCCATAATCGTCCTTGGTGTGTGCTTGGGGACTTCAATTCATTCTTAATTTAGAGGATAAGATTGAAGGTTCCTCGGTTATTGATATTGTTATGCGGGAATTTAAAGAATGTGTTGATGCTAATGAGTTAGTGGATATTAATCGTTCGGGGTTGCAATTTACGTGGACTCAGAAACCGAGAGGTTTAGATGGTACCTTGAGGAAGCTTGATCGTATAATGGCTAATCTTGGGTTTCTAGATTCATTTGCTGGTGCTCATGCTATTTTTCAACCGTACCGGATATCGGATCATTCCCCGACAATTCTTCATATCCCTACGATGTGTAAATTTAAACCTAGACCTTTTAAATTCTCTAACATTTTGGTGCAGAATACTCGATTTAAACAGCAAGTTCGAGAGTGTTGGAGCACTTCGGTGAGTGGGTTTCATATGTTTAAAGTGGTTAGTAAATTGAAGGCGCTCAAAAAGCCTTTTCGAAGAATGCTCTTTTGAGAAGGTAATATTCATGAGAATGTTTCTAAACTTCGCCATGAGTTAGATACGATTCAGCGTGCCCTTGATTTGGATCCTTTTAATGTTGATTTGCGTGAGGAGGAAGCATGCTATCTTAATGCGTTCAATGAAGCTATTCTGAAGGAAGAATGTTTTCTCAAGCAAAAGGCTAAGGTTGAATGGCTTCGGGTTGGTGACTCGAATTCTGCTTATTTCCATAAGGTTGTTAAAAGTAGGAAAGCTAGAAATCGGATTGATTCTATTTGTGATGGTAATGGTGTGCAATTGGTGGAGGATCAGATCCCTAATGCTTTTGTGTCTTTCTTTACGGGTTTTCTTGGTCAAGAGGGGACGTGTTTGCCTTTGGATGATTCTGATTTGTTTACCTCGATTCTTGATCCTAATGTGGCGTTACATATGGTTCGTGAGGTTACGACTCGTGAGGTTAAAGATGCTATGTTTTCGCTGGGTGATGATAAGGCTCCGGGTCCTGATGGTTATTCGGCTGCTTTCTTTAAGGGTGCTTGGGATATTATTTCGGATGATATTACCAAAGCGGTTCGAGAATTTTTTGTGAATGGTAAGTTGCTTAAAGAGATTAATAATACTACTATTGCCCTTTTGCCTAAGGTCAATGCTCCCACGAGGATTACTGACTTTAGACCTATTTCGTGTTGCAACGTGCTCTTCAAGTGTATAAGTAAGATTATTGCAAATCGGATTAAGGATAGTCTTCCCAGTTTGGTAAGCCCGAATCAGTCTGCGTTTGTTCCTGGTAGAAGGATTGCGGATAACATTTTGCTTACTCAGGAGCTTATGCATAATTATCATCTTAATCGTGGTCCGCCTCGATGTGCTTTTAAGGTTGATATTCAGAAGGCCTACGACACGGTGAATTGGGAGTTCTTGAGGGGTATTCTGGTTCGGTTCGGTTTTCATTCGCGTATGGTTCATTGGATCATGGAATGCGTGGCTACTACTTCGTTTTCAATCAGCGTGAATGGTATTTTGCATGGTTATTTTAAGGGTAAGCGTGGGTTACGTCAAGGGGATCCTTTATCGCCGTATCTTTTTACGCTTGTTATGGAGGTGCTTACTCTTATCTTGAGGCGTCGGGTTAGGGATTCTGAGATGTTCACCTTTCATCACAAATGTTCTCATCTTAATATCATTAATCTTTGCTTTTTGATGATTTGTTTTGTTTGCTCATGGTGATGCTCAATCGGCCGGTATTATTATGGATTCTTTGGAAGAGTTTAAGGAGATTTCGGGCTTGTCTCCTAGCTTACCCAAGAGCACTGCTTATTTTTGTAATGTTCTTAATCATGTTAAGCTTGCTATTTTACAAATTCTTCCTTTTGTTGAAGGGACTTTGCCTGTGAAGTATCTAGGAGTGCCATTGGTTACAACCAGATTGATTTTTAGAGATTGTAGAGAATTGGTGGAGAAGCTGGCCAACCGTATTAATGATTGGAGGAATAAATCCCTCTCGTTTGCTGGTCGTCTTCAGCTTATTCAGTCAGTTCTTTCTTCTATGCACATATATTGGGCGTCGGTGTTTGTTCTTCCTGCTAGAATTGTGTGCGATCTTGAGCAACTTATGCAGGGTTTTCTTTGGAAAGGTTATTCTAAAGTTGCATGGGAGGTTGTGTGCTTACCTAAAGAGGAGGGTGGTCTTGGGATTCGTAGGCTTGTTTGTTTTAACACGGCTCTTATTGCTGCTCATATTTGGCGTTTATTCAATTCTATGGATTCTTTGTGGGTTAAATGGATTCATACATACAGGTTGCGTGGGCGTAATTTTTGGGATGTTCCAACTCGTGGTAATATGTCATGGAGTTAGAGGAAGATCCTTCAGATTAGGCCTCTTGTCAGGCAATTTGTTTGGTATAACATTGGTAATGGTATGAAGGCTTCTGCTTGGTTTGATAAGTGGTGTTCGGTTGGTCCTCTTTCTCTTATAGTGTCTTCAAGGGATATATATCGGGCTGGTTTTACTTCTATTTCCTTGGTACGGGACATTATTTTGGAGGATTCTTGGGCATGGCCGAATGTGTGGGGCACTAAGTATCCTATGATTACATCTATACCAGTTCCTACCCTTACTGCTAATGTGGATGATCGGTTAGTTTGGAAGATGGGGGATGGTCGTGTGAAGTCTTTCTCTGTGTCGTCAGTTTGGGAGTGTATTCGGCCGCGTGGACAAGTTGTTGATTGGTTTCATCTTGTTTGGTTCTCGCACCGTATCCCGAGGCATGCTTTTCATTTATGGCTTGTGATGAGAAGGAGACTTCGTACTCAGGATAGGCTTCGCCCTAATGATCCCACTATTGGAACTCTTTTGTGCCCTTTGTGTAATACTCAACCGGATTCTCATGATCATCTTTTCTTTGAGTGTTTGTATTCTTTTCAGGTTTGGGATTCGTTGAAGGTGTTTGCTGGTCTTACGGATATTCCTTCTTCTTTAGAGAATGTGGTTCATCATTTTTCTCCTATGGCTTCATCTCGTTCTGTAAGGAGTGTTGTTTCTAAGCTTTTACTTGCGGCTACGTCTTATTTCATTTGGCAAGAAAGAAACAATAGAATTTTCAAGCAGCAAAGTCGGTCTGAAAGTCAAGTTATTGATGTGATTAAAGCAACGGTGCGTTTGAAGCTTCTTACATGTAGATTCAAGAGGAGAGCAAATGTGCTTAGCTTTTTGCGTGTGTGGCATGTGCCTTCATCTCTTATGCATTCTTGATGCTGGTTTCGTTTCTTGGGAGCGTGAGGCTGGTCTTATGCCTCTGGGTGATGTCCTTGGTGGTTGTTGGGCTTCGTTGGAGATTCGGGTGAGTGCTGTACTCTTTTTCCCTTCTCCAAGGTTTTCCCAATGGGTTTTTGCTTGGAAAGGGTTTTTAAGGAGGCAGGCTCACTTGATTCATAATTCTCCTTCGAAGAGTTGGGCGGATTTGTGTGGTGAGACGTGTGTCATTAGGTGGTTATTTCCTATAGGAGTTTTGGTATGTGGATGTAGTGTTAGTTTAAACGCTTAGTGGCATGTCACAAGTGTTTAGTTGGATGTTCAAGCGTTGCTTGAGGTTAATGTGGTACTTCATCCACATTCCATTGTACTTAACGATTTTTTTTTTTTTTTGGTGTAATATAATTTACCGGGTGGAATACCCTTTACCAAAAAAAAAAGATCCAAACCTTCTTCTTCTTAGCGAAAACGCACGTTGCCAAAACATATAAAGATCGGCATAGTCGCTCATAGGGGCATATCTCTCCGGAGAGAGGATAGTCTAGATCTTGATTCACTATTTCCATTTTTTTCTTTTTAGTTTGAGTGAACACCCGGTAGCCAATCGATCAGGACTAGGAGCTGCACCAAGACGGATTAGTTCGCCTTCGGGTTCTTAAGAAGAAAAAGAAGATCCCGGAGTTCTCTTTCTAGGTTGAGGAGATTGCTTTGACTTTCTTGTTAACCCTACCCGAAAGAGAGTGAGTGGCGGATTCAGAGAAAAGCTATTCTTCTTAGCAGTTTCACAAGTGAATGGAATGATTCTTCCCCCGAGGGTGACTTCACTACCTGGATCCTCATCTCTTGAACTCGTTCTGGCAGCTAGTTTAATGGCACCGGCATCTCATCTAGTCTAGATCGATTCCCTAAGAGCTTCTTCTCTAGCAGGCGATTTGGCCCATTTTCTCTTTCCTGGTAATAAGGAAAGGCCTTTCCCTATCACGACCGCCTTCCTTTATTCGGAATTCATTCGTCTCAAAAGAAAGAGCTAGCAAACCACACCAATTCCATTCCAATTATCTCTGACAGAGCAGGATAGCTGCCATCAACCCTTTAGAGCGAGGGCCCTCCGAGACCAATGCAGAAGGAATAAGAGCCTTTATGCCTTGAGCCTTGAGCGAAATCATTGACCTTGCGCCTGGTTTGATTAGGACATTGCCGCATTTCATCTCAAAGAGGATCTAACTCTTTCTTTCCGGCTTAGCCGAACTACTTGGCTCGGATCAATTCACTCTTTCTTTATCGCAAGCAAATAGCCAAAGAGCTGATGAAAGAGCACCGTCTTCTCTTATTCACGAAAACATCTTGAGCAGTTATTACAAAAAGACTAGCATCTCTAACAGGAAAAGCAAGCAAAGACCTCCCCTTTGGTTTGGTGGCCTCCTTCCTTGATAAGAGTGAAAGCAGAATCAGAATCAGACTCTTGGACGTGGGATCTTGCCTAAATAAATTTCCATTGAGTGGGGTAAGTCTCAAAAAGCATTTCACCGGCACTCAGCCCTTCTCCCCTTACTCCAAGAGCCGAAACAACCTCTATTCCTTCAACAGCAGTTAGGCCTTTTTCTAATCATACAGCCCTTCTCCCAAGAGTTTCAGAAAAGGCTACCGACTTGGCCTACTTTGACTACGCTATTCTTCTCATTTCGAAAGAAGAAGTAGCCCCGCCGACGACAACAGATTCAATAGCTGGGGATCTTGCTAAGAATGAAACTCCTAACCTTAAATCATAGAACCGGGGATTATTTCCAAGAATCCGAAGTTGGAGCGGGGAAAAAAAATCCCCAGTGGGTAGGGAAGCTGCCCATCCGTTATAGTTGCTTCAGAAAGAGAAATTAGAAGGTTGGGCGATCTCCTATCTTGTCCGGTCGTTATGGCAAGCGAATCTATTGAGAGATATATTGAGCCGGTAAGCGGGATTTTCAGTCATCTATCCTTTATCTTTCCCTAGCGAGTGAAGAAAGAGTGGATAAAGTCTTGGATTAAGAAGGCTGGTCAGTAGAAAACCTGGAAGGATTGATTGAAATGCCGAGTTATCATAATAATATGTAGGAAGAAATAGACACGGGCGATAAGGGAGACTAGACTATGAATCGTCTACGGAAGCCAAAGGCAATAAAGAAAGAGAAAAAGAACCATTTTTTCCCGCCGCGCGGTTCACCTAATTAGATGGGCCTAGGCACTGATC
>OU343217.1:9192068-9204568 GCA_910596185.1 Chrysanthemum makinoi
AAACAAACAAAAGCAATCAAACAAACTAAAGCGCTAACGTTATATTACTTAGTAAAGCAACCTTTCGCTAGGTGCTCATTTTTTGTCTGCGTGGAAGTCTGGCGAGGGCTTGCTTAACCGGATACACGGAATTGGGATCTCTGTCACATGCAAATCTTTCTATCGGGAAAGCCTCGCTTATTCAATTCAAAGGGCTGATTATTTAGAACCCTTTTTGCTCATAAGATAAGTAAGAAAGCGTTGGTGGGATCGGCGGGATGATGATGAGTATATAAATCAATAAAGAAGAAATGGCAAGAGAAATTGAATATCGATGGAGGTGCATTGCCGATGTGGAAAACAGGCGTGGATTCTCTACAATGACACTGTAGACCAATTGAAAGGGATGTAGCGCAGCTTGGTAGCACCTTTGTTTTGGGTCAAAAATCTCACGGGTTCCAACTCGTCATCCCTACCTATTCTTCTCCTCAAGGGCCACGAGGATCATTGAGATCGATTCGGACATACATCATTTTCATTTTATCAGACTATATGCATGTTTATGTTTAGTATTGGGGGTACAAAAAGAATCATTTTTTAGTCGCATTCATCTGGATAAGAAAAGCGTTCTTAGTTCAGTTCGGTAGAACGGGTCTCCAAAACTCATGTCGAGGTTCAAATCCTACAAAGCGTGATTCTGTTCTTGTTAGGTCTAATTAGAATTCAATAACTTCACTCATTTGAACAGAACTGAATTGAACCTCCTGGATAAAAAAAGGAGGAAGTCAATAAAAAAGAGATGTTAATGAATCAAAGGTCCAACTGATCGCCGCTGTCAGTATTGTAAATATGCAGCAATGGTCAATCCAAATTACAAAAAAGTATAGAATTAGACCTAACACGATTCCAAATAGAAAAACTTCAATCATTTCGATTTATTTGAAAAGGGAAAAAATATAGGGTTCCAAACCTAAATAAACATCCGACGCCATGAATCTCAATGACCAAGAATTGGCAATTGACGCTGGAAGGAACTATAGAATACCGAATCTCACGAAAGATTTCTTTTTTGAATTGTTCATTCAATGAATTTATAATAAGTCTTCCTCACCAATAAAGAGAGCCGGGTTATAGTTGAAGCCATCAAAACCGAAATAAGTAGTTATATTCTAATAGGCATGAAGGAGCTAAATGAGATACGTTTTTATATAGTTATAATAACTAGAACTCTTTTAAAAAACTTACCTAAGTTTCCGAATACGAGGATAATAAAAAATACCAATTGACAGTTTGTTTTTGATTCATCAGTTATTAATATAAGGCACTAACAAAGATAGAGTGACAGAGGTAGAAAAAAAAAGATTCATCATCTGTTACATCTACTCATCCCACGATTCCGAATCAACAGACCCATTACCGGTGATATGGCAACTCTTTTTGAAAGTCATAGTAATAAGAACTGTGTCGTCTAACTTCATTCACAAAGAAATGGTGTAAGCGGAAGGAAGGCGTGAATCGATCCTAGCTAGTTTGATCTGTCAAATAAGGTTCCCGGTTGGCTTTGTATGAAGAAGCTATCTTTCTAGCCCTAAAGTGAGCCATAGATTGTGAGTGAGCTGGAGTAGAGATCGAAGCGTGAGAATACCGGTGGAAAAATTCTCCTATCATCGATGTTCTACCGAACTGAACTAATAATAGTTTATCATTTAGAAAGAATGGCGAAAGAGGCCTCCTTGCATTGCCCAACTAGAGCTTAAAGCCTTATTAAGGCTAAGTACCTAAGTAGCTATGGGGTGTTGATGTACTTGGAACCTAGACCTTACACCGAGTATGGCGGTTCGGTAGCCGTTCAATGATAGCATGAGATCCTCGCTCTAAGTAAGTTACAAGGATGAATGCAAATAGCAAGGCGCCGCTGTGTGTGAAGTGAGATGGCTGCCCTAAGTTAAGTGCTTCCCTTATTAATATTAATTAATGATCTTGCTCAAGAGAGGGCTTTCCTTCTCGCGGTACCGATTCTCTCTCGGAAATGAGGGTGCCCTCGATTGACATTTATCATCGAATAAGGAATCCTTCCATGGATGAGAAGGTTGAGTTACAGTAAGACTCGTTGGCTTTTCGCAAGAAGCATCTCGAAGTTCCGCAATCTATGGTTGATGCCTCACTAACTCTATCCCATACCCTACCGATGCCGGTTACCCGCCTTTCGAACCCAAAAGAAAGCCCGGCGCTTGGGGAAGGAAGCTATGCAAAACCTCAAAAAGAACTGCTTCCATCTTTGAGCTCGAGGTACGATCGTCTCCGCATTAGGCTATTTTTGAAAAGTATAGCTGACATCACTGAGTGGTTCTTCTTGTCCACCTGAGTTGTTTACTTCATTTTCCGACTGAAAACCAATGACTCTTAGGTTCTCTTTTCAACATAGACATCCCGATGACCATGGATCAACTTCGTTCTACGAAACTAGCAAATGAAATCTTCCTCTTAGGCGTTCGATTCTCAAATGGCGACCCGTTTTGCCAGAGTATTCCGCTGTGGCTAGCATTGTTAGGAATGCTTCTGACCATCTTAGGCCATTCTTGATGATGGACCCTCCGGCAACTTTAGAAGCCTTGGTTCGTAAGGGCTCTTATCTTGAACTAACGCTTTGATCTCGGCTTCTAGATCCATATCCTTTCGCATCAAGAGTACCCGCGCGTCTCAAACCCACCTTTATCCCAACAACCCCATGATGAACAGAGAGGAACCCGATGAGGGAAGTGGGACAATGTTGAACCTTGCTGTCACAACAAGCAACCAATCGGGTTCGGCAGTGTAAACGAGGCCTCGACGGATGGGAACTCCTACTCTGACTATAGTTTTGCGATCTCTAAGCGGGATTTTCAGTCATCTATCCTTTATCTTTCCCTAGCGAGTGAAGAAAGAGTGGATGTTTTGAACGAGTGTTGAGCGAGTTAAGTGCCCCATAAGCTATGTATGAGCTATATGTATCAATTCCGTGAGCAGCGATTGACTGAATCAAAAGTGCATCAAAGCAGGAATCGAACCTACGAATTTGCCCGGTTGGGCTTTTAACCATTCACCATGGATGCAAAGAGACTCACAGTGAACTAGGTTTTGGTATTCCTTCTGAGCTTCTATTTCTTCCTAAAGGAGATTCGGAAAAGATGGAATAAGAAGACGTGTTTCCGAATCGAACAAGATACGAGGTTGAGAAGGGGAGTTAGCAAAATTAGACAAGATTGGAATGGGCATAGGAACATGTATTGATGTACCATATCGGCTAATGCTCCCGTGTTGATGCGATGTATTCCACCGTTGGACTGAAGACTTGATTATTGGTATATCGATCGGTCCAGCACGGATTGAAATAGGAGCCGATTCGATAGGAAGCTTTTGAAAACACAGTGCACCCATGTAAATAAGGAACGAGATTAATACAGAGGTTAAACGAGCATCCCACACCCAAAAGGTGCCCCACATAGGTCTTCCCGAAACCCCAAGTAACTAAGGTAAACAACGTAGAAAAAGCACCCATTTCTATACCGGTTCCGAAAGAGCGAAGAAAAAGGGGATGTTTTGTTAATAGGAACAAGAACGTGTTTATAGCCGAAGTATATAAACAAGAATACTCATCCGAGCCGCAGGAACGTGTACATAAGGAATACGAGAATTTCCACCTTGTTGAAGGTCTAGTGGTGCTACCCGAAGACTTAAATGAATAGCCATCGCTGTTAAGAACAACCGAGATCCAATGAAAATTTTCGCAGTAGTCGGTCTTTGACATCAAAAAAGAAGGTTGTAATAATGAAAGGGACATCTGATAATTTCAATTTGATCCTAGCTAGTGGAACAATAAAGACGAAGTGTCTAATTATACTTATGGTCCTTTTTTTCCAAATAGAAAGACACCAAATTCCTAAAGTACTTGCTGCACTTCTTGGGAAAGAAGTCGTCTTGGTATTGGATCGCCCTTCTCTTAGCATGAACATTCATTCTATTCTATTCGTCTTCTTTATTAGCCCCCACCGAACCATTCAAGACCACCAAGCCTCGAATGAGTTCTACTATAGAAGCTTTCAACGTAGACCCTGGGACAAATCTTTCACTCAGCGAGAAGTGAAAACCTCGTGACTAGATCGTCCCGAAGACGGATGACGGGAAGAAGTGGCATTTGGAAGTGTTGCTGACTTAACATTTAGGTTTCGCATAACAAAGCTTGTAATCGCTTGCACTTAGGTAAGATCAAGTGCCATGGTAATGATTCTACTACGGTGCCACAAATTCGCAAGTCGATCCTAAGTAACGTTGTTGTTCATTGGATTCCGGAGGAACTACTTCGTAGGATTGAGGAATTGCTTGTAATTCTTCCCGAATAGCCTGGATTCTCCCGTCGAGAGTCTCTTTGAAAGTCTTACCTAAACTCTTCCGACTGAATATGATAAAGCCTATAAAACAACGAGCTACTATCATTTCTTCATTATAGATTGAGATCTTCTTCAAACTTGATGCACAAATAGATAGAATAGCAGCAAATAGCATCTTTCTAGCTCTGATATTCGTGGAACTCAATCTCATTTAGAAAGCCTTCTCTCTATCTTTCAAAAATCGAACGGAAGTGGTTTAGAAAGGACTTTAGAATCGGATGCGCCGCGAGAAAGGCCCCGACCTCGCCAACCAAGTCAAAATAAAAAAGAAAGAAGAGAACTAAAAGAGAACTTCGTATTTTGGTAACTCTCTAGGAGTCATGTTTAACCTTGAATGCTATTAATAGATTCTACAGCAATAGTCCCTCGGACTCGAAAGTAATAACTAAAATGGCTAACCCAATAGCGGATTCGCAGTCGCCAATCGTTGGAACCAATGAAGCAAATGATTGACCCATCATATCATCCGAAGAAACGGAAAATACCAAAAAGTTCGAATTCACAGCTAATAACATTGATTCAATTGGCATTGACATAATAGGAATATTTCGGTTTATTAAGGAGGATTCCCGAATACCAAATAGAGATGATCATAGAAAATGTGAAATATTTGATAGGATCCGTTCGGGAACGAGAATGTAAGAGAAATTCAAATGTTAGAACTCCAAAGACGTATGGAACCAAAAGAAAAAAGACTACCCTAATGATTACCAAAGGTTATTTAATAGGTGAATGATAGTATGATAGGTTGAACTGTGTACATCACGAAGAATAAGATCTTCGAGCATATTATATATAGTTATGAGATCGATAGGTTCCAAATTAACTGGATCTACCACTTTTGTAGATATCACTTTTTCTAATAATGAAGGATATGAAAGATTTTCGGGAGAAGGTTATGTCTATCTAGAACTTTTTACGCTCTTTTCGAGCGACTATTCAAGAGGTCTTTTTTGACGATTCAAAATCAGCATTCTTTCGCATTGCGGGAGAACAATGGGCCTGGTCTAGTTCCGGTTCATACTCCCCTCGCTATTTCAGTAAGGATTTCAGTCTTAAGTAGAATATAATTGACTTTTTTTTCCATTTTTTGAATTCTCCCAGACAGAAAGGAGTCCTTCTACAGTAGTGAAGAACTAAACGAGAACTTTTGTTGGTTGTTTACCAACGGAAAGCATGGGAAAAGACCAAACATCGAACACCAACCCAATCACTCAAAAGTTGAGTCGCGTGGGATCAAGAAAGTCCGAATAAGCTACGAGCGAGAAGCAAAGCTAGTCAAACGAAGGATAGTAGAGGAGATGTGGATCCGCTTTCGTTGGAGAGCCTATCTCTTACACGCGGTAGTGGATGAGAAGTGGGTCCATCCAAGCCACGGATAGCCTAACTAAGATAGCCAATTAAGGTTTTGGGGAAAGAGGCGATAGAAAGGGATAGGCCAGGTCGGGTAGAACCTCTCTCACCTACGCTATTCTCAAACGGGAGATCGGGATGGGGGAGCTGGCGAAGGAGGAAGTGACTTAGTCTCGATGAGAGCCCAGGCGAGTCTCGTGTGTGATAGTCTTATAGGATATAGTTCCCTTCCTGGTGCGGGTTAGGGTTCCAAAACTCGCCCTATCCCTTAAAGCCCTAGAGCTCTAGGTCTACTTCTATCTAGATACATACAGCTTGCCTTACCACCATTTCAGAGTCAAGCCTCCATTTCTGATAGAGGGGAGTGAGAAAGAAATGGATTTTCGGATCGCCTAATTCAATAGCTCAAAAATAGGTGGAGTTCGGTCCTTAAAGCATAGTTCAAGTTGCAACAGTGGGTTGTTCAAATAACGGAAGCAAAGTCTCCATATCAACATTGAAGGCTTCGCAGCCTATCCGTAAGACATCTCCGACTCTATAGGTGCTGGCGCTTGACTAATATAATAGAAAGTCGCTCTTCTTCCGTTCTACGAATCTAACTAATCTATACTACTACTAACTATAGTCAGACTAGGTCTTCTAGAGTGAACTACTATAGTATAGTTTATATATTTTGTTACTAGAACCATGTCGCCACTATACTATACTTGACTGAACCTCCTTACGCCGTGCAAATAAGGCAATAAGAGAGGATCGACAGGTCGCCTTCGAGGGCTTCTTTTGCTTACATTTATTTCTCCATCTAAGGTCGGGAGGAACCCGAGGGAAAACCGCTTTCTACCCGGAAGAAAGAGGGAGCCCCGGGAAACGGAAGTATAATGCCAGTTTGGTAGCGTTCGTATAGGGAAGCGGGCTGGGTGGGCTTAGTAGATAGTATATAGTTCCACTTGGTGAATAGTGCCTCGCTCTGTTGATTTTTTTTCGCCGTCAGTCGGACTTGTTCTAGTAGAAAGAAATTTTCTCCGAAAAAGACATAAGATTTGTTCGCTAGAGCTCATCACTGAAGAATGGTGGCTTTACTTTTTTGAATTAGAGTATAACTTCTTCGCGCTGCGAGCGCCAGACGAAAATTCGTTCGGACCTCTTGTATCAGTGCGTTGCCATCGCCTCTTTCCCTTTGCCGTTACGGCATGGATTCGCCGATTGATCTATCGGATCTTGGCTCGCTGTCCCAACCGATCGAACGCCTAGAAGTCGAAAGGAAGGCAATAGAAAGGGTCTCCCTCTTTGTTCTCGGCCTCTGCCCATCCTCCCTCGCCATATTGCATTCAGCTTGCGGTATCTAAGCATCCATTAGTTAAGGGGGTTGGGGCGCAAGCAAACCGCTCTTCATCTCCGGTGAGTTGGATGGGAAGAGACATAGGGGGTTATCTATGAAGCATTTGAATTGCCCCTTTCTTTTGGAATAGTTGAAAGTCCTCTTCTTAGGGGATTTTCTTTTTTCTTATCAACATAGAGTTGGAACTTAGCCGATGGACGAGTGGACGGTGTGAAGCTTTAGTTTCTGGTCGCCAGAGCTCTAGCCGACGCACGGCTACCCTTTTCGGCTCACGACCCTTCTGATTCCGTTTTTCCCTATTTGAGATAGATGAATCAATGGAACTTTGATCCCGGTTCTGCTTGGTCTAATGTCTGGTGCATGGCGGTACATGAGAGCACCTTTCAAGTCGGGCTGAAAAAGAAAGAAAAAGGCTTTCGCCGCCTTTTTTCCCGCTTTCACCTTCGATTGGCGGGCCGGTTTTCAATTCCTCTCCGGCGAGTTTGAACTTCGCGTGGTGGGAAGGCCTTCACGCATTCGCATCTTCCGTCCAAAGAAAGAAAGTGAGGGGAGCGGATAACGAGTTGGAGGACGCTGCAGAACCGCGTGATTGATCCATCTCGCTATTCTCAATTGAAGAAAGTTGTAAAGCCTTCAGAGCCTCAGCCCCTACCATTTTTAAGAAAATGAAAGTTCTACTAAAGCAATCGCCGTTTCTTATTAGCATGGGATTGGATGTTAATAATGAAATAAAAACATATATATTAGAAGAGAAGGCAATCCCGCGGGAATTCCTATCGATTTCCGATGGATAACAATCCATCTTTCGCCGCTCTTTCTCCCAATCGTCTCGAGGTTCCGCATGAGAACGCTAGTGCCGGAATCAAACAAAGGTCCAACGTCCGAGGACGAAAGAGAAAATGCTCCGCGGGGAAGTCGTTTCCATCTAGGATAGCGTATTCATGCCGGTTAGACGTCGGCCATGAAATCCATCACTATACCGAGCAAATCATGGGCATTCACATCTCGGTCAGGGGAACTAGGCGCGATTTCTCGTGAATCGCCTTCAAGAAGGTATGGCATTCGTGGTCTTAACCCGGGAGAAATCTTTCTTCATAGATACAAGACATTCAAGGTTTGATCTAAAAAAGATCTTCCGCGGCTTAGCGACATTTTTCATTTTGAACTCGGTCTTTACTTCCCAAAGCAAAGGGTTTTTTTAGGTTTACTTTGGAAAGGCGCTTAAACAAAGCCTATAGGTTCAGCCTTCTATTTATAATAGAAGAAGTCTAATATAATTAGTATAGAAGTATATATAATTAGCCAAATCGTCAAGCATGAACGTAATCGCCTTTGTTCAAGGCCTAGCGAGTTAAGCGAGTTCCTTTTTCTTTTTCAAAGGCCTTTTCTTTCCCGGACCGATGACTCGCTTGTTCAAGATCGCTAACTATTATTGGAGAATTCGCCCCTTGGGACTACCAAGTAGCTTCGTTGTTGAATCTCGCAAGTTAGGTTGTGGTTGTATTGGCCGCAAGCGAACGAGCGCTTTAGGTGTGTTGGCCATGCACTCTCGCTCGTGTAATGTCGTATGTATGATAGAGGTGGTGTATTGATTGACCTCAATGCTAATGGTTATCCCCAAGGTTTAACGAATGAATGAAGCTATGCTATGATCGTGCAGGATAGAGATGATAGTCTTCTCACGATGTCTCAAGCCGGCCATAATAATAAGTCGATAGAAGCGATAATAGCGATCTGTTCTCGCCTTCTCGATAGATCTGATTGCTTCAAGCTCAAAACCATTGAAACGGAATTGCTACTTTTTCTTGTTATTGATAGAGTGGTATTCTCCGCCCTGTCAAATAAAGTAGAGGAGAGTCTTTCTCCAATGAGAATCAAGAAAGTTTTGGGCAAGACAAGAAAGGAACTGCGCCGCTGACACCAAGGGATAAGGCGGATTGCTGGCGATGACTTGGTGAAGGAATCTATGAGAGAAAGGTTCTCGACGAACCAGTTCGATCGAATAGATGAACCAAGCAGTTGATCGAACAAGCGTAACGAGTCTAAGAGCTTGAAAGGAATGGGCCTTGGAAGAAAATGAAATATGAAATAAAAATTACTTTGGGAGTGTGAGATAGGCCCGGGGAAGTCTGTGGCGAACAACCCTTGAGGGCTTCCAGCATGATAGGCTGAACTAACGAGATGGGCCGCCCAAAACACGGAAACATTGAAATCGAGAAATCAACGTCGGACCCGGCTATCCGAAGAAAATGATGAAGCGGAGGAGCAGAAAATGCAACACAACAAGAAGCTGAACCAAAGGCTTGCGAAGGAAGAAGCGAATCAATCGAGAATGGAGCGAGGAGGAGAGGTAAAAGATATATTTTCGAGCACTGAACATATAAGCAACTTATATCTGCTCGTACCCAGTATTAGTGGCTTGCTATTTTCAATGAGAAAAGGAAGATTGAGCAATGCAAGGAGAAAAGAAGTTGTCCCTCTTCTCTGGGAACCCGCCGCGCTATGTCGAAAAAGAGGCGGGAAGGAAGAACAACCATTTTACTTTGGCACATGAGGTGGCGGGTTTGGCTAGGTAACATAATGGAAATGTATCGGACTGCAAATCCTGGAATGACGGTTCGACCCGAGTCCTTGGCCTCGAGGAGTGGTGAAGCGACCGCAACTTGAATCAATCTTTTGGCATATAATATAGGGGCTAGAAATCTGAGAACGATTCGGAACTTCCAAACCAAAGAAATGCAACAGGAAATGAAATGTTACGCTTCAATAGAATGAATTTGGTAGTATTCTACCCTATGGTAGATCGAAGGTCCTGTGCCACTTGAACTCAAATCTATCTTACCTTTAATCCATCGTTGTCAACCAAGCCCGACCCATAACAAAATGTTAGACCGGTGACACAACCGAATTGATTGAGGAAAAGCCCAGTGACCAAGCACTCCTTGGCGGAACCGAAGAACCGCCCGGGTTGTCGAGGACACGTCGAAGAGAGGCCGGCGGCCTCTTAGTTTACCACCCTACCCACTAATGGACTATATGGGGAAGGTGAACGGGAACCGACCGAAAACCCGAACCGCTTGACCCCTTCATACTCGATTCATTAGGGTTGGGGATGGATGGAACCAATCAGAAGTGAAAATCGCGCAAGCCGAGCCGGAGTACGGACCGCTAGCGCACAACTAGGACTCGTGTCGGAGGACTTTTGAGCGTGAGCTACCACTCATGCACGGCGACAAGGACCGCCCTCGAAGGGGCCACCAACCACCCGAATCACTGTAGCAAACCCTCCCTTTACTTTACTCAATGGATAGCGCTTATTCTCTTTCAATCAACAAAATGAGAAATGGGGGAGAAAGAAAGAGGTCTTTATTGAAGAGGCTTTGCACCCGGAATAGGACTAATGCAGATCCAGAAGAATGGGTCTGGGCTTTCGAAAAGATGAATATGCAAAGGGTAAGGTAAAGAGAAAGTCTTTTGAACAACCACGACATAAGGATTCTAGCTCGCCCACTTAGAGCAGATGGAGATTCTCGGACGGGGAAAAGCGGCACTCGACATCTATTAAACAAGACCAAGAACAAAGCCATACCATGCCCTCGGGAGAAACTAGTGATGATTGCCATGAATGCAGCCCTCGAGGACGTGTACAAGAAGGTCTTTGCCGATTCGTATCAACATGGTGCACCTCAGAGGAGCGTGAAAAGGCCGTGGAGACTTTGACCGAATGAATAGGGATCAATTGATAGACATTTTTTTTGAGGAAGAGAATCCAGGATGAACGCTTTTTTCATTCGCTATGCGCTGACCCGGATCGCGTACTCGTCGATCAATCGATGGACGGGAATTGCGTGAATGACGAGACCGGCCTAACCTAAAGTGGGTCCTCCCCCCTTGATGGCGAATCTTGATTGACTGACACTAGGAACCGATTCGGAGAAAGAAGAAGCATGGCATGAGATAGGCGGCGGAAGAATTTCCGATAGCGAATTACTTGACTCGATGGATGGAGGTAGAGCCCTCCAACTCAAGCACGAAATCAATGTTGAGTCAACAATAATCCAGAGGGGCACCACCAAGCGGGATCGAGACCAGCCCCTTGTATATAGGGTTCCAAACCTTCGCTTCTTCAAATATCCCATCCCAGTAGGGGCTTCAAAGCTTGACTAAGAGAAAGTGGAAAGAAAAGGGGCGCGCTAGCTGCAATCAAACTAAAGCGCTAACGAGCAAGAATGCCTATAGATAGTGCTTTAGTAATAATATAGATAGGGCTTTTTCAGGAATCGATTCTATGATTGAATAGCAGAAGTGCTACTTAGTAGTAGAAACTCGGAGGCGAGAACGGAGATGGGACTATTTCATACCTGCTAACTCCTAGGATGAGAAGTGGGTCCCTTGTTTTTGGCGAGGAAGAGTTTCACCTTTGTTGCCCCGGGTAGAGTGAGTCTACTTAGTGAACTGGCAGGACGCGAAGATCAATTGATCAATATGAATCTCGAGAGTGGATGGTTGATCGCCGCCTCCTTGTCCTGGAGGCTCTCCGGCCGGGGAGGGGCTTGCTATCGTAACCTTTTGCCCGGTGTATGTGAGGGTGACGAACTCCTTTTTGTTCGGTCATAGGTTGGTCCAAAGAACGAGAGTCGGCTTCCTTAAGTCCGTTGTTCCTCAGTAGCTCGGTGGTAAGCGGTCGGTTGAATCGATTGGTCGTAGGTTCAAATCCTACTTGGGGAGAATTTAGAGTTCTCGCTTTTCTGACCTAGCGCCCCCTGTCCTTCTCCTTAGTTATATAAGCTATCACTTTTTCAATTCAAAAAAGTATCAAAATGCAGTTATATAAGCTATCACTTTTTCAATTCAAGATCAGCTCATCGAAGGGAAAAGTGAGAGTATCAAAATGCAGTTATATGAGCATCGACTTTCTAATTTGCCTAGTGAGAAAGCCAGGAAAAGACATACAAACTCACTCTCCCAGAGGAAGGCAAGATTGATTAGGAGGTGGGGCAACTAGCTAGCCTTAAACCCCCAGCAAGCCATAGGGGTAGGCGGAAGACTTTCTCCTCTCGCTGCAAGAAAAGCCCTTTTATCGATCTTGATTATATGCCGTAGTACCTACCCCTCACCTGGCCTGCGAGGGGCTTCAAAGGCTCACAATGCCCCTTTTTAATAAGTTAGTTAGGACTTGCCTGCATCTCCCCATTCAATAGGCTAAGCAGCTAGCACCTTGCCGGTCTTGGTTTTGTCTCAGCAGAGTGCGTGGATGGGACGCCGGGGACGGTGCCCCTTCCTCTGTAGGTACTACGGCCTAGCCCAAACTTTGAGACTGATTTGGGCTAAGCAAGTTTATACGCCTTCGCAGCCCCTACTTCAATTAAGGCAAGCTTTCCTTTATTAGTAAAGGGGTCTAG
>OU343217.1:9212068-9222068 GCA_910596185.1 Chrysanthemum makinoi
AAAATGGTCCTGTTTCGATGAAACCTCGATGAAAGCCCGCAGAAGGGCCAAAGCACAACAAGCCTACCCATCATCAAAGCAAGCCCCAATGCAAGAACTCCCTTTATATGAAGTTCTTCCGTACGTCTTGGATGTCCTTGATGCTTCATTCATCTCCGATCCCTTCTCAACTCAAACTTGTTTTTAGGCATGCAATAAATAGACACTGGTTCTTACCTCTTTCCTATCTATACTCAATTTTAGGCTAGCTATAAGATTCAAGGTTGGTACTAAAATACTTGTTGATCACATTCATGGAGGAGATGCACAGAGGGCTCTAGTCTTTTCACGGGGGTTTCTCCTCATCAGTCTTTGTTTTTCACGTCAGTATTTGGTTTCTCCTCATCAGTCTTTTGTTTCTCCTCATCAGTCTTTGTTTTCATGTCAGTCTTTTTCTCGACTAATGTTTGGTTAGTGACCCCTGTCTGTACTTCAATCTGTGATTTCAACTTGGCAATCTCTCTATTCCTCTCTTCTAATTTCTCATTGAGTCTCTCATTCTCAAGATGGAGTACTCTATCACTTAGTGATGAAATCACTTTTCTACTAATGTAGTCTATGTTAGACAAGTCATGTATAGCAATAGGCTCAGTATCCACCCAGTTCTTATTACTGTCATATACGGGTAACCTCTTAGACCCCTCTTTCAGACCTAAACTGAAGATGATTTCTTGATTTTTGATCTCCAAACTTTCCCAATCAATCCTGAATTTTGCATCCACCTTGACCTGCACCCTTCTCGATGGTTCTGCGTACTGTTTCTCAAACCATTCGGGAGTGACCTTATCTTTAGCAGGTCCCTTGTATTTTTTTACTGTGCTTCCTTCCAAGGTGTAGTAACTATAAGCTTTTGGTGCAAGAAAGAAACCTTTCACAATTTGATCTTCCAGCTTTAACATACCCAAGATTGAAGATGAAATCAATTCCTCAGGGAGTGGCTGACTTAGCACTACTGAGTCTGTGTCAGTGTAGTAGCAGTCATCCCTTGAGATATAAGGGTACATATAGATCCTAGCTGAGGCTGTGA
Source organism: Chrysanthemum makinoi (assembly GCA_910596185.1). Classification (NCBI taxonomy): domain Eukaryota; kingdom Viridiplantae; phylum Streptophyta; class Magnoliopsida; order Asterales; family Asteraceae; genus Chrysanthemum; species Chrysanthemum makinoi. The sequence continues at coordinate 9,213,135 of OU343217.1, forward strand.
TAGCAGCTGCTAGTTGGACAACAGAGTTCTTCGGTGGGTTCCAATGAGTTCCGTCATTTCCTGTATTAGTATGGTAGGATACGATGAAGTTGTTCTCGCTAAGCATATCCCCATGTATAAATCCTTCGAATGAAACAACATCGGTGTACCTTTTGAAATTGCACACCTCTGTGATTGTGCTTTTAGGGTTAATCCCGAATCTACCGTAGAGTGAATTCATAAGGATCTTGTACACATAGGACAAAGCATCATTTCCTTCTTTCCTTGCTTCTAACCTGCTTGAAAAGAGCGAGCTAACAAAGTCTTTGAAAGGACTTTCCTTCCTCTCAAAGAGGTAGCCTGGGATAGGGACCACCTTGTACCCAAGGCCTACTGCATACTTCAACTCCTCGCTATAGTAGACTCCTATAAACTCACCAGTTGGAAAGATCAGAGTACCCGTCTTAGAACGATATGGCAGAAAGGGCTTCTTGATTGTCTTCGGACATACCACATATGCCTCAATAAAGCCTAACATGCTATCAATGTCCATGTCTTCCAGATTTGAATACCATACAGGTTTACCACAAGGCATAGGATATTCTTTCATTACAAAAGGATAGAGTGAGTTCACATCATAGTAGTAGAGATTCTCACCATATGGCTTATAAGAATCAGTATGACCCCCATAGTAAGCTTTCCTAATGAAGGTGTCTTCATTTTGGTTAGGAATGTGTATTGGAAAGATCTCATCATTGTAGTATCTCGCATCGAAAGATGTTTAGAGCCAGAGATGAAAGAGTGATTTTGCTTTCAATATCTAGCTGGTACAGCTTCCAATAGATGTTTTGTGCTTTTTGCATGACTCCACCTAAGAGAAGGATATCCGTCTTCATATACTCTATCAATACCTCTTTGTCTTTCTCAAGACTTTTCTCGTTTACACTCTCGTGGTCAACAGAGCCTTTAGTCCCAAGATCGGGGCATAGACTCATAGCTAGGTTCTGAAGCGTACCAGGGAGTAGATTCAAGGAATCCCTGAAGCGGAATAACATCACTTTACCTGAATAGACTGATAACTCATAAAGCCTATTGTTCCGCATAAGTGGTTGAATCTTGTATTTAGGGTGATGACAAGAAAGGTGCTTAAGCAAGAAAATTCCATCGAATCTTGAGAAGTTGTGGAAGTAAACAGTTTTGGCTTTCTTCTCTTGTTTCACAAGTCTTTCTATCATACTGATCAAGTCAATCATCACTTTTCTACTTCTTTCTTCAAAGCTATCCAGGATGACTTTATAGTCTTCACTATAGTAGGTATGAATTATCATATCCTTTTCTATCATTTTACCAGGATGAACCATCATGAGACCCGCGGCATAAGGCTTATGAATGTTATTTACAATGATTGTCTCGAGGTCAGATACAATGAATGGTTTCACCCGTGCTACCCTTTTTGATAGCTGTGATATACTCAGGTTACTCTTTCTCTTTTTGGGGGTCTACTCCGGTGCTTACTGGAGATAGACTCATATCTATGCTAACTATCTTTGTTTGGTTTTCTTTGTTATGTTTGCATGTATGGTATGGGAAAACCCTAGTGTAAAATTTTGACTACTTAATTTCATGCTAATATAAATAAAGACTTATTCGTAAAAATGTGCAACATTCCCTTGACAGAAAGAGGCAGATATTTCATTAATAAACAGAGCAGAGGAGCCAACCCCAGGAACCTTCTTAAGAGTAAGTAGCAATGTCTACGCCCTTTTGAATTGCTATTTCATGGAATAAGCGCTTCCCAGATGGGTATAAGATAGGAGTACCGGCGAAATGGTTTAGGAAAGGCTCTGACAAGACCTAGCCAATGCAGACCCATTTTTTGAAGGGAATCCACTTCCCAATTCTCCCCCGGTCTGGTCAGCATATACTTAATCAGGTCCGTTCGAGCAATTACCAACACTGTTGTGGAAAGGAAGTAGTGTCAGAGCTTGGTTGCTGCAAAGTAGAGCGAGAAGCACATCTTCTCGATCGGCGAATCATTCTTCTTAGGGCCCTGTAAGACCGATAATACACGGCCTGCTCCTGCCCTGAATCAGATCGAATTGGGGCATAGGGGATGATTGTAGATAGACCATCAGCATAAGAAATTCTCGTAAACCAAGAACCATCAAGCAATTTCATGCTTTTGTTCCTAATTGGGTAAACCGGCTCATTCGCCTTTACCACTCCACTCTGTTTGTAGGAAGGTACTTCCGGCCCTCCTCAAGGATACCCGGGTCAATCTTTTTAGGTTGTGATGTAGGAAGAACCATTTTCTCTATATCCGCCATCTGTGTATAAGGGTCAGCAAGCTCTGAATCCCGTTCGTTCTGGTCAAGGAGCAATTTCAAACATTTCCATTTTGATATTGTCTTTCCCTTTTCAATCTGTCTCAGAGCAAGCAAAGTCTGACCTTATCTACTTATAAGCGCAGAGGGAAAGTAGCAACTTGATTTGGACCATAGGGGCTTCCTTCCGAACTACGGATAGGCTACCGGGCTTTGCACTTCGGCCCGTGAGAATACCGTGCTCTATCTCTTCTCTCACCCGACAGAGAACTATCGTCTCGCTTTCGCTATTTCTTGCAAAAAAAGAAAAGACAAGGGGGGGACATAAAGGCCTTACCCCTGAACATCAAAACAAGCTAGGGAGCTCTAAAAAAGAACATGCCTTGGCTATGAACAGGCTTTTTAGAATCAAAAGGAAGAGACCCTAAGCTATTAAATAAAATGGAGTCTGAATGAGTATGACCATAAGCAGCCAAACAATCTGCAGCTTTGTTGCCCCCCCTAAAGACATGAGAGAATTTCGATAAAGAAAAATGTCCTTTCCCAGCAAGCACAACTCACTAGCATGATCCTAAGAAAGCCACACTGTGATTTTGATTTGGCACCATTAAACCAGGAAGCCAAAAGATGGTGAAGAGAGGAGCTTTCTCAAATAAATCCACATTGAGACTGGGAGAGAAATGAGACCCTATTATCTATCCTAGCAATATCACTTTGAGAGAGGTGATCCACTCTTTCTATGCAAGGAGAGGAACAACAAACACATTTGGAGGAAAATGAATTCCAAACCTGGGAAAACTGCTATCAACTGCAATGGCATTCTTAATTAGTATTAGTTTCCACAAAAAAACACCCATTTTCAAGGGCAACCATTTGTTCCAAAGATTTTGATAAAGAGATCTCTAGCCAGTCTCTTCTTTTGAGAGGACAACTCAATCAACTCGGCGGATCCCCTCTTGTCAAAATACTGAAAGCGAGAGTGAAGCATGTGTTTCGTTTACATTCTAACTATTTTCCCATAGTTAAGAGAGTCAAGACGATCTTCCTTTTCTTTTGCCCTAAGCCCCAGTCATCCGTGGAGCCTTTTCATAGCTAGGCCTCCTCTTTTTCGATGACTTAGGAGGGAAATTATCTTCTCGCAATTAGGAGTCAGTGGATGACATCCCATTCTACGAGTTTACTTACGGCTGGAGTAAGCAGAGAGTCAAAAAAGTCCAGGGAAGCTTTTCAAGTAGGATTCGAACCTACGCCCGACTAGTCAGTTACCAGCCGACCGCTCTACCACTGAGCTTGAAATCAAAAAAGCTATAATAAGGCAATCCATGGGCATGGAACCCCGAAATAGCCAATCTACAATCAAACTTTTAATCAGGTCGAAAAATTCTTGCCGGTGGGTAGAACCAAGACTCATTTTAGCCAGGAGCTTACTTTAACTACTTATTTAGCTACTTTAGGTCGTTGTAGTCCATAAATCAGATAAAACTTTATCAGAGCTTGCATTCGATGCCGCTGATTCAATTTCTTCACCACCGGTAGCAATAAATTATAAAAAGAAGCTTCCTTCGCAGGAAAGATATTCTAGTAAATAGAAAACTCGCCATTCATTCATGAACTGTCTTGCCCGTGTCATCAAGAGCTACAGCTATATCTCTCGAAGGTGTCTTAGCTCCACCGATAGGAACTGCCCACCTATCCAGGTAACCTCACCCGTGAACCACGAACTACACTTACAGACAACCTAAGAAGAAACGGAGTATCACCCAGTTTTTCATAAGCATAAGAAGCAAAAACTAGAAGAATAAACAAGAGATAACGCGCATACAAAGAGGATTCTTAACCGTTCGCAAAGAGAAGATAGTTGTTTTAGGCAAGGAAAAAAGCCAACCATAGCAGAACGCAATCAAAGCTTTCGTCCTTGGCCGCTCCTTCAACTGATTTCATTCATTCATAAACTCGCTTGAACGTGCCATCAAGAGCTCCAGCTGCAAGAGGATAGGATCTTTAGGCTGGGCACGAAAGCTGCATTGATTTGACTTCTTTGCTTCTGCTATTGAAGCGAAAAACCCCAAGAAAACTTTATCAATTCTCATTCTTCTTTGGCGACAAGGAAGGCTACCCCTGGGTAAAAGTACTAATCCGTCTATCTACTTACTACCTAACTAAGAGAATGGTATTTACTGAGAGAAGTAGTACGAGGAGCTAGATTGTTGCTGTCTTCTTTTTGGCAGTGGGATAGGGAAACTGTGAGGACTGAACTTTCACTTTCTTACTTGAACTCATAGCTCTTTCTCTTTTTCTCTTTTGAGAGCTGTATGTAACTACAGTTCTTTATGGGCTGGGGAAATCTCCTAAATTACAAGAGAGGAAGATAGAGTTAGCATTGATTGGGAAGGAAGGAACTAGTAATCCATTTAAGAGGACTTTACCCTAGAAAAAGTCAAAGGGAGGGAAGGAACTGACTTTTTCTAACTCGGAATGAATTGGAAGTGCGAGATGCACTAATCGGAAAGAGACTCTCTCTTGACCTGACTTTCCCTATTGGCTTTGACTGCGGTAAGTAATTCACTCAAACCGATTCCATTTATGGAGGGTGGGAAAACGATTTCTTTTATCAGGATTAAAGGCTTAGCCGCCTGACTCACTCCGGATAGAAAGATTGAGGGGGTCAGACACGGCGGAGACTTTCATTGAATATGGGATTGAGACTACGACTGGAATGGAATTGCTCCGTTGATAGATCCAGATTCGCATCCGCCCATCTAAGAGATTTCTTCGTGTCGGGTCGTGAGCTATGTGGAGCGATAAAAAAAATGGGATCTATTGGGCTTTCACCCTGCACTCCCGCCTTCGCAGCTAGGACATTAGAAAGGGAGAGAAAGGGCTTGCTGCTGGTTCGGAACTCCCCTATCTATTTGAATTGATTTACAGCGCCTATTTTCAAGCTTATAAAAGGAATTGCTTCTATTAACTTTAAAGAGTGTCTCTCCTGTCCTAAGAGATATGAACAAGGTAGGCTGGTAGGTGGGTAGGCTTCTATCCGACTAGTAGGGCATGCAGTTCTCCCCTTAGCCTTAGGGCATTCACGAAAGAAATGAACAGCTTATAAAGAAAAGAGGACGACTTAAGACAGCAAGAACGGCCAAAAGAAGTAAGTCACTTGCAAGCCCAGGAAGAATGAAAAGAAATCGATGAATGTGTCCCGACCAAGCAACGAAGAAGCGCTAGCAGATGAGATTGGACCTATATAGACTAGGAAACACAGGGAAAGAAAGTCTTGGGGGTCCCCAAAACAGAGTGAGAACTAGCCCTTTTTCTTAGATCTCTAAGCTGTCTAACTCTCTATTACCAGGGAAAGCAGGTTCGGTTCAATAGCCGGCTAGAGTCAGAAAAGAACTAAATCGAAATGAGTACTTGCTACGGGTGAAGGAGTCAAGAAAAAATCTCCTTAATGCGACTGCGGACAGAAGAACCCACTGATATAGAAGGCTGTTCCTGCTACAGGGAAGAAAGAAGGAATTGAGTCCTTTCACATTATCACGGAAAAAGGGGATTGCCTATTAGTCAATTGTGACTGGAAAAAGACCCGGAACCCCATACCCTCTCATTCACTTAAGGCCGAGGAGCGTAGATTCATCAGATAAATGGAAAAAGAGACATAAGTCACGCAATAGCCTTTTCCTTTCTTCGCTATGTAAATAGAGGGCCTGAGGAAGAAGTGCCAGAACCTCAACAAAAGAATTAAGTTGATAGAGTCTTACAGGAGACGCTAGGCTTCGGAATTGAATGGAATTCTTCCTATTCATCTCCTCTCCCGTTGGTCGAGTCACTTCGTCCCTTCTTCTATTCCATTAGTTGCTTAACTCATAGTAGTTAGGATGTTAGGTTAGGTTCTTGTCCTAATGAGTGTAGCGGAGTGGCATTGAAAGGCTATCACCCTAGTCTCTGCCTTTCTTTCCTAGTCAATAGTTTTTCTTCTTGACTATTGCTTGGGATTGGGTTTGACACTATTCAATACTAAATATCTACTCGTGGAGGGAGGGGAGGCAATAGATTCATCTTAGGCGGTAAGCGAAGGAACTGTAGGGCTTAGGGCAGCGAGTGAGCCTCGGATTTTTCTTCAATAGGCTCTAGGGGAGGTGAGAAGAGAGCCAATAGCTAGACTTAACAATTCATGGCATGAATTAGAGTTGAAGGAAGAAAGACATGAAATGCTAGAAAGATGGAATCTATGAATGAGCTCTTTCGTCTAAGCCTAGAACTAGGCAAGAGCAAGGAATGGACTTTAAGTGAGTGAAAACCGGAAGGAGGGGACAAAGGTCAGTTCTATAAGGCAAGAAAGCAAGATCAGAAGAAGGAGCAATGCAGAATAACTAAGCATGACAAGGAGAGGATAGCTAGACTTTCAAAGACAGTAGCAATGGCAAGGAGACTAATCCCGATATTCTTTCCCTAGCAATTGGAGGATTCTATTGATCCAAGACCTGTATGTAGACCTGGGCCTCCCCGCTAAGGCCAGAAAGAATTATCTTACCTTTCTCTTCTGTCAGTCTTTGAAGTTTCCTTTCTTTGAAAACCAAGGATGAAGCTAGAATGTGGAGTACGGACTTATCATGCTTCCCAATTCCACTAGCATAAAAGAGTTTATTCAACTCCTGAGAGATTCTATAGTTCCTGAGCTTGAGAGATTCTATAGTTCCTGAGCTACCCCAATTTGATGAGAATGAGGGAAGAAGTCCTTAGCTATTCCTTTGGCCTATAGCTATTTAGAAGCGACAGGGTTCCCCCACTGACTTGGCCCGGGCCTAAGTGAAAGTGAAGTGGTGGGCCTACCCATCCCAACCAGGGGTATGCTGGGATTCGCGAAGAGCAGCACCTTACGATGTTCATGACCAATCGGATCCTGACGTACCAGTAGGTACCAGAGGAGATCGCTATGATCGTTACTGTATTCGTATCGAAGAGATGCGACAAAGTGTTCGGATCATTGTGCAATGTCCTAATCAAATGCCTAGTGGAATGATCAAAGCCGATGATCGTAAGCTATGTCCTCCATCACGATCTCGAATGAAACTATCCATGGAATCGTGCGCCGTGTGAAACATAGGTCATCGCCGTTCTTAACCGAGACTCAGGTTAAGCTCCGTCTCGGAACCTTGTGGGGTTAGGAGTAAAGCATCCCGAGGTTGGCGCATCTCGTTGAGCGTGGAGAAGCATTGGGAACCCCAATTTCTTTCTTCGGAGCCGTTTCTTTTCCCGTCCCCCCGCCCCGGCATAGCGCTTCGCTTCCGGTTCTTCGGAAGAATCAAGTGACTTCTCCCTTCTTCATTGATCTGGGGGGAAAAGGAACCGTCTACCAGTTGGGAAGCTAGACATCAAGTAAGTGGCTTGATGAGGATAACTAAGCTGACACGCCGGAGTTGGCTCACCGGCACAACAGGGTGGTGCCTTACCGCACCGCAGGCGGACGCGCGGTAGCGTTCGTGGTGGTGCTTCAGGATTCCAATGTACTGCGTCCAAGATCAGAACGAGCTTGCCGGCGGACCACTGCCGTCCCATTCTTGAGTGAGCTGGAGCGCAGCCATCTTATCCACTGAACTAGCTAGAAGCTATCGCTTCGGGTCGAAGCACTAAAAGAAAAGGACCGGGAAAGGCGGCGGCATAGGAACCACGGGACCCCTACTAGTAAAGGGAAAACGGAAGTGCGCTACTGCGCACCAGCTGAAAAAGCCCTTTCCCTTTTTAATAAAAAGAAGGTAAGCTTCATAGCTCCAATCTAGTAAAGGGGCTTTGATGGATGCCCTTTGTATAGGTTGGGTTGCTGGATACAGGATCCTCGTAGTAGGCTGGACCAACATCCAACCGAGAGAGGGCAGTCTTTAGAAGCAACAGGTTGGGAAACCAAGAGAACGCTTGGCCTTTTCTTATCTTCTTCCCGCCCTAGGAGTAGGAGTAGCACAAAAAGAGGGATTAGCATTTTGGACCATAAACCACTAACGCCTTCCTCGTTGGGGCTCCGTGCACTGGGAAAAGGCTCTAGCGACGGGAGGCCACTAGTTACAAAGCTCCAATAAGGTATCGAGAGGGCTCTCACAGTCAGGTGCGAAGTAATTAGCCCTATTTGTAAAGTCGCTCTATTCCTATTTAGGGAGTGAAGGCTAAAAATGGCTTGATGAACCGTTCCGTTCGCCCACGCACCGGCCCCATTCACTTGCTTATCGTAGAGGCTGTAAGTACACAGTGCCCCACAACTATGAATAGTATAGTGGGGTTGAAAGACAAGAGTGCCCGCCCCTTCTTTCTCAAGTAGGCTACTTTTTCCGGAACGCAGTCCGAGATAACCGTAACCGTGTATATATATATATAAATATATCTTCGATGCGGTCTGTCCGCTTCAACCGCTCTTTCACCTCCCAAAGAGCAAAGTTGGCTTGATGAGCGCAGATGAGGAAGCGGGAGCAAGAAAACCAAGAATCTCTTTCTTGTCCTTCTACTTAAGGGGCAAAGAGAAGCGCTTTTGCTACTGAGAAAGCGAACGGTCAGCGCGAAGGTTCAAGACTTAGCCGAACGTTAGCGAAGCTAGATTCTCATAGCGAGGCGCTTCGAGTTAGCGAAGCGCTGTAGTAGGGCCGAA
>OU343217.1:9224568-9261480 GCA_910596185.1 Chrysanthemum makinoi
TTCGGGGGTCACTGTGATGTGGCTGAATGTAGAGCAGCCCGCCCTTACAGCCTTTGATCAGTAGATTATTTAGAACTTCGGAAGATGGTCAAGGTAGTTGAATAAAGAAAAATCGGGATCAGCTGCCTTTACTTTACTTTATTTAAGGGGGGTCTTGAATCTCTCTTCGGGCTTTGAGAAGAGGGGCAACAGGGAAGATGCCGAGAATGGCCGTGTCTATGGGGATGACCGGTCTTAGTATGAATCTGTTGCAAATGCATGTGAGGGAGGAATGCCTTCATTCAAATTTAAAACTTGTCGTCTACTTGAAGGAAATGTTTGGAACAGGGAACTTACAATAATACAACGCCGCATTCTTCGAAGATTGAGGAACAAGACGAGATCTATTAAGAGAATGATTTATTCTCGAAAAAATATGAATAGTTACATCCAATTACAAACTACACGAAAGTTGCCCCTTTTTCATGGAGATTTACCCATCACAGAGATGCATAGAGGAACAGAACGAACTTCATATATCCCTTTTCCACTCAATCCAGAAACAAGATCGGACGTTATTCCGGTTCGTCTCCATTTTAGTGAAACTCTTCCTCAAGCAAGGCAGCCGATAAGTCATCGAAGGCTTTGTGTGAATAATGTAATAGTCAGCATTACTTCTTTTCAAGTTTCCCAAGGTGATTTCATATCTTTGAAAGAAAATGATGCTATAATCTATTCAGAAATCAGGAGATCCTTCTATATCGAAATTTCAGTTTCTAAAATCATAGGAAAATTCCTGGATAGCCCGGTAAGAATGTGGAGAAGAACCAAAACGGAATGGTTCCGCTTACTTAAAACTAAGAGGGGATGCCGCCTACTACTGAAAGACCCGTTTTTGCAACAGTTGCGTTCTTCTATGCAAGACGAAGACTTAGAAAGAACAAAGAAGTTTGGATCCGAAAAAGTATGCTTAGGCAGTTCTTTCGCTGAACACAAGAGAATAAAGAGGAATTTTTCTCATTTCAAATCGATATTCTTATCGAAGAGAAGGAACGAAAAAACCCTAAATAGAAAAAGAAGTCCTATAGTTTACAACTCTTCTTTCTATAGTAATTTGACCTCTTGCTCCACCCATCAGTCTTCTATGAAGAGAAAAATAAAAAGCTCTTCCCTATCTACTCATTATTCGGAGGTGAATTATAGAACACCAAAAGCTGTGCTATCTTATGGACCTAACATAGGTCACATCCCTCACGTGCGCCAAGAGCACATTCGATAGCATCCTCTTAAGGTTTAAAGATCCAAACCTTCTTCTTCTTAGCGGAAACGCACGTGGCCAAAACATATAAAGATCGGCATAGTCGCTCATAGGGGCATATCTCTCCGGAGAGAGGATAGTCTAGATCTTGATTCACTATTTCCATTTTTTTCTTTTTAGTTTGAGTGAACACCCGGTAGCCAATCGATCAGGACTAGGAGCTGCACCAAGACGGATTAGTTCGCCTTCGGGTTCTTAAGAAGAAAAAGAAGATCCCGGAGTTCTCTTTCTAGGTTGAGGAGATTGCTTTGACTTTCTTGTTAACCCTACCCGAAAGAGAGTGAGTGGCGGATTCAGAGAAAAGCTATTCTTCTTAGCAGTTTCACAAGTGAATGGAATGATTCTTCCCCCGAGGGTGACTTCACTACCTGGATCCTCATCTCTTGAACTCGTTCTGGCAGCTAGTTTAATGGCACCGGCATCTCATCTAGTCTAGATCGATTCCCTAAGAGCTTCTTCTCTAGCAGGCGATTTGGCCCATTTTCTCTTTCCTGGTAATAAGGAAAGGCCTTTCCCTATCACGACCGCCTTCCTTTATTCGGAATTCATTCGTCTCAAAAGAAAGAGCTAGCAAACCACACCAATTCCATTCCAATTATCTCTGACAGAGCAGGATAGCTGCCATCAACCCTTTAGAGCGAGGGCCCTCCGAGACCAATGCAGAAGGAATAAGAGCCTTTATGCCTTGAGCCTTGAGCGAAATCATTGACCTTGCGCCTGGTTTGATTAGGACATTGCCGCATTTCATCTCAAAGAGGATCTAACTCTTTCTTTCCGGCTTAGCCGAACTACTTGGCTCGGATCAATTCACTCTTTCTTTATCGCAAGCAAATAGCCAAAGAGCTGATGAAAGAGCACCGTCTTCTCTTATTCCTGAAAACATCTTCAGAGCAGTTATTACAAAAAGACTAGCATCTCTAACAGGAAAAGCAAGCAAAGACCTCCCCTTTGGTTTGGTGGCCTCCTTCCTTGATAAGAGTGAAAGCAGAATCAGAATCAGACTCTTGGACGTGGGATCTTGCCTAAATCAATTTCCATTGAGTGGGGTAAGTCTCAAAAAGCATTTCACCGGCACTCAGCCCTTCTCCCCTTACTCCAAGAGCCGAAACAGCCTCTATTCCTTCAACAGCAGTTAGGCCTTTTTCTAATCCTACAGCCCTTCTCCCAAGAGTTTCAGAAAAGGCTACCGACTTGGCCTACTTTGACTACGCTATTCTTCTCATTTCGAAAGAAGAAGTAGCCCCGCCGACGACAACAGATTCAATAGCTGGGGATCTTGCTAAGAATGAAACTCCTAACCTTAAATCATAAAACCGGGGATTATTTCCAAGAATCCGAAGTTGGAGCGGGGAAAAAAAAATCCCCAGTGGGTAGGGAAGCTGCCCATCCGTTATAGTTGCTTCAGAAAGAGAAATTGGAAGGTTGGGCGATCTCCTATCCTGTCCGGTCGTTGTGGCAAGCGAATCTATTGAGAGATATATTGAGCCGGTAAGCGGGATTGACTTGCCGAATAGTGATATGATGTCACGAAAAACGGCTGCTCATTTCGTATCTTGAAGAAAGTCAAGCAGGAATAGATGGCCTGCCCCTAGCTCTAACTAATATCTCTACTTTGATAGCACAGGAGTGCTTTCATTCCCTGCCACCCGCTTCTATAACTGGCTATTCCTTATCGGCATTTCAAGACAAAATCTTTCATGATCCATCCCGGAATTGGATAGAGAATAGTTGGGATCTTCAACAGGGAGGGAACAGAAGGGGATGACATCAGAAGTAGGATCGTCGAACGGTCTTCTGGCTCCGTGGCTCCTGACCTTGGAAGATGGGATTCCGAGACCAGGACCCTTTTTCATAACTTCCGCTCGTTGCATACCTTGCTCCACTACTGTACGAATAGCATTTCCCGCTGCAGTTTGAGCAGCAAATGGTGTCCCTCTTCTTGTACCCCGGAATCCACAAGTACCGGCGGAGGCCCAATAAACCACCCGACCCCTTACATCTGTAACAGTCACAATGGTATTGTTGAAGCTTGCTTGAACATGAATAAGTCCTTTTGGTATTCTACGTGCACTCTTGCGTGAACCAAGACGTCCATTCTTACGTGAACCAGTTTCTTTTTTTTCTTTCATTCCGGGTAAAACCTCCTTGAAGTATCAACTAATGGGGGAGGAGTGAGATTATACAACCCGCCCTTTCTCTTTTTTTTTCACAAATAGTCAATTTAGGATCTAATTCGGATATCAGAAGGATTACCATATATAACACAAAATTGATCCGCCGATTCCTTCTAATCTAGCCTCCCGGTCTGTCATTATACCTCGAGAAGTCTAAATAATTACAATCCCCATCCCGCCTAAAATTTGAAGAATTCGTTGATAGTTAGAATAGATTCGTAGACCAGGTCGACTGATCCGTTTTCAATTTTGAAAAGTTCTGTTAGGTTCTTAGTAGCAATCGGCGACCCTTTTTTTCTTTTACTTCACAGAGCTTTTCGTCTCCTTGATAGCTGGAAGTTCTCCAAAAGTATGAAAAGCTGGAGGACTTTGTACCATCCATTCCGGTGTGGTTGGATTCTGTTCAACAGCCCAAGGACTTGGAGCGCATCTTTTGTTGTTTCCACTGCTTGAAGTGATTGCTACGACCACGAAGAAACGACAAATCCCAACTACAGATATATAAGAGCCAGAACTGCTAAGGGCATTCCATCCAGCGTAAGCATCTGGATAATCTGGAATGCGACGTGGCATACCCGAAAGCCCTAAGAAATGCATGGGAAAGAAGGTCGGATTAACCCCGAAAAAAGTGATCCAAAAATGGATTTGACCTAAAGTTTCAGGATATGTTCGACCAAAGATTTTACCTACCCAATAGTGAAATCCTGCAAATAAAGCAAAAACGGCTCCCATAGAAAGTACATAATGGAAATGTGCAACCACATAATAAGTATCATGTAGAGCAATGTCTAGCCCAGAATTTGCCGGAACTATTCCAGTGAGTCCCCCTATGGTGAACAAAAATATGGACCCTACAGCAAATAACATGGGTGTTTTGTATTGTATCGAACCCCCCCACATGGTAGCGATCCAACTAAAGATTTTGATTCCAGTGGGGACAGCTATGATCATGGTAGCTGCGGTAAAGTAGGCACGGGTATCAACGTCTAAGCCCACAGTAAACATATGATGAGCCCAAACAAGAGATCCAAGAACACCTATACTGATCATGGCATAAACCATGCCTAGATACCCGAAGACCGGTTTTCCCGAAAAAGTCGAAACGATATGACTTATGATACCGGATCCAGGCAGAATGGGAATATACACCTCTGGATGACCGAAGAACCGAAAGAGATGCTGGTATAATATGGGGTCTCCCCCTCCAGCGGGATCAGAAAAGGTTGTATTAAAGTTTCGATCGGTTAATAACATGGTAATTGCCCCTGCCAGTACCGGAAGTGATAATAAAAGTGGGAATGCTGTCACTAGAACGGACCACACAAATAGGGGTGATCTATGCATAGTCATTCCAGGTCCACGCATATTGGAGATAGTTGTTATAAAATTGATAGAACCTAAAATGGATGAAATACCAGATAGATGAGGACTAGAAATTGCTGAATCAACTGCTCCTCCAGAATGGCTGGTAATACCACTTAAGGGCGGATAGACCGTCCACCCAGTGCCACTACCCACTTCTACTAAGGCTGGGCTTAATAGGAGCAAGAGACTTGGTGGCAACAACCAGAATGAAATATTATTTAATCGTGGAAATGCCATGTCAGGCGCACCTATCAGAATCGGAACAGACCAATTACCAGATCCACCTATCATCGCCGGCATAACCATAAAAAATATCATTAAAAAAGCGTGAGCCGTGATTAAAACATTATAAAGTTGATGATTCCCACCAAGAATTTGATCGCGGGGTCGTGCTAATTCCATACGAATCAGTACTGAGAAGCATGTGCCCATCACTCCAGCAATGGCACCAAAGATGAAATATAGAGTCCATATATCCTTGTGGTTAGTGGAGAACAGCCATCGGACCGGATTTGTCATAAAATTGAGATTCTTTCGTTTTCTTCCTTATCAGAGAGGGTTGTTGAGCGGGGCTTCTTTTTGAAAAAGGGGGAGTGAGGATTGGGGAAGGTCCGGAAAGCCCTCACTTTATTGATGGGGCATTTGGATCCTTCCTCTCGACAAAACTGCAAATACCAAAAAGTGAGAATTCACACATGGATTCACAAGAAATCGAGAGTTTGTAGTAATAGTAGGTACGTATTACTTTCAACGCCTAGCCAACAAAGATCGTGATACATCGCCGCAAGCAATTGCACGTTGTCCCCCGGCACTAAGGTATGACGTCATAGGCATCCTTCCCGAGCGGCAAGACCACATTATTATCGGTAAACAGCGGCGTTATGACTCTTTCGCTCAGCTGCTCCTTTATGGTATTTGCAACTGACTCATCCACTTTCTCCGTATAGTTGTGGATTGTTAAATTGCGTAGCCGGGCGACTCGCCAGCTGGCTAAGATTTGGAGAGCCACAGGTAAGGCTAATCCGGAAAGTAATTGGATGGTATAATTTAAGATGGTATCGGACATGTCAATGAAATCAAGACTTTTTGAGAAATTCAAATGATAAAAAAGAACTTGTGCTATGGCTTTTGCACGATTGTTACTTACGATATTTCTGTCTTCTCAATTTGCTTAGATGAAAATGGTACCACTCCTTCCCCTTACACCCCTGAACTCTGAGCTATCTAGCCGAATCGATCAGACTCAGTCCCATCGCAGTATGGTGGATATTTCGGAGATAAGTAAAGTTCAGTAAGAAATTGGATAGATAGAGAGTACGGGCTGTTCTTTTGTTTTGTTTCGTGTTGTCCTCTTTAACTCGTTGACTCAGTCGGCCTTACTTAGGCCTTAGGTAGAGTCCTGGTAAGGTAGAGAGGGATAGGATCTCTAGTCCGGTAAGCTTGTAGTGGATGAACTTGCAATGGCTCTAGCTGATTGAGATAGGTTGCCTTATTCTGTATGTAGAGTCCCGGTTGCGGGCTCATTCCCATTCACAGGCACCTCAGCCAAAGCAGATATCCTTTCAGAGTGACCTAAACTACCATTCAATTTCACTCTCTTTAATACACTCCCTTTTGATGTTAACGAAGGAAGAAGCAAGTCAAGTGGCATCAAGAGCATCCATCACACAAGTCTTTCCCTCAGTATCAATGAGAACGAGCCCCAACTCCAGAGTCTGTAAACTCATCTCCTTCGTCCTTGCCTTCACTTGACTTCCTCGTGTAGTAACTTTCACTTGCTTCCTCTCACAGTCCATCGCTCTAGTGTCTACTAGAAAGAAGTAGTAGTCTTAATCGGTTGACTAGAAGCCTATCTCACGCCCCTTCCTCCTAGCTCTAGCTATCCAAGTCCCATATTCAGTTGAATCAGATCTAGCAGCGCTCACTACTGAGGCGAAAGAAAGGAGCAAGATACGGCCGCCGGAAATTCTCGCGCAGGAACAAGCGTAGGCCTGTAGCGCGCCCTTCAACCAGGAAGAAGTGCTTTTCTTGGCGAGCGAGGAGCACAGTTGCGCTCTCCATAGCCCCTCTATACTCTAGAGGCTATTAGTACCAAGCTTCCAGCTTGCTGTGTAATTTCATAAAGAAAGGTGTGTGAACCTCAGCGAGTCCGGGTTTCATTTCAAACTAGCCTCCTGGACTGAACCTACCTTCTTAATAGGTTATAACTATCAAGAAAGTAGGAATGGCAGAGAAAGAGATGCACTTTCTTGAGTTACAGACAAGGAACTCCATTCTGTTGACTCTACCAGATAGAATAGAACCCGTCTTTTTTCATAGTCTAGTCAAAAGAAGAGTTTGATCCTGGCTCAGAAGGAACGCTAGCTATATGCTTAACACACGCAAGTCGAACGTTGTTTTCGGGGAGCTGGGCAGAAGGAAAAGAGGCTCCTAGGGTTTACGAGAATCATATATAAGATCTCGTCTAAAGGCAGAGGTGAGCTTTCTCACTATACAATGTCAAAAAAGGACCAACGACGATGAAGGAGGAGTAGGAGCTAGCTTTAATTGAAGTAGGGGCGGAATCGAAGCGAAGAAATTCTGAGTTCATGCCACGACGATCTATATGGAAGGGAAGTTTTTTTTGATGCATTCCTGTTGAGAATGAAGAAGAAGAGAGATCTTCTTTTGAACAGGAAAATTGGGTCACATCTTCTTTTATTTTGCCGGAATTCGTTGATTGCTCCGTACGAATTTACAATGGAAAAACTCCTGTTCGTTGTAAGATCACTGAAGGAGGTCATCAATTTGGAGAGTTTGCTTCTACACGGAAACGAAGATCTTCGAGAACTAATATTGGACCGGGAATAAAAAAGGGAAAAAAGTCAAGTCTAAGCGCATATGGCACGAAAAGGAAATCCGATTTCGGTAAGACTTGATCTGAATCGTAGTTCAGATTCAAGTCGGTTCAGTGAGGGCGACCGCGAAAGTCACCGAAGGGGTCAGTCTTTTCCTTCACCCCATATAAAAAAAAGGCGGGGAAGGGCGTTGCAGATGTCCGGGACGGACACGACTTCTTCTAACGCTAGAAGACCACTGGAAGACACCCGGGACCAGAGCATGTCGTGAAAGAAGCACACTGGGCGGGCGTGCTTCGACCGTGTCTCCGGGGCACAGTTGAATGTAGATATCATGAACGCGAGGTGCAGGATACCAGGCCGAGAAAGCCGGGCAACCACTCCCCTATGTGCCAATCGCTAGTGCAGCCAGGGCCCCGGCGCCCAGCCCCGCTGGAGAGGCCTCGCCTGATCTGAGAAGTGCTAATTCGGTTCGGATAGACTTCATTCAAGAACGCCGCCGCCCCTGGAATCAATAAGAAAACAAGTGCTAAGTCTCAGATCAGTGAATAAACCGAAACGAAAGAAGAGACCTTTCTCGCTCGGCGCCTAAAGCGCACTATGCTCCGCTTCAACAAATGAGAGTTTTCGGTGGAACCGGTGAACCACGCGAACTGGTTAGATGCGTGGGGCAGAGGGCTCGTAGTACCTGCTACCGCAGCTATGCGGTGGAAGGGAAGGAGCCTAAATCGACCTTTTTTCTTTGAAAAAGAAAAAAAGCAGTACAAGGAGATTAGACTCTCGGATGAGACTAAGTAGCTACCGACCGTTCCGACGCGCCCTTGACCTATCTTGATTAAGACCGAAACCTATCTAATCGAAAGTGGGGTCTAGTTTAAGCTGTCAAACAAATGGCCTGGAAAGAATAACCACTAGTAGGGATATAGATGGAGTCTCGCTCAGTAAAGAGAGTTGTAGATTCGTAGAACAGGAGAAGAGCCTTGACTTTCTATTATATTAGTCCAGCACGCTAGCTGCAATCTTTCTAAAGCAAGAAGGGAAGGGAGAAAGTTGACTTTGAGAAAGAAAGGCCTTCTCTTCTATTTAGATTCTAATCTTAGGAAAGGTGCGTTATCGCTTTGATTTCTCGTTAGCTAGGCTTCAATAAGGACGTTTAGGCTTTACTAATAAGATAGAAAAGAAAGGGCTTTTTCATCAGGGTGCGAAGGTTTGGAACCTTATACAAACAAAGAGCGTTTTCTTTCAAATGACAACTGCCTCTTCCTGCTGCGAGGGCCTTGCACGAAACCAAACCGCCCCCCCCTCTCAAGTACCAGTTGCTTCGCGGTAGGCCACTTAGGTTAGAGGGGCATTGTCCCTCAGTTCTTAGCAACCCCCGGTGTGTAATCGACATGTTGTTAGCTTCAACGCGTTCGAATAAGAATTTGCAATTACCTCTGCTGTCAATTTCTTATTCATTCAGGGCGCTCGGCCGGTGCTCCTTTCTCAAACCAGAACAACTCTGAACGTTAGGGAAGATAAGGGAGGATCCCCTGAGCGAACTGACCGAAGGGACTTGACTTATCCGAACCGAACGATAGCGGCTTAAAGCTAAGAGCAGCGTCGCCGCTTGATCGGCGGGGAGGAGCATCTCAAAGTATGGGGCAAAGGATCAAAGGCTTTTACTTTGTCACCCGGGATCCACCACAGGTTGGGTTTGAGAGCCGTGTGATGGGCGACTATCCAGCACGGTTCGGAGAGCACTTTTAGTCTGCGTTGGTGAATGGAAGCCCCCTATCAAGCAAGAAAGAAGCGGCTCTTCCCACGGCGGAGTCTGCATTGACTCTATTTATTATTATGGTAAATTAGTGTATCAAGATGTCAATCTTAGATCTTATTTCGGTTCGATACGTCCACCTACTAGACTCACCTTTGGCTTTCGTCTCGGTAGGTGTATTATTCTACATTTTCCCAAAAGAACATTCATTCATTTCTTTCTTCCCCGTCGACCACGACGACAGAAACGACGCGAAAAATCCAGACCCGGAAAGGGGAAGGGCCAGTGGTGGGCATTTGGTAAAGTCGGGCCGATCGGGTGTCTTCATTCAAGCGATGGTACAGAAGAAGAACGAAACGAAGTGAGAGCCCGGGGGGCAGCGAAAAGAGTCGAGTCGATCAGGCTCGACGACCGGGAGAAGCAAAACGAAATCAGGATTTGGCCGAAAAAGAAGCAACGCTATGGATACCATGACCGATCACCATCGATAAAGAAGAATCTTTCTAAATCACTTCGGGTCAGCGGGGCCTTCAAGCATCCGAAATACGCCGGGCTTGTAAATGACATAGCCCTCCTAAATGACGACTCCTTCAGAAAAACGAAGTTATTCAAGTTCCTTTTCTCAAAGAAGTCAAAGAAGTCCCCCTCCGACAGCCCGACGAGTCATCCACTAAAAAGGACCCTCCCTGCGGTGCGCCCTTCCTTGAATTATTCGGTCATGCAATACTTATTGAAGACAAAGAACCAAATGCATTTCGACCCCGTCGTAGTTCTCAATCATTTCGTGGAACCGGGCGTGCTTGAACCATCTACCATGGGGAGCTAATGCAATGGGAAGAAGCTTAGATAAGAGAATACGTTTCGCCTTTTTTGTCGAAAGCTCGACCAGCGAGAAAAAGTTTTTGGCCGAAGACAAAAAGTTGACCCACTTCATTCGCTGGTCGAACCATCCCGCTTCGGGGAACAACAAAACCACCATCTCGCCTTTCCTTCGTGCTACCTTTTTCTTTCCAAGGGACGGGTTGGGGTGTATAATAACCTTTTTGAGTATGCCCGGAACAACTCCTACTAAAATTCAGGAAAAAATGTTGGAACCTCATGGCTAAGGATAAGGTAATGGAATTGATAGAGAAATTCATAGACCTAGGTGGGATAGGAGAATTGATAAAGGGAATAGAGATGATGATAGAGATCATACTGAGAAACAAGAATTCGATGGGTACAACTTTTATTTGAACGGTGAAAAAATGCGATCTTTGTTGTCTAATAGAACAAAGACTAATACCTTAATTGAGTCGGTCAAGATCAAATCTGTTTATCAAAGTGCTTCTCCGATTGCTCAAGATATCTCTTTTCAACCGAGGAACAAAACAAGATCATTTCGCTCCATTTTTAGTCAAATAGTGAAGGATATTCAATTAGTAATGAAAAAAGGGGTGGAGGGGATCCGTATATGTTGTTCAGGTCGATCAGAAGGTGCAGAAATAGCTAGAACTGAATGCAAAAAGTATGGAAAAACATCTAGTAATGTATTTAACCAGAAAATAGATTATGCTCCTGCGGAAGTATCTACTCGTTACGGAATCTCAGGTGTCAAAGTGTGGATTTCATATAGTCAAAAAGAAAGGGGACGTGATATATCCGAAACGTACGAAATATAGTCAATATCGTAAAGGCAGATGTAGTAGGGGTTGCGGACGGTACACGACTTGGTTTTGGAAGATATGGCACTAAAAGTTGTAGAGCTGGTCGTCTTTCATATCGAGCCATTGAACAGCGCGTCGAGCTATAATTGGGCAATTCCATCGTACTATGAGCGGACAATTCCGAAGAAATGGTAAGATATGGGTAAGAGTTCTCGCAGATCTCCCTATTACCGAACCTACAGGTAATGGGAAGAGGAAAAGGAAATCCTCGGGTTGATTGCTCGTGTGTCCACAGGACAAATCCCATTTGAAATGGATGGTGTGAGTTTGTCAAATGCTCGACAAGCCGCTACATTAGCGCATAAAATATGTGCGCCAACCAAGTTTGTTCAGTGGTCGTAACGTAATTAGTTAGTGGGGAAAAAGCGGGCCGGGATTCAAAAGAATTAGGCGAAGTGTTTGTTCCTGAACGACGGAAGTGGAAAGACACTAAGGAGAGGGATACTCCTTTTGTTTTGTAATTGAAATTGTACGACGAACCTTCTTGTTCCAGGCGCATACTACCCTCGATACGCGCTTTAATTATCCAGGCCCGGCTTATAAAGTGATAGTAGTCAGAATAAATAAGAAAGATAAGAGCTAAGATTCAGGAAAGGAAGCTTTATGGGAGAAAGGAGAAAAAGTATGTATTTATCTGTCCATTCCTTCCTCCAAATGATGCGGGTGAATTAGATGCCTTTATCTTATTCTTCGTTCGTCTAAATAGATAATCGATGTCCTTCGCTTCATCTGCAGTTATCGGTGTAATAAAGCAAGGGGAGAGGAGCATATAAGTCAGATTGCTTAATTAATGTATAAGACTTAAGATCAAGCTAGGAGAAGCGCTTTCAGGCTCGTTCGCTTAGCAAATCTCTAATTAGTCTTCTCTGTCTGCCGTACCAAGAAGTAGTCTTTTACCATTTTATAGCAACAAGAAGTAGCGATTCTTCTTCAATAGTAGTTCTCTCTCTCCTTCATCTGATCCTATCTCTTGGTTGGCCTGGTCTGGTTCTTTCTTGAATGTGGAATTTAGATCGTATCCAAGTGAAAGGTTATCCCAAGTGGATGCTAAGATAGCAAGCTTATAAGTTGAGTTAGCCCACAGGGATAGAAAGTTGGCTAGTCTCATGACCCAAATGGAGGGGCTGGTCGCTCCATTTTTCTCAAGAAAGACACTCACCAATAGCCAAACGCATTTCCGGTCCTATTCTTATCTTTCTCTCCTCAAGGTCACTTCACTCTTTATAGCAAGGAGCCAAAGAGTGACCTAAAAGCAGGTGCCTTGATCTTCTACTTATTGAACGCCAAATGAGACTGATTCAAAAACTGCTATCCCACGACCAAGATTCTTCCCTCCTCGCTAATCTAATCACATCTCTCTCTATTTCCGTCTTAGCCTACCGCTCCGTGGGCTTCTATCCCCTGGTCGTATTCAAAGGATCTCTCAAGATAAAAATATCTCCCGGCATGACGCCTATTCTATTCTCTACTCTCTGCTTCAAAACAAGATCGGATTGATCATGCTTCTCTCCCGCTGGTCGAGTATTCCATCCAGCCTCCTTCTCGCTCACTTCACTACCTTTAGAGAAAAGAGTTCCAGCAAAAGACTAGAAGACTCTCGGATGGCACTTGATTTCCTAACTGTAACGGGATCTGATTCTTTATAATAGTGACCACCTCTTCTTCACATAAAATCATTCGTTCAGAGTCGACAACCTTACCAACCACCCAAAGGCTTATGGTTCGGAGAAAGAGTGAGGGGTTCAGAGCTTCCCCCTAACGAAATCCCAGTGGGAGTAGAAAAGGCCAAAGCGGGTTTCCCCTCAGAATGTTCACCTGTAACAAGAGAAAGATCCCTGTCTATCACAGGGTATCCGTATATGTGACCCTACTTCCAAGTTAGAAGGGCCTTCACCCCAAAGAAGAAGCTGACAACTCACCCTGACTGTTGAAGGCTAGAGGAGCATTGCTAACAGGATCCTCTAAACGATCAGAAATCTCGCTCAGAGCGACAGCAAGACTCTATATTCAAAACCCTCGCTCTTATGAAGAGACAGGCAGATCGGAAACTCTCGCTATCTAGAACATCTTCCCCTTTCTTCTGCACCTTAATCCAATCCCTCAGAGGTAGCCTTGCTACCACCTCCGTGGATTAAGGGTCACCTGCTTCTTAGACTTAGGACAGGCTGCCAAGGAGTGACCAAAGACCTTACAGGCATTTCTTTATAGTTCTATACGTGGGAGACCTTCCAGCAAGGGAGTCACATTCATGGACGAGGGACTGAAAGGAAGAGAAAGCTATAATACAGAATAGATTCCCACTAGCAGCTAATCCAATAGGCACAATACCCGATCGTAGAACAGATTTGCTTGCTTGGTTGGCTTCCCCGAAAAAAAAACGGAACTTCCATAACTTAACCTGAAAGCGCTGCTATGACTCTGCCAGGTTTCTCCATAGCTGTGAATTTCTTTTATGCATTATTATCATTGAACAACTTAGCTAAATTAGTCCAAAGCTCTCTTCTTCTTATCATCATCATGCTGTGCAAGCACGGCTCCAATGAATCTAAGTTGTAGACACATAGAGGGGACGGCCTACGCTATTAGAGGAGAGTTACTGAAAGACACAACTTCCACCCCTGGTGTAGTTTTAGCTTGTATATGTGAAGAAGAAAAAAACGAGATTTTTTTTTCATAGAATAACTCTTTCTATTGGGAAATAGAGAGGTGGATCACTAGCCGAATCTTCTACTACGGTATCAGTTGGTTAGCGGAACCTTTTTATTGATTCTCGAATCTGTTCATCCACGAGCTACTCTAAATTCGATCAAAGGAGTTACGGAAAGCATTTAGACAGATGAAAGTATTTCAACTACTGAAAGGGGAATGGCTACTTCAGATGAAAATCATTATTCTGCTTTACGGATCTATTCAATTTTAATTCAAGTTTCATGACTTTCTCGAGATTGAATTCCAATCTCAGGGATTCGCTACTAATGCTCCTCCTATCCTACTTCTTGCCAATTTCTTAAGCTTTCTTCTTAATAAATTATGAGTTGAGAGTTGACTCAGCAAGACTTGCACCCGACTTTAGAAAAAGTGGTGTCCTAAGTTTTTAAGCTACAGAAGTAGTCTTCTCGGTGACTAAAGACTCAAAAAATGGGAAGATGAGGCCATGGGCAAGCGCATCCTTCAGTTAATGCTTCGCTTTGAAATCGCCTCCCTTCTTCCCTGATAGATAGAGCTAGTACAGAGATTAGGCTCTCCTACCTACATAGAAAGCAACCTTACCTTAGATTATATCCCAGCCTGGTAAGTAAGAAATGGATTACCATACCACCCTACTAGAAGAAAGAAAAGAATATCCAAGCATCCAGCCCATCTAAATCTTGGGTCCGGGCCATCTCTATTTCATGGGCCGAAGGCTAAGGCTTATTATATAATAGTAAGTAAACCTGTTAGCTTTAGGACTAGAGACACTCCGGGAGCCAAGAGAAGTAAGCTCAGCTGCATTACATGTTAGATCCGATTCCAATTTGACTTACCCTCTTATGTCAAATCAAAAGAACCTATTCCTATTCGTCGTAAACAAAAAGGCATATTAAACAAAGGTCTTACGAGTCTTGTCCTAAAGTCCCACGCATGCCGCTTCGATATAGAGACACGATTCTTGGCATCCTGCCTTTAAAGAGGCGCTCATAGACGATCACATCGTCCTAGTTCGACACCTTGTTCTCAATGAACTAGTAGACGCCTCTGGGCATTTCTCAAAAGAGTTAGATCCGCCTAATCAATGTAGTAGTTCAGCTATTCCTTTGACAGACAGTGAAAGTTTCAGGCAAAGGCAGAGGATCCGATCCTGTAGTCAACTACCTGGACTATTCAAAATAGAATAGACTGGATTAGCGAGATCCGTTTTCATCCGAACCCCATCTTGTTAAGCCTAAGAGGCACAAGCTATATCTTACATACTCTATTGTCCGATCATAGCCGTCTGAGAGTCCTGCCCGAGCAGGAGGAGCATCCAATCCATACCTAGGTAGAGGAAGCTGATCTGCCGTATGCACTTCCGACTGATACAATCGACAGCTTGAGGAATAAATGTGCTTTAATACTTTCCGAGTTTTGCAAGAATAATAATCGTGAACATGAGACCTTCGTCGACATCATACAAGAACTGACCTTAAAAAACAAGATAAGCGAAGGCGATTCACTTTCGCGTGAGGACTTTATTCACATTTTACGGACTTATTACGGCTTACAGAATTCGGAGATAGTGGGGATAGATGGGCTAGGAAATATGAAGAGCTAACGGGATGCTTACCGACTGAACGAACTTGCGGAAATGAAACGGGCGGGCGAAATGACGTGAGAGAAAGAACCTCTTAGTGGAGTCACCCTCGGGCGGCTCTCGGTTCATGGCATGTTAAAACGACTCTATCGGCTTATAGTCATTCCCCGCACTCGGCGCATGTCTTTGATCAACACCGGTTCCGTCACTCGTATCTGGTTGAACCAAGCCTTTCTCGCTGCCTAGGGACCACCCACTCCCTTCCTTGGTTTAGGGACCACCCACTCCCTTCCTTGGTTGTTGGTGTGGCTCTTTGGTTTGGTTCCTGGCAAAGCCGAAAGCAAGATAGGGTGAACACATATGTATCGTAATATGGGTATGAGTATAGTATATGTACAAACAGGTAAGTGAACTACTCCTCGACCTGGTCCGCCTCGCGTTTGCTTTGAGGGCCTACATCGACTAGGCCTCGCTGACCGAGGAAGCGATCTGTCTTAAACAAGAAGATTTTCCGGGTGAACAATGAGATGGCATGTGAATGAGTGATATGGGGAGAAGGAATCAATTTGTAATGCGATGATATGGGGTCGGTAAGATACTCATATGGTGAACAGTCAAAGCGAGGGATGGGGTCTAGTTAAATACGATATGGGGAGATATGGGATACAGCTAATGTCGATAAGGAAGGGAGGGAAGGAGCTCTTGCCTTCAACTCAGAGCAGAACGTTCCTTCCGCAACGCAAGGCCTATTTCTTTCGTAGCAGCCAAGGATGAGTTCGATCCATTAGGTTCTTCGATTTGTTCAGAAAAGAAACGAGAGACAAGAAAACATCTTTGATTACGATTAAAAGGAACAATCTCAAATAGACCAAGATCCAATTTCGGGTCATTTCTTGGTGAACATGATCTGCCATAATCTCTTCGATCCCTTCATTTATGTGCCAGAATAAAGAGAGATTTGGTAGGAAAGTGGAAGAGACTTTTTTGTATATGATAATAAAAGGGAGTGGGAAAGCTGCAGTAATTTTTTGAAAAGCCCGCTTCTCTTTGTCTTCGAAGCCATTCTTCAATCCACTGATTCGCTCCTTCATCATACCTCCCCACCAATAGATAGAGACAAATGGGAATAACCGAACCACGTCTACAAAATGCCAGTACCATGCAGCTGCTTCAAAGCCAACGTGATGCTCCTTGGTCAGATGACCAAGATATTGGCGAATACCACATATGATCGAGAAAAGAGTACCTATAATCACATGAAAACCATGAAAGCCAGTTGCTAAGAAAAAGGTAGAACCATAAATACTATCCGAAATTGTGGAGGGCGCTTGATAATATTCCATTCCTTGAAAGGCGGTGAATACTAGAGCCAGTGAAACGGTAGCTATACTAAAGCGTAAACTTCCCCGCAGTATAGTATGATGAGCCCAAGTTACGGCAGCTCCGGATGAAAGGGGAATAAGAGTATTAAGAAAAGGGATTTCCCGAGGATCTAAAACCGCAATCCCTTTGGGGCCAATACCTCCTCTCTACCGTAGGTGCCAAAGAAGAATGAGAAGAAGCCCTAAAAGAGCAAAAGGAACATAACCTCCAAACGATAAAAGAATAAACCCATATCGAGGTCCTAATTGTACGACTTTGGTATGATGTCCTTCCAACGTGGATTCACGTAGAACATCGCTCCACCATACGAACATGGTATATAGGATAAATATTAGGCCCAAACTGAGAAGTGTTGCACCCCATTGAAATGAGTGCATGTACATCACACCTCCTACGGTGGTTGCCAAAGCTCCGAGTGAACCCGAAATAGGCCATGGAATTGGATCTACCAAATGATAAGAGTGCCTCTGAGATTCAATCATAAACAATTTTGCCTCGGTTGCATGTAAACCCCTTCACCCGCCCCTAAAGTGGTAAAGAAGGCTCTTTGGGGTCTCTCTTTCTATCTGACAGGACAAACAAATAGGAAGGGATGGTTCTTTCATTGCAAGAAGTCTAACTAGAAAAGGATCTCCCTATTACTTTGAGAAGAGAATTGTTGGTTTGACCACGAACTACGGGAAAATGGACCTTCTTTCGCAGAGCATTTTTGGAAAGTAACAATTCCATTCAGTTCGGTTTCGGAAAACTTTCCGCCGGGGCCTAACATCAAAGGCGCAGGTTGATCTCTCTGGTTGAGGCTGCAATTCATTTTGACACGTGGGAAGGGCTTACTCTACTAGTGGCTCGGCTTGGTCTCGCTCCCTTCCCGTACTATTCCTCCCCACTAAAAAAAGAGCGATTGAGAATCTCGAGAACCTTTCTGAACGTCTGTCTTCGCGGAGCGATTTGAAAAGGAGTATATCTTTCTTGTAGTGCCCTCCATTCCACTATTCTGATCGAGAAAGAATCTCTTCTGAACGACCAAGTCATAATGAGATTAAAAACCGATGCTTCCTTGGCCGTGTAAACATGGATTAGCATTATGTCATTCCTACAAGTGATCCCCATCCGGATTGGAAGAAGTGCTATATGAGGACTTCGAGATCAAATATAATATGTTCCTTTCCATTCCTCGTGAGCCACTGATTTCTCCGAAACAAGAGATCAAAGTGATCTTCCTCCTTTTTCCCAATAAGTCGACGGCCTTACACCATTGGGAGACTTCGAATAAACTGGAGTACATATAGGATAGACCGTGCTAAAACCTTTCTCAAGATATCTTCCAAACTGTTGGGGTCCTTGCTCCGGATGTTGTTCGTACGGTGTGAAAGCAGTTGGTTACGTAGTTTTAGAATTCTGCTGATCCCAAGTAGTCCATCTCCATCATTGCATATGGCAATATAGAAAGTAAAGAGGAAAAGGCATGACCAGAAGAATTGTGTGAAATAAGTGAATTTATCCAGTTGAGGCATCTTGATTGAGAATAAAGGATTCCCCCCATACAGAAAGTGACTTTTTCCTGTACGAGTAGTGAAGAACTAAACGAGAACTTTTGTTGGTTGTTGACCAACGGAAAGAAAGGGAGAAAGAAATGGGATTGTGTCAACAGGCCCCTATTCCGACCGAAAAATGCTTTTCTTTTGTTTAGCCTGTTCCTATCAGAAAAATTACGATTTCAGAGAAGAGGAAAAAAGTCCTCCGTCATAGGCGGCCGAGGGTACCTTCCTAGAGGTTCTTTTTGAATTTGAATCAGGTCTCCTCACTTATGTTTATGCTTATGATAATATATGCCGATCCCTAATCTCACAAATAGATTTCGACCCAATCTCCCATTTGTGAAGCAGATCATGAGTGTATTCCGCCTACATTTGTTAGGTTCTTTGATTCTGTAAGTTTGTCTTGTTTAGATTGCACGAGCCTTTTACTTTTATATATAAAATATAGATTTACAGTAATAGGTAACCTTCATCAATAAACCTTGCATAAGAGATAGATCCTGCTGACTTGAACTGAGCACGAATTTCATTTGTATTTGAGCGCAGCAGCTGCTTTGAAGGTTGGAAACCTACTGGTTCAGCCAAGAACCAGAAACCGAATGAAGGAAGCGAAGATCAGAGTCAAAATATGCCGTGGAGAAGAGCTTACTTATGAGCGGAAGACGAAGTCGCAGGGAAACCTGTGGCTGGATTGAATCCTTCTCAGGAAGAGCTGATGCTTGCTGGGTCTTTTTGTCTAGCAGCTATGGAAAAGCCTATAGTATAGGGCTGGAATCGCAAGAAAACCCAGTCTCTAACTGAAAATTCCCTCTCACTTCTATGTTGATCCTCATATTGCTTCATTCTAACTTGTGCCCTTGACTGTCCTTCGAAATCTGTATGACAGTCGACTGCTCCCTGAGATGACTCTCTGCCGAGGCAACATTGGAACCTTCAGGCTGGGGCATAGGTATAAGTGTTGGAGCATAGCGATAGAGGGCTTCAATTCAAATGGGGTCATTTTCATTGTGGTATGATAAGTAGTGTCGTACCACCACTCTGCTAAGGATAACCACTTATATACCACTTCTGTGGCGCGAGTGGCCTTCTGTGCTACTCATTAATAATAATTATCTGGGGTTAAATAATTTGATGATGTTAGAGCCCCCTTCAATAATAGGTCCAGCTATTTTTGATTACTCGAAACAAATTCTCAAGCTAGTGCTACTGCCTTCCTTCGTGCGCCTTCTTTGATTTATGTGGCTTTACTGGTACGAGCCGCGATCCTAAGTCTTGTTCGCATGCTTCCGAACTTGTTCACAACACCAGGTCACAGGTGGCTCTTTCATCGACATGGCTATGCTCACCATATTGCAGATAATGGGCGATATCTCCTACGCCTTTGTGGATTCCCACCAATTCCAAGTAGTCTCTTCTGTGCGGCTTTCTTTATA
Organism: Chrysanthemum makinoi; assembly: GCA_910596185.1. Lineage (NCBI taxonomy): Eukaryota > Viridiplantae > Streptophyta > Magnoliopsida > Asterales > Asteraceae > Chrysanthemum > Chrysanthemum makinoi. Next base: position 9,244,328 of record OU343217.1, read on the forward strand.
GGGATCCTGCCGATGGTGGTACTCCGTTTCCGGCAAGTTCGTGAAGGTCCAACAATTTTCAAGGGATGTTATGCGCACCGATTTGGGATACTTAGGGTCCTCGCATACGACTTCGTTTGGCCTGTGTTCCAAATTCAATGCTCGCAGTGACTCAAAAGCCTTATTCTTCAACAGCGAGGCTGGTCTAGTACTTGGGCAAGAACTTCAAAGTGGTACCAGTGTCCACCCCTAACTATCTCGCTTCCACTAAATACGTGTAACGCTAAGTCATGTGCTGAACACGGGTGTCACCACCCGGACCTCTTAGGTTTTTTGAAAGAACAAAAATTCTCGTTAAGGTCCCATAGATAGAACCTGAAGCTGAACATAAGACCTATGTAAGGGAGTCAGTCCTACTCATAAAGGTGAAGGACCAAGCACTAGATCGTTGAAAACAAAAAGAAAGACTGACTTTTAGATAACTTATTTAGGAAGGAGCCATCGGAATAGGCTTTCAAGGCACTGCCAAGTCAGCCGAGTAAGTAAGCGGTAATAGTCAGACCCGGCAAGGTGGGCCGTTCTTGCGGTTCAGTCTGAGACTTGATGTAGTAGTACTATAACGGTTTTGACACATACTAAGGACTCCTTTTGTAAAGCAACTTATTGTGCTTTTATTCCAGCCAACGAAGCTCCGTCTAATCTCTAATAGGGGCTCGGTTCGGTTCACCCATCATACCTACTAAGTAGAAGGCAGGCGAACTCGGACCAGTGCAACAAAGTTTAGACTCTCGCGATTGGACTCTATAACAGAAGAGGTTGTGCAAAAAAGAAAGGGAAAAGAAGCTTTGCAAAAGCTAAGGCCGAAGCTCTTTGGGCGATATTATAGCATAGCGCATTTCCTCATGATTAGGGTGATGTGGTTGTTCCATCGGTTTTCTTTATGGAGGGATCTATTATTCAAGATATTATTGAAAGGCGGATTGACAAGTGCGACGAGGAGATGGAGATTCCAGAAAAGTCTACGAATAAGTAAGTGAAGGAAGCGGCTTACGTGCTCATTCAAGCAAGAAGAAACTATAAAGTCAAGCCTATTGAATGGTGGCAGAGGGAGTGGAGGTCTAAAAGTGAGGAGAACAACATGCAAAGGGTACGCGACCACAACAGCTGTTGTCCCTTTTTTCTTTATTTTTCTTAGCTAGGAGTAGTAGTAACTTAGCAATTGATTGTACTCAGTCAAACATATGCAATGAATGTAAGTGTGCTCTCTGGGCCTTACTTATTGATGGCCGATCTACATTCTCATCATGACATTGAATGATTCGGGGCCGGCCAAGCTTGCTAGCGCTTGGGCATTTAGCCGTGGCTTGGGGTATAATGGTTGGAGAGATCGATGAGCACCTCACTTGCCATGCCAACGCAGCTTTTGAATCAATTTTGGGGTGATCTTTGACCCGGCCGTCAGTGCGGAATGGGATATTGAATGAAAGTCAATCGAAGAGACAAGTGACTTCCCCTTTTTTTCGCTAAGGAAATCGCTAACACTCTAGCGATTCACGAGGCAGTTCTCTATGGCTAGAAACGACCTACATCCGAACTCATACCTACAAGCCTATGGATCTTGGCACCTATTCTATTTCCATTGGACTTTTGAAGTCGACTTATTTCCGCGGGACGAGGAAAGGCGAGTTACTATTTTCACGAGCTCATTTGGACTCATAAATCAAACTCCTATTGATTGGGAAATGCTCAAAGGTTCTTGTTCAAATGCCAAATCCCTAGATGACTCACCATCACAAATACCCAATTCCGATACATTATGACAAGCTTAGCCCCATGACATTGTGGAATCGCCTTTTACGTACAAAGCCATAAGCGTTACTCCCTTAAAGGCGGCGATTCGGTTGGTTTGCTATTGATATAGATTAAAGACCGAACCTTTACTGCAAAGCGTTCTGAAATGATCTACCTTCGAATTTTGATCTTGACATGTCGGTGGTTTTAACCGTAGCCTTCTTGCCCTAACCTAAGTCGAGCGGATCCTTTTGCACGGAATGGCGAGGTCAAATGACACATTAGGCGGTAGCCATTCAAAAGCCCAGAGGCGATGCCCTAGTTCGATGCACGATGACTTGCCCTACTTTTCTAAACTAGTTGATTGAATGCGAGGTAGGGCCTTCTTTGCCAAAGTAATGGGGCCCTTCCAATACAATAGGAAGGAGGACACTGAGACAAGGAACTTCACTTTATTTGGTAACACTTCCTCCATCTTTGGAATTGAATCAATAGTAGCGAGAAGAGGCAAGTAGCCGATTAAGGAAAGGAATGAGTTTCCATTTTCCAAGTAAGTTATGGAAAAAAGTGATTATTAGCTTTCACCCTTTCTCGCTTCAAAAGGAGCGAAGATATTTAAAGAACTTAAGACTTTTAGGCGGCCCTAAAGAAAGAAATACTGAGGCAAGTCGATTAAGCCAGAGAGAAGGGGTGGGACATGAATACGATTTCTTGGACATGAAACATAATAAAAGCGAGATGCCAAGAGTGGGCAAGGAACTTCCATAGGGACTTGTAGTCTTTACTTCCTTTGGAGGCTCTGCGGGGATAATAAGGGCTTCAGTTGTTGAAGAAAATGTCCCGATGAACCTTTATTCCCACTTTATGTAAGCTAACCCGTGGCGAAGAGCTAGCGGTGGCGGTAAAGGTACCTCCACATTTCAACCTCGGGAGAGAAGGGCGTTGATCGAGCTTTTCCATGCCTAGTCAGTTTGGTTAAGACCGAGCAGACTCTGATCTATACTAATGAAGTTTTATGTGAGAAAGTCAAGCCCGAAGTCCTTCTCTCATTAGTAAGATAAGACCGTAGATGAATTAGGAAAGAGGGCCTATGCGGTTAAAGTGAAAGGCACGTAGTGATAGCGATGGGGCACTTTCTCTTTGGTTCACTACTAAATAGATAAGTCATTTATGCTCGACTATAACTAGCCATCGAGAATGGGATGAAACACTTGCGTGATAATGCCACATTAGATAGAACAGTTCCCTATCAATGGAAGCCTTCGATGAAGAAGGTAAGTAAATGCTACTTAAAACACAAGCACCCTTTTTATTCACTAAGGATGAGATGGTGCAGGGAGCGGGTGATGACTTTCGGGAAGCGGTCAACCGATAGGGAAAAAATGCCATTCACTTGTTTAAGCGCCAAGAATCATTTTCTCTTTTCGGTAGGAGCGCTTACCTTTGGTGCTTTATATTTTTTTATATAAGGTAGTAATCCCGTAGAGGCAAGGGCGAATCGAATTAGCATCCCGCCATTCATGCCATGCCTTGTCAGCTAGGCTAGTTAGCTAATTCCTTCCAAGAAAATAGATTCTGCGATGATCGCGTGTCGATCTCTTATTAGGTTATTAAAAGTCATTTCTAGAGGAATGGGTCATGGAAGACTAAGAAGAGACACGAAATGAAAGTTCGGATAGTGAAAGATGAACAAGAAGCCACAACTCGAAGGCTAATTCATGCTTTGCCAATGAGTGATGTTATTTTACTTAATATCCCAAGTTAGGAATAAGATCCAGACTTATCCCGCACAAAGCGATTCAAATCTCTTTTCCATGGCGCTTACTCTTACTTAAACGGCTTAGCTTCCTTCCCTAGATGCATGAGATGAAGGAAGCGAGGCGGAAAGGCTTTGACTAACTCCTTCTAGGGTGTAATTCCAAGCTCGTATGCCTATGAGACTCACAATCGGCGTCGCACCTTAGTAAGCTTTCGGGAAAGTAAGGACTATTTATTGCGCATCAAGGAAAGATGAAATCTTTTACGTTAATACTCTTTATTCCCACATTTTGGAATCGGCGTCGGGCGGGGATCGAACCAGCGACTTCCGCTGTGGCTGATGCTTTCGACCGATTGAACTACAATCGAGGAAAATGAGGTGTACGACCTCCACTTTTTTTCTCTTCATTCGAACTATTGACTTTCGCCGTGTTGTAACAGAAACACGAATGATATACTATATTATATTTGAATAATTATATATCTATTTTTTGAAATGCAGTTGAGTAGACTCATAGTGGGCTAATTCATGAATTGAATCAAATGGTTTGATTTTAAAGAGTCACGCTCTTTCACTTTAAAGGCCCTAAGCTAAGAAAGAGGCTTAAGTCATCGCCAAATCACGAAAGGGTTTTTAGTTTTGGAATGTTCATTATGATAAGTAGTCGATTAGGAGAAGCGCTATGTCACTACGGGGTATACTCTTCCTCATGTTTCATTATTCATATTTTATGTCTTTGGGACATAAATATTCTACCTATTATGATATGAATAAGCCAAAGTCTTCCTACTTCTCAATTGTTCCAATCGGATCCAAAAATGATAAAGAAATCAAAAGTCGATGGATGAATTGAATCATGACTATATAAGCTATTCTTAAGAGATTAAATATAGATGAAATCGTGGAAGCGGACCTTTTATTTCATTTTTTCACATAAGAATTAGATCAGTCCGATTGAATCGCTTGTTCTGGATGCTCCATAGGAATCCATCGCTATTCCTTTCCTCCACCGAGAAAGGTTCATTCCGAGTCACAAGAACAATCTCTCTTTTTTTATCTGAATCAATTTAAAAACCCGAGATTTCAAAGTCGGTAATGGTAGAAGGTGGTATTTTATGGTCGGATATCTAAGGTGGTATATCTTTGATAGCTCGAGGCGGAGAGAATAAGCGGACTCTTCGAGGGCTACTTAAGCCACTTTAGTGCAAACCGAAGGATGGAGCTGTTGGATGTTCTTGAGTCTTTGCTATAACTTAACAACCAAAAGCTCTGCGTCGAACTTCACCCCTCCGAGTTGGCCGCGGGGCAGCGACCTCGGCGCCCACCGTTGCGGCGGAGGAGGGGCTTTCGGCAGGCTACTTTGCCAAGAGTGGCGGGGAGTGCAACGACCTAGCCCAAACCTACTTAAACAACACGAGGCTTGGCCCGGTTGAAGGAAGAAGAAAGTAAACCTTGTAAGAAAAGATAGAAGAAGTAGCCTATAGACTCAGCGATGAGCTCGGTGAAAACTCACGTATTCCATGTGAGTCGGTTGACTTGATTAGACAGGCCCGACCCGAGAGAGGAATGTGCCCACGAGGGCACCACCAGATGTTGTAGATGAACCTACTAAAGACGAAATTATATCATAGCTGACCGCACCATGGGCTAGCCACACCCATTTACGCGAGTGGAATATTACTTAGTCAAGTAGAAAGGAACAAGGTCTTACGACACGGTCACTATATCTTTTCTTTTTCTTTATCTCTCCTCTATGGAAGAAAGAGGGACGATATGTGGCGTGGTATATACCTGATCGTTTAGTCAACGAGACATACGTAAGTCGACATAGCTCCATGTATATGTTCTTTTGAGCTAGAACCAATCAATAGAATGAAGTGAAATCTAGGGTAGGCGGCGAACATGGGGAAAGAATTTGTCTATCCAAAGCCCTTCTCTTCTTCACTCAAAGGGGCAATGCACCGGGCCGCCAGTGTGGTGGCGAACACTTGTCTTTGTAAGCTAAAATTTGTTCACTTGTAGCGGAGGAGATATAGAAAGTGTGCCGTGCTTGATTCATAAGATTATATAGTAGAACCAATATATTATTTCACTTAGCTTTGTCTCTCCATGACTTTCGGACCAACCAACCGGATCTGTCCTCGCAAGTCTCTCGCATTTTGGAAGCGAGCATGCGGAAAAATCGAGCAATGGATCTTAGAAGAATTCCACTTTTTTCACGACTCTTCGATTTCTGCTGGACATTTGAGTTGTCTCTCTTCTTTCTTTCAATCGACACACTCGGCCTTGAGATAACTCCGGTGGCCCGATTTTGTCTCTATCGGTGGCGGCCCCACCTCCACATACGGCATGGAGGGCGGCTCCTTAATCCGCACTACAACCAATCAAAATGTTCTCCGGTCGATATATGATGCTAGCGGAGACCAAGATAGAGAGAGAGGGTTGCCCCTTTGTTGGCTCTTCGAGACAAAAGCACTCATATGAATGGTGCTAATTCCCATGTTCCTTCAAGTCTCGTTTGGTTTGAGAGCCTCCCTCCCGTCCCCTCGTCTTTTCGTCATCACGGAATGTTTTCCGTATGCCGGGAAAATGCCTCACCTTTCTACATGCATTTTAGAAGACCTCGGTCTCTATAAAAAGAAGGAAAAGCCGGGTGGAAGCACAAACTAAAGGAGAGGAAAAGTCGAAAGGGGGGAAGAAGTCTAGTGCTAGTTCTTACTGAAACTTCTTTGATTTTATCTCACTTTCATTTTAGAGTGGTTTCTTTGTTCTCTTATTTGGATTGAAAGAAAAAACTTCCCTTTCTTTCTCTTCTTTTTTTTTCCTTCGACTAATTTCAGCTATGACCAATGGCCCCCTAGCTGAATAGGCGTAAGAAAGCTACCTGAAAAAAGGCAAGGTGCACCTTGGATTGAACTCGACGAATTGCGTTTTGCCAGATAGATTTTTTTAGAAGGATTCCCCATTGGTAATTAAAAAATAGAAAGAATAAAAATCTAAACTAAATACTAAATAAAGGCGCATACGCGGGAAGGGGGCCTTACTACTTCTTCATTCAGGGGGGGAGACTAGCCTCATTACTTCCCACTGGGCGAGAGGTGCACCTAACCCACCTATCCACTCATCAATCACGGTGTTCAGCTGACTTGCACTGATAGACCCCTATTGTATTGGAATTAGGCCCATATTTTTTGTTGTCAACTAATCTCTTCAATTTTAGATTCTACTCTATGTTAGAACATTTACGTGAATGCTATTACGATCTAAGTGGTCTTATTACATGTCCCGTGCTAGGAAGCATTACTCCTCTTTTCATTCCAAATTCAAGAATCTGACCGATATGATTGATTGGTGCAATGTAGCCTCTCTTATTACTTATTCCCTGTTCTTGGATACAATTCGATCCTTCTACGGCCAAATCTCAATTTGTGGAAAGCCTTCGATGGCTTCCTTATGAAAACATCCATTTTTATTTGGGTATAGACGGTATCTCTTTATTCTTCGTGATATTGACCACATTTCTGATCCCTATTTGCATTTTAGTGGGTTGGTTTGGTATGAGAAGTTATGGGAAAGAGTATATTACTGACATCTCTAATTCGTGAATTTCTAATGATCGCCGTGTTCATATCTGGATCCTCTACTATTCTATGTTCTTCAGCGTGCTAATCCCTATGTTGTGCGGTGAGCATCTTATATTATTTGGGATAAAGCTTTTCCTCTGCGGGGCCTTGTGCGATAAACCCTACGAGGCGTCGTCCGTAATTAAAGAGAAATAGTCCCTGAAGCTTTTAGGAAGAGGGGTAGTCTTGTGTGTAAGCATAGCATTTCTGGTCGAACCCGCCTAACCCAACTAATAAGAACCGAACCTGACAAACACATCTTTTTTCCTTTGGGAGGGTACTCGAGTAGTGGGTACCTCGTGGGACCTCGACCCTACTCGGTCTTGTATGGATATGCAGGAAGGGGTGCTCCTAGGTGTGTGTAGGGGTTGTGTTTGTTCGTGAGAATGGATTCCTCGTCAAGTCGGTTTGGGGTGTGGACACTTGCTTGCGGATTCGGTACGGCTACAAGGGAGAAAGAAAAAGGAAATTGTACCCCCGGGGATGGGCGTAAACTTCGTAAGCTACCGAGGGATAATCGTCCAGGTCTTATTGTGAAAGAAAAAGCCGCCCCGCCACAGCGAGGCGGGTTGCCTCTCCGGCGTCGTGCAGGGAGCTCTTGGGGAGACCTTAGGATAAGTTGCTAAAAAGCGGGGAGGATCGACGGTTGATAGGAATTCGAAGAAAGGCGTTGGCGGCGGTGGAGACATTTCTTTTGCCCCTTCAAAAAAAAAAGAAATGCGGGCAGGGTGGAGCTCGGCAGAGGGTTCGAGAATAGGGTAGGGTCCTGTTCTTAAGATTCAGATAAGAAAAAAGTTCCAAACCTTTATGCATGCACCTCCGGTACAAGTCTTTGCGTACAAGTTCGGCGAGGATGATTGGGAAAGATCAAAGCAATTTGAACCGCTCACATCACAGTAGTAGTAGCGTAAAAGTAAGCCGGCGCCATAACATAAAGCTATTACTTTCACACTCTCTCTTTTTATATCTAAAAGAGAGATCCGCTGCGTGAGAACAACTTTGTATCGCGTTACATGTGCTCTGTTGCACTCCATCTTTCTTCCCCTTTTCTTTTGATTTGGAAGGCGGTTGCATTTGGTTCGAAAGGCATGGTTTTCGTATGTCTCGAGATAGGCCCCACTAGTCCGGCTAGCTAGTGAGTGGTTCTTTGGGCGGGAAGCAAGCGGGCCTACGGTGGCATCTCCCAAGCATAAGCGGCATTGTTAGCCACCACAGAAGCAAAAGATTATAGAGTCAGTGAAAATACATGCATAGATAGTGGTCTAATGACAAGGCCGGCGGCGGAAGCTTCGGGGAAGAGGTATGATGCGGAAGTCTCAGCGTCGCGGTTCCCGAGAAGGAGTGGCTACCTCTGGAGCTTCGACCAATCACCACCGGTCAATTCCGCTTTGGGGCCACCCCTTACTCTACCATTATTATAGGGGTATGGGGTTCGAGACAAAGAAAGATCAAGGCAGCATATCAGCTTTTCCTTTATACTTTACTTGGATCTGTTTTTATGCTATTAGCTATTCTGTTGATTCTTTTCCAAACAGGAACCACCGATTTACAAATTTTATTAACCACAGAATTTAGTGAGCGGCAAAATCTTTCTATGGATTGCTTTTTTCGCCTCTTTCGTGTCAAAGTGCCTATGGTACCGATTCATATTTGGTTACGGCTCATGTAGAGGCACCTAGGCAGGATCCGTCATCTTAAATTTTTAAATTAGGAACCTATGGCTTTTTAAGATTTTCAATACCCATGTTTCCTGAAGTGACACTTTGTTTCACTCCTTTCATTTATACTTTAAGCGTGATTGCTATAATATATACTTCCTTGACCACTTTAAGACAGATCGATCTTAAGAAGATCATTGCTTACTCCTCAGTAGCTCATATGAATCTGGTGACTATTGGTATGTTTAGCGAACATACTGAGGGGGAGAGGTAGCATTCTCGATGTTAAGTCATGGTGGTTTCTTCACCCTTTTTCTATGTGTTGGTGTTCTATATGACCGACATAAGACTCGACTTGTTAGATATTACGGAGGTTTAGTGAGCACCATGCCGAATTTCTCTACCATTTTCTTCTTTTTCACTTTGTCCAATATGAGTTTACACGGTACTAGCGGCTTTATCGGGGAATTTCTCATCTTAGTAGGAGCTTTCCAAAGAAATAGCTTAGTAGCCACATTAGCAGCGCTTGGGATGATTTTAGGCGCGGCGTATTCCCTTTGGCTATATAATCGTGTGGTTTCTGGGAATTTAAAACCGGATTTCCTCCATAAATTCTCCGATCTAAATGGTAGAGAAGTTTTCATATTTATACCTTTTCTTGTTGGAGTTGTTTGGATGGGTGTTTACCCCAAAGTGTTCTGGTGCATGCATACATCCGTAAGTAACTTAGTGCAACATGGAAAATTTCATTGAGAGGAATCGAGAAAGAAAAAGGGTCAACATCTTAATGTGTATTTGAGAGATTGTCCTCGGGCTGAGGAGTGCCCACATCTAAATAAAGTATGAAAAAATTAAAAAAATAAGCGAGAACTTCTTTTTCATTTTGGCAAAAAGCTAAATATAGGAAATTTTTTGGGGGGTGGTCCACAAACGGAAGCACCCGACAATTGAAAGAAAGTTAAACGAAAAATGAGGATGTTTGACACCTCGATTGTCCCGAAGCCCTCTCATGCGAATTAAATCAACTTAGTCAATGTTTTGTCGATTTTCTTGAAGCAAAAAGAGCCTTCAATTGTCCCGCAACCGGCGCATATGTACATTCCGTCGTTAAAGTGCTCCTACCTTTACTTTTCAAGGAGAAGCGGTTGAGAGCAATCGAGAAGAGCTACTCGACTCAAAGACGAGAGGAAGCGAGTGAAAAGAAAGGATAGGGGGAGGAAGATGACTATCTAAAGCCGATAGTCCGGTAGGTCCTTGTAAGGCGAGTGGAAGGAAGTGACTCGACCGATAGGTTGAGGAAGTGAGCAGTGGGTAGTGCCTCCTAAGAGATATGATAACTGCACCATTCAAGATCAATGCTTGCATCCGGAGATAGATGGACGAAAGCCCTTGAGGAACTGATTCTTATCTGGTTGTTCAAAGCACGCCTACTTTTGATGACATGAGATTCAAGACCCCCTTAAATAAAGTAAAGGCGGCTGATCCCGATTTCCTTGATCCTTCATCCGGCCATTTGTCGATAGAGTAAAATTTGGATGTGCTAGTCGATCTTGTAACCCACAGCTCAAGAAAGAGAATGTCCTCTCAAGGCGGTCTTTCAAAGCCTCCTTGAAAAATCACGACATTCCTCTAGTTAATGCATGGCGGGTAGGGAGGTCCCTCTAGTTCAAAACCTTTCTTCCAAAGCCTCCCCGATTCCACTTTTGGCGAGGCCATGGTGCGGATAAATGTGGGTTTTCTCCCGCTTATTCATTAGGGCGAGTGGATGTCAGGGAGGGATCATAGTCTTTCAACTCATCGGAATATCACGGGCGGCCGTGTCCTGTTCCGGTCCCTCGTGCAGTCATGTTAGCTAAAACCAAGGTCGGTCCTCCCCATAAGGCCCCGAAGTTTTATCTTATCGGTGGACTTATCACATCACGCTTCAAAAAGTGTCCAACTCCAGCGTGACTCGCATTGACAACTTTATCCCACCCTACCGGTAGGTGTGTGTGAGCTTCGCTCCTTATAGCTATAGCTCTACACCGCGACCCACTTTCTCCTCTACCGTATCCATTGATGGGATTTCTTCTCGTGGCGTGTATGCATTACTCGGGCCAATCTACTACACGCTAATAATGGTCTTTTGGATTGAATATCCTACAAAAATGGAAAGTGGTTGGCCGTTCGATCGAGTCCATCCCTTGAAGTCGTACCCTCCCAGGATGCATGAGTCTTCCGCCGATTGACAGAAATGCCGATGAAGCAATTCCGCTCATCCCGATAAAGGGAGTCACCCGTGATTCGATAGTTCCATTTTCCACTGATGCAGGCCTATTGGGCAGTCAAACCACTGTCTTCGTTCCTCACCCTCCTTCCAATCAAATCTATTCTAAGGTGCCCGGAGGCAGGGGAAACAAAGGAGGGATTGATCGACCAACTTGAGCGGATCCATAACACGGTTCCATCTGTCTGAATGAGGGAATTAAAGCGGTATAGTCGGCTGGTTGATTCTAAGGTGGGTGATAAGCAGTTGTATCCGTATCAAGCCTACCATCTCTTCTCACGAAAGTCTTTCCATCCCGTCTCCGTTTTGAAATATCTGTGGCCCTGCTTCAAAGCCCATCTACACACTCCGTACGCCTCCTTTTGAGCTAGTCAAGCGGTTGAACACGGACGGAGACTCTCCGCCCGCCGGCAATTCACGCACTTGGCGTGGGATCTCCTCATTCCCAAATGGGGATAGCGAGAAGCAGCTTTGCGGGGTAGACTCACTCCTACCGCAACTAAATCGCTTCTATATCCTCCTCTTAGGGGGTAATCAAGCCGGAAGAGTGTTGCAGAAAGATCTGCACTTCCCCTTTACAACATAGGAGGGGGCCTCCTTCCTAAAAAAAAGCCTTTCCGATTGCCTCAGCCCTTATCTCTTAAAGCTACGGCATCCCACCGATCCTCGGCTCTGCTAGTTGGCTTTGCTATCAAGGCATAGCATTCTATGGACTCTTCCTCCACGTCCAGAAATGTTATGCCAACACCTTTCTCCTTAGCCAACTCTGATGGCAATAACCGCGTTTGCTGTTAAAAGTCAACCGGTGTTCTCCCTACGCAGGTAACACCCTACTCGTATTACCATGGTCTTCCGAGTAGGATATGTAATACATAGGGACGACCTCACACCAGACGTCCTGCTTGAACTTCCCCAGCTCCAACTGATCCACCATCTCCGTGGACGCTATGTTATCCGAACTCCCAGCATCAATGATCATCTTTGCACTGTCCAATTCGGACATAGATTCGGAATACAGCCTTCCGTCTCCTCCTCCTTTCTGCTGGCGTTGGCTCACGTTGCCACACAATCTAACGACAGCGAAACTGTCTCCTCTCCTAAGCTTCAGAACCCCCGCAATGTTTCCGACTTTCGCTTACCTTTAGAGCTTCCCGGGCTCTAGGCTCCACAACGTGCACTCTTCCATCTTCAGCTGGTCTATTCTGCACTCCCCCAGCAGCATTTGTCCGTCTGAACATTGGGACAGTAACGAGAAAAATTCCCCACTCCTCCACATTCATAAAAGTTACTGGATCTCCTCTGCAGCAAGCTCTGCTGGCCTCGCGCTCCAAACTGATGGCGTCTCGACGTTCTCCTTGAAGCCGTCCTGTCGCTCTCCCCCTTTAAGATAAGAAGTTTGTAAAAAGGCTCAAGTTTTTTGGCTTCCTATAATATAAACCCCTCCTAGGTTGTGGCAACTTTCTACTCCTCCTGAGCTGTCTTGTCGTAAAAAAAAGAAAATTGCTTCGAGCATCCGGCTTCACCACTGCTGCCTGCTATCTCCTTCTTCGGCACTTCCCAGTCCAAAACAGACCTGATCTTCTCTTGATCCATCTGAATCACACCCTTGCTGATCCAATGGCCAAGAAATAGCACTTTAGTCCGAGTACCCTTTCACGTACAGCCTCTTTTCCTGCTACACGCGCAACACTGTACTCAGGGTTCCAAACCTCCAGTGAGTGACTATAAACGATTATGTCATCGAGGTTTTCCTGGTCAAGGTAAGGCTTTGAGTTATCATTTAAGTGCGGAACAAGACCTGAATTAGGATGATATTCATAGAGCGGTTACTCTTTGTGTACGTTATGGAGTCTCCACTCCATGTTGAAAGCTCTTTCAAATAGCATGAGCGTTGAAAGTCTTCAATTAGACTAGAGCGTTAGATTCTTTTTTTTTTACTTCTTTCAAAGGGGAATGAATGGAATGAAGAAAAGAAGAGAGGAGGAAAGTGGTTCACTGGAGTTTGTCTCTTGAAAATGGTTATTATCTTGAAGGTCTTTTTCTCTATTTTATTTCATGGTATTAAAGCCAACAAACAAGAGAATTAGGGTGTTAAAAAAAGAACCCCAAACCCGCTTGTTTAGAGAAGAAAACTGTTCCTGTCTGCTTTTTCTTTTTTGATTGATTTTATGACCGATAGAAATGGAAACTTTTTTATTAGATGCCCTATACCCACCCTCTTTGGTAGACCCTAACACGAATTATGTACACTACACAATGAGGATCACAATCATTGATACAGTTTGGATACCAAGCTATCTTATCAATATATTTATAAAAAAGCCTTCGATGTAGTGATGAAATTGTGATACATAATCAATCTATTTGTTTTGTTCATTACTAAAGAATCCTATAAAATCTTTCTATTTATCCTTTGAATTACTCATATATCCTATGAATTTCATTTCGCACTGGAAACTATTCTAGGAGAAGTTCGAATCCGTTCCGTTCGGATATTGATCGGTCTTGGTTTGACATGGTTTACGCGTTACTGGTTCCCGGAAGAGTTAATATCTCTATTAGCTAAACCCTTTCTTATTCTTACCTTGCCTTTGGACTCGTATTTTGTTCGTACACAATCAACGGAGGCCTCCCCGACATATCTTGCAACGTCTTCAATAGCATGCTCTTACTTCGTCTTTCCCTTAATAAGTCATCAAATTTGGTGCTTTTTGATCCCCAGTTTCTATGGGGAACAAAGGACGAAATACAATCGATTCCTCCATTTAAGTGGTTCTCGCTTCTCCTTGTTCCTGTTCCTAACTCCTCCCCGGGTAGTTCCCAATGTTTGGCACTTTCCATACTTGATGGGTGCAACATCAACAAATTCGCTCATGATCAAGTTACAACCTAAGATCTATGACCATATTATGTTAACTGTTCGTTTTTCGTTCATTCCATCGGTATGCTCCCAGGTACCTGTAATTGTGATCCGTTTGCCAGAACCAAGGGGTCTTTCTGTGGAAACCCCCACGAACAATCGTCGTTTTTTGATGGTTTTTCCGCTTCTCACAGCTGCTCTTTCCACACCTCCGGATATCTGGTGCCAAATCGTCGCCCCTTTCCTGATTTTTTCGATAATAGAGTTGGCTATCTCTGTGGCATCGATTGTACAAGTTCGTGAAGAGGGCTGGACGAGTGGAATGAGGGAGAGCGGCTCGATCGACAAAAAAGAATAGTAGCCCCCTAGAACCTGGCAAAGTCATTATCATTATCAATGAATTCCCGAGCAATTCTCAACCAACATATGCGATTCATTCCCGTAAAGATTCTAACACACAGAAGACTCCTTACCTTAGGAGCGGGATGAGTGATACATCCGGCGAGCGCCGGTGAAGAACACAAGGAAAGCAGGAGCTCGGGTATTGAGATATTCCATCAAGAGAAAGGAGGCAGACTGGTAATAAGGCCGACCGCATAGGGGGAGGAAACCGAAAAGCTAAGCTTTGCGGAGCGGACCAATCTTCCGTACCGCCCCCCTGACTCTCTCCCTATAAAAAAAGCCTGCGGGAAGCGCGAAGAGCTAAGCCACTAATGTCGTGGCGAAGGTTATACCTCGGAAAGTCCGCGAAGTTAAGGTTTTGTATGTATTATATCCTTTCGATCGAGCGACAACTTCTAAGGAAGGTCTTCATTCCCCTTTGAAAGAAGTAAAAAAAATTGTGAAAATCCCGATTACATTACCGCAGGCCAAAATGCAATTTTGAAAAGCAAGCCAGAGAAAAGCATCGTTGAGATAATACTTTTCATCCTAATCTCATCTACTGAAAAAGGGGCCTTCTTGATCACCTGAAGATTTTTTTAGGCGGAATTGGCATAATTATTACCGTGAGGATTGAGCTGCCAAAAGAGATTATCCTCCCTATAAAAAAAGAAAAAAAAAAGAAAGAACAAATTCGAACCGGCCTTTCCTTTGATAGTCGGCAAGCTTGACTTATAGCGAATTCCATAGAATTGGGCCGGCCGCCTGGAATCAAAAGACTTTCGAACCCGTTGAAGATCCTTGTGGCTCCGGATTCCTCCAATCCAGCCGATTCCGAATCGACCAATTCCGGGATCTTTTGCAGCGAAGGCCAGTCATCGAATTCTTCAAACCTGGGGCATGTCGATCCTGAATGAAACTAAACATCATTGATCCTACTATCAATCAATCCGTCATACAAAGGCCTAACTCCGGCTCTCTCTACGGGTGGAAGGAGGGGCAACAGCCTTGTCAAGGCGCGGGCCAAGCCCACTCAAAGTGAAGCGATTTATACCGAGCAAGAACCTGCACTAGAATAGGAAAAGCCAGACATTCCTTCTTTTCAGAATTCCAGTCCTGCGGGCCTGCCCGAACTGTCAGTGATTCAAACAAAGACGCGGGTGCGAGTCTTCCTCGGTTGAAGTAAAAAAAGTCCTCCTCCTTTATCTTATTCCTACCATCCGGGGCGAAAGGATGAGATGGAATAGCGTGTAATTTCGGAACCGTTCATAAGCTGTCCCTTGACTAATATAAAAGTAAAGGCAGCTATCTGGAGAATTTTGGGCCGAAGGCATCACAAGATCGAGAGGAGCCATCTTGATTCGGACTAGAGGAGGAAGGAACCTGAGCCCATAGGTGTAGGAATCAATCCAATCCATTGTCTCGTTGCCAATTAGAGTAGAGCCAAAGGCAGCTATCGCGATGAATTGTTACAATGTGTGCCTCCTTCTGGGGAAGCGCGCATGCAGATGCAAGAAGGAAGCTTCTGCACAGCAGACAATGAATCTATGGGTCCCATGCCTTGTTAGACGACCCGTGCCTTCATCCAAACAGGTGCCTCCTAGGCGGAGAGGAGGGCTTAGGATCGCCTTTACCAGGGGGATGAGGATGAGACAGAGTTGACTCCCACGGCCTCTCGGTAGAAGAGGGAGAAAGCCCAGTCTTCTATCTCAGTCTCAACAGAAGGTAAGAGGAAGGGCCATTCCCTCTTTCCTTCGGGAAGGGCTTAAAAGCGCCTTCATCATGTCAAGCTTCAGGCAAGCGATTGGCTCCAAGGGACTTTAGAGGAAGAGCAATGAGCGTAGTGTTGAACTCTTTCAGTAAGCACCCCTTCCGAAATAGAAATCCATCCTTGATTGCCATCGATATTTCCTCCCTAACTAGCCCCTTATTAATATAAAATGAAAGAAGAAGTTCGGGAAACCGTCAGGCCCCACTCAAACTAGCTGCCCTACCACCTTAGAATTAGAAAGAAGCATTTCTTAAAAAAAAAAGAAGCCCGAATGCTCAAGCTCAATATCATATGGGTTGTGTTCTACCAACGAGCAGCCAGGAGCCTAAAGAAAGCACTGAGAAAGAGATAAGTGTTCCTTATAGGTTCGTATATATATACTGTGGCGCTATATGATCTTTAGCTATAGGTCTCATGTGCTTGCTACAGAAAGTAAATATACGAGTCACGAGTAAGAGGAAGTGGTAACGGTCGATGGATGTTCATATTTGAGTATTTGCTGACGGAATGCCTCACATCATGGTGACAGGATTCGAACCTATGGCCCTCTGTACCCAAAACAGATGCGCTGACCAGACTGCGCTACACCTCGTCTCACCACCCCGGAGCATATAGATCCACCCGATCGATGAACACTCAAACCGAACTCACCCATCCTTTGGGGCACAGGGACGCGAGAACCTAAGAAACAGCTTTTTTTTTCGAAATCTGCCTCCTGATAGGGCGACGCAAAAAAGCCGTATAGTGCAGGAGCGCTCACATTTTTTGGCTTACTCTTGCACTTGAATTTCAAAATCCGGCTCGCTCCCGGCCTTTGGACCCTTGGCCCGCTTAGAAGTGGATTCGAACCACTGACACAAGGATTTTCAGTCCTTTGCTCTAACCAGCTGAGCTACCTGAACCACTTTCCTAAAATCTGTTTTATTCATCGAATAGTGCCCTACCTTACCACTTGACTAGTAAAAAGCCCTTGTACTAAAAAAATAGAATATATAGGCCTTTTTCGCTTCTTCGTCAAGCTTTCGAGCAGCCGGAGGGAGCTTGCTTATAGAAAGAAGATAGGCC
>OU343217.1:9261580-9289230 GCA_910596185.1 Chrysanthemum makinoi
TTTAACTCTATAACCAATGTCTATGGGTTCTTTTAAAACTTAAAGGACCACAATCAGTAGTCCATGTGCACAAGTCCAACCATTTACCCGATCACACCTGCAAACTAAATTTAGGGGTTCATTTAAAACATTCAAAACTAAAAGGTTCACATAAAACATAGTTATAACTCAAAGGACCATACCTATCATTCCTTATTTTGAAATTTTATACACCGCGGCACCCGTCATTAACATTTCATGTTAATTTCCGTCCAAATTCCACGCATATCCTTTAAAAAGCATATGTTTTATCTCTAGGGGTTCTTTTAAAAGTATTTGAACTATAGGGTTCATTTCAAACCGACACAAGCAAAGGACCACAATGATGATTTAGTTGAATGTAATTTTCATGGAATTTGTTTTTTTTTTCTTTGTTAATTTTTTCATGACTTGGTTACAAAAGATATGTCAAGGATAGTATCATAGTACTGGATACAAATGTTGATACAGATGATTTCTTTGCTTATATTATGATAAGATACAAAGTTCTAGCCAAATTTAGCAAAATATCTGACGAAGGTATTATTAAAATTGCAAGTCTATAGATTTAATGAAAAAAAAATAAAAAAAAACATGAACATCTCTGAAACATAATTTTTTACTGACAAAAGAACAATGGGTGAATTTGTATTGCCTGATTATTAGTAATGCAACAGAAGTCTCCAAGTTGGGTAGTCATTCAGGTAGCCATTACCACCAAGCATTGAGTAGGCTGCCAAAATTGCTTATATATCTCACTAAAATGAAGTTCACGATATAAAGCTCGTGTCTAGTACAATATCTTTTCCATTCACTACAAGTTCATGATATTGTAGTTGTCACAAAAATATACATTGATAAAAAAAAAGTAATTCTAAGCAAATTTATAGGAAGACTCCATTCTAGCTGTCATATTAAACATGCATATATAGATAAAAGAAACGGTATGTTTGCACAAATCCTCTAATGTGCATACACCACAAGAGAACATAAACCCTAAAGCATAATTCTGTTTATTCTCCAGGTGATCGAAACTCAAAGTAAAAACGAGTTTTAATAAGTACAGGAAAAGATCTTTTACATTGGTCAAACTCGACCACATACAATGAGGCCAGACATGATTCCTTCATGACTTGTAAATTTCATATTTATAGAAAGAGAGTCATCCTTGAATTCATGAGTTGAGTTAAACTTCCACAGTTGAATCTCCATCCATCCATCTTCCCTTTGTTTTGGAACTTGAGTAATGTAATTTGTATTCAATGGGCTTGGGGTGATAAAATAAACAAATTCAGCCTCGTTGTTTTCTTTATGGAGTACATCTTGTACTTTCACTGGACAATGCAGCCCTTGGCATTTTTCAGAAAGCTTGAACACAAGGTAACACACATATTCCGTAATTGGTGACAACATTTGACTTTTGATTGTGCATTTGAGATAAAATACTTGCTGTGGTAAAAGCTCAATTATCTCTTGAAATCTGCATGATATATATATTATGATTACACACTTCTCAATAACAGGAAACTAAATCCAACAAGTGAAACTTCAATCAACAATCTATTCACGAATTTTAACTGTGTAACCATAAAGCAATTAAGATTTGGACCTTGAATAATCAAATCTATTTGTTCGTGACTGTAACAAGTTACTTATATAAAAATAAAAAAGAGGACAAACCTGGACTGTGATGGTGGTTTTGAAGTAAAAGTATCCACACCAGAAATTTTGTATAAAGCTGCCTTTGCTGAAAGCACAAGAAGTTTCTTTCCATCGACTTCGCCCAACCAGAACAGCTCGTCATAGTTTCTGCATACCTTGAATATTTCTTCAAAGTTAGTAGGCAATTGTTGCACTTGATCCACATTGATGTCTGATTTCAAGACTTGTTGGACTTCCTTCAATTTTCCGATTTCTTCATGTTTCTGCTGTAAACAGTTATCTTAGATATGCAACTTATAACATGAATTTTTTTGTTACCGTGCATCCGTGTTCCCTTACAAAACTTTAACAAAAGAACATAGAATGGAACCCAGGGATATTTTCAAACTTACTTTGTCAATGGCTCGAAATTCAATGCCTTCAACATAAACTCCAGCATCTCCACAATAGTACATTGAAAAACCCTCAACTAGAAACTCTAAAATGACATCTTCGTTTTGATTTAAGAAACGGTACAACTCAATCATCATCCACTGCTCATCTCTCCATGTTGCGAAATATGCATGTAGACTTTCATGTCCCTTTCTATAATTTAGGTTAACATACATTGGTTTACTTGAAAAGTTTCTTGAATCACAAAATTTGAAGACTAAATAGACCCCATAAACAACACTAGGAGATAAAAATTGAGCTCTTGTCTTGATTTCGATGTTCAAGTCGAAAATGTCTAACATCTCCACCACTGTCCCAAACCTGCACATATTATAAACATCCAAGTCTAAATCAGTCATAGCCTTTATTCCTATATGCTTCTACTTTTGAGTTTCATAATTTTTGGAACAAGTGTTGAATTCTATATCAGAATTTAGAGTAACAGACAAATCCCTATTTAAATAAAGGTAAGAATATTATATAAGATACTATCAAGATGCGAGAAAAATTTATAATTCACGGTCATGAGAATAGAGGACCCAAAACAGGGGCAAACCTCAACTACCTTATTAGAATGTTTATAAAATTATAGTACCCAATCATATACTCAGTATTAAAATCTATGTTGTCATGTACAACATCAATTCTCATTATTGATATTCTATGAATGCACGACTAATCTTGTTATTAACCTGATGTGATGGGGTCTAGAGTGTAAAAGAGCTAAATATGAAGCACTATTCATTTGTTTATTATCGCAGGGGATTAGCAGTTCTAGCATAATAGAGTCAAATGGATTCAAATATGTTTTGTGTAAGTGCAGGCAGTCATTGTGATAAGCAAGTGTACTACAGGGGAAAAATCTGAACTTAGTCAAAGGGGTTCTTAAGTTTGATCTATTTGATCATAATTATTTATAATTACATCATTAATAATCATATTATGCTACCGTTAACAACTTGTCAGGCATTAAACGGTAAAGAGAATAATCTTATACTTTAAAATTAAAAAACATAACATACTTCTACCAATAAGGCTTATGTTTTCTTATGATAAAAAACTAAGGTGGAGAGGTAGAGCGAATAACCTTGATTCTGGAAGAGATTTCCACTCATGTGGACAACTGTTTGTGTAGGAAAACAATGTGGCTGAAACCATTTCATTTCTTTCTCCATTACCAACGAATGACAACAACTGAACCGAAATACAAATCAGACTTAATGTGTATGATGTATAAAAGCATGTGTGATTCTGAATTATCTCTCAATAAGGAGAAGATACATAGAAAACTGGAAACACCAAATAAACGAGATACAAGAACGAACTAATTACCACATTGTCCTGTTGAAAGAGGATTCCCTTCGAAAACTTGTTGTAAAGATCCTGTTTCTTGATGGTAGAATAGATTTTAGGGCACTTTGACATTCGGATTATTTCTTTATAGTCTGTGGGCAATTTGGGCTCCCATTCCTCATGATTTTCCTGTATATACATTAATCAATTAATAAACTCATGTTTCATACAGTTAAAGGCCATAGTTTAGATATATATGAATAAAAAATTAGCATGTTTTGTGAAAATATAGAAACTTACTTGGAATTCCAATGCTTTCTTAAGCTCTATGACCACTCTTTATTAGCTGGGTCTTTTCTCCTGTGATGTATGCATTGATAGGCAATCCTTGCAAATGTAATAAATGACTGTGTCTCAATTTGTTCCTTTATACCCTTAAACACTAACTCATCAAGTTTTCCTACTTGATAGTGGTGTTTAGCCAAAAAGGGTAAATAACGATACTCGCCATCTAGTTCTACGGATGATTGTTTCCCACACAATATGTCAAATAAGACCGCACCCAATGAGAATATATCAGACTCTTTGGTTGAGAAGCCTGTTTTCGAGAGTAGTGGGTCACGATAACCAATTGTGCCAGTAAAATGGTCAATGACATAGTCTACATTCTGATTTGTGACTGAACATACAAAGGAAAGCATAAAATTAGTAATTTTTGCTTTCCAGTTATCAAATAGTAGAATGTTGCTGCTGTTGATGTCCCTATGTATTACTATTTCTGGACTTGAAACAGTTCCATGAAGAAACTCCAACCCAATTGCAATATCGATGCATATTTTAAGCCGCATCACCCACGTAAGACTATCATTGCTCAAGTACTTAACAAGACTACCTCTGGATGCATACTCATATACAATAACTTTTTCATCCTCTTCATCACAGTAGCCTACAAGACCAATGATATTTTCATGTTTATACTCCATAAGGATTTCCAGCTCTGTCATAAATTCAGCATCTTTTGCAACAGACTCCTTATTTATACGCTTTGCCGCAATGGTATTATGTCCATGAGCGTGAGTAACTTCTCCTCTGTAAACGTCCCCATAAACTACATGTCCAATGATATTGTCTTGACCGGAAGTTTGCGGGCTAACTTTACGCCTTCAAGTGACAGTTTAAGGTTGTCCTTATGGTTCTCCTGTGAATCATGGGTCAGTAAGTTAATTTGATAAGTAAAAATTAAACAGAAACTACTACCTGCTATCTAAAATTTTCATTGTGACTTACCTGACACTTTAACGCTTTTTTGAGTTCTTTGATGACAACTTCTATTGCTGGACGTTGCTTTTGAGT
Organism: Chrysanthemum makinoi; assembly: GCA_910596185.1. NCBI lineage: Eukaryota > Viridiplantae > Streptophyta > Magnoliopsida > Asterales > Asteraceae > Chrysanthemum > Chrysanthemum makinoi. The sequence goes on from OU343217.1 coordinate 9,266,339, forward strand.
ATCTGCCACACATTGAGATGCGATTTCTAAAAAGATGTCCAAAGACTCTTTATTGGGACCTTTACAAAAGACATGTTCATCCGTCTCCTCCTTTATCTTGTGATCAACAATTTTCATTATTGTTCCCTTTTCAAAATGATCTCTTGCAATGGGTGCAATTCCATTCTCATTCACCTCGGTGTATACAGAATCATAGGCCAACCTCCCGGTTAAGATCTCAAGCAACACTACTCCAAACGAGTAAATGTCTGATTTATTATTTAATCTACCAGTCTTCTAATATTCAGGATCCAAATACATATATGTACCTGCAACCGTACTGGCAATGAAAGTACTCTCTGCTAGGTGGAATTTGGAGAGCCCAAAATCCGCAATCTTTGCATTCCAATTATCTCCCAGTAGAATATTATCGCTCTTGATGTCACGATGTAACATCTTTTGTTTGCCATTATCTATGTTGTTGTGAATGTAATCCAAACCATTTGCAATATCTAGACATATATTCAGACGTTGCACCCAAGTAAGAGTAGTCATCTTATCACTAATTCCCAAATAGTTTTCAAGACTTCCTTTGGAAGCATGCTCATAAACCAGGATCATTGCACCATTACCTTCATCACAAAAACCAAGAAGAGAGATTATATTCTCATGCTTACAAGTAGTTAGAGTTTCAATTTCTTGCATGAACCCTTGTTCTCCTTTTTGATTGTGAATGCGCTTTATGGCTACCGTGTTCGCTTTTCTTGGTAAATTGCATTTATCCACCTCTTCTATTGACAAGGAATTACTGCTATCAAAATGTTCAAGATCTGCTATGTATACTTTACCGATCCGCCAGACCGATGCAGCATGCATCATCAAAATAGTTGGTGGCCTCCTTTAGATCATTTAGTCCAATCCTCAAGTGTTCCAACTTCTTCCCCTGCAACATTATGGAGTTTTGCATCACCTCATTAATGATATAAGGATTAACTTTAAAAAGAATATGAAAATGTTCAAAAGCAACAGTTGATCTGTTTCAAGTTAACTAGTAGGAAAATGATTTCATCCCTAAAACTAATGTCTTACTTAAAAGATCAAGACATGTGTCAAAACTGAAAAATGAAGATTATGAGAGAGTAAATATGGCATGTTTCAAAATGAAATAGCCATAAGTTTAAGGATATTAGTTGTGCATCATTATGATCATTACTTTGCTAATGAGTGAAGATAACACGTATGTTTGATGAATGTATCAAATTTATTGTTCTCAATCATTTTTAAGTATGATAGGAGAAGATCAAATTGAATATATTTTAAGTCCATTGGTTCACAGGGACATGTTAGTTTAAAGTTTTATAATTTACTTTTGTTCTCAATCATTTCCGAATGGCAAATTAGTTCTTGTCTTTTTATTTATTAAAGATTTTTATCTTTATGTTTTTGCCGATTTCCCTCATGGGTGCCTTTGCCATTTCTAGAAAAAAATCCCTAAATAGTAAACATTTTATTAATGGTTGTTGTGTGAAGGGACAAAAATATATATAAAAAAAAGGATAGAAAAAATATAGTTGTTCATCGTATGTGAAATTAGGAAAAGAATTGTAATACCGACTAATGTTGTTGATTTTAGAAAAGGATGTGATTTGCATAAACGCCTTTTGATTTGCACAAATCAATATACATGTATAATAGGCATTATGTGACATATGTACAATCTTAAAGCATCGGATTAAGTATGCAATTAAAATATGGTATGGAATTGAAATATGGTGGGTACAAATAACCATGCTTTTAAAAAACCTGCAACTTATGACCGTTTTTATGTCCTTAAACCAAACATATTATATCAAACCCATACCTAAACTTTCCCCTTAAACGCTTAATCATGGCTTACCTTTAATCTTTTGTAAATAGTAACACTAATGATTGCCTATTCACGAATTTCATAAAAATGATTGTGGAATAATAAATTTATATATTTTTATTTTGAATAAATTTATATAGATATAGAACTTAAAAAAAAAGCCTTATCGGTAGAGTCTCAAAACTTTTTGGTCGGGGCAATCGAAAGTGAGAATAAAGTTGGATACATCATGAAATCATGCAATATCACATATAAAATATAGACTAAAGTATGGATAAGTGTAGAACTGGTTCGACACGGCGGTTCAACCGATTGAACGAGTGACTCGGTGAACCGCGACTAAACCGAGTGAATTAAAACCACGCTAGAACATAGCCTAGAATGTGCTTACAAATGATCTTTTAAGCCCTTCAACTTCGGAGGGTTTGAGTGTAGCATTTGATAATTTCACATTAAATTTAAGACTATTAAAACTTTTACTAAATGATTATTTGGTGTCTGTTGGAGAATTAAAACGAGGTTGAGTTACCGTTCATTGCAAATTTACCCGCTCCGCTTTCATGACAAATTTATATAAAAGTCTCCTTAAATAAAAATCTCACACTTCACGATTCATTATTTATTAAGAACAAGAGAAATGAAAGTACCATATTTATTTAACTTTTACTTAAAGATAATCGGATGTTTAATTTTCAAGAGTTTATCATTGACGCAATTCAAATCAAATATATATTGCAGTGAATGTTAGAACTTACTGTTAGATTTTTAAGAAAAATATTTTATAAAGATATCATATTTGTCACCATTTGGTTTTATGGGTAGCGAACAAAATATTATACTTATACGGGTATATTTTCTTTCAAATTCGCCTTTTGAGTTATTTTACTATATTTTGCATAATTTTGCCCATTTTACCTAACGGAAAAAAAAAAATCGAATGGCAAAATGTCGAAAGTACCTTAAGAAGGACGAATTTGAAAGTAAAGTACTCCTATAAGGAAAAAAAATTTGTTTGATACCCAGAAAAATAAATAGTGTTAAGCATGATAACTTTATAAAACATTTATGAAGCATATAAGTATAAGGGAAAAAAATATGCCCATGTAAACCAAAATGACGTCCAATGTTTTAGTCACTTATAACCGCAACTAAGATGACCTTCCTTTCCTCTCAGAAATACAATGTTTAAAACATAAAAATCGAAAGGGTTTTGCTATTTATAGCCCTGTGTGCTATGTTTAAAGTTTAAAACATGCAATAAGAGGAACATTTAGTTCGTTGGGAGAGTTAAATTCACGATGTGAGTGGTTAGTCTGAATATACAAATCATTTAAGCATGTTAAAATTCTTAAACATAACCTTAAGGGGTTGCATTTTTTTAATGTGAAATCAGAAGCACATGTATGTAGTTTTTTACATTATTACTCATTTTTTGTTAAAAAGATGGTCCAATGAGGATATAGTGGTTATACGTGAGTTAATCGGCTCAAAATTAAAAGTTTAAGGAAATTAATTAATTACCTTCAAGCGATTGAATGATGTATGTACAACCGCATTTTCAAGGTTCTGCTGATGTTCCAAAGCTTTCTCAAGTCTTTTGACAACCACATCTATATGCGGACGCATGGCTCGTTCCTCTTGTATGCAAGAATATGCTGTATCCGAGAAGATTTTGAATGATTCTGGGTCCATCTGTTCTCGTAAATGTGGATCAATCATATTATCCAAATGAGATTTGTCCAGTTGACTTAATGACCCCTCTCCTAACTCCTCATCTGGAAGAACTGCACTCCTACCACACAAGACTTCCAATAATACAACACCGAATGAATACACGTCTGACTTGTGGGTCATACCTTTTTACATTGTGGGTCCAGGTATACATTCTCAACAATACCACGAGTAAGAAGAAGACGGTTCCTCCGAGCTAATGTATTTTTCAATGAATGTTCAAGACCAGATAACTTGGGTTCCCATTTGTCATCTAGTAGAATTTTCGAGCTCCTGATGTTGCAATGTATGACACTAAAATCGCGTGCAACATCATAATGGATGTAACTCAATGCATTTGCAACACCGAGACATATCTTCAACCTTTGTGTCCATGTGAGGGTCTGGTCACTTAGATATTTGTTGAGACTTCCGTTGGCCTCCTTCTTGTATATGATAATATTCTCGTCCCTCTCATCACAAAACCCATTAACAGACACTAGATTCTTATGTTTGAGACTCAAAAGCATCCCCACCTTCATCTCAAACTTTTCCCTCTCATCTTTTAGATAATTGATCCTCCGTGCAACAATATCCATACGCTGAAATATTGGTTGGAAAAGCAACATATTGCCCTGGTAAACCGATTCAAATGGGGTTTTTTTTATGATATTCCCAGGATCAAAGTTTTTGGTTGCCCGTTCTATTTCTTTAAACTTCGAGTGTGTAGTAACGATATTCGTAAGAAGACATGGTCTTTTTGCTTAAATGGGATTGAACGCCTGGGGATATGAAGTGACTCTTGGATCCCTATATGTACCGAAAAAGACAACAATAAGAAGTAGTCAGAGGGTGGAACACTTCCGGTGAGGTTAATCTTCATTTTTAACACGTAACAAAAGAATAATTAGATTTTGCAAAAAATTTTGATGTGATTTTTGATCAACATGGAAAAGAGTTTGCATGTATAAATTGAACCTCAATTTAACCATAACTCACAACCACCACCTTTAAGACAAATATACCAGTTTAGGGAAGTGACATGTGAATGGAGTGTGTTTATATCCTTGTCTAGTAGTACCCATTTTTAGTTTTGTTTTCTTTTGAAGTACCCAACAACATTGACAACCATTTCCAGTCACTGTTTATTTTAAGTAATCCATAAGCAATGTTTCTTAAACATTAATGAGAAAAAAATATTATTAAAAGTATACCTTGAGTTTCTTTGTTGACTCTAGGGGTGTTAGTCGGGTCGGGTTGTTCGGTTCGTCAATTCGGGTTGAGGTTGTAACATACCAACCCGACCCTATTTAAAAAATCGGGTTAGTCGGGTTCAGGTCTACTTGAGTCGGGTCTTATCGGGTTGGGTCTTTTCGGGTTTACGCCAACTCGAATATGAGTAAAATGATTATAAAAATGTCTTGGTTGAATATGTTTACATAGATAATTTACATAAAAAGATTAAAAAAGTTGAAAATCTTTATTCGGGTCAACTGGTCAATCGAACCTAAGTTAGCCAAATAGTTTCAACCCACTACCCGACCTATTAAGTATTCGGGTTACTTGATCGGGTTGACCCGAATAAAACTTTTGACCCATGTAACCTGACCCGAATAGGCTTAATCGGGTCCGTTGGGTTCGGTCGGGTCAGCTTTTTTGACAGCCCTACTCACGCTCCATAACAAAACTTTGAAGCTAAAAATTGCATTATAAAGTATCATCACCGAATAGGCATCTTTCTTTATCCATTCTCTTGTTTTGACATTTTCCTCTTTTTTTAAAGATTTCAGTGGCTTACAACAAGAGATAAAAAGAATATTAATTACCTTCTCATGACTGGATGATGTCTCTCCAGCTTCGGCCACAACTGATGAGTGTTCCTTTAACATCAATGGCAACAAATACAGCAATAAGTAAATAAATGTTCTCGTAGAGTATTATAGAACAGTTATTGTGCTAGAAAGATAAAGAGAAAAAAACATCTTACATCATTTTCACATTCCAATTGAAGTTCCAATGCTTTCTCAAGTCTTGTGACAATATGATCCATATTTGGCGCTGCAATTGTTCTTCACTCAAGCACTGTGACAGCTTCTTCCGCGAAAATGTTCAATGATCGCGGATCCATTTGTTTCCGTAGTTTTGGATCAATTATATCATCGAGTATTTTCTCTCTATAATGAAAAATTGCCACCGGAGCCAAATACTTATTATCCTCACCATCAATTACTGATTCCCTACCACAAAGTAGTTCAAATAATAACATTCCAAAAGAGTAGATATCCGACTTGTGGTTCACAATGTTGGTCTCTAAACATGTTGGGTCTGTATGACCCTTCTTAGACCAATTAACTGAATCAGTATGGAAAGAATGGTGTCTTTCAGATGCTCTAATCTTCATGGAATGCTGAAATTCAGATAACTTGGGTTCCCAGTCATTATTCAGTCGAACTGCATCACTGCTGATGTTCCGGTGTATAACGCTAAAATCGCGTGGCTCGTCATAATGAATGTAACTCAATGCATGCGCAACACCCACAGATACCTCCAATCTTTTCACCCATGTCAACAACATCGGGTTACTTAGATACTTAGTGAGCCTTCCCCTAAACCTGCACTTGTAAATGATGGTCTCTAGACCAACTTCATTACAAAACCCAATAACAGAAACAAGATTCTTATGCTTGAGACTAGACAACATCGAAATCTCCGTCCAAAACTTTTGTTCTTTTTCATCCCATTCTTTGTTAATTATCCTCTGAATTGTGATATCAATCAACTCACCACACCAAGAGAGCTGTCCCTCGTATATCTCTCCAATTCCAACTTTGATATAGTCGACATTTTCTTCATAACGCGAAGAGAGAGATCCCCTGGTGGCGGACAAAAAATCTTCAATGGGGATTCTTAGGTGAGCAAGGTGGTTGGGACAAGAGTGAATCTATCACAAAAACAAAGTTTGGGTTACAAAAGGATGTGATCAGAACAAATTCAATTAATATACAAATTAAGAGCAAGTGATGCATCATGCATATATGAAACCTTAATATTTTTATCCGTATCTTTGTTTGATCATTAAGAAAATCACATAAATTTTAATGTCGGTTTGAAAACCTTAACATTTTTCTAGAAATGATTTTATCCTTAATATTGTTTAAACATTTGATTAAATCGCTTAATTTTCAATAACCGTTTATTACAACCCTTCAGCCAACATGGATAATGTTATTGACAATGTTTTTAGCTATAGCATTAAATTACCTATTACTAGTCACGACCCATGATACGTCAAATTTTGATGCTTAAGTTGTAAAAAAAAACTAAAAAAAAAAAAAAAAAAAGTGTTTGGATTACCGGGATTGTGATTCTTCAAATTTGCAATTTATTTTTTTGTTTCCATGTTCAATGTCAACTACACATGTTACCACCCTTTAACTTAAACACAAGAAAAATCAATAACATAATTAAAATAGTAGGTCATTTAATGTTATATAATTAAAATAAAATATCAACGTTAGTTGAAAGATGTTAAATGGTTATCCAAAGTTAGGGGCTTATATCAAATGGTTAAAAAGATTTATAGTTGACCTTAAAAAATTTCAAATGTTTCAAGAAAAAATTACAAATGTTATATCAAAGAGAACAAATAAGGGTTTTTATATAACGATTATTGAAATCTAAGTTGTCTTTTTAAAAAGGTCAAAGAGAATAAAAATATTTCAAGAAAAAGTTAAATGGTTAAATCAATAATTGATCAAAACATTTAGGATTCAATAATAGCTGACCTTAAAAATTACACCAAACTATAAAGTAATAAAAATATGAATAAAACATTAAGTCTTAAATACTAATTATACTGCATTTAGATATGTATTTGTCTTATCAAAAGTGATTCAATATGTTAAAATTGGTTTATTTTGTCCATCTCATAATGTTTTATTAAAATTTGGTTGAAATTAATATAAATAAAAAAGGAAAAAAGAAATATTATTCGTAAAACCATTAAAGAGAAAATATAACGCTCTTACCAGCCTATTTTCGCGTGCTAGTTCCAAAGCTTTCTTAAGTCTTGGGACAATGTCATCTATATTTGGACGTCGCGATCGTTCTTCATCCAAACACTCATACGCTATTTCCGCTAACATGTTGAATGAATGCAAGTCTATTTGTTTCCGCAGATCCTCATTAACTATATTATCGAGTTTTTTCTCTCGATAATGGGTAATGAATTTTGGAACCAAATAATCATCATTTATTAATCCCCACTTACACAGTAATTCAATCAAAACTCTCCCAAACGAGTACATATCCGACTTGTGGTTCACACTCTTAGTCTCGATATATGTCGGGTCTTCATAACCATATGCATACTGAATTGTATTGGTATGAAAAGAATTGTGCCTTTCAGATGCTTTGATCTTCATGGAACGTATAAAATCACCTAACTTGGGTTCCCATTCATCATTTAATTGAACTGTGTAAGGGCTAATATTCCGGTGTATTACGCTGAAATCACGTGACTCGTCATAATGAATGTAACTCAACGCTTGCGCAACACCAAGAGACATCTCCAATCTTCGCACCCATGTCAACATCATCGGGTCAAAAAGATATTTGGCAAGACTTCCCCTGGTCTCACGCCTGGTAATAATGATTTTCTCATCATTCTCATCACAAAACCCAACTAATGAAACCAGATTTTTATGGTTGAGAGTAGAAAGCATGAAAATCTCCATCCAAAACTGTTGTTCTTTTTCATCGTCCCTTTCTTCATATAACCTCCGAGCATCGATTTCAATCAGCTCACCGGACCATGAGAGCTGTCCACTGTTGGTGGCGGAAAGTATATTTTCAAGGGGGATTTTCAGGTGGGCAAAGTCATCGGGTGAAAACATCATTTTGGGTTACAAAATGATGCAAGGAAGAACAAATACAGAGAGAGAGAGAGAGAAGGAGTGAGGTAGCTAGCTAGGTGATCATAATCATAACATATAAATACAATAAATGTGTTTAGCGTACGTTTTGTATTTGTGGTTGTGGATGAGCTATGTGTCCCGTCACGTGTTATATGTATAAAGTCATGTCCTTGCATTATTATATCGATTAGTAGGGTAAATTACAAGGCCAAGGGCGACTGCAAAATTTCAAATAAATTTTACGGTGAATCATGTATTTTAGTTTATTATGTTTTTTTTGACAATAAATTTACGGATATCAAAAATTTCGTATAGCCCGTGCCCGTTAGGGCTCGAACCCGTTGACCCCATATATTTTATTTTATTTAAATAAACTAACACATTTTACTAACATTAAAATTTAATTAAAAAATAGTACACACCAAATTATTTCTGTGTATCAATCAGCCCATTATTCACTATATCAATTGATATTAGCTAACAACCCAAACTTTTTTAAACTATACTTAGCCCACTAATAATCTTAAGAGCTAATAACTGTTGCCCAATTTCTTATACCACAAAACACACGCCTCACTTTTCATCATCTTAGCCACCAACCTTTTTTCTTTCAAAAATGATACAGAGTCACTCACCTACCTTATTTCTTCCAAATCTCATCTACCTTATGTCCTTATGCAACATACTACACTTCTACATCCATTATTTTAACTTAATATAAAATGTGAATCATCCTTGTATTCCAAGAAAAAAAAGAAAAAAAAAAGAGGAAAACGCGAAAAACTCGAAACACGAGCTACTTCCCCTTACGCCGCCCGACGCGTTTTCCGACCATTTGGCTGGGGTGATGGCGCCACACCCAAAAACGCGAAGTGGTGGTGTGGTTGTGGCGTTGTCCAGCCGGATTTCCCGACCGGCCCAAATAAAACGCAGGTACCCAAGCTCTTAAAAGAGAGAGAGAGAGAGAAAACCGTAGTACCCATGGGGCGGATCTAGTATTCAAATAAAGAAACCCATCTTTTTTTTTCACATATCATGAGGAGCATCCTCATCATCAAGGGATACGTGACTAAAAAGGTTGGGATTTTGATGTAAAGCCGAGATCTAGTTTTTTTCTTCTATAGATCGGCCATTTTTAAGATCTATTAATTTTATTTGTAGATCTTTATGTTTTTAGATCTAACGCTTTGGCATTTTTGTTCTTATTGCCGCCACTTGTAACCATCAATACCAGAGATGCTCTCAAGTAGCCTCCGCCTCGCCTGAAAAAAGTTATAAATGTAATACCTAGGAAAAATTTTTGTCGCTGAAAAATTTGTGTCAGCTTAAAAAAATTGTGGTCGCCGAAAAATTTTGTGTAGCCTCCGCAACAATTTTTATTTATGTATGATTAAATTGTACATTGTGATTAAATTGTTGTTTATTTTGGTGTAGGGTGAATTAAATAATTAATTAATTGACCACTTTAATAGTATTAATGTGGTGTTTTTTTAATATGTGAATTATAGTGTTGTACACTATGCTTATTTGCTTGTAAGTCTGAAAATTATGTGTTTTCAAGTGTTGTACATTATGCTTAATTAGTTGCAAGTCTGAAAGTCTGAAAATTTAATAAGAGAGAGATTCATTTGTGCATTATAAGTAGTAGTGATTACAAGTAAAATACAGTAGCAATTACGCGTTTGAGACGCGGCTTTTTAGTTATGGTATTATGAGTTTTTTTGTCTAACGAATTTTTTTAATTTTGGTATGAGTTCTACATGGCTTTTTAGTAGTTTATTTTTGCATGTTGCTGCGAATTTTTCTTGATTTATGTAAGAAACTTTAATAAGAGTTGTTGAGAATTTAGAACTAAGGAGGTGGTGTTTTTTTTTTCCATAAAGAGGCTTTTAACAGCCTTTTAATCTGAACCGTTCAGATGCGGTTAAACATTTTGGTCATTCAGACCGTTTGTTTTTCCGCTCGCATACGCTAGAGGCAGAAGATCTTAATGGTCTAGACTTGAGAGGTGTCTGAATGCCTTTGTCTGGCCTTCACATACAAAAAAACAAAAAATTCAAGACGCAAGCAAATGTATTGTTCAAACATGAGTTTTTTCCCGTCAGATGCGGTCGATTCGCACATTTACCGATTTAGATTCAGATGTGCGGTTCAGATTCAGATTCAGAGCCTCTTAAAAAACAAACACCACCTAAGTTAGCCAATTAACGCAAACGAGTACGCAGGGGAATTAGGATTTAGTTTATGCAAATAGGTTAGCACGTATTAATAAACAATAATTGAATAAAATGTAAATTAAAAACTAACCTTTGGCATTAATGCACGCAGTGAACAAGAATACCAATATAAAACCCAAAGTATCTTAAGTAGATACCTCTACGAGTATCACACACAACACGTAAAACGAGCACGTTCGATATGAGCTAGTCGAGAACGATACACATTTACTCAATCAACCCTTTGATAAATCACGAATACTTTCGAACAAGAAAACCACCAAGAACTCTTCTACTTCTGCCCGAGATCACATAACAGCCCGGCTGCTTTTCTACATTCACCCGATATCGGACACAAAGCGTCGATATCATACGCTTGTTGTCAGAGGTGAAACAAACAAAAACCTTGATCTTGCTGCTATATGCGACCGAGTACAAGAACAAGAACTTTCCAGTTTATCAACATCTAAACACTTGATCCAAAACAAGTTTAGGATTGAACAAAACTAACAAAACCCTAATAGGCTTATGAAGAAGTCGTGGGATTATGAAACGAGGAAGCTTTTGATTGGTTTAGGTTTTAGTGATAGTAAATAGTCCCCACGCAAGAGATGAGGGTGTTTGTTTATATACAAAAACCGACCCTTGACTGGGTCTTGGCTTTGTTGACAAACAACAAAGCCCAAGCTTTCCCCATGCAGATCGTATGGATCTTCTAGGCCCAATGCAGCTCCATAGCCGACCCATTCAACAAGCCAAGAACAGCCCATGGGTGGTACAATGTGACGGGTCAAGTACATGCATATCGAGTAATATTATTCAAGTTCAAATACATTCGACCGCGTGCTCTAATATTTATCGTGTGCCCCATAGGCTCACACACTTTTAGCGTTACGTGTTTTAGACTCCCACAAACCAAGGCTCCCACTTGGGAGTTGGGGTGTCGGCGACACACAAAACTAACGGCGAAAGCATGCTTAGCGCTCTCACTTTTTAACTAAAAGTGTCTGAGAAGATAGTTTCAAAAATTTCTTAGTAGCAATGCCATTCTTTCGGACAATTAATCCATTCCTAGTGTATATAATCAATCCTTGCAAGCATTCCCAAAAATCCATGAACCGTGTTATGTGCGTTGTATAAATTGTGAATGTCAGTTAATCCATGTTTTCTTAAAAATCCGGGCATAGTAAAATTATCAAGGCAATCGCGTGGACATTGTCCACCAATTTTTAAATACTCATCTAATGCATCAGGTGTTAACGCGTATGCCAATTGCGATATGGTGGATGTTGATAGCGGGGTTGAGGTCGAAAACCTCCTTTTCTACGAAAAGTTTTCAACCCTCTGGCGGTGAACCTAATCGTTGTAGTGTAGTATGGGGTAAGCCTCGGGGATTGATTTCGTTCTCTAGGGAAATATGAATGCTAGAAAGAGATATATGACGAGAAGATGGGGTTGAAAAAGATTCTTTTTAGTCTTTTATGTTTTTAGAAAGCAAGGGTAAAAACCTCGGGGTATATGATTGGAGGGTGGTACTTCTATCGATTTCTACTACTATTACTAATTACTAATTTTCTAATTAACCTCTGAGATAGATTATGTTTAATTGGGGTGTGCTCGTATGATGATTAAAGATGTATTCACTTAGATACTATTACTCCCTAGTTATCTTTTATTGGTCGGTTGAATTGTCACTTTCTTTATCTTAATTGGTGCGTTGTATTCCGTTTGGTAGTAGAGTGGTACCTAATTCCCTAGTTCTATGAATTGCAACTCTCTCTAGAATACCGGGATGCGGCAAGTACAATAGCATCTCCCCCGAATACGCTACTATCCTAAAGATACAATTCACTCAATAAACACAACGAATGGCCTAATGTGCACTCAAAGGCTTTTTGCTATTTAGGACCTTTAAGCTCGCAACAATGAAAAAATAAGTCAGTTTTCCTTAATCCAGCGTCTACCAATTAAGACAAGAGACAACCTAACAACAATCAATAACTAGGTTTCATAGATCTAATAAAACACAAGAATAATTTAGCTAGACTTGTTAAACAAGCAAGCATACATATAATAAATTGAACATGGGGTAGACATAATGATAAATTGGATATACAAACTTATCTTGATGTGTAAAATAGAGTATGGGACCCTAGAATACTGTCCAAGTCGGACTACAACTGAGTTAGGGTTTTCTCTCCAAAATTATGCCTCTCCAAATGAGAAAAATCGAATTCTATATAGTTTACAATCTCGGCGGTCACCTTTTGCTAGTGACGTCGTCGGTCGATATCATTTGGGTTTTGTTTGGGCCAAGATTAATTCGTTGGGACGGTGTGGAGTTTGTTAGACTCCTTGGACCGTTTAAACTCTAGGGTTTAACAATAACAATGATAATAAACTTGGTACCTTGGCGGAATAAAACAAATCACAGTTATTGACACAAGGTGTTTCCACATCATCTCCAATTATATTAATAACGTGTTATCTAAACTATAACAAGGATCAAAGACTTGATCTTGGAGATTAACTAAACTAACACTAACCCTAGGCGTTTCTACAAACCTACGCCTAGGTTACACACACCATTAATTGTCTACATTATGGAAAACTTAATTATGAAAGCTATACCCCATGTCCTCTTTATATACTAGAGGATTAGGGTTTACAAAATACTACGAAAGACTAAACAATAAATCTTCTTTTGCAAGCAAGTCCTTCCATCTTTTTGTAGATTTCATCTTTGTCACTTTGAGTCCTTCTTGTTTCATTCTTTTTGTCTCATCAACTCAAACGTATAATTCCCAACAATCTTCCCCTAGTTGATAATGACAAAACCATTCTTGAGCGAACTTCCCTAGATGAAGTAGAGAATTTGAGATAATTAAATCTCACCTAGAATGAAACAATCTTCAAAGCTTCCCCTTAAGTCTTGATTTCCTTTGAATATCCATGCCACCACAACATCTCTTCCCTTTTTTATTATTCAAATAGGGAACATATGCAAATGTGATCTTGACCACTACAAACCAATACCACACAACTATTCCAGCCTTCTAATGTTTTAGATTACCCTCCATGAAGCACAAAAAGAATAATGAATCCAACCGGTAGAAACTTAAACAAGCAACATTAATAATGACAAGTAGTAGAAATCAAAAACTTCCCCTTAAGTGATGCATGAACATCAAATGATTAAACACATCATAATATGCTTCCCCTGAAATCAATGTGTTAACCATTTTCATGATTCTTCTAATCTGTAAGCTCCTTGTAATGATCACTTGTGAATAAAACCAAATATAACAAACTTGATGTAGAAGTAGAATAACAAAACTTATGTCTTATGTCTTGTACTAACCATTGACTCTGAGCGCATACAACTTAATGTATAGGGAGACCGTAATCCCTTGGCGATAACACTTGAGCACAATCATGTAACTCCTTCAAATGTTTCTCAATTCTTCGTCACAATAAGAATGCACTAAAATAAGAACACGCATCTCACAATTCCACTTCACCTTCAAATAAGTGATAAACAATCTCCTTAAGTAATCAATTCTTCAATAAAACCAAAAATGAGCTTTTGGCGTTTAGAGCAAATTCCATTCTTCTTGTGTGAACAAAAATCATGTGTTTGTCGTCAACATCCTTCAACCCATACGAGAACCAAAAACCCTTCGTTGTCCGATATCAATTAATGCTAGCAGTATAAATAATTTATATCGGACAAAGCAAACAGTTGAAACTTTCAAAGCATAGTAAGTTTAATTACAGCGATAGTAACTCATCACATAGCAGCGGTATCACCGGAATAAGCGGTACAAAGCTGCTAAGTATGAACAAGAATAAAGGTCCAGCAATATATCATCACTACCGGTCGTGCGAGGTAAGATTTAGAATATAATATTGTCAACCATTTTACTCCTTATATATTGCTTGACCAAATTCAAAACAATACAGCTGCAGTTGTAATGCATCCATGACAATTAAATATATACCACTAGTCACCATCGACTAATTAAATGAACCATGATCTTGATTGGTACAAGGTTTATTCAATCATCGACCCACGATTTATAAGATTAACACAAAGCCAATCAAAATTCCTTTAGATAGTATCAGTCACGTGCAAGTGTATAAAACTAAGGCTATCAATAGAAACTTCAATTTAATATCACCCCATGTGATCATGTATACCAATAAATATTATAATGGCAACAATGAACTTATCAACTAGCAAAACAAATCTTGCATGTGACTTCATAAGCGAGCAACACTATCAACAATTTATAATTGAAGTCGATCAAGCAATTAAACTCAAAATTCAAACTTTTACCATGTTTCTGCAGCGAAGTTCGACACTAAATAACTTTTGATTGCAAGCTTGAATTGCGATCCTCTAGTGAAAAGTTAGATGGACATCTTACGAGATGCTCGAAAAAATTTTGTCGATCCAGCGGTTAGCGAAAAGTTATCATCATTTGAAAATTGTCTTTGAGAAAAATACGAAAATTTTAAGATTCAAATTTTTCTTCTTTTTCATCATTCTTTGACACATAAAACCTTGTGAACCTCTAGGTAATGAGCTCCCAGAGCTCTGATACCAATTGTGGAGTTTGTTAGACTCCTTGGACTGTTTAGAGCTTCCAGGGTTTAACAATAACAATGATAATAAACTTGGTACACAGTGGAATAAAACAAATTAAAGTTATTGACACAATGTTTTTCCACATCATCTCCAATTATATTAATAACGTGTTATCTAAACTATAACTAGGATCAAAGACTTGATCTTGGAGATTAACTAAACTAACACTAACCCTAGGCATTTCTACAAACCTACACCTAGGTTACACACAACTTTAATTGTCTACATTATGGAAGACTTAATTATGAAACATATACCCCATGTCCTCTTTATATACTAGAGGATTAGGGTTTACAAAATACTATGAAGGACTAAACAATAAATATTCTTTTGCAATCAAGTCCTTCCATCTTTTTGTAGATTTCATCTTTGTCACTTTGAGTACTTCTTGTTTCATTCTTTTTGTCTTATCAAATCAAACGTATAATTCCCAATAGACGGCATCAGTTGAGATGTGTGGCGCGTCGATCTTGGTAGCGACTTCGTTTGAATATTGGATCTTGGTCATCTAGTGTGAAACTTATGAGTGAAGCCTTCCAGAATTAAAGGCGTGGCGCGGACTTTAGGACGAAATCCCGGCCGTCGCGTGCACTTTTGATCAAGTCTTCTATAGAGGCGGCGGCCGCTTTGATTGGGACGCGGCAGGGCTTCTTTGAGTGCCTTTGATCTTGACTTTGTCATTTTCTTCATGTTTTCGCTCCTTTTCGTCCAAATGTGTTTCATTCCAATTTTGCTTCAAAAGACCTAAAATATGAAAATAAGCGATTTTAAGTAGTAACAAATATAAATCTGTCAAATTTAGGGCTTAAATGACCCTAAAAGCGTCACGTTTTAAATCCTTATCAAATATCCTACACTTGGAATTTGCTTGTCCTCAAGCAAATGTGTTTTTGGCCAATCAATTTAAAAGTTAAGGGGCATGAAGCATCAGTTTAAAATATTCTATAACAAGTACAAGCGCCCGCGATAGTCATAACAAGTATGGAAATTATACACTAGCACCTCACAATTGGTGTTTG
This sequence comes from Chrysanthemum makinoi, assembly GCA_910596185.1. Classification (NCBI taxonomy): domain Eukaryota; kingdom Viridiplantae; phylum Streptophyta; class Magnoliopsida; order Asterales; family Asteraceae; genus Chrysanthemum; species Chrysanthemum makinoi. The sequence continues at coordinate 9,282,697 of OU343217.1, forward strand.
GATTCTCTCATCTCTTGGGTTTATATGAAATATAATATGAATGGAAATGGAAGATAGACACTCATTATCTGGCATAGTACATAGATTACCATAAGCTTGAGAATAGATCAAACCTCCACCGCTTTGGTGTAAGCACCTAGGAATAACTATCTAAGATGACTTTACAAGGGTTGTAATGTTAGGCTTAGGGTAGGGAAGTAAAGGGTTTTGTTGTGTTAATACAAATAAGCCGTAAAAATGTTTATTTATATTTTACGATCTTCTAATGTTTTGTCGATGACAAATGTAAAATCATTTTAACGAAACAAATAAAATACGTAAATGGTTTGAGCCATTAGTTTACTAACACACTTACGTTTTCACATAAAACACTAAAAAATAAAAGTGATTTTATGATTGAGTAATACATATGTACAACAACTAGTGCTTACATATTGGGTAGATATATACATAATTAGTATGTATTATAATAGGTAATAGAATGGGTAGAAGTTTAAGTATTTGACCCAATGACTAAATACATTGAATGTAGTTGGATAAAACCCAAAGTCCATGACCCATACCCATGGAGCATAGTCCATAACCCATAACCCATTGAATGACATCATGCATAAGTCATAATGGGTATTATCCATGACCCATGGAGCTAACCCATGACCCATGGACTAAATACATTGTACTTACTAGATACATTGTATCTACTTGGATATTCATGGTCCAAATACTAGGACCCATGACCCATAACCCATGGGTAAAGAGGAGCGTCCCACGGTTCCCCCAGTTTACACTGGACGGATCCCTCAAGTAAGGGATCCGTGGGATCCATGGAACAGTAGCTTATTTTATTCTATAAATAGTGAGCCATTTTTTCATTTTGGTTTGCCACTTCTACACATACTTTCTCCTAGTATTAGAAACCTTCTAACCTCAGATCCTAAGGATCTCTCTATGTAGTTTGTGTTTGTTTTTGTGTGATTCTCTAGGTTCCTCTCAAAGGCGAGATCCCCACCTCTTGAAGTCGAGCAAGCTCAAGTCCATGAGTTGCCATGCTTTGTCATCATCAAGACTACTGAGGTTCTCTTGTTGATAGTTCTTCCTTCCTCCCTAGAAGTGTTGTGTCAAAGGCATTAGTGAAGGATCTTTGAAAGAGTCAAGGCGAAGGAATTAGTGAAAGGTGCTTAGCGTCAGGTGTCAAAGGCATTAGTGAAGGATGCCAAAGAAGTCAAGACGAAGGAATTAGTGAAAGGTGCTTAACGTCCGTGTCAAAGGCATTAGAGAAGGATGCCAAAGGAGTCAAGACGAAGGAATTAGTGAAAGGTTCCAAACGTTCGTGTCAGAGGCATTAGTGAAGGGTGCCTAGAAGTCAAGTCAAGTAGCATTAGTGAAAGATGCCAAGGGTGTATAATCGATGAGGTGCATCGATGTACAAATAGAAATAGGTTGTATCCAAGGATATTGATATCCTTGATAATGTTGTAATAAGGTGTGGGTCTCCTTTGGGATAGGTTTTGTGTAGTGTTGGGTAGTAGTTCCTCCTTTGTAATGGAACTTCGGTATCTAGCCTATGCCGGATAAAGTGTAAGCGACGTTGTAATAGGTGTGGTTCTACCTTGTGGAAGAACCCGGTGTCTAGCCTAGTATTGGAAAAGAATAAGCGGCGTTGTGAAGGCTTCTCCTCCATAAGGGGTTGTGTCGGTGTAGTGATTGCAAACTCAGTGGGTGATGACTGGAGTGAGTAGGAGGGCAAGAAAGGTGTCCTTATAGCCGAACCACTATAAACACTTGTGTCGTGGTTATGTGCTTCTTACTCTTTATCTTTCCATTACACATTTACATATCTATCTATCAATGTCCAATATACACATTCAAATAGATTGACATAAGTTGATCTAAACATTTTAAAACGAAGTTTTAATCGGTAAAACATTCCTTATAGATTTTCACAATTGGCATCAGAGCTTCGTTATCAAGTTTCTTAAGAGTATATTATAATTTTAGAAACTTAACACGATCTATGTATGTTTGAAAACTACAAGGAAGGAACTTCCTTAAAAACAAAAGGTCACGTTTTAAAATCTTCACATTTTATAATGTTGGACAATGATAGATCTTTCTAATATTTTCCTTGTTGAGAATTCTTCATACTTGGATTTGGACATTCTAAGAAGATCATGAAGAATTTCTCTCTAAATACTTATTTCCTTTAAAAGAATATTTAACAAAGGTATGATCTTTAAAAAATTACAAATAAATATATTTTTCTTTAGTTTATATTTCCTTTCTAGATAAATTAATAAGGTCATCCTTTTTAATCATGATTAAGCTTTAAGTAGTATCTTTACGCTCTCTTAATAATCACTAAAGTAGTTATCTATATTGAAGTCATCATCAAGAATGGTATTCTTCGTTGATCTCTATAGACAAAACTACAAACTAGTGATAATGATATCTCGGCTATGCAAGAGCCTTGATCATTACTCCTCACATAAGGATTATTGATATTTCATCTATGTCAATAAGTATCCATGTAAAATTTTCACATTATGATAAAATGGGATTTTATCATAATATTTGAAAATTTCCCAAAGAATTATGATTTATTCATAAAAAGGGAACCTCGTCAAATAGGACTAGTATAATCCTCAAACACCCCAAACCATAAGTTATAGAGCATAAACATGGACCCTAGGCAAATTAGAACTCAAAACATTATCAAGGATCACTTAAAACATCCAATCGCGTTATGCGGATCCCATTGCTTGAACTAGCGGATCCCTCATACAAGGATCCGTGGGATTTGTTACATTGAAGCAACATAAGAAAGATGATCACTGTAGAAGTTCCACTACCCACTTTACTCTATCAAGACTCATGAACATAAACCTATTTAATGTTCACAGGAGCAAATTGATCATCTTCTTCAAGCAAAACAATCTCTTGTGTAAGTATAATCTTCACTACATTGTTATTTCCATTCCTTGATCCCTAGGATTACAATTTTCATCTTTAGAATTTGAGCTCAAATGGGTTTCTCACAATTTGTTACCACATTGTTTTCTAAGATAATCTAAATCAAAAAATTAACATTGTTAATACAAATTAAACTCATTCCTTGAATTCAATGAAGATTTTTTGAACAAAATTGTGATCAATCCCATTAGATTACTATTCACACAATTAACACCACATTGTGGTTTTGTTGTATAGGAACAATCATGCCTAGCAATCGCCAACAAGATTACCATGACACTGCCCACTACATCCCATGTATCATCGTAAGGAAGGCCTAAGCCCGGAGGATAGAAAAGCCTTCAAAATGTTAGAAAAGAGGCTCTTCCACGGCGCGTGTGGTTGAACCATCATTCCTCGCAAACACCAACATTCGACAAGTCTTTGGAGGAATTAACTTTGATTGCCTCTTGGACATTAACGAGAAAATTTGTCCGCTGTTTGTGCTTGTCTTTTACAAGACAATAAGAATCGTTCGGAAATGAGACGCTTCATCATCAATGACCATGAATACACCCTCACTCTTGTAGAATTTGGAAGGATACTCAGTGTCCCATATCAAGGGGTGTGTATGTATTCTAACGAATGGTCTTTAGCGGAGCTACATGACATGGTAGATCATCATGAAGTATACTTTACGGCTATCTTGGAAGCAACCACGTTAAGGGATACCGTCTTCATGGAAAGAGCATCTCCATCAAGGGTCACGAGAAACTCCAAGGTGATCTATAGGGATCCATTTCATATGGAACTTTCAAAAAATTTCCCGTTGTACAAGAAATGGGAAGTCGTGGTAAGGGTGTTGTTCCCTGTTCACTAACGTATAAAATCAATTTAAACACTTAAACAAACAATTAGTGAATCAATGACTGAGAATGATGTAAGTAAAACACACTGAATAATTTTCAACATAATATTCTTTATTAGAAATGAATCAAAAAGAATACATTACCCAAGTACTTGAACAGACTTGGAATTGAAATGACAAAGTGTTGTAACTCCTCACAAGCTCCTCAGGTCGAGTCGAGCACAACTACGAAGAACCATCGAGCTATCTCAGGACAGAGTTGTATTTGGAGAAGTGAAAGATGGCTTGTGTGTGTGTGTGTGTTTTACAATTCACAAGCTTAATCTTTCACTCCATCTCTTATGCTATTTATACAAGTATGATATTTAAATCTATCCTAAAGGACAATCATTGACAGATTCTGAGGAAGACAAAATAATGATGTATTTTGTCTCAAGCTTTAAAGGCTATATTAAGTAATTGACAAGGCGCTTCCAAAAGTTTGTGATGACACGAGCTCGATAGTTAGCCATTCAGGGAAAGTTTGACTTTGGTTGATAAGGACAACTTCTTATCTTGTTCAAACTTATCCCGCTCATTCTTCATTCTTCATTGCCTTCGGTCTTCTACTTCAGTTTGTCTTGTTATAAGTAGTTGGTGAGAGTTTCGGGATTTAGTGAGTTATTGTCATCACCACCGAATCCAATATTCTTCTTGACTCAGTCTTCACCCCTTAAGTTTCGCCTTACTGAGTGGAGAGACTTCTTCTTACCCTCTTAGTGAGTATCCGAAGATGGCTCACCGAGGGACTATGCACTCAGTGACCTGTTAGTGTTTAATCGGCCTAAACACTTAGGGTATTTTCTATTCAAATCCTAGACTTAAGGGCTTTGGGTATTTATGAACCCACCAGTCCCCCTTTTGGATATACAAATATCCTAAGTGTTTGATCAGTGTAAGTGAGCAAATGACTTCTTCTTACACTGAATGTACTAATGAACATAATAAGGAACACTGAATATTTTAACAAGACATACATCGTTTATTGATCAAATTACATAGTTCCTATCACTAGTACAAAAGATGAAATAAAAGATGTCACTCAATGTGGATTCCCAGTTCTTCAAGCTTTGGTTTCTTCTTGAGGAGTGTTTCTTTATCAGGGTACTCTCTTATCTTAGCATTCAGGTCATTTCAGAACTTGACGCTTTTTGGGGTTTGGATCGAGATGCCACGGTAGATAACTTGCTATTGTAGCCACTCCCTGCATAAGGTCAATGTCACTCCATCTCTGAAATGTTAGGTTTCCATAGACATCTATAAAGAAGAGTCCTCTTTCAGGCTCTTCAATGCAAAGACAGTTGACGAACTTCACACCTTCGGGTAGTTCCCTGTTGCACTCAAAACCAGGGACTTTGGCTTTAAGCTCGGATTCAACCCTCTTCCTTTTGCCATGAGATGATTGGGGTTGAGATCCTTAAGGTGTACTTAAGGCTGGTTGGATCCAAAGTTGTGCTGGTGTTTCCCTCAGTCTTTCATATCTCTTGTTCATGTACTTCATCAGCTCTTTAACCACTGCATTTTGTTTCTTTGATATGATGGGACCAAGCTCATCAAGTTCAGTGATCCCAAAGTCAGTGAATTTCATGGGATCATGAACCTCAAAGTGCCTTTTATCATCCCCCTATAAACGTTCATTGCCAGTGGTTTGGAATTGGGGATGATTTTTACATCTGTGATCTTCTCAGGCAACCTTCTGTTCATCCAGTTTCTTCCTCATTACGTACCTTTTGTGCAGCCTGAGCATCCTTGAACTTCTGTCCAGCCTGACCCTTTTCCAGCTTTTTGGGGTCAATTCCCAAGTTTTCAGTTTCCTCAGCAACAACTTGTACCAGTGCTTATTTGCTTTTTCTTTCTTCTTCAGCCAGTTTCTTTCTTTTGTATTCCTTTTCAAGAAATGTTGTTAGCTGTAGTGGAGTAAGCAAGTACCTGGTGTTGCCGATGACATAGGGAATCTTCTCAGGCTCTGGTATTTGCATAATGGCTTTTCCTTTGTCCTGGCTGAGGAAGATGATGCTACCAAAGGTGGTGTTGTTGTCATAATGGGTGTTGCAACTGTCATTGTCATAATTGTTGTTGTTGTTGGTGGAACTGATGAGATGGGTGTCGCTGAGACTGCTTGAGCTGGCTCCCCCTCAGTGTGAGAGGGAGTCTCTTTAGTGGCTCCCTACCCCTCAACTGTTGCTGCAACATCAGTGAGATCAAGAGTTGCCTGGGATACTGAGGGAGTTGGAGTAGCTTGACCTTTGAAGGCTTGGTAGATCTACGTGACCATAGTCTTGATGTCGCTTGTTTCCTTTGAAGACCGGTGACCTTTTCTCGCCGATTAGCTGAGATAGTTTTAAAGCAGTCATTCTAGGCCCAAGATTCCAGGCCATAGAAGATGATGCCTTAGCCAAAGTAGTCACTTGAGCATCCAAAGAACCTAGTGTTTTCCGAAGAGACTATCACGAAGCTTGAAGACCCCTGAACATTAGCGGATTGAAGCATGTAAATGAGTTCAGTGAGTCGAGAGGAGTTCTTTACATAGACCTCAGTAGCCTCCAGCACTTTGGAATTGAGTGCTGGGTCTTCCTTGACACAATCTATGATTTCATCCAGTGTGACACCACATCCATGAAGGTGCTTGAGAAACTTTTGCAAATTTTCATCTAGTCTGTGAAGGTGGTCGTACATAA
>OU343217.1:9289330-9331160 GCA_910596185.1 Chrysanthemum makinoi
CCCAAAGGTGCTTAGCCATATTAATCATGCACATCAATTCAATATTCAAAGGTACGAAATACATGAATCGAAAGTAAAAGAAATAATAAACGCTAAAGCTTATCGTAATGGTGTGACTTCTCCTTGGAAAGAGAGTCGTATTTCCCTAGACCTCCCTTGAGCTTTTTCCCCACGCTCGAGTGTTGTGTGTGGAATGGATGCTTTGAAATGCTGGAATTCATGGGGTATTTATAGGCTGTGTCCGGGTTACGGCTGTAACCAATAGATGAGTTACCATAACCTTCTATTTCTCCGTAAATGCACTAGATCTTGCTAGTTACGTAACCTTATATGGTTACCCGTAGTCTTCAATAAACTCGTTACGTCGTAAGTGTAGCAGTAGTTACGCGGTAAGTATCGCCGCGCGGGAACTCTTTTGACCTAATGGAATTACGCCGAACCTTTAGGAGGAGTTACCATAACCTCTTGATAAGTTTGACTTGGGTCACAATAGTTACGTAATGTGAGAGATGAGTTACTGTAACTTTCCAAAATAAGCATAATGTGATAAATCTTTAGTAATGTTTCCATTACTGTGTCTCTTTAGCTCCAAAGCTCGTAATTTACCTGAAAGTGTAAAACAATGGAAAACAAGCGTAAATCCATATAAATGATATAAATAACGAGCATTAATGGGGAAATTGACACTTAATATTCAGGACTATTTGATGTTATCAAATATCCCCACTTGAACTCTACTTGCCCTCAAGTAGACCTTATTAGATAGTTTCCTAAAAAGATATCTCCCAAAACCTGGAAAATCTGAGTTTAGAAATCCCTTATGCTAGAATAAAACAAAGCCGACCACCTCACGAAAGGGGAAAAAACACTCAAATCTCTCAACTATTCTAAGTGTCAATTTCGGGGTGATCACTCAATCGCACATCATAGCATGTATTCTATCATAAGCTTAGCGGTTACACAAATCTCCACCACTAGATGTAAGGGCTAAACAATTCTCGAAGGCAATATGGGTAGACACGACAAAGGTTAGGGGGTGACTCGTCATTACTAACATGTCACGGTGAAGTGGACAAAATCAATGATACATGACCAAATCCATGGCCAAGACACCAAAGATCGCTCGCTGCATCACCTAGACACGCTTCATGACTAAAGAGTAGGATAAGACATGTGATATATAATTGGTGTAAAATGAAAAACAAGCAGGTAGTCTACATCTATAACTAAGTCATCACCACTTACCGTCCGCCCAAAGTTCAAGCTTAGAAGTTTAGAGACCGGATCATGAAATGCAAGGTAGATATGTCATTAGAGGATGTCGTGATGGGCACACTACCTTTTCTTCTTCAGTTGGTATAACTCCAACTCCAATCTTCAAATGTGACCGAGGTGGCCTCCTCAATACTAAACAATAAAGCTCATACTATAGTGCTTATAATATCGCACTTTACAAAATCATAACTCAATCAACCATTTTTTTTATTTTTCGATTCTTTTTTATTTTTTTGAATCTAACATGATAACATAACATCCCCCCACTTGAGATGAACAATGGGAATTCGGGGTTTCTTCAATGATCTTCATAATTGTTGTCGATGAAAGCGTGATTTCCAAATCTTTCCACTCGAACCTTGAACTTAGGCAAATGATGATTTCCTAATTACAAATAAAGACTACATGGTAGGCTAAGGTGTAAGGGTGTAACGAAACAATATATTGGGGTGACAAAATGAAAAGAATGGCTCAGAAGGGTGTATCTAGGGTTATCTTGCACTAAAAGCGAGTGCAACAAAAGGGTTTCACATGGGGGTCGAAAAGTCGAGGTGACTAATCGATAGACTCACAATGGTAGGTTTTTTGGGTGATAATCCTATAATACTTTCTAAAACTAAAAGTCCAAATATATCGAGCTAACTCAATCATACCTCATCTATGGTCTCGAAATGATGCAAAGGCCAAGTTCTAAAGTTTACAAGCTACCGGAACACTCATAATTTGGTGGATTTGGGGTAAAATATAGGAAACGGATAAGGCTAATCTCACCATGTAATATCAAGGGTTGTATGTGCTCGGCTAAGGTCTAATCTAGTAAGGTTCGGAAAAACATGTCAAAATTTAAAAATGGCATAATTTTTCAAAATAAACTAGAAAAATGAGGGCGAAATAAAGTTCAAGAGATAATTCTACTCCCGCCCCCCACTTGAATTGTACAAAGTCCCTTTTGTACTAGGCATTAAAATAAAGGTGAAGAGAAAGGTAGAATTAGAGCGAGAACTTCCCTGAAATTTGCTCCAAAAAGAAGAAGACCCACGAAAGGATTCCTTCGTTTAAGCGGCATGAACAAACTTCAATCCCTGAAATCACAATACCGACAAGCATAATTCTAAAAGAAAAAAAAATGAAAAAAAAACCTAACTCACTTTCGTAGGAATCACGGTTGCATTTAGCGAATGCAACAAGTTTTTTAAACCACTTGGTGTCCCAAGTGGACGAGTGAAGTCTCGTGAGGGTTTATAGGAAACACACCCACAAAGTTCATTTAAAAGCTACTACAAGGTCACTGTGTTTTAAAATGAAAGAATTAAATCGGAGAGTTACGTCGAACTCCTATGAGATAGTTACGCCGTAATGGCAAACCTTGTATGAGCTGTGAAGCGAGTAGTTACGGCGTAACAATGAGATGGTATATTACTGTAATTGGTAATGCGTCTAGAATTCTGCGCTAAAATGATGGTTACGTAATCACCAAGATGAGTTACGCCATAACTCGTTCAGATCATCAATCGCAGCAGTAATTACTTCATTGTCTCCTGCAAAAATGTTTAGAAAACACAAAACCCAACAGAAATGAAATAAAAACAAAAGAAAGAGATAATTTGGGTTGTCTCCCGAAAGAGCACTTTTCTTTATTTACGAGTCTTTAAGTTAGACTCAGAGCCGCGGGGCTCTATGGGGGTCTTTGAGCTTGCCCCACTTCTTCAATATCCTTCATCAAATTGTGCCTCATCCATGCAACATTAGAGGCATTTCGGAGGTATTCAATGGTTTCGATCTTTCGGACTTTACAAAATTTCTCCCACCTAGGTGGTAGCGGTGAATTCGTATTTTCAACTATAATGGGGGTGGTCTTTTGTAGGGTATCCACAGGAGCTTGCACCTTCTTTGCTCGTAAGCTTGTCATCGGATCAACTCTCATTTCCTTGCAACTCAAGTTAATCTAGTATCCCTTCGATATCATCGTCATAAAAACCGCCCTTGAACCATTCTTCATCGAGCAAATTCTCCAATAGAACGCGCTTGCATTCTTCTTTATCATTACTCAGCCGCTCTATGTCCTCGTCAATTGTTATTTTACTTGTGTTTTCAATACTTTTGTCGTTTGAATTTTCTTGATCCATGTATTCCTTCCAAATCTTATCTTTCGTTAATGCGTCCACATGCCCGTACTTTTTTTTACCCAACTATCGAACCCTAGGTTGTCTATCAAAGGTAAACTCGTTCTCTCCTCATCATTGGTTGAGGACCAAAAGAATTCATCTTTTCCTAATCTTCCAGAGTTTTTTCCACCATTACACATATCGTCATATGGGTTGCATGTAGGCCAGAAAATTTCCCCAGGAGATTTTACTTTTTCGCACCAGTGACTACGTAGATCTTTGTTGTCATTTTCACTTAAATGTTCATCCGTGCAGAGTATATCTTTATTAGTCTTTTCCTTTTGAATGTGCTCCGCGTAATCAACTTTTAGCTTCATAAGAATATTTGGATTGATCTTGGCATTCCCAAATTGAATTGCGTACCAATATTTAAAGGCCAAATTACCGAATTTTATGCCATGTCTTTCGCGCTCATGAGGGCATGTCCATTCTTCCTTTCTTTCATTGTTTCCTCCGTTGCAATACTCGTGGAAGGGGCTGCATGTAGGCCATGCCCTTGTGGTTTTTCATCGCAATGGCGACAGGAGTACAACAGTGAGTGATAAGTGGCTTTTCTTCATCTTCAAGGGAGAGTTCCTCAAGTTTTTCTGCCCCGTCCAAGTCGAGGAATGTTTCTGCCCATGTATCCCAATTACGCCGTAACTGAGATTCTTGGTTACGGCGTAATTCATTAGAGTTATTTTCCTCAGTATTCTTCACAACTCCGTTGTCGCTGTCAAACACGAGGTTACGCCGTAACTCATTAGGTATGTTACGGCGTAACTCAGATCTGTTGACGAAATCATCCCCTAAACTTGTATCACTGGCCTAAACCTTCGAGTTATCATCCGAGAAAATTACCTTACATTTCATAGCTGGTTTAGATCCTACAGGTTTATCGTTATTCCTCCTTACTTTTTCGCTGAGCTTTATCACCATGGATTCAAGGTTTTTCAGAGTTGAGTCGTGTTTGGAAATGTTTCTATCAGTGTTTTCCTGGAATTCCTTCAACCATTCATCTTGCTCCTTTTGCTTTTGGGCTGAATTTTCCAGAAATTTATTAATTGTTTCTTCAAGACTGGCTTTTTTCTCCATAAGGCCCCCGGTTGTAATTTCCATGATACCCATTACGATTGTCACCGTAAAATGGTCGATTTTCTCTATACTTAGCTTCTTCAATATCCTCTTCGTCCATATGAGGACAATTTTTTGTAAGATGTCCTCCTCCACAGCTTTCACAACCCACTTGGATGGCATGAACGGTTTCTTTGACCTTCAGCATATCTCGACTGAGGATTTTAATTTTACTAGCGATTGCTGCAATTCCGTCGAAACTTCCACCTTGGTTTCTTTTACTTCCACCGTCGTGCCATTTTTGAGAATGGTCCGCCATTTTTTGAATGGCTTCAATTGCAGTAGTAGGAGTCATGTTTGGAATAGGTCCTTGATAGTCCAGCATCTGTCTTGTAGTTACATTTATCCCTTTGTAGAAAATATTGACCTTCTGCTGGTTATTAATATCATTGGTAGGACACTTATAAAGAAGATCGTTGTATCTGTCCCAAGCTTGATACAGAGTTTCGTCGTCTTCTTGTTTGAAATTGTGGATCTCCAAGAGTTGATTAGAAATCTTTGATGGTGGGAAATATCTTTGGATAAAGTGTCTTAAGTAGCCAAGTATTACTGCCCCGGCGGGCAATTTTTCGATCCATCTTCTGGCTGCTCCAGTGAGAGTCATTGGGAAGACCCTGAGCATAACAAAGATCATGAGACACTCGAATGTTGAAAAGGCTAGTGATGTATATGACATTTTCAACGTGCTCATATGCGTCTTCGTCCCTATTTCCTGAAAAGGGTTAGCGAAGCTCCCCATAAATTGGTCTTCAATCTCGAAACGAACATCCACTGATTGCCGGCCCATTAGACATGGCCCTTGATCTGCTCTAGTCAACGCCAAGTATTCCTCAAGAGTGGGTCATCGATGTTAACAACTTCCATGGTACCTGAAAACTTGAAATATGATCGTGAGAAAAGCTTAAAAATGAAATGAAAGACTTAATAATAATCCTAATATAGCTCCCCGGCAGCGGCGCCAAAAACTTGATGCAGGTTTTACAGACCAGGTCTTAATATTTATAATGTCTCGCTATACCTATGGTCTACCCTAATGCACTAACGGGCAGTGTACCCGTTCGTGTGTAGTGTAGTAAATGGTAAAGCCGAGGTCGTCCAAGAGCTATGTGTGTCGGATAATTACTAAGTCTAATTGTCACAGAATATTAATGGTTTGATAGGGTTTTAATTAATTAAACTACTAATGCGAATATAAAGCAAATAAATGGTAGAAGGGAAATCAATAGAGGAATAGTGGTGCCAACCTAGTTAATCCTCCTAACTAGTTATGTTTACGTCTACCTACTTCCATTACTTCTGGGTCAAATTCGAGATGACAACATTTGGTCAATTCGCCCTAACCTATCAGCAAAGATGCCACCACAGGAGAAATTAGCGACCGTCATAAGTCCTGCTGTTCCTGGTCCCCTAAGCCGAGTCATTAAGTACCGCTACATGCTAGATTCTAAATAGTGAGTGCCCGCCCGTTAGGAACTTAGACACTACACCCCCAATTCTTAAGTTCATCCAAATGATAGGTGATCAGTTGGTCAAATCGCAACAAGAAAGGGTCGTCAGTTGGTCATATCTTACCCTTCCCGTCTCTCACCGCTCACCTAGGGTTATTTGGTCATATCTCCTAGGCAATTGGCCTCTATCGCCATTCAAAACTACCGAACCAGGGGTGACTACCAAAGAACTATGCATGCATACACTTAGAAATAATTAGATGAAGTAAAGGTAAATTCAAAATTAAACAATTAAGGAATCATAACTAGGCTAGCACCAAAGGGTGCTTAGCCGCCATATTAATCATGCACATCAATTCAATATTCAAAAGTACGAAATACATGAATTGAAAGTAAAAGAAATAATAAACGCTAAAGCTTCTCGTAATGGTTTGACTTCTCCCTTAGAAACAGCTACGTATGCTTCCCTAGACCTCCCTTGAGCTTTTTACCACGTTCTCAGAGTGTTGTATATGGAATGGGATGCTTTGAAATGCTGGAATTCGGGGTATTTATAAAGGTCTGGGTTACGGCATAACCAATAGATGAGTTACGCCGTAACCTTCTATTTCTCCGTAAATGCACTAGATCTGCTAGTTACGGCGTAACCTTAGAAGTGGTTACGCCGTAGTCTTCAATAAACTCGGTTACGTCGTAAGTGTAGCAGTAGTTACGGCGTAAGTATCGCCCGGCGTGGAACCTCTTTTGACCTAATGGAGTTACGTCGTAACCTTGGGGAGGATTACCGTAACATCTTGATAAGTTTGACTTCGGGTCACGCAATAGTTACGGCTGTGATGAGAGATAAGTTACGTCGTAACTTCTTCAAAATAAGCATACTGTGATAAATCTTTAGTAACGTTTCCATTTCCGCGTCTCTTTAGCTCCAATGCTCGTAATTTACCTGAAAGTGTAAAACAATGGAAAACAAGCGTAAATCCATATAAATGATATAAATAACGAGCATTAATGGGGGAAATTGACACTTAATATATAGGACTATTTGATGTTATCACTCAGACTGAGACTAAGACCAAACCCAAGTCTCAGAGCCCTGAGGCTTCAGGAACACAGCCTAAAAGACAAAGAAAGCCCCGGACTGATCAGCCACCTAAAGGAGACCATACACCATCCACCCTGGTGACAACGAAGGACACTGATACATCACAGTCAGTGCCCTTGGTCCCAACTACTACTCCCCAAGATCCAAAGGGAAACATACAACCCGGGGGGGAGCTTTACACTGTGCCCAAGGAGGACATTCGTAAATCATCGCTTTTGTCTGAGGGCCAACTGAATGATCTCAAAGACTTAGGGGGAAACAAACAACCCACTGATAGGGATATCACTGCCACTACTTCTAAGGATGGCACTGGGAAACACTCACTAGTGCTTGAAGGAGCACAGAGGGACAAAGACTCGGAGGGACTGAAACAACCCGCCGATACGGAACTCATCACCAATCCTGACTCCAGCGAAGGCACTGGGAAAAACCCATCAGTGTCTGAGGGGTCAAAGGGGGACAAAGACTTAGAGGGACAAATACCACCCGCTGATATGGAACCCATCACCACCACTGGTCTTTTAACAGTAGCTGAAGTAAATGACATCCTATTTTCTGATGAAGAGTTGGCTAAGAGTGATGATGAAATACTCGCCAGAGAAGAAGTGGATGTTGATATTCAAACTAAAAACAAAGAGCATCACCGATCTATACAAGCAAAATGGGCCAACATGCATATCTAAGTCGGAAGTGTTTGATTTCAACACCAACACCTATGAGCACAGGGATCTTATGTACGACCACCTTCACAGACTGGATGAAAATTTACAAAAGTTTCTCAAGCACCTTCAGGAATGTGGTGTCACACTAGATGAAATCATAGATTATGTCAAGGAAGACCCATCACTCAATTCCAAAGTGCTGGGGGGCTACTGAGGTCTATGTAAAGAACTCCTCTCGACTCACTGAACTCATTTACATGATTCAATCTGCTAATGTTCAGGGTCTTCAAGCCTCCGTTCAGTCTCTTCAGACAACACTGGGTTCTTTGGATGCTCAAGTGACTACTTTGGCTAAGGCATCATCTTCTACGGCCTGGAATCTTGGGCCTAGAATGACTGCTTTAAAACTATCTCAGGCTAATCTGGCAGAAAAGGTCACCGGTCTTCAAAAGGAAACAACTGACATCAAGGCTATGGTCACGGAGATCTACCAAGCCTTCAAAGGTCAAGCTACTCCAACTCCCTCAGTATCCCAGGAAACTCTTGCTCTTACTGATGTTGCAGCAACAGTTGAGGGGGAGGGAGCCACTAAAGAGACTCCTCTCAACGGGGGGAGCCAGCTCACCCAGTCTTCGACACCCATCTCATCAGCCCACCAACAACAACAATAATTATGACAATGACAGTAACCATTATGACAACAACACCACCTTTGGTAGCATCATCTTCCTCAGGCCATGACAAAGGAAAAGCCATTATGCGACACCGAGCCTGAAGATTCCCTATGTCATCGGCAACACAGTGTACTTGCTTACTCCACAGCCTAGCAACATTTCTTGAAAAGGAATACAAAAGAAACCGGCTGAAGAAGGAAGAAAATCAAAGAAGCACTGGTACAAGTTGTTGCTGAGGAAGCTGAAAACTTGGTAATTGACCCCAAAAATCTGGAAAAGGGTCAGGCTGGACAGAAGTTCAAGGATGCTCAGGCTGCTCAAAAGGCTGTAATGAGGAAGAAACTGGATGAAAAGAACCGAAGAGCTGCAGCCATCATGCAGGAAAGAATTGACCACTATAATTGGTCAATGACAAACAGAAGGTTGCCTGAGAAGATCACAGATGTAAAAATCATCCCCAATTCCAAACCACTGGCAATGAACGTTTATAGGGGGATGATAAAAGGCACTTTGAGGTTCATGATCCCATGAAATTCACTGACTTTGGGATCACTGAACTTGATGAGCTTGGTCCCATCATATCAAAGAAACAAAATGCAGTGGTCAAAGAGCTGATGAAGTACCTGAGCAAGAGATATGAAATACTGAGGGAAATACCAGCACAACTTGGGATCCAACCAGCCTTAACTGCACCTTAAGGATCTTAACCCCAATCATCTCATGGAAAAAGGAAGAGGGTTGAATCCGAGCCTGAAGCCAAAGTCCCTGGTTTTGAGTGCAACAGGGAACTACCCGAAGGTGTGAAGTTCGTCAACTGTCTTTGCATTGAAGAGCCTGAAAGAGGACTCTTCTTTATAGATGTCTATGGAAACCCAGCATTTCAGAGATGGAGTGACATTGACCTTGCAGGAGTGGCTACAATAGCAAGTTATCTACCAGTGGCATCTCAGATCCAAACCCCAGCAAACGTCAAGTTCTGCAATGACCTGAATGCTAAGATAAGAGAGTACCCTGATAAAGAAACACTGCTCAAGAAGAAACCAAAGCTTGAAGAACTGGGAATCCACATTGAGTGACATCGTTTATTTCATCTTTTGTACTAGTGATAGGAACTATGTAATTTTATCAATAAATGATGTAGGTCTTGTTAAAATATTCAGTGTTCCTTATTATGTTCATTAGTACATTCAGTGTAAGAAGAAGTCATTTGCTCACTTACACTAATCAAACACTTAGGCTATTTGTATATCCAAAAGGGGGAGATGTTGGGTTCAGTATGTACCTAAACCCCTTAAGTCTAGGATTTGAATAGAAAATACCCTAAGTGTTTAGGTCGATTAAACACTAACAGGTCACTGAGTGCATAGTCCCTCAGTGAGCCATCTTCAGGATACGCACTAACAGGCGAAGAAGAAGTCTCTCCACTCAGTAAGGCGGAACTTAAGGGGTGAAGACTGAGTTAAGAAGAAGATGGTGGATTAGGTGAGTGATGACAATAACTCACTGAATCCCGAAACTCCTCACCAACTACTTACACTGAAGACAAACTGAAGTAGAAGACCGAAGGCAATGAAGACTGAAGAATGAGCGGGATAAGTTTGAACAAGATAAGAAGTTGTCCTGAATGGCTAACAATCAGGCTCAGTGTCATCAATGACTTTTGGAAAGCAACCTTGTCTCTTACTTAATATAGCCTTTGTAAACAGAGACAAAATACATCAGTATTTTGTCTTCTGTAACCTGTCAGTATTGTCCTTTAGGATAGATTTAAATATCATACTTGTATAAATAGCATAAGAGATGGAGTGAAAGATTAAGCTTGTGAATTGTAAAAACACACACACACAAGCCATCTCTCACTCCTCCAAATACAACTCTGTCCCTGAGATAGCTCAGTGGTTCCTTGTAGTTGTGCTCAGACTCAGCCTGATCTTCGTGAGGAGTTACAACACTTTGTCATTTCAATTCCAAGTACTGTTCCGCAAGTACTTGGGTAATGTATTCTTTTTGATTCATTTCTAATAAAGAATATTATGTTGAAAATTATTCAGTGTGTTTTACTTACATCATTCTCAGTCATTGATTCACTAATTGTTTGTTAAGTGTTTAAATTGATTTTATACGTTAGTGAATAGGGAACAACACCCTTACCACGAGTTCCCATTTCTTGTACAACAGGAACATTTTTGAAAGTTCCATTTGAAATGGATCCCTATAGATCACCTGGAGTTTCGTGACCGTGATGGAGATGCTCTTTCCATGAAGATGGTATCCCTTACCGTGGTTGCTTCCAGGATGGCCGTAAAGTATACTTCATGATGATCTACCATGTCAGATGGAGCTCTCCGCCAAAGACCATTCTTAGAATCCATACACACCCCTTGATATGGGACACTGAGTATCCTTCCAAATTCTACAAGAGTGAGCATGGTCATTGATGATGAAGCGTCTTCATTCCAAACGATTCTCATTGTCTTTTAAAAATCAAGCACAAACACCGAAAAATTTGCTCTTAACGTCCAAGAGGCAATCAAAGTTAATTCCTCCAAAGACTTGTCGAATGTTGGTGTTTGCGCAGAAAATGATGGTTCAACCACACCCACCTCCGTGGGAAGAGCCTCTTTTCTAACATTTGAAGGCTTTTCTATCCTCCGGGCTTAGGCCTTCCTTACGATGATACATTGGGATGTAGTGGGCAGTGTCATGGTAATCTTGTTGGCGGTTGCTAGGCATGATTGTTCCTATACAACAAAACCACAATGTGGTGTTAATTGTGTGAATAGTAATCTAATGGGATTGATCACAATTTTGTTCAAAAAATCTTCATTGAATTCAAGGAATGAGTTTAATTTGTATTAACAATGTTAATTCTTTGATTTAGATTATCTTAGAAAACAATGTGGTAACAAATTGTGACAAACCCATTTGAGCTCAACTTCTAAAGATGAAAATTGTAATCCTAGGGATCAAGGAATGGAAATAACAATGTAGTGAAGATTATACTTACACAAGAGATTGTTTTGCTTGAAGAAGATGATCAATTTGCTCCTGTGAACATTAAATAGGTTTATGTTCGTGAGTCTTGATAGAGTAAAGTGGGTAGTGGAACTTCTACAGTGATCATCTCTTTCTTATGTTGTCTTCTGTTGCACAAATCCCACGGATCCCTTGTATGAGGGATCCGGCTAGTTCAAGCACAGGGATCCGGCATAACAGCATATTGTCACCTTAAGTGATTGATAATTTTGGTTTGAGAGTTCTAATTTGCCTAGGGTCGATGTTTATGCTCTATAACTTATGGTTTAGGGTTTTGACGGATTATACTAGTCCTGTTTTGACGAGGTTCCCTTTTTTATGAATAAATCATAATTCTTTGGGAAATTTTCAAATATTATGATAAAATCCCATTTTATCATAATGTGAAAATTTTACATGGATACTTATTGACATAGATGAAATATCAATAATCCTTATGTGAGGAGTAATGATCAAGGCTCTTGCATAGCCGAGATATCATTATCACTAGTTTGTAGTTTTGTCTATAGATCAATCGAAGAATACCATTCTTGATAATGACTTCAATATAGATAACTACTTTAGTGATTATTAAGAGAGCGTAAAGATACTACTTAAAACTTAATCATGATTAAAAAGGATGACCTTATTAATTTATCTAGAAAGGAAATATAAACGAAAGAGAAAAAAAATATTTATTTGTAATTTTTTAAAGATCATACCTTTGCTAAATATTCTTTTAAAGGAAATAAGTATTTAGAGAGAAATTATTCATGATCTTCTTAGAATGCCCAAATCCAAGTATGAAGAATTCTCAACAAGGAAAATATTAGAAAGATCTATCATTGTCCAACATAATAAAATGTGAAGATTTTAAAACGTGACCTTTTGTTTTTAAGGAAGTTCCTTCCTTGTAGTTTTCAAACATACATAGATCGTGTTAAGTTTTTAAAAGTACAATATACTCTTAAGAAAATTAGTAACGAAGCTCTGATGCCAATTGTGGAAAACTAGAAGGGGGGGGGGGGTTTGAATAGTTTTACCGATTAAAACTTCGTTTTAAAATGTTTAGATCGACTTATGTCAATCTATTTGAATGTGTATGTTGGACATTGATAGATAGATATGTAAATGTGTAATGGAAAGATAAAGAGTAAGAAGCACATAACCACGACACAAGTGTTTATAGTGGTTCGGCTATAAGGACACCTTCCTTGCCCTACTCTACTCCTCGAGTCACCTACTCGAGAGTTTGCAATCACTACACGACACAACTTCTTATAGAGGAGAAGCCTTCAAAACGTCACCTATTCTTTTTCCAGTACTAGGCTAGACACCGGGTTCTTCCACAAGGTAGAACAACACCTATCACAACGTCGCCTACACTTTATCCGGTACAAGGCTAGATACCGAGTTCCGTTACAAAGGAGGAACTACTACCCAACACTACACAAAACCTATCCCAAAGGAGACTCATACCTTATTACAACATTATCAAGGATAACAATATCCTTGGATACAACCTATCTCTATTTGTACATTGATTCACCTCATCGATTATACACCCTTGGCATCTTTCACTAATGCCACTTAACTTGACTTCTAGGCACCCTTCAATAATGCCCCTGACACGGACGTTTGGAGCCTTTCACTAATTCCTTCATCTTGACTCCTTTGGCATCCTTCACTAATGCCTTTGACACGGACGTTAAGCACCTTTCACTAATGCCTTCATCTTGACTTCTTTGGCATCCTTCACTAATGCCTTTGACACGGACGTTAAGCACCTTTCACTAATGCCTTCGTCTTGACTCTTTCAGCATCCTTCACTAATGCCTTTGACACAAAACTTCTAGGAAGGAAGGAAGAACTATCAACAAGAGAACCTCAGTAGTCTTGATGATGACGAAGCATGGCAACTCATGGACTTGAGCTTGCTCGACTTCAAGAGGTGGGGATCTCGCCTTTGAGAGGAACCTAGAGAATCACACAAAAATAAACACAAACTACATAGAGAGATCCTTAGGATATGAGGTTAGAAGTTTTCTAATACTAGGAGAAAGTATGTGTAGAAGTGGAAAACCAAAATGAAACAATGGCTCACTATTTATAGAAGAAAATAAGCTACTGTTCCATAGATCCCACGGATCCCTTAGTTGAGGGATTCGTCCAGTGTAAACTGAGGGAACCGTGGGACGCTCCTCTTTACCCATGGGTTATGGGTCATGGGTCCTAGTCTTTGGACCATGGATATCCAAGTAGATACAATGTATCTAGTAAGTACAATGTATTTAGTCCATGGGTCATGGGTTAGCTCCATGGGTCATGTATAATACCCATTATGACTTATGCATGATGTCATTCAATGGGTTATGGGTTATGGACTATGCTCTATGGGTATGGGTCATGGACTTTGGGTTTTATCCAACTACATTCAATGAATTTAGTCATTGGGTCAAATACTTAAACTTCTACCCATTCTATTACCCATTATAATACATACTAATTATGTATATATCTACCCAATATGTAAACACTAGTTGTTGTATATATGTATTACTCAATCATAAAATCACTTTTATTTTTTATTGTTTTATATGAAAATGTAAGTGTGTTAGTAAACTATTGGCTCAAACCATTTACGTATTTTATTTGTTTCGTTAAAATGATTTTACATTTGTCATCAACAAAACATTAGCAGATCGTAAAATATAAATAAACATTTTTACGGCTTATTTGTATTAACACAACAAAAACCTTTACTTCCCTACGCTAAGCCTAACATTACAACCCTTGTAAAGTCATCTTAGATAGTTATTCCTAGGTGCTTACACCAAAGCGGTGGAGGTTTGATCTATTCTCAAGCTTATGGTAATCTATGTACTATGCCAGATAATGAGTGTTTATCTTCCATTTCCATTCATATTATATTTCATATAAACCCAAGAGATGAGAGAATCCAAACACCAATTGTGAGGTGCTAGTGTATAATTTCCGTACTTGTTATGACTATCGTGGCGCTTGTACTTGTTATAGACTATTTTAAACTGATGCTTCATGCCCCTTAACTTTTAAATTGATTGGCCAAAAACACATTTGCTTGAGGACAAGCTAATTCCAAGTGTAGGGATATTTGATAAGGATTTAAAACGTACATTTTTAGGGGGGTCATTTAAGCCCTAAATTGACAGATTTATATTTTTTACTACTTAAAATCGTTTATTTTCATATTTTAGGTCTTTTGGAAGCAAAATTCTGGAATGAAACACCTTTGGACGAAAAGGAGCGAAAACATGAAGAAAATGACAAAGTCAAGATCAAAGGCACTCCAGCAAGCCAGTCGGCGTCCCAATCAAAAGGCGACGCCGTCCCTCTATAGAAGACTTGATCAAAAGTGCACGCGACGGCTCAGCGGGATTTCTGGTACTAAAGCCTGGCGACGTCACGCCTTAATTCTGGAAGGCCTCACTCATAAGTTTCACACTAGATGCCCAAGATCCAATATTCAAACGAAGTCGCTACTGAAGACTGACGGCGTCACACATCTCAACTGATGCCGTCTATTGGGAATTATACGTTTGATTTGATAAGACAAAAAGAATGAAACAAGAAGTACTCAAAGTGACAAAGATGAAATCTACAAAAAGATGGAAGGACTTCCTTGCAAAAGAATATTTATTGTTTAGTCCTTCATAGTATTTTGTAAACCCTAATCCTCTAGTATATAAAGAGGACATGGGGTATATGTTTCATAATTAAGTCTTCCATAATGTAGACAATTAAAGTTGTGTGTAACCAAGGTGTAGGTTTGTAGAAATGCCTAGGGTTAGTGTTAGTTTAGTTAATCTCCAAGATCAAGTCTTTGATCCTTGTTATAGTTTAGATAACACGTTATTAATATAATTGGAGATGATGTGGAAAAACCTTGTGTCAATAACTTTGATTTGTTTTATTCCGCTGCGTACCAAGTTTGTTATTGTTAAACCCTGGAAGCTCTAAACAGTCCAAGGAGTCTAACAAACTCCACAATTGGTATCAGAGCTTTGGGAGCTCATTACCTAGAGGTTCACAAGGTTTTATGTGTCGAAGAATGATGAAAAAGAAGAAAAATTCGAATTTTAAAATTTTTGTATTTTTCTGTAGCACAATTTTCAAATGATGATAACTTTTTCGTTAACCGCTGGATCGGGACAAAAAATTTTCTGGAGCATCTCAGTATGTCCATCTAACTTTTCACTAGAGGGATCGTCAATTCAAGCTTGCAATCAAAAGTTATTTAGTGTCGAACTTCGCTGCAGAAACATGGTAAAAGTTTCGAATTTTTGAGTTTAATTGCATGATCGACTTCAATTATAAATTGGTTGATATTAGTGTTGCTCGCTTATGAAGTCACATGCAAGATTTGTATTGCTAGTTGATAAGTTCATTGTTGCCATTATAATATTTATTGGTATACATGATCACATGGGGTGATATTAAATTGAAGTTTTTTTTATAGCCTTAGTTTTATACACTTGCACGTGACTGATATTATCTAAAGGAATTTTGATTGGCTTTGTGTTAATCTTATAAATAGTGGGTCGATGATTGAATAAACCTTGTACCAATCAAGATCATGGTTCATTTAATTAGTCGATGGTGACTAGTGGTATATATTTCATTGTCATGGATGCATTACAACTGCGGCGTATTGTTTTGAATTTGGTCAGTGGCAATATATAAGGAGTAAAATGGTTGACAATATTATATTCTAAATCTTACCTCGTACTACCGGTAGTGATGATATATTGCTCGTGGACCTTTATTCTTGTTCATACTTAGTAGTTTGTACTGCTTATTCTGAGGTGATATTGCTGCTACGTGATGAGTTACTACTGCCGCAATTAAACTTACTACTGCTTTTGAAAGTTTCTACTGCTAGCTTTGTCCGATATAAATTATTTATACTGCTAGTATTATTCGATATCGATCAGTATATGGTTTTTGGTTCTCGTATTGGTTGAAGGATGTTGGACGACACACACATGATTTTTGTTCACACACACAAGAAGAATGGAATTTTCTCTTAAACATCAAAAAGCTCGTTTTTGGTTTTATCGAAGAATTGATTACGAAGGAGATTGTTTATCACTTATTTGAAGGTGAAGTGGGATTTCGTAGATGCGTGTTCTTATTTTTGTGCATTCTTATTGTGACGAAGAATTGAGAAACATTTGAAGGAGTTACATGATTGTGCTCAGTGTTATCGTCAAGGGATTACGGTCTCCCTATACATTAAGTTGTATGCGTTCAGAGTCACGTGGTTAGTACAAGACATAAGACATAAGTTTGGGTTATTCTACTTTTACATCAAGTTTGTTATATTTGGTTTTATTCACAAGTGATCATTACAAGGAGCTTATAGATTAGAAGAATCATGAAAATGGTTAACACATTGATTTCAGGGGAAGCATATTATGATGTGTTTAATCATTTGATGTTCATGCATCACTTAAGGGGAAGTTTTTATTTCTACTACTGCTTTTCATTATTAATACTGCTTGTTTAAGTTTCTACTGGGTTGGATTCATTATTCTTCTTGTGCTTCATGGAGGGTAATCTAAAACATTAGAAGGCTGGATTAGTTGTGTGGTATTGGTTTGTAGTGGTCAAGATCACATTTGCATATGTTCCCTATTTGAATAATAACAAAAAGGGGAAGAAATGTTGTGGTGGCATGGATATTCAAAGGAAATCAAGACTTAAGGGGAAGCTTTGAAGATTGTTTCATTCTAGGAGTGATTTAATTATCTCAAATTCTCTACTTCATCTAGGGAAGTTCGTTCAAGAATGGTTTTGTCATTATCAACTAGGGGAAGATTGTTGGGAATTATACGTTTGAGTTGATAAGACAAAAAGAATGAAACAAGAAGGACTCAAAGTGACAAAGATAAAATCTACAAAAAGATGGAAGGACTTGCTTGCAAAAGAAGATTTATTGTTTAGTTCTTCGTAGTATTTTGTAAACCCTAATCCTCTAGTATATAAAGAGGACATGGGGTATAGCTTTCATAATTAAGTCTTCCATAATGTAAACAATTAAAGGGGTGTGTGTGTAACCTAGGCGTAGGTTTGTAGAAATGCCTAGGGTTAGTGTTAGTTTAGTTAATCTCCAAGATCAAGTCTTTGATCCTTGTTATAGTTTAGATAACACGTTATTAATATAATTGGAGATGATGTGGAAAAACCTTGTGTCAATAACTGTGATTTGTTTTATCCCGCTGCGTACCAAGCTTATTATCATTGTTATTGTTAAAGCCTAGAAGCTCTAAACGGTCCAAGGAGTTTAACAAACTCCACACTGTCTCAACGACGACTTGGCCCAAACGAAACCATAATGATGCCGACCTGACGACGTCACTAGCAAAAGGTGACGCCGTCGAGATTGTAAACTATATTTAGAATTCGATTTTTCTGTATTTGGAGAGGTAGAATTTTGGAGAGAAAACCCTAACTCAGTTGTAGTCCGACTTAGACAGTATTCTAGGGTCCCATACTCTATTTTACACATCAAGATAAGTTTGTTTATCCAATTTAACATTATGTCTACCCCATGTTCAATTGATTATGTGTATGCTTGCTTGTTTAACAAGTCTAGCTAAATTATTCTTGTGTTTTATTAGATCTATGAAACCTAGTCATTGATTGTTGTTAGGTTGTCTCTTGTCTTAATTGGTAGACACTGGATTAAGGAAAAATGGCTTCTTTTTTCATTGTTGCGAGCTTAAAGGTCCTAAATAGCAAAAAGCCTTTGAGTGCACATTAGGCCATTCGTTATGTTTATTGCGTGAATTGTATCTTTAGGATAGTAGCGTATTCGAGGGAGATGCTATTGTACTTGCCGATCCCGAGTATTCTAGAGGAGAGTTACAATTCATAGAACTAGGGAATTAGGTACCACCCTACGACCAAACGAAATACAACGCACCAATTAAGATAAAGAAAGTGACAATTCAACCGACCAATAAAAGATAACTAGAGAGTAATAGTATCTAAGTGAATACATCTTTAATCATCATACGAGCACACCCCAATTAAACATAATCTATCTGTAGGTTAATTAGAAAATTAGTAATTAGTAATAGTAGTAGAAATCGGTAGAAGTACCACGCTCCAATCATATACCCCGAGGTTTTTACCCTTGCTTTCTAAAAAAACATAAAAAGACTAAAAAGAATCTTTTTCAACCCCATCTTCTCGTCGTATATCTCTTTCTAGCATTCATATTTCCCTAGAGAACGAAATCAATCCCCGAGGCTTACCCCATACTACACTACAACGATTAGGTTCACTGCCTAGAGGGTTGAAAACCTTGCTCGTAGAAAAGGAGGTTTTCTCGACCCCGAACCCTGCTATCAACATCCACCATACTGCAATTGGCATACGGCTTAACACCTGATGCATTAGATGAGTATTTACAAATGGGTGGACAATGTCCACGCAATTGCCTTGATAATTTTACTATGCCTGGATTTTTAAGAAAACATGGATTAACTGGCATTCACAATTTATACAACGCACATAACACGGTTCATGGATTTTTGGGAATGCTTGCAAGGATTGATTATATACACTAGGAATGGATTAATTGTAATGGCATTGCTACAGAGAAATTTTTGAAACTATCTTCTCAAACACTTTTAGTTAAAAAGCGAGTGAGAGCGTTGCTAGGCGTTTTCGTCGTTAGTTTTGTGTGTCATTCGACACCCCAACTCCCAAGTGGGAGCTGTTGGTTTGTGGGAGTCTAAAACACACGTGAACGCTAAAAGTGTGTGAGCCTATGGGGGCATACACGATAAATACGAGAGTACGTGTCGAATGTATTTGAACTTGAATAATATTACTCGATATGCATGTGCTTGACCCGATCACATTGTACGACCCATGAGTTGTTCTTGGCTTGTTGAATGGGTCGGCTATGGAGCTGCATTGGGCCTAGAAGATCCATACGATCGGGCATGGGGGAAAGCTTGGGCTTGTTGCTTGTCAACAAAGCCAAGACCCAAAGTCAAGGGTCGGTTTGTTCATGTATATAAAAAAACACCCTCATCTCTTGCATGGGACGAATTATCTACTATCACTAAAACCTAAACCAATTAAAAGCTTCCTGTTCTCATAATCCCAGTCGACTTCTTCATAAGCCTATTAGGGTTTTGTTAGTTTTGTTTGTTTCACTTCTCGGACAACAAGTAGAAGGATATCAGACGTTTGCTGTCCGATATCGGGTGAATGTAGAAAAGCAGTGATGAGTGTCTAAATACTCATCATTTTTGTACAATCTAAACTGCAAAATCATCTGAAAACACTCAAAAATGCATCAAAATGATGAAAATATCACAAATCAGTGTTTTATGTGTTTTAAATGAAAAAATATCAAAATCAGATGAAAAATGAGTCAAGTTTGCAAATTGGCAGTTTTAGTCCCCTAAGTTTCAAAAAGTTGTCAAATCTAGTCCCTGGAATTCAAAAATGTGGAATTTTATCATTCAAGGTCCCTGAAATATTCTAAGTTGTTAAAATTGGTCCTTGAATGATTCTTTGGTCAAATGGCGAAAAGGTCCCCGAGCTTTGAAAAATTGCAAAAATAGTCCCTGGATATTTTAAAATGGAATTTTATGCAAAAGTTATCCTTGTACTATCAAAGTTTGTCAAGATTGGTCCTTTTGATAATTTGGAAAAAGTTCAGTTTTGGTCCCTCAAGTTTGCAGAATTACAAAAATGGTCCTTATGCTTTATTAATACCAATTGGACCCCGTTTGTATTTAGAACCCCATCCAAAACCAAAAAGAACCCTGCCAATTACCACTTGACCCCCTGTCATTACCCATTGTGAACTCCCCTTTATTAATACCACTCAGTCAAATAAGTCAAAACCGGGCTACTGTTCATCTCCCTCACAGAAATCGCGCCAAACCAGTGATTCCAAAACCAGTCATGGTTTTCCATGATTTACTTCCCCCCCTTACCTTGTCCCCTCCACCTCCACTAACACCAAAAATCTTTAATTGACTCAAACCAACCCCATTAATAGCTTAAACCTGCTAAAGAAGAATTTGGCGCCAAAATCTACACATGGACGAATGAGATGAATTAAAGAGATCCAATGGCTGGAAATTGGTGGGAAACAATCAGAGGTCATCAAGGAGTCCAAAAAGTCATTATATAGAGGAAGAAATGCAATGTATATCAATATCTGGAGTGTAATTTTAGTTTTCATTGTCGTTTTTATTATTTTCAAATCTCCAGTGTAATTTAAGTTTTCCTAGCACTTTGTTTATGTTATTTAAAGTATTTGTGAACTATTTTCAGTTTCAATTTCAAGTATTAAGTTTTAATATCAGTTTATGCAATTTCAAATTTCAAAAATCTCAAGTGAATCAAATGTTGTTATAAGGTGTTATCTTGGACTAAATAAGACACATAAGCTCCTATAAAGCTTATTCAAGCTTTTAGAAACACTTAAAACCAGTTTAGAAGTTAAAACATAAAAATACCAAAAATACCAAATAATTAGTGAAAAAATCAAAAATCATTGGAAATGGTGTACACAGCTGGAGCAGGGTGAATTATGGATGGCCTTGGGTTAGTGGCTTAGTGGTAAGCCTTTAGGATTGGTCTTGATCATTGGTTCTGTGATTTCAGTTGGATAGCATTTGTAAGCCTTTTTGTTCATTTTTGCATTTCTTTGTTTTAGTTGTTTAGTAGTTGTAATTTCTGGTTCTTTATGTTTCTTAGTTATAATTAAGCATAAGTAAACAATAAAATCAGTTGGTTGTTCATTTTAATTTGTAGTTTATATAAATTTCATTTTAACAGTTTAAATAACATATAGATCATTATTGAGTTTTATGTTGATAGTACTGTTGTTGCATGCTTGTTCAGTCTTCTTACATGATAATACAAGGTTGTGATTCAGTTGCATGGTCCAAATCTGTGTTTTACCTTGAAAAACATCAAATCAGTTTCAATAAGGACTGTTTGGTTAAGTTTGTTTAACTGAGTTAAAGAGTGTTTGTGCTATTGTTCATTGATGTTCTATGTCTCATTGGTTCTAAATAACTCAAAGAAACCAAGAAAACCAGTGCTTGTTACATCAAAAGTCAAAATTTCATTTTATCACATCCTTGTCATTCACTGTTGGATTTTCATGATCCTTGATCATGATTTTGTATTCATAAGTTGTTAACATTGCTCAAATAAGTCTTAATATATCTTAATACAACATATTCAGTAAGTAGTAGTGATTTCAATTTCATTTTAGTCAACTTAACTAGTTTTTTATAAAAGTCAAAATTTTCATTTGGGTCGTTTTTGATTAAAATAGATAATTTCACTGTGTGTTTAATATTGAGTTTTATCTTAAAAGCTCTTGGGATACTAAAGTTTAGTAGCTAATCTAAATTAGAAAAATACTAGTCCTCTTTAAATCAGCTTTTTAAGTGCTTATTTTCCAGCTTCTTTAGAGTACCTTGTCTGAAATGGTGCCCTGTGCACAGTTGGGTGGTCCAACTTGATAAGCTCACATAGAGCTTATTAGTTGCTCAAATCTTGTGATTTTTGGTTCTTTGGGAAGCTAACCTAGCCATCTTGAGAACCCAAGCTTCATATTTCAATTTCTAGCTTGATAGCTAGGGCTGCTAGTGGCTTTTGTTTCTGTCCAATACTCAGCTGACACTGAGTCAGCTTAAGCTGAGCATTGATCTGGTCCCATCTTCATGAGCTTGCCATAAGCTCTCTAGGTGTCCCCAGCTTATCATCTTTAGTTTTTTGGAAAGCCAACCTGCTCATCTTGACACCTCAAGGCTTGTTTTGAGCTTTTGAGCTTATTTGCTTAGCTTAATTTGCCCTTAAACATGGCTGCAGGCCTGTTTGGTTGAGTAGTTCAGTTTTAAGTGCTTATTAGCTTTTTCCTAGCTTTTCAGTGTTAATCTTTGTGTCTTTTAGCTTCATATAAGTAGCTTGTAGCTTATTTTATCTTATTCTAGCTTTTGTTTTCAATCTGTAAGCTTGTTTGAGCTTATTTCATCATTATAAGCTCATTATCAAAACTGTTGAGAATTTTAGCTTATAAATCAGCTTATTTGTAGCTTGTAAAATTTTTGTCTTTGTTAAAGTTTCATATTTTAAATAGTTAAGTAGTTTTAAAAAAGAAAATCCAGAAAAACTTCATTTTTAAAACAGTGATAGTGTTTATTTAATAGGTTTTAGCTTTTTGATTTTTCTTTTCATCTTATTAATAAGCAAATCTTGTTTTTATATTTTTCTTAGTTTTCTGTCACCTTAAGTTATTTTTAGAAAAAGTTTCATATTTTTCTCTATCTTTTTAGTATTTATTATAATTTTAAATAGTTAAAAGTATTAAATAATTAGTAATAAATAATTAAAAAGCATAAAAAATATCTTTTCAGTTTTAAAATTAGTTTTATCATATTTTAGATTTTTCCAAGTTGAAATTTCATTTTTCCAGGTTTATTTGATATTTTCTAGCATTTAAGTGTATTATAAATAATAATTAATTAGTAATAATTAGATAAAAAGTGTGAAAAATATATTTTTAATTTTAAAATTAGTTTTATAATATTTTAGATTTTTCTGAATCATAATCTTATTTTTCTAGCCTTATTTCATATTTTCTTTTATTTTAGGTTATTTTTTTAAATAGTTTAAAATAGTTTTTAATTAATAATAATTAATTAAATAGTTGTAAAAATAATTTTCTTTTTCTAATAATTTTCTTTTATTTTTAGGATTCCAAAAATGTCATTTTCATATTTTTAGGTATTTTATTTCTTAGATCTCACTTTTTATTTAGTACGTATACGTAGTTTTTAAACGTACGTTTTACGTTTGTCTTATCTGATTGTTGTGCTTTCCAATTCTGTTTCCAATTCCATTCCAATCAATCAGTAGTGTAATAATTCATCAAAACCTTTACTGATCACTATCCTTAGTGATCATTCTATCATCTGATCTAGTGTTTACACACCATTGAGTCTCCGTGGGACTTAACGACCCGGGAATTCATTCTATTCTCCAGGACTTCATTGTATTTGTGTTTTAAGCAGTTTTAAGCTTCTTACGGTTAGCCATTCACAAGTGGCTAGCTTGTGTGTGGTAGCTTGACGGTTTAGCACGAATCAAATTTTGCGCCCGCTGCGGAGGCTTTAGCGTGTGTTTAACCTTTTTCAGACCCATTCTTGCACATATACCATCTTTTGTAAAAGTTTTTTGTAAAGTTATCAGAAAATCAAAAAGTTCATTAGCACTTTTCCTAAAGTGTTAAAAACACCAAAAATATTTTCATTCTTTGTTTTTACATCATGTTTTTCAAAAATACCAAAAATATTCCTCTTTACCCTCTCACCCTTTTGATTCTTCATTTCTTACCCTCTAAAACCATTTAATTCTTTCTATGTCTTATCCTCACCCTCTTGGTTGTCAATGGTGTGGTGGTCCTTATAATGGTGGCAATTGCCCCAGTTGTAGCATGGTGGAATCAGAACGGGCTCTGTCTATAACCAAAATCCCTATTCCTACCATAACACAACTGATTTATTCCATCAGCTACCGCACTGTGAGACTCAGCAGTTTTATCTTGTTGTGAGTACTGTGGTGATTCACATTCCAGTTCTGATTGTCAATCAGGAAACACGCTTGTCTATGAGCGGGTTCCTGATAACAATTATGACTACAACACATACCACTCACAGCCACATCAGTTTTACTGTTGTGAGTATTGTGGAGGTCCTCACTCTAGCTCGGATTGTCAAACAAGGAATCCATTTCCTTGTAGCAATTACGGCTCTTCGTATCATGACCAACCTCTACATTACCACGGCTGAGCCACTTCCTCAGAATCTTCTCCTTGATCTTTTGGATTTAGTGAAAGATTTGAAGGAATCTAAACACTCCCAAGATAATCCAAATGAAAAATCCATGGAAGTTTTGTTAGCGAAGAGCGATCTGCTAAATTAGATTCCCAAATTGCCTTTGAAAAATCTATTAGGGAATCAATTGCAAAAAAAAAGCAGCCAGATCTAGCTCTCGATTCCGTTTCATTCCTGATGACGATGATGATGAAGATATCCTTGATATCCTTCAATTTTATAACGGTTCATCGGTTCATCGTTGAAACTCATTCCATGAATAATCAGGGAGAAAAGACTATGATGGAATTACTAGCAGAAGAACAAATGGAAAGTATAAAACATATGTATGCTAGTCCTTCTAAACTCCCTCAGTCTGTTGTTATCACACCCGATATTCCCACTCACTCTCTAAACACGGGGGATGAGCTTCTTGACACTTGTCTCTGAAAAGGAATCGGACGAATTTATAAAGTCGAGTGTTGAGGACCTTGTCCCAATCCCGAGAGAGTCACAGGGAATTCTCGATCATATGTGTGATTCTTCTTCCCCTCTTGAGTGTTCAAATGATCATTTTGAGACTTTCTCCGATTTTAGCGATGATTGTAAATCTTATGGAGACATTGAGTATGTCGAGGCATCACTCCCACAGTCTGATCCTCTTCTTGAGGAGTTCACCGATGAACTCACTCACATCAGTCCACTTTCATCGAAAAGTGACGATGATCTCTTTGATTTCGAAGCCGATCTTGGAGAAACTAGAAATCTCCTATATAATGATCATCCACTCGTTTCTTGTCCCATTTCCGACTCTTCCATTTCTTCTCTCACTCCGGATGAGGAAGATGACAAATTTTGGAAGGAAGTCGATGATTTTCTTAGTGATGAGTCGATTCCAACAAGGATTGACAATACTTACTTTGATTCGGAGGGAGACATCCTCTTTCTTGAAAATCTGTTGATTGAAGAACCGTTTCCTACTCTCCCTCCCGGACATCTTATTGACAATCACCATATAAGCTTCAAGTTTAAGCTTAAAAATGTCAAAAATGGTGATTTGCTTCTTACTTATGAGGAATGGACTTGCATTGTGATGCATATCTTTATTCCATTCTTCACGGAGGGCGTGGTTGCTCTTTCCCTTTTCTCTTTCGGGAATGAGGACACCATCTTTGACCCCGGTATCATCCTTTATAGTTTCTACTATTAACAATGCCGCGGTTGTGTCTCGTCGGTGTGGAACATTCTGATGTTCATATGTTTATTAACATTGTGAACGAAAGTCCGATCGAGATTGGTTTTCCACGTTACTTTCCCCATGAACAAATTAATACGGGGTCGAGTCAAGCTAGTGACTCGGGAATCAAAAACAGTAGCATGCCATATGGGTTTTCACCCATATTTCTCTGTCTTCTTTCTCTGTTTACTACACCCCCTAGTGTGGGGGAGGGTTGCCCCCACTGTTGTATATAAGTTTTCCATCAAAAAAAAAATCTCTTTCTAAATAATGGCCGTAGTATTTCCCTTTTACGTTCTTTGTTTCGGCATAACCGCGGTACTTTGAATATTGAGGGCAATATTCATTTCTAAGTGTGGGGGAATTCTCACGAATTTTATCATGTAATTATACCGCCTAATTCCCCCATTTTTGGCCAAATTTTTTTTTTGGAGTAAGTGTTTTGCACTTACTCAGCTTATGGTTATCAGTCCGCCATGTCTAAAAACAAAAGGATTGGCTAATCCAGGAGCAAACGGCTCTTGGTAAAGATATCTCAAATCCGTTGACGGCTTGCAATTTACCCAAAATTGTATGGTATTCAGCTCACCATATCTTTAATTAGTGAAGAGTTGGCTAGCCCGCAAGTTTATGGCTTGTGGTAAAGGCAGTGAAAAATCCATAATTGGTAATCAGCTCACCAAAGATAATTCTGATAATTTATCTAAGAGTTGGCTAGTCCAAGCAAACGGCTTCGGTAAAGACAAATCAAAACCGTTTACAGTTTATGATTTGCTCAAAATCATTTGGTTATCATTGTACCAAGGTTCTTACTTGAATCAAAACAACTGGCTACTCCAGAAGTGATGGCTTTTGGTAAAGAGTTTTTAAAATCCATTAAAGATCTAAATCATTGCTAGGGACTAGCAATATCTCAGTGAGGGGGATTGATGAGTGTCTAAATACTCATCATTTTTGTACAATCTAAACTGCAAAATCATTTGAAAACACTCAAAAATGCATCAAAATGATGAAAATATCACAAATCAGTGTTTTATGTGTTTTAAATGCAAAAATATCAAAATCAGATGAAAAATGAGTCAAGTTTGCAAATTGGCAGTTTTAGTCCCCCAAGTTTCAAAAAGTTGTCAAATCTAGTCCCTGGAATTCAAAAATGTGGAATTTTATCATTCAAGGTCCCTGAAATATTCTAAGTTGTTAAAATTGGTCCTTGAATGATTCTTTGGTCAAATGGCAGAAAAGGTCCCTGAGCTTTGAAAAATTGCAAAAATAGTCCCTGGATATTTTAAAATGGAATTTTATGCAAAAGTTATCCTTGTACTATCAAAGTTTGTCAAGATTGGTCCTTTTGATAATTTGGAAAAAGTTCAGTTTTGGTCCCTCAAGTTTGCAGAATTACAAAAATGGTCCTTATGCTTTATTAATACCAATTGGACCCCTTTTGTATTTAGAACCCCATCCAAAACCAAAAATAACCCTGCCAATTACCACTTGACCCCCTGTCATTACCCATTGTGAACTCCCCTTTATTAATACCACTCAGTCAAATAAGTCAAAACCGGGCTACTATTCATCTCCCTCACAGAAATCGCGCCAAACCAGTGATTCCAAAACCAGGCATGGTTTTCCATGATTTACTTCCCCCCCTTACCTTGTCCCCTCCACCTCCACTAACACCAAATATCTTTAATTGACTCAAACCAACCCCATTAATAGCTTAAACCTGCTAAAGAAGAATTTGGCGCCAAAATCTACACATGGACGAATGAGATGAATTAGAGAGATCCAATGGCTGGAAATTGGTGGGAAACAATCAGAGGTCATCAAGGAGTCCAAAAAGTCATTATATAGAGGAAGAAATGCAATGTATATCAATATCTGGAGTGTAATTTTAGTTTTCATTTTCGTTTTTATTATTTTCAAATCTCCAGTGTAATTTAAGTTTTCCTAGCACTTTGTTTATGTTATTTAAAGTATTTGTGAACTATTTTCAGTTTCAATTTCAAGTATTAAGTTTTAATATCAGTTTATGCAATTTCAAATTTCAAAAATCTCATGTGAATCAAATGTAGTTATAAGGTGTTATCTTGGACTAAATAAGACACATAAGCTCCTATAAAGCTTATTCAAGCTTTTAGAAACACTTAAAACCAGTTTAGAAGTTAAAACATAAAAATACCAAAAATACCAAATAATTAGTGAAAAAATCAAAAATCATTGGAAATGGTGTACACAGCTGGAGCAGGGTGAATTATGGATGGCCTTGGGTTAGTGGCTTAGTGGTAAGCCTTTAGGATTGGTCTTGATCATTGGTTCTGTGATTTCAGTTGGATAGCATTTGTAAGCCTTTTTGTTCATTTTTGCATTTCTTTGTTTTAGTTGTTTAGTAGTTGTAATTTCTGGTTCTTTATGTTTCTTAGTTATAATTAAGCATAAGTAAACAATAAAATCAGTTGGTTGTTCCTTTTAATTTGTAGTTTATATAAATTTCATTTTAACAGTTTAAATAACATATAGATCATTATTGAGTTTTATGTTGATAGTACTGTTGTTGCATGCTTGTTCGATCTTCTTACATGATAATACAAGGTTGTGATTCAGTTTGCATGGTCCAAATCTGTTTTTACCTTGAAAACATCAAAACAGTTTCAATAAGGACTGTTTGGTTAAGTTTGTTTAACTGAGTTAAAGAGTGTTTGTGCTATTGTTCATTGATGTTCTATGTCTCATTGGTTCTAAATAACTCAAAGAAACCAAGAAAACCAGTGCTTGTTACATCAAAAGTCAAAATTTCATTTTATCACATCCTTGTCATTCACTGTTGGATTTTCATGATCCTTGATCATGATTTTGTATTCATAAGTTGTTAACATTGCTCAAATAAGTCTTAATATATCTTAATACAACATATTCAGTAAGTAGTAGTGATTTCAATTTCATTTTAGTCAACTTAACTAGTTTTTTATAAAAGTCAAAATTTTCATTTGGGTCGTTTTTGATTAAAATAGATAATTTCACTGTGTGTTTAATATTGAGTTTTATCTTAAAAGCTCTTGGGATACTAAAGTTTAGTAGCTAATCTAAATTAGAAAAATACTAGTCCTCTTTAAATCAGCTTTTTAAGTGCTTATTTTCCAGCTTCTTTAGAGTACCTTGTCTGAAATGGTGCCCTGTGCACAGTTGGGTGGTCGAACTTGATAAGCTCACATAGAGCTTATTAGTTGCTCAAATCTTGTGATTTTTGGTTCTTTGGGAAGCTAACCTAGCCATCTTGAGAACCCAAGCTTCATATTTCAATTTCTAGCTTGATAGCTAGGGCTGCTAGTGGCTTTTGTTTCTGTCCAATACTCAGCTGACACTGAGTCAGCTTAAGCTGAGCATTGATCTGGTCCCATCTTCATGAGCTTGCCATAAGCTCTCTAGGTGTCCCCAGCTTATCATCTTTAGTTTTTTGGAAAGCCAACCTGCTCATCTTGACACCTCAAGGCTTGTTTTGAGCTTTTGAGCTTATTTGCTTAGCTTAATTTGCCCTTAAACATGGCTGCAGGCCTGTTTGGTTGAGTAGTTCAGACTCAAGTGCTTATTAGCTTTTTCCTAGCTTTTCAGTGTTAATCTTTGTGTCTTTTAGCTTCATATTAGTAGCTTGCAGCTTATTTTATCTTATTCTAGCTTTTGTTTTCAATCTGTAAGCTTGTTTGAGCTTATTTCATCATTATAAGCTCATTATCAAAACTGTTGAGAATTTTAGCTTATAAATCAGCTTATTTGTAGCTTGTAAAATTTTTGTCTTTGTTAAAGTTTCATATTTTAAATAGTTAAGTAGTTTTAAAAAAGAAAATCCAGAAAAACTTCATTTTTAAAACAATGATAGTGTTTATTTAATAGGTTTTAGCTTTTTGATTTTTATTTTCATCTTATTAATAAGCAAATCTTGTTTTTATATTTTTCTTAGTTTTCTGTCACCTTAAGTTATTTTTAGAAAAAGTTTCATATTTTTCTCTATCTTTTTAGTATTTATTATAATTTTAAATAGTTAAAAGTATTAAATAATTAGTAATAAATAATTAAAAAGCATAAAAAAATATCTTTTCAGTTTTAAAATTATTTTTATCATATTTTAGATTTTTCCAAGTTGAAATTTCATTTTTCCAGGTTTATTTGATATTTTCTAGTATTTAAGTGTATTTTAAATAATAATTAATTAGTAATAATTAGATAAAAAGTGTGAAAAATATATTTTTAATTTTAAAATTAGTTTTATAATATTTTAGATTTTTCTGAATCATAATCTTATTTTTCTAGCCTTATTTCATATTTTCTTTTATTTTAGGTTATTTTTTTAAATAGTTTAAAATAGTTTTTAATTAAAAATAATTAATTAAATAGTTGTAAAAATAATTTTCTTTTTCTAATAATTTTCTTTTATTTTTAGGATTCCAAAAATGTCATTTTCATATTTTTAGGTATTTTATTTCTTAGATCTCGCTTTTTATTTAGTACGTATACGTAGTTTTTAAACGTACGTTTTACGTTTGTCTTATCTGATTGTTGTGCTTTCCAATTCTGTTTCCAATTCCATTCCAATCAATCAGTAGTGTAATAATTCATCAAAACCTTTACTGATCACTATCCTTAGTGATCATTCTATCATCTGATCTAGTGTTTACACACCATTGAGTCTCCGTGAGACTTAACGACCCGGGAATTCATTCTATTCTCCAGGACTTCATTGTATTTGTGTTTTAAGCAGTTTTAAGCTTCTTACGGTTAGCCATTCACAAGTGGCTAGCTTGTGTGAGGTAGCTTGACGGTTTAGCACGAATCAAGCAGCTTCTCGGTTGTTATGTAATCTTGGGCAGAAGTAGAAGAGTTCTTGGTGGTTTTCTTGTTCGAGTTATTCAAGTGATTTATCAAAGGGTTGATTGTGTAAATGTGTAATACGTTCTCGACTAGCTCATATCGAACGTGCTCGTTTTACGTGTTGTGTGTGATACTCGTAGAGGTATCTACTTAAGATACTTTGGGTTTTATATTGATATTCTTGTTCGTTCACTTGCGTGCATTAATCGCCAAAGGTTAGTTTTTTAATTTACATTTTATTCAATTATTGTTTATTAATATGTGCTAACCCATTTGCATAAACTAAATCCTAATTCCCCTTCGTACTCGTTTGCGTTAATTGGCTAACTTAGGTGGTGTTTGTTTTTTAAGAGGCTCTGAATCTGAATCTGAACCGCACATCTGAATCTAAATCTGAGGCGTAAATGTCTGAATCTGGCCGCATCTGAACCGGAAAAAAAAAACTCATGTTTGAACAACACATTTGCTTGCTCGTACTAATTTTTTTTTTGGTTTTTCTTGTGTCAGCCAGAGGCAACAAGAGGCATTCAGACACCCCTCTCAAGTCTAGACCATTAAGATCTTACTGCCTCTGAACGTGTCTGAACGGAAAAAAAAAACAAAAAAAAAAAAAACAAACGGTCTGAATCACCAAAATGTTTAACCGCATCTCGAGCGTTCAGATTAAAAGTAAGTTTTAAAGTGCCTTTTTATGGAAAAAAAAAAAAAACCACCTCCTTAGTTCTAAATTCTCAACAACTCTTATTAAAGTTACTTACATAAATCAAGAAAAATTCGCCGCAACATGCAAAAATAAACTCCTTAAAAGCCATGTATAACTCATACCAGAATAAAATTTCGTTAGACAAAGAAACTCAGGGTGCGTTTGGTAGAGAAATCAGCAGAAAAGAAATGTAAGTAGTAATAGAATATCGAGAATAAAATCGCAGAGATTTTGTTCAATTCTAGTGTTTGGTAACAACAGAGACTTGACCCGAGAAATGAAAAAAATTTATTTAAATAATATTTTGTCTAAATAAAAATTCTTAAAAATATTTTAAAAAATTATTTTTAAAAAGTATATCTTTTTTTTAAAATTTATGTACTTTCTTTAAAAAAATTATTAAAAAACTTATTTTTTTAAAATGTATTTACTTAAAAAAACTTGTTTTTTTTTAAAAAAAATATTTTTTAAAAATGTATTTATTTTAAAAAAACTTATTTTTAAAAAAAAAAATAATTTAAAAAGAAAAATATATATTTTTTTAATTTTTTTTAAATGTAAAAAAAAATATATATATATTTTTTCAAAAAAATTAATCCATTTCTCCAATTTCTCCACAAAAGAGATGGAAAACAAAGAGTTACAAATTACAAAGAGGGTGATTTCTCTGAGAATTCCAAATTCTCCGCCCATTTGATTTCTCTTCCTACCAAACAAAAGAAATGAAATGATTTCCTTTTCTCTAGTCTCATTTCTCTGTACCAAACACACCCTCATATACCATAACTAAAAAGCCGCGTCTCAACGCGTAATTGCTACTGTATTTTACTTGTAATACAGTAATAATGCAAGGACACGACTTTATACATATATAACACGTGACGGGACAGAGATGCTCATCAACAACCACAAATACAAAACGTACACCAAACACATTTATTATTTATGATTGTGATCACCTAGCTACCTCACTCCTCTCTCTCTCTCTGTATTTGTTCTTCCAGATCTTGAAAGACTCCCTTGCATCATTTTGTAACCCAAACCCCCTTTTTAGTATTGACTTTTTCATGAATACAGGAAACATGATGTTTTCACCCACTGACTTTGCCCACCTGAAAATCCCCCTTAAAAATATACTTTCTGCCACCAACAACTTTAAATATTGGTGTGCAGTAGATTACTTTGGAAGTACTTACAGTGGACAGCTGTCGTGGTCCGGTGAGCTGATTGAAATCGATGCTCGGAGGTTAGATAAAGAAAGGGACGATGAAATTGAACAACAGTTTTGGATGGAGATTTTCATGCTTTCTACTCTCAAGCATAAAAATCTGGTTTCATTAGTTGGGTTTTGTGATGAGAATGATAAGAAATTCATCATTACCAGGCGTGAGACCAGGGGAGATCTCAGCGACTATCTAAGTAACCCGATGATGTTGACATGGGTGCGAAGATTGGAGGTATCTGCTGGTATTGCGCAAGCGTTGAGTTACATTCATTATGACGAGTCACGTGATTTCAGCGTAATACACCGGAATATTAGCCCTGACACAGTTGAATTAAATGATGACTGGGAACCCAAGTTAGGTGGTTTTATACATTCCATGAAGATCAAAGCATCTGAAAGGCACAATTCTTTTCATACCAATACAGTTCAGTATGCATATGGGCATGGAGACCCAACATATATCGAGACTAAGAGTGTGAACCACAAGTCGGATATGTACTCGTTTGGGATACTTTTGATTGAATTACTGGGTGGCTGGTTAGTTAATTTGGTTCCAAAATTCATTACCCATTATCGAGAGAAAAAACTCGATAATATGGTTAATGAGAATCTGTGGAAACAAATAGACTTGCATTCATTCAACATGTTCGCGGAAATAGCGTATGAGTGTTTGGATGAAGAACGATCGCGACGTCCAAATATAGATGACATTGTCCCAAGACTCGAGAAAGCTTTGGAACTAGCACGTGAAAATAGGCTGGTAAGAGCGTTATATTTTCTCTTTAATGGTTCTACGAATAATAATTTTTTTTCCTTTTTCATTTATATTAATTTCAACCAAATTTTAAATAAAACATTATGAGATGGACAAAATAAACCAATTTTAACATATTGAATTACTTTTGATAAGACAAAGACATATCTAAATGCATGGTATAATTAGTATTTAAGACTTAATGTTTTATCCATATTTTTTATATTACTTTATAGTTTGGCTGTAATTTTTAAAGTCAACTATTATTGAATCCTAAATGTTTTGATCAATTATTGATTTAACCATTTAACTTTTTCTTGAAATATTTTTATTCTCTTTGACCTTTTTAAAAAGACAACTTAGATTTCAATAATCGTTATATAAAAACCCTTATTTGTTCTCTTTGATA
Organism: Chrysanthemum makinoi; assembly: GCA_910596185.1. NCBI lineage: Eukaryota > Viridiplantae > Streptophyta > Magnoliopsida > Asterales > Asteraceae > Chrysanthemum > Chrysanthemum makinoi. The sequence continues at coordinate 9,322,878 of OU343217.1, forward strand.
TAACATTTGTAATTTTTTTCTTGAAACATTTGAATTTTTTTAAGCTCAACTATAAATCTTTTTAACCATTTGATATAAGCCACTAACTTTGGATAACCATTTAACATCTTTCAACTAACGTTGATATTTTATTTTAATTATATAACATTAAATGACCTACTATTTTAATTATGGTTTCCGACACATGATACGTCGCACTTTGCGGTTTTTAGTTGTTAGATTATTGATTTTTCTTGTGTTTAAGTTAAAGGGTCGTAATAAACGGTTATCCAAACACTTTTTTTTTACAACTTAAGCTTCAAAATCTGACGTATCATGGGTCGTGACTAGTAATAGGTCATTTAATGCTATAGCTAAAAACATTGTCAATAACATTATCCATGTTGGCTGAAGGGTTGTAATAAACGGTTATTGAAAATTAAGCGATTTAATCAAATGTTTAAACAATATTAAGGATAAAATCATTTCTAGAAAAATGTTAAGGTTTCATATATGCATGATGCATCACTTGCTCTTAATTTGTATATTAATTGAATTTGTTCTGATCACATCCTTTTGTAACCCAAACTTTGTTTTTGTGATAGATTCACTCTTGTCCCAACCACCTTGCTCACCTAAGAATCCCCATTGAAGATTTTTTGTCCGCCACCAGGGGATCTCTCTCTTCGCGTTATGAAGAAAATGTCGACTATATCAAAGGTGGATTTGGAAGGATATACAAGGGACAGCTCTCTTGGTGTGGTGAGTTGATTGATATCACATTTCGGAGGCTAATTAACAACGAATGGGATGAAAAAGAACAACAGTTTTGGACGGAGATTTCGATGTTGTCTAGTCTCAAGCATAAGAATCTTGTTTCTGTTATTGGGTTTTGTAATGAAGTTGGTGCAGAGACCATCATTTACAAGCGTGAGTCCAGGGGAAGGCTTGTAAAGTATTTAAGTGACCCGATGTTGTTAACATGGGTGAAAAGGTTGGAGGTATCTGTGGGTGTTGCACATGCACTGAGTTACATTCATTATGACGAGCCACGCGATTTTAGCGTTATACACCGGAACATCAACAGTTACACAATTCTGTTAAATGATGACTTGGAACCCAAGTTATCTGAATTTCAGCATTCCATGAGGATTATAGCGTCTGAAAGACACCATTCTTTCCGTACTGATTCAGGTTGGTTTACGAAGGGGTATACAGACCCAACATTTTTAAAGACTTGCAGTATGAACCACAAGTCAGATATCTACTCCTTTGGGATAGTATTGTTTGAACTACTTTGTGGTAGGAAATCTGTAATTGATGATCACGATAATAAGTATTTGGCTGCTGTGGCAATCTTTCATTTTAGAGAGAAAATACTCGATCAGATAATCGATCCAGATCTATTGAAACAAATGGATCAGCGATCATTGAACATTTTCGCTGAAACAGCATATGAGTGCTTGAGTGAAGAACAATCGCAACGCCCAACTATGGATCAGATTGTCACAAGACTTGAGAAAGCGTTGGAACTTCAATTGGAATCTGAAAATGTTGTAAGATGGTTTTTTCTCTTTCTTTCTAGCACAATAACTACTCTATAATACGAGTAACGTTTATTTACTTATTGTTGTATTTGTTGCCAATGATGTTAAAGGAATACTCATCAGTTGTGGCTGAAGTTGGAGAGACATCATCCAGTCATGAGAAGGTAATTACTAATATTCTTTTAAAAAAAAAAGTGGAAAATGTCAAAACAAGAGAATGGATAAAGAAAGATGCGAGTAGAGAAGGGGCAAAATTATTTGTACACAGAAAAAGAATTTTAAATAAACTAAAAACTGTGAATAATAAGAACGCTTCGGGTGGAAACAGTTGTCAATGTTGTTGGGTACTTCTAAAAAATATTTTGGAAAATTTAAGGTTCAAAAGAAAAGAAAACAAAAAATGGGTACTACTAGAGAAGGATATAAATGTCTTTTCCGGTTAATATTATGAGTACAAATAAACACTCCATTCATTTGTCTTAAAGGTGGTGGTGGTAAGTTATGGTTAAATTGAGGTTCAATTTACACATGCAACCTCTTTTCCATGTTAATCGAAAATCACATTTGCCAACATTTTTTGCGAAATCTAATTATTCTTAGGAATGATACACGACATTTTTTGCGAATCTCACTAGAAGTGTTCCACCCTGTGACTTTACACACTTCTTAAATATTGTCTTTTCCGTGACATATAGGGATCAAAGAGTCACTTCATATTCCCAGGCATTCAATCCCATTTAAGCAAAGAGACCATGTCTTCTTACGAATACCGTGACTACACACTCAGCTTTAAAGAAATAGAACGGGCAACCAAAAACTTTGCTCCTGAGAATATCCTAAAAAAAAACCCAGTTGAATCGGTGTACCAAGGCCGTATAGGGCTTTTGAGACCAAGAAAATATTTTGGTGATATTGTTGCACGGAGGATCAATTATCTAAAAGATGAGAGGGAAAAGTTTGAGATGAAGGTGGGGATGCTTTTGAGTCTCAAACATAAGAATCTAGTGCCTTTTATTGGGTTTTGTGATGAGAGGGACGAGAAATTTATCATATACAAGAAGGAGGCCAATGGAAGTCTCAACAAATATCTAAGTGATCAGCCCCTCTCATGGACGCAAAGGTTGGAGATATGTCTCGGCGTTGCAAATGCATTGAGTTACATCCATTATGATGTTGCACGCGATTTTAGTGTCATACATTGCAACATCAAGAGCTCGAAAATTCTACTAGATGACAAATGGGAACCCAAGTTATCTGGTCTTGAACATTCATTGAAAAATACAGTAGCTCGGAGGAACCGTCTTCTTCTTACTCGTGGTATTGTTGAGAATGTATACCTGGACCCACAATATAAAAAGACTGGCGGTATGACCCACAAGTCAGACGTGTATTCATTCGGTGTTGTATTATTGGAAGTCTTGTGTGGTAGGAGTGCAGTTCTTCCAGATGAGGAGTTGGGAGAGGGGTTATTAAGTCAACTGGACAAATCTCATTTGGATAATATGATTGATCCACATTTACGAGAACAGATGGACCCAGAATCATTCAAAATCTTCTCGGATACAGCATATTCTTGCATACAACAGGAACGAGCCATGCGTCCGCATATAGATGTGGTTGTCAAAAGACTTAAGGAAGCTTTGGAACATCAGCAGAACCTTGAAAATCCAGTTGTACGTACATCATTCAATCCCTTGGAGGTAATTAATTAATTTCCTTAAACTTTTATTTTTAAGCCGATTAACTCACGCATAACCACTATATCCTCATTGAACCATCTTTTTAACAAAAAGATGAGTAATAATGTAAAAATCTACATACATGCACTTTTGATTTCACATTAAAAAAATGCAACCCCTTAAAGGTTATGTTTAAGAATTTTAACATGCTTAAATGATTTGTATACTCAGACTAACCACTCACATCGTGAATTTAACTCTCCCAACGAACTAATTAATGTCCCTCTTATTGCATGTTTTAAACTTTAAACATAGCACACAGGGCTATAAATAGCAAAACCGATTTTAATATTTTTAAACATTGTATTTTACGAGGAAAGGAAGGTCTGCGCTTAGTTGCGGTTATAAGTGACTAAAACATTGGACGTCGTCATTTTGGTTTACATGGGCATATTTTTTTCCCTTATACTTATATGCCTCATATACTCGTAAAAAATAGGGCAAATGTTTTATAAAGTTATCATGCTTAACATTATTTATTTTTCTAGGTTCCGAACAAATTTTTTTCTTCTAGGAGTACTTTACTTTCAAATTCGTCCTTCTTATGGTACTTTGTGACATTTTTGCCATTCGATTTTTTTTCCTATTAGCTAAGAGGGGCAAAATTGTCGCAAAATAACTCAAAAAGACCGAATTTGAAAGAAATGTACCCGTATAAGTATAATATTTTGTTCGCTACCCACAAAACTAAATGGTGACAAATATGATACCTTTATAAAATATTTGCCTTAAAAAATATAACGAGTAAGTTGGTGTTCACTGCAATATATATTTGATTTGAATTGACGTCAATGATAAAATCTTGAAAAATAAACATCCAATTATCTTTAAGTAAAAGTTAAATAAATATGGTACTTTCATTTCTTTTGTTCTTAATAAATAATGAATCGTGGAGTGTGAGATCTTTATTTTAAGAGACTTTTATATAAATTTGTCACGAAAACGAACAAGGTTAAGTTTGTAATGAATGGTAACTCAACCTCGTTATAATTCTCCAACAGACACCAAATAATCATTTAGTAAAAGTTTAAATAGTCATAAATTAAATGTAAAATTATCAAATGCTACACTCAAACCCTCCGAAGTTGAAGGGCTTAAAAGATCATTTGTAAGCGCATTCTAGGCTATGTTCGAAAACGTGGTTTTTAATTCGACTCGGTTTAGTCGCCGGTTAATCGAGTCACTGGTTCAATCGGTTGAACCGCCGTGTCAAATCAGTTCTACACTTATGTATACTTTAGTCCAAGGTTGCAAAAAACGCTAGGCGCTAGTCGGGCGGTCGACACCGCCTAGCGCCTAGACCGCCTAGGCGGGGTCTAGGCGACGCCTAGGCGGATTGAACTTTTATATATAAAAACTTTAAAATTATATGTATTTGGTATAAAATATGCATAAATTGTATATTTTTTTAATAATTTTATTAATGTTTTTATTATTCTTAATTACATTTTTTTTATATGTTGTAAAATTTACATTATATATGATTTTGATAAATATTTGGTCTATTTTTATTAAAGCCCACTCACTTAGTGGTTGGGCCTATTGTATGTGGTTTTTAATAGGCCAATAAATCATATATTAATAGGGCTAGGGTTACATAATATTAAAAACATAGCCTCCACTTCCCACTTTACTCTCCCTTTCACCTTCTTCAACCCTAGATCTGATGTTAAACCGGCGTTGACCGCCGTTGACAGGAGTTGACCGCCGTTGACCGACCCGCCGCCTAGGCCGATTTGTCCCGCCTAGGCGGTTTGTTTACCGCCTTTTGACCAAAACGCCTAATTTGGCCGATTTGCTACAAATCGGGGCGGTGGAGGGCCGACTAGCGCCTAGGCGCTGCCTAGGCGGCCGCCTAGGCCGCTTTTTACAACACTGCTTTAGTCTATATTTTATATGTGATATTGCATGATTTCATGATGTATCCAACTTTATTCTCACTTTCGATTGCACCGACCAAAAAGTTTTGAGACTCTACCGATAAGGCTTTTCTTTAAGCTCTATATATCTATAATAATATAACAAAGATTTGCGACAATAATGAACTTATTATTCTAAGTTATAACGGTTTATATTAAAACTTTAACAGTTGGTGTTTATAAGATATACAACTTTAATTTAATGTTGAATAAGATTTTAACTAACACTCACTTCAAGTTGTCAATTAAATTTAAAAAGGTAGATAGAGAAAAAAATATTTTGTTAGATTTCTCGATATAAAGTCATGACCCGGCCGGGTTAAAAGGCAAAAAAAACCGGCAGTTCAGTCCAGTTTACAAACAAGCAAAAACTCGGTCACATCCGGCCCGGTCCCCGAGTCGGTTCATAGTTCAACCGTCCGGGTCAACTCGGGCTTTACAACATTATTTATAGGTGTAAAAAAAAAATTGTATTTAATACTTAACAAACTATTCAAGTTGGAGGGGGTTTTATAAAAAGTTTTATGACGAAACAGGTTTACGTCTTTCTAATGAATAGTGATTTCAAGCTCGTTATTTTTCTAAAAAAATGTATTATAGAGATTATAATATTAAATTAAAACTAACAATATTATTATATAAAACCAATTTTTTGTAACCAATAGTGGGTTCATTTTGAATGCATAGAGAAGAGCTTATCAGTGATGTAATTCTAAAAAACAATAAAGATATTATGTAAAAAACGTGTTCTGTTTGTCAAATTGAAAATATGTATCTAAAATAAATATATATAAATTTATTATTCCACAATCATTTTTATGAAATTCTTTAATAGGCGATCATTAGTGTTACTGTTTACAAAAGATTAAAGGTAAGCCATGATTAAGTATTTAAGGGAAGGTTCAGGTATGGATTTGATAATATATTTGGTTTAAGGACATAAAAATGGTCATAAGTTGCGGGTTTTCTAAAAGCATGGTTATTTGTACAAACCATATTTCAATTCGCGCACCATATTTTAATTCGCATACATAATCGGATGCTTTAAACAATTGTACATACATCACATAAGAGAGGAGGGAGTGGTACCCTAATACCCTGGGTGCCACATCACATCTATCCAATAAAAACCCTCTAACTCAAAACTACCCAATTTTACCCTAACACTACCCTAAGTGGAGAGAGTGGTACCCTAGTACCCGATTTTTTTGTATTTATTTATTTTTTTTTTTTACATAAAATCACATACAATATTTAAAATAAAATCATACCATTTCATTAAAAATAAAAAATACATATTATTAAAAATAAAAACAAATTAGAAAAAGTAAAATATAAATATGTATATACTATAAGGTTTAAAATGTAAACATGTATATACTGTAAGGTATAATATATAAATTACTTATATATTAAAAAGTAAAATATAAAATACATATACTCTTCTCCTTCTCCATGTTACCTGCAAGAAAAAAGAAACAAAGCAAAAAACACACACACTAAAACACCTTAAAAAACACACACACATAAATCCCAACGTTCGAATATTCAAAAAAGGTCGCCCTTCATCGCTCGGGCTCCCAACTCGATTTTGCTACTCGATCCAACTACCCGATGTGCTCGGGGCGGTGTACCCGCTCGGGTTCATGAACTCGATGCACTACCCGAGCTCCACTCCCTCCTCCCTAATGCCTATTATACATGTATAGAGAAAAGTTCAATATAAAACTCATATTTGTCATAGAATCAATGAACCAATCATAGCCACTCATTTTTTTAATTAAAATATAAAGAATAAACTTTCACCCTTTTTTTAAAAATTAAATATCTCACAAACCGTTAATCGTTACGCCAAAAAAATCATACCATCTCGACGAGATTAAATTATCTTTCTATAGATATGCATTGTTATAACTTTCGACGAACTTTTTTTTAAAAAAATTTCGTCTAGAAAAATCACATGTGATTTCTTAAAATCATATGTTCATATGTGATTTGATTTTTACGAATTACATGTGATTTTTAAAAATCACATGTGATTTTTACAAATCACATGTGATTTTTCTAGACGAACTTTTAAAAAAAAAGTTCGTTGAAAGTATATAACAATGCATATCTATAGAAAGATAATTTAATTCTCGTCACGATGGTGTATTTTTTGTAGCTTGAAGATTTACCGTTTGCAAGATATGTTGTTTTAAAAAAAAGGTGAAAAAATGATTTTTTATTTATTTAGATAAAAAAATGGATGGATGTGATTGGTTAATTGGTTCTATGACAAATTTGAGTTCTATATGGATCTCAACTCTATATATTGATTTGTGCAAATCAAAATGTAGTTTGTGCAAATCACATCCTTTTCTAAAATCAACAACATTAGTCGGTATTACTATTCTTTTTCTAATTTCACATAGGATGAACAACTATATTTTTTCTATCCTTTTTTTATATATATTTTGTCCCTTCGCGCAACCACTAATAAAATGTTACTATTTCGGGATTTTTTTTTTAGAAACGGCAAAGGCACCCATGAGGGAAACCGGCAAAAACATAAAGATAAAAATCTTAAATAAATAAAAAGACAAGAACTAATTTGCCCATCTAAAAATGATTGAGAACAAAAGTAAATTAGAAAACTTTAAACTAACATGTCCCTGTGAACCAATGGACTTAAAATATATTCAATTTGATCTTCTCCTATCATACCTGTGAACAATAAATATGATACCTTACACAAACTCGATTCCATTTCATACATTCATCAAACATACTTGTTATCTTCACTCAATAGCAAAGTAATATGTATAAACCTTTAAGTAATGATAATGATGCATAACTAGTATCCTTAAACTTATGCTTATTTCATTTTGAAACATGCCATAACTCTCTCATAACTTTAAACAAAATCAATTGTTGCTTTTGAACGTTTTCATATTCCTTTTAAATGTTAATCAATTATAAAGACTTTTTTTCTTATTTAGCAATAATGAGGTGCTGCAAAACTCCATAATGTTGCAGGGGATGAACTTGGAACACTTGAGGATTGGAATAAATGATATAAATAAGGCTACCAAGAATTTTGATGACGCATACATCATC
>OU343217.1:9331260-9386985 GCA_910596185.1 Chrysanthemum makinoi
ATAATCATAACTTCAAATTATACAAGTGTGCACTCTACACAACCCAGACTTGTTGAACATTTATCACAATTATACATTGGCCACCTAAGTCAATCTATTACACTTAAATTACATTGGTGATGCAAAATCACCAACAAGAATGAGGTAGTAATATGTTCAACTACCTTAATAAATAAGCAAGTAAATAACATCATAATTCGTTCTTAAACAAAGGTAATAATATAGTAACTAAACCCTAACATCAAACATTAATAAAAATGATTACATTTTAAACAATATTAAACACATGACACAATTATTGATATCACACACAATAAAAGTCGTTATAATATTCACAAACAGGAAGAATGACCAAGTAACTAATATTATGAAGGTAGTCTAAACCACCGATAACACTTTTGTCATACACTGTATAGTCCATAACCTTATATAATCTTCACTTGTTATCCATCTTGCTAGGTAAACGACCCCCGTGAAAACCATCTGTCTCTAGCGGTGACCATTAAAGATAACCCCGAGCAACCCTGCATACCAAGACGTAACACAAACAATTATATCCTAAATGAATCGATTCAATTTCAAAATCGTTTCATAACAGAAACTTAACGTCAATCAAACGCGGACACTCTTTAGGCACTTACCATCTTAACATGCAACTCGGAAACTAAATTCCATGTTTGAAATCACCACCTCGGGCTCCCCGTTTTCTGCAGGAAATTCAAACCTTCGTAACTTGAGGCTATAGAAGCTAAAAGGTGAGTCCACAATGGACACAACAAACAAACACATCAATTTGATTCTAATGCTACTGTTGGTCGGTACTATGGCTAAGAACGGTTGATGGCTACTAGCCTGCCATGTAAAATTGCTGCACTCTATGGACCGAGCCACATTGTGTTGAGAGGGGATCGAATGACCCAACTCACAATTTAAACAAATAATGCTATTACTATAGACTAGTGAAAATTTAATAATTACAATCATTAAAATATTATGATAACTCTAAAATATTAATGTATGATAACCCTGCTACTTATTACCTAACCGACTAAGTTTCAAAATTTAAAGAGCAAACACAAACATCTCAGTAAGCTTATTATAAGTGTAGAGTAATGACAAATGAAAAGGAGTAAAGAAAGTAGAGTGCTTTCAATCCAACCGTTCCGATCTCTACACCCTCCCAAAGATTTATAAGTAAATGTGTAGCATACCGTCACACCCTCCCAAAGACCACAGCTCACGAACCCGATGGGCTGAACTCCATCGCAGCTGAATGTCATAATTGGGGCCGTCCTTCTGTTCTAAATAAGCGGGAATCCATTCCCGGGCAACATGGTGATTGTTCTCTTCCCGCACTAAAAAAAGAAAAACAGAAAATGCGTGTGTTATTCAAAACTCAATCTAACAGTCCAAAAACATAGGTTATGTTTGTGTTCCCTAGCAAGCGTTGAACCAGCAAGACAAAACCAAACCAAACGCATAAGCTTTATATTATGCAGTATATTATATTATGCATTAGAAAATCACAAATGTGTTTTGACCCTACCCTTTTTGACAGTTTGTTAACTAACTAGGACACGTCAAGCTCCACAAGATATTAAACAAACTTACTTTCTGAACGCACCACCCATACCCAAAACTGCAACCCACATATTGATGATTAAACCATCTTTTGCGTAAGAGCTGCTCTCAACATCTTCCTTCCTGTAGCATTAAGAAAGTTCCAACTATTGCTAGTCAATAAAATTGATAGATATACAGTAGACGTTGAGTTAACTAGACACAAAACATAAACATGAACAGTAGACACAAGCTGAAACTATAAAAGCACAACTATAGCCTTCCATAAAAACTCATCACAAGCTGAAACTAGTCAAGCTGAAACTCCTCACTATATAATATAATCTCACAACCACATCAGATTTAGAAAGTTCTTTTTAACTATTACCTTAACTAAACCTTAACATCAAACATTAAGAAAAATGACCATATTTAAAACAATAATAAACATATACGGAGTAACACAATTATTAAAATGAAAATCACACACAAACAGGAAGAATGACCAAGTAACAAACCATATTATGAAGGTAGTCTAAACCACCGATAATACTTTTAGTTGATGGCAAATTTTCATACACAATATGGTTCATAGCCTTATTTTATGTTGAAATTCTAGTTGAGACTGGCTTGGGAATAGAGTATAATGTTGGTAACTGATGCTACAAAGAGTGTTTTGTTTTGTATATAAAGAGAGGTAGAAGCTTTTACCCAATGGGTACTTGTGTTTCTTTGTGAACATGTGTGTTTGTTTAAGGATGATCTTGTTCGTTCACTTGAATGTAAGAATGAATCCGAGTGAAAAAAATGGAGCGTAGAGATTTCATTTGGTGGTTCTCTTTGGATTCCGTGATAAATTTTGATGCTAGTAAACATTTTTTTACTGATGGTGGATATAAAATTATGAAGCTATCAAATGTTTACTAGTATAGGTAGACAGGGCCTTCTTATTTACTTTCAACCAAAAGTCATTCTTTATTAAGTATGCTGATAAATGTTATATAGTCCTTACTCATACGAGTGCAAGGTGTGGCCGGTGCGAATAAAGTGTTAGTGGTTGGAATTTCTGAATAGCGAATAACGGACGAACGACGCCATGGCCGGTACACCAACGGCGCCGTCATTGGTTCCAAGGGTGCCGAATGGCGTGTTGTTTTCCCTACATACCGAGCACTCTAAGAAAGACTACATACTAACAATAGAGCAGATTTAGATCATAAGATTACGAAATCTTCAAATAGTTCTTATCTACTGTGATAATGTTAAATATACTTTGTTGTGTTAAATAATTATATTGAATCTTGAAAAGGAACAAAACCAAAGATCAAGGTATATTACCTATGATTTGTTCATCATATCAAGTTTTATTCCAACAATTGGCAACAGAGCCCAAGGCTAATCGATCAAGGGGAGAACGATTCCAAGGGTTCATAATCGAATCTGAGGGAAAGAAAGTAAGGAAATAGGAATACCTGTTCTTTCGTCGATCGGAGAAGTAAGAAGACGATCAAAAACAGAATAACAAGTGATCAGAATCGCTGATTGAAAACCCTACAGAGGCGGAGTAAGATCCGATCGATTGAAGGAGTGATAACGCTACACGTGTCGTTCGGGGTCAAAGGAACTTTCTTTTCGTCGAGCAAGTTTTTCAACACCATAGGCAGTGAACCTAATCGTTGTAGTGTAGTATTAGGGTAAGCCACGGGAATTGATATCGTTCTCTAGGGGAATAGGAATGCTAGTGAGGAGTTACTACGCTAAGGTTGGGGTTGAGGGAGATTATTTTTTTTATCTTTTTTATGTTTTTTGGGAAATGGAAAAGTACGAATCTCGGGGTTTGGATTTTGGGGGTTGGTATATCTACCGATTACTCTATTATCTAATTATCTAATTAACTAAGGTGAGGATAGTCTATGTCTATTGTTGTGTGCTCGTATGATAGTTAAAGATGTGTTTACCTAGATGCTACTACTCCATAGTTATCTCCTATTGATGGTTGAATTGTCACGTCCTTATTCTTAACGCGTTGTGTTTCCTAAGGTCGTAAGGTGCGCATTTCCTAACTCTTTGAAGTTACCTTTAAGTGTAGTAAACGAAATCCACTAAGTCATTCATAAACTAACTTTGAGGTTATATTTGGGTTTAGTAAACGAAATCCAGTAAGTCATTCATAAACTATCAAAGATTTATCAAGTATTAAACACAACGATAGCCTAGTCGCACTCCTAAGCCAATTACAATTAAGATAAGAGACAACCTAACAATAATTAACAACTAGGTTTCATATATCTAAGCAAACACACAAGTAATTTAGCCGGACATGGTAAACATGCAAGCATACACACAATCAATCAAACATAGGATAGGCATAATGATAAATTGAATATATGGATTAAGATATAATCAACAAACCATTACAAGATGTTTTTAGAGTGATTGAAACCTTCAAAGTTGCTGGAAAAACACCAATCTAAGCCACGGTGGAGTTAGGGTTTAGAGCCTACAAAAAGTGAAGTTATAATGTTCTATTTATAGGCAGATTTTACTTTGGAAAAGAGTGACGGCGTCACACCTAAAGAGTGATGGCGTCACGACGACTTTTTTTCACCAAACTGTAGATTTTCTCGTTTCGGTCGCGTGGGCTTTTGAATCACCTAAATCCGAGTTCGTATGCATAAGTTATGGCCAAAACGTTATCAGCTACGCACGGCGCGTATTTGCACTTGTTACGGCTGCCTTACACGTGGCGCCGTGGGCACATCTGCGATGCCCGTCGGGATCCAAATCTAGGACGTCGGAGTTGCGACGCCCTACTCTTTTAAAACCCTAACACCGTCACTTGTAAATAAGCAATTTGGCTCGAGCCGTCACAAAATGCTCCGGCGGCCGCAGATAACACCTGCGTCGTCCCCTTGTATTTCAGACTTGAGTATCTCGATTCTTGACTTTGGCTATTTTCTTCGTATATCCGCCCTTTATCAAATAAGTGCCATTCCAGCATTTTCCTTCAAGAGACCTAAAAAGTGAAAAGGCGATATTAGTAATCTTGGATACAAAAGTGATCAAATAAGGGCTTAAACGACCCCTCAAAAAGGTACATTTTAAAACCTTATCAAATATCCCTACACTTGATATTTGCTTGTCCTCAAGCAAATGTGCTTTTAGCCAATTAATTTATAAGTTAGGGGTCATGAAGCATTGGTTTAGAACAATCCACAACACATATAAGCCCCGCAAAAGTCATAACAAGCACGGAAATTACATACTAGCACCTCACATGGGGTGTTTGGGTACTCACATCTCTCGGGTGTATATGAAATATAACAAGTTGGAAATGGAAGATAAACACTCATTAACCGGTCCTAGTACATAGATTACCATAGGCTTGAGAATAGATCAAACCTCCATCGCTTTGGCGTAAGCACCTAGGAAAGACTATCAAAGAGGTCTTTTAAAAGGTTGTAATGTTAGGCTTACGGTAGGGAAACAAAGGGTTTGGCGGGATAGGCTATTTAGTGGTGGCAAGTCAAAAATCTTTATGTTACAAGCATGCGAAGAATGGCGTTGCTAAGCTAAGACTCGACACTCTAGACTCTAGATAACTGAAACAAACAAACATAATTTTAAAGATAGATGTAGGATGGTAGCCCGTATGTTGTTTTTTTTTTCAACACTCTATTTTTTTCTTTTTCTCTTTTTTCTATTTTTTTTTTGATTTTTTTTTCATACACTTTTACTCTACCATCCTCTCTGGTAACATCAAAATGATAGGGATTTATAGGCACATCCCTACACTTGAGTTTTATTACTCTAACACTAATTTGACCCGAATTGAAAAGATCAAAACACTTGGAGTACATTATAATAAAGGGAATTTGAATTTAACGTTCCCTTCCGTCATTTCATAAACTTTAACTTTTCCCATGAGTCCCAATCGTCCCAAAGCTGTGTACAAAGGATATGACTCGACTTAGCAACTTATGTAAGCAACTAGATAATTGAACTAAGGGTTTAGTGTGATAACAATAATGCACTAAAAGTGAGTGCATACAAGGTAGGCTAAGACGATTTGGGTGTACATTTGGGGGTGGGGTGTAAACAATGCTCTTCATTGATATTCAGGAAACCGAAACATCACGAGAACTGCGAAAATATAGGCTCTGAGGGGTTAACTAGGGGTATCATGTACTAAAGACGAGTACAACGCAAAGGTGTGGGGGAATTACTCAACCGATGTGGAAGAAGTAAGTATATTACGGGTATCAAACAAGGGTTATCCTAATGCCTCTTATCATTTAGTTATTCCTAACTACACAAATGTAGTCTTACTAGCGATCTCGGGATGCATCACAAAACAAGTTCTAGAATCTATTATACTACCGGTTCACACTCTAAGCATTAAAGATGAATGATTTAATTCCTACTAATCTAAGGGTGATCCTCACATTTTGGGTGGAATTTAGGTGGTAAAGGGTTTTTGTGCTATTCATATAACTTCCTATCCGTGAGACGCTTTTGTTAAGACTAATGGCCCACTCCTATATGTCATGAAAAATTTTAAATTTTGTGCCAAAATTACCCTAACTGACATTTTCTCATGGTTTATTACACAAATACAATTGGACAAAGCAAATAATCAAGGATAAGCATAGTTTCAAAGTTCCCGTTTTATTTTCCCTCCCTACATTTAAACTGAACATTGTCCCCAATGTTCTCCGAAAGTATCAAAGTTATGATAATGGAAGGTAATAAAAGATGAAAGAAACTAGTACTCCCCTGATTAGCTCGGTAGGATCCGTGTGTGAAGTAGTGGTTAAATCCTTTCCAAGAAGAATGTATGCGTGAAAAGCTCCTTCCAACCTTATGTCTCTTCTTCTTGATAAATAAAACATGCACACTTGAAGAAAACAAACGAAACCTTCACGTAAAATCGGCGGCAATAATATATATAAGACTCTACTAAACTAGGGTATAATGCTTGTGGAATGGATGTTTACAGAATTTTTGGAAAATCAAGACCTGTAAAATTCCAAAATTTATAAGTAGCTCGAGCGAGAAAAAGTAATATGTTGTTTTGCTCCTTCTGAGCCGTCAGTTATCGACAAAAATTGGTTACGATTTTCGGAAAAAATTCGGAAAATTTACATCTTTAAAATGGAAAAATTTTTCACAAAACGTCCATTATGACTCGATACAAGCATTTGACTCGAACAAACACACATGTATATCTTTTAATTAATTGCAATTCTCATGTTTACGTTTCTTTTGAAAGCGTGTGTAATCCTCCCTACACTTATCCTTTATGTAAAATACCTTTATATGTGATTAAGGCGAGGTTAAAAACAAAATAAAGCATTTTTACAAATTTAAACATGAGACCAGACAATCAATAAAAGATATATGACACAAACAAGCAAACAAGTAAGCATGGGTTGCCTCCCACGAAGCGCTTTTCTTTATTTATGAGTCTTGTAGCTAGACTCGTAGCCGTGCTCCTACGTTGTCCTAATTTTCGAGGCCCATTCGATCTCCTTAACCCTTCTCTCACCACGAATGTATTCAGGGCCTAACTCAGGACAAGCAGTGTAGTAAACCTTGTTCTTCCATTCTACTTCAAATGCCAGAATGTTCTCCACATCTAAATCATCAATACCCCTCAAATTTCTTATTTTTGTGGGGCATTATATATTTAACACTCTCAGCTTCATTTGAGAACTCGATTATTCCTCCATCTCGATCATAAACCATCTTAGACTCCTCTATAAATGGTCTCCCAAGTATCACATCCCCTAAAAATCCATCAATGATGCCCTTAACATTTTCCAAGATCATGAAATTACACCCTATGAAGTTACCTCTCACGAAGACATGCCAATCCTTTAACCCTCCCAACATAGTTACTTGCTTTCTTAGGGTGAAGGGGTCCCTCAGAGGTTCTAGCTTTTTACTCATGATCCAGTTGTAATAGAGCCTAGACATTATATTCATGGGAGCTTTATAGTCAATGTAGGTGTGATCCCTATATAAGTATCCAATCATACATGGTATCTTGATGTTTTTAGGGTTACCCCTTATTATGCGAGGCTCGAAGGGTGGTCTCGGGGAAGTTAACTACGTTATAGTGATAGGCGGTTTCCTTCCCCTTTGGGTATGAGTCGAAATACTCCCTAAGTTCTTCCTCCTCCTTACAATCCTCCATAATTTCTAACACCTTATAATCTCCATCTTCTAAGTCATCTTCCGATTCACTTGAGGTTGAATCACTATCTACAGGGTTAGCAGATTCCTTAAGGGCTTCCTCAAGCGTATTTTCAATTATCCTATTTAGTTTCCTAAGCTCTCCAATTTCACTAACAATACGAGCTCGAAGTTGGTTGGCAAAGGCTGGATCAAGCGGTGGGTATTTGTTTGGTGGTAAAGTGTTGTTTGGTGGTTTATCACCTTCCATGATGAAAAGTGATGGGTTACGAACAAAGGTCACAAAGAAGGGGGATAGAATACGAGGAAGCTAAAAATGGAAAAAAGAAGTTTACTTGATATGAATCAAGCAAAGAAACCTAAACGAGGTGGACTACTAACTAGCTATTCTATTCCCCGGCCGGTAAAAAAACTTGATAACGCTACGTCGTTGAGGTCAAAGGAACATCTTTTTCGTCGAACAAGTTTTTCAACACCCTAGGCAGTGAACCTAATCGTTGTAGTGTAGTATTAGGGTAAGCCACGGGAATTGATATCGTTCTCTAGGGGAATAGGAATGCTAGTGAGGAGTTACTACGCTAAGGTTGGGGTTGAGGAAGATATTTTTTATCGTTTTTATGTTTTTTAGGAAATGGAAAAGTACGAATCTCGGGGTTTGGATTTGGGGGGTTGGTATTTCTACCGATTACTCTATTATCTAATTATCTAATTAACTAAGGTGAGGATAGTCTATGTCTATTGTTGTGTGCTCGTATGATAGTTAAAGATGTGTTTACCTAGATGCTACTACTCCCTAGTTATCTCCTACTGATGGTTGAATTGTCACGTCCTTATTCTTAACGCGTTGTGTTTCCTAAGGTCGTAAGGTGCGCATTTCCTAACTCTTTGAAGTTACCTTTAAGTGTAGTAAACGAAATCCACTAAGTCATCCATAAACTAACTTTGAGGTTATCTTTGGGTTTAGTAAACGAAATCCACTAAGTCATTCATAAACTATCAAAGATTTATCAAGTATTAAACATAACGATAGCCTAGTCGCACTCCTAAGCCAATTACAATTAAGATAAGATACAACCTAATAATAATTAACAACTAGGTTTCATTTATCTAAGCAAACACACAAGTAATTCAGCCGGATATGGTAAACATGCAAGCATACACACAATCAATCAAACATAGGATAGACATAATAATAAATTGAATATATGGATTAAGATATAATCAACAAACCATTACAAGATGTTTTTAGAGTGATTGAAACCTTCAAAGTTGTTGGAAAAACACCTATCTAAGCCCTGGAATCGGAGTTAGGGTTTAGAGCCTACAAAAAGTGAAGTTATAATGTTTTATTTATAGACAAATTTTCTGTCGGCAAAGAGTGATGGCATCACGAAGACTTCTTTTCACCAAACTTTAGATTTTCTCGTTCTGGTCGCGTGAGCTTTTGAATCACCTAAATCCGAGTTCGTATGCAAAAGTTATGGCAAAAACATATGATTTCGCCGGCGCATGTTTGCAGCTTGTGCGGCGTCACCTTATGCTGTGGCGCCGTCGGCTTCATCTTCTGCGCCGTGAGATCCAAATCTAGGACGTCGAGTTGCGGCGCCCTACTCTTTTAAAGCCTGACACCATCACTTGAAAATAAGCAATTTGGCTGCTGAGCCGTCACAAAGTGCTCGGCGGTAGCAGAATGCTTACTGTGCCGTCCCCTTGTATTTCAGCAGCTTGAGTGTCTCGATTCTTGACTTTGGCCATTTTCTTCATATATCCGAGCCTTTTCGTCCAATTAAGTGCCATTCCAGGAATTTGCCTTCAAGAGACCTAAAAAGTGAAAATGAACGATATTAAGTAATAACGGATACAAAAGTGATCAAATAAGGGCTTAAACGACCCCTCAAAAAGGTACATTTTAAAACCTTATCAAGGAGATAAAACCTTTCTTTGATAATCATACCAGTCGATCAAAAGGAAGAAACGCATGAAGGAAATCAGACTTAGGCCAGCGAAAAGACCAGAGGTTAACCGGAGAAGACAAATGGTTTATTGAAACCATCGATTGACCCAAAACGAGAGAGCATCGATCGAAGAAGGAAGAAGATTTGATTACCCAAAGACCGGACTGATAAACCAAACCGAGAGAAAGAAAGGAAAAAGGGAAGAAGGAGATTTTTCTTTTTTGTTTGTTTGTTGTACCACCTGTTCACGGTCAACAAAAAGGAGAAAAGCGAGGTCCTCTTGGTCAGATAGAAGTAAGATTAGTCATTTTTTTATTTTTTTATTTCCTGTTAGTTAGTTAATATTTCTTTAAAGGATTAAAAAAAACCATTAGTAACTAAGAATTGATATTAAATCGATCTAAGGTTTATCAGAAACTTGGAAGATAGTAAGAATAAAGTTTTGATATTTTTCAATTTAAGGAGACAAAACAAGTTATTTTAAATTAGAAAAATACAAAACTAGTAAGAAGTAAGAAACCGAACCATTGTGGTTCACATAGTAAGAAGTAAGAAGAAACCTATCGTTTTTAAGGAATCTAGTGTTTAACGAAACCTTGGTGTTTCGAAGTAACTAAGAAAACTATCGTGTTTCCAAAGTAAGTAAGTAAAGAAAAGTTTTAAGCGTTTCAAAGTAAGTAAGTAAGTAAGTGAAACTTTAATGTTTCAAAGTAAGTAAGAGAAAACCATAGTGTTTCACCCCGTAAGAGAAACCGTAGTGTTTCACCCCGTAAGAGAAACCGTAGTGTTTTGACCAGTAAGAGAAACCTCGGTGTTTCAAAGCAAGTAAGAAAGCATGGTAGAAGGTCACAAGCATGATAACCCATCAAGTAGAGCATCAATTCGAGAACAAGGAAATATAGCACTTCAATGTCCAAAACTGAATGAATCAAACTACACCACATGGGCAATTATGATGGAAACAATCTTAAAGGCCTATGGACTTTGGGAAATGCTTGAAGATGCAGAAAAAGTAGATGAAAGAAAGATGCATACAACAATAGCAATGATCCTCAAAACATTGCCGAAAGATATTCTAATGCAAGTTGCACAGTACGAGACTGCGGAGAAAGTATGGGAATCAATTAAACTACGTTATATTAGAGCAGACCGAGTTCAGAAAGCACGTCTACAAACTTTAAGAAGCGAATTGGAGACCTTAAAGATGAAGACCAATGAAACCGTGAATGACTTTACAGGAATATTAGGAAGGCAAGTTTAA
Organism: Chrysanthemum makinoi; assembly: GCA_910596185.1. Taxonomy (NCBI): domain Eukaryota; kingdom Viridiplantae; phylum Streptophyta; class Magnoliopsida; order Asterales; family Asteraceae; genus Chrysanthemum; species Chrysanthemum makinoi. Next base: position 9,342,235 of record OU343217.1, read on the forward strand.
AAGTCTTGGTTCTAATCTTAAAGACAAAGTACTATCAAGGAAGTTGTTGAACTCAGTTCTAACGAAGTTTCTACCAATTGTGGCATCCATCGAGCAATATTCGGAAGTTGATGAATTGTCATTTGAAGAAGCAATGGCAAGAATAATAACTTATGAAGAACGCCTCAAGAGTGAAGATGAACCGCAAGAAGATTACCAAAGCAAACTTCTAATGGCAAGTTCAAGTAATCAAGGCCATGGTAGAGGTCGCAGAAGAAGCTTTAGTAAAGAAGAAAGAGGATGTGGAAGAGGCACCAGTCGAGAACAAAACAAGAAAGAAATGAGATGCTATAAATGTGGTGAATTTGGTCACTTTGCATACGAATGCACCAAATGGAAGGATAAAGACAAGAAGAAAGAAACACATCTCAGTTAGTATATAGTATGTAATAAACGCAAAGCCTAAGGGCCGAATATGTTAGTTTGTTAGTTAATAATCGAATAGCGGTTATAATTAGCTAAAAAGTTAGTTAATGGTAGTTATTGGTGAAGGGTCACAATGGTTCATAAAACTTGTTAATGACTTCTCGGTATGTATATATGATGCAGGTTTTACTGACCAGGTTTTAATATTTATAAGTTTCTCGTTATACCTATGGTCTACCCTTATGCACTAACATGCAGTATACCCGATCGTGTGTAGTGTAGTATTCGGTAAAACCGAGGTCGTCCCAAGAACTATGTAAGCGGATTCTAATTAAGTCTAATGTCACTGGTTTTACTGGTTTTAAGGTGGAAATGATTAATAAACTAATAAGGCAAGAAATGAAAGACAGCGAATAAAGGCAAAGGTTGTGATCAATAGAGGAAAAGTGTGCTAACCTAGTTACTCATCCTATCAAGTTATGTTCACGTTTAATTAATTCCATTTCCTTCACGTGGGGTTTTAGGTTGCTAGGACAACATTTGGTCAGTTCGTCCTAACCTATCAACAAAGGTTTCCACCGGAGATCAAGCTACTACCCTTGAAAGTATAGTTGTTTTTAGTCCCCTAAGCCAAGTCATTAAGTTAATTTAAGATTTAGCAACAATGAGTGCCCGGGCGCTAGAATCTTAGATACTCATCCCTAACTACTTAAGTTCATCCAAATGGCAGGTGATCATTTTATCAGTTCGCACAAGCGAAGAAGGGTCGTTAGTTGGTCAATTCTCCTAAGCAACCAGACACTACCGCCTTTCAAAACTACCGCAACTAGGGTGGCTACCAACAAACTATGCCTGCATACACTAGAAACAATTATACAGAAGCAATGTAAACATAAACACAACAATTAAGGAATCATAACTAGGCTAGCACCAGAGGTGCTTAGCCAATCATATTAAATGAAACAATCAATCATAAAATACATGGATCAAAAGTAAAAGATAAAATGATCGCTAATGCTTATCGTTAGGGAGTGATTTCTCCCTTGGAGATGGCTTTGTATGCTCCTCAAGATCTGCCTTCAGTCCCCTACTCACGTTCTCTGCTTTTGTGTGTGGAGTGAATGATGTGAAATGCATAATTTAGGGCTGGTATTTAAAGGCCAGATCTAGTTACGGCGTAACTAAAGTTGAGAATTACACCGTAACTTTGATATCTTCATAAAATGCTCTGGAAAGCTGGTTACGGCGTAACACATGGAATGAGTTACGCAGTATCGTCAATACAAGTTACAAAATCATAGTTACGCCATAATCGTTGGAAAGATTTACGGCGTAGCTTACTGCGGCATGGAACTTCATTTGACCAATTGGTTACGGCGTAATCCTTAGATGGAGTTACGCCGTAATCTTCTACCGGGCTGGCCATGTGGAACACGCAAGAGTTACGGCGTAATGTGAGAGAAGAGTTACACCGTAATTACTTCAAAATGGGCATACTATCATATATCTTTAATAAACTCTCCAAATCTGCGTCTCTTTAGCTCCAATGCTCGTAATTTACCAGAAAGTGAAATATAGAGGAAAACAAGCGTAAATCCATTTAAATGATATAAAGTACGAGCATTATCAGGGGAAATTGACACTTAATATTCATGATTATTTGATGTTATCAAATATCCCCCACTTGAACTCTACTTGCCCTCAAGTAGACCTTCTAATATAAATTTCTAAAAAGATATCTCCCATTACCTGGAAAATATAAGTTTAAAAATCCCTTATTCTAGAATAAAACAAAGCCGAACACCTCACGAAATGGGAACAAAACACTCAAATCTCTCAACTATTCTAAGTGTCAATTTCGGGGTGATCACTCAACGCATAGTCATAGCATGTATTCTATCATAAGCTTGGCGGTTACAAAATTCTCCACCACTAGAGTTAAGGACTAAACAATTCTCGAAGGCAATATGGGTAGATACGACAGAGGTTAAGGGTGAATTGTCATTACTAACATGTCACGGAGAAGTGAACAAAATTAATGATACATGACCAAATCCATGGCCAAGACACCAAAGATTTCTCGCTTCATCACCTAGACACTCTTCACGACTAAAGGGTAGGATAAGACATGGGATATAATTGGTGTAAAGATAAAAATAACAAGTAAATAGTCTAAACCTATAACCAAGTCATCACCACTTACCGTTCATCCAAAGTTCAAGTTTCGAGGCTAAGAAACCGGATCATGATATATCAAGTACATGTGCCATTAGAGGACGTCATGATGGGCTTTTCTTCAACTGTTGGCGCAATGATTGCCAATTTCATTCTTAAAATGTGATCGAGGTGGCCTCCTCGATACTAAATATATGATGAGATCATAAACATAGTGCTTATAATTTCGCACTTTACAATAAACAAATAACCTCAACTTTTTTTTGAATCACTTCATTTTTTTATTTTATTTTTTAAGGACTAAACATAACATCCCCCATTTGAGATGAAAAATATGAGAATTTGGGGGGTCTTCAATGATCTTCAAATATATGTCTTTGACGAAAGCGTGATTCCTAAAGCTTTCTAATTGAACCTTGAACTTAGGCAAACAATGACTTCCCGATTACAAGTTAAGACTACACGGTAGGCTAAGGTGTATAGGTGTGTCGAAACATGTATGTTGGGTGAACAAAATGAAAGGAATGGCTCATACGGGTGTATCTAGGGGTATCTTGCACTAAAGGTGAGTGCAACAAAAGGGTTTAACATGGGGGTCGAGAAGTCGAGGTGGCTAATCGAAAGACACACAATGATGGGCTGTTTGGGTAATAATCCTATAATATTGCCTTCTTAAACTGAATATTCTAAATACATTAAGCTAACTCAACATACTTCGGCTATGATCTCGAAATGATGCAAAGGCCAAATGCTAAATTTTACAAGTTACAGGCACACTCGTAATTTCGTGGATTTGGGGTAAATATTGGAAAATGGATAAGGCTAATCTCACCATAAAATATCAAGGGTTATAATGTGCTCGGCTAAGGTCTAATATAGTTAGATTAAGAAAAACATGTCAAAATTTTAAAAATGGCATAATTTTTCAAATTAAACTATAAAAACGAGGGCAAAATAAAGTTCAAGAGATAATTCTACTCCCGTCCCCCCACTTGAAATGTACAAAGTCCCTTTTGTACTAAACGTTTAAATAAAGGTGAAGAGAAGGTAGAATTAGAGCGAGAACTTCTCGAAATCGCTACTAAAAGAAAGAAGGCCGAAAAGAATCGTGCCTTAAGCAAGCATCCACCGAAACAAACTTCATTCCCGAAATCACACTACCAACAAACATAATTCTAAAAAAGAAAAAAAAAAGAAAAAAGAAACCTAACTCACTTTCGTAGGAATCACGGTTGCATTTAGCGTATGCAACAAGCCTTTTAAACCACTTGGTGTCCTAAGTGGACGAGTGTAGTCTCGTGGGGGCGAACATACCCACAAAGTTAATTTAAAAACTAATATAAGGTTATTGTGTTTATTAAAGAAATAATTAATACTGATGATAGTTACGTCGTAACTCCTAGAAGGAGTTACGCCGTAATTATGGAAAAACCTGGCAGATGCTACTGGAGTGTAGCTACGGCGTAACCATTTTATGGGATTACGTGTTTGGTAATGTTCTGGAAGATTGCTATTGGAGGTATGTTACTGGTAGGAATGAGTTACGCCCGTAGCTGATAATAGTCAGTCCGTTCATGTTGCTGCAGCAACTTCTCTGACTCCCTGCAAAAATGGTTAAAAATACAAAACCCAACAGAAATGGAAATAAAACAAATAAAAGGGATAATTCGGGTTGTCTCTCGAAAAAGCACTTTTCTTTATTCTGAGTCTTTAAGTTAGACTTAAAGCCACGGGCTAGAATTGTTTGTTTGTCATTTCGTGAATTTGGAAATCCCTACGTTGGATCCAACTGATGAGATTCTCGTCCCGTTTATAGTCTGCGCCAGGCTCTAAGCACCCCAAATAAATTTTTTTGATCTTTGGTACGGGTGGTCAATCCCTTTAGCCTTATCTTCGTCACTTATGTCAAGTAGTGGTCGAGCATGGCTTAATTGCTTCTTTGTCCAATTCTTAAAGTTCTTAACAATTCTTGGCATTCTAAACATTGTTTTATCATTGCCAATCTTTAACCACAATAGCCCTTCCTTTTCATTCTTATCTAGCCCAGATAATTTTTAAAAGGGTTTTCTGAAAATTACCCCGGTGAGTCTATCCTCCACAAACTCGCTAGTGTAATCTAATACAACAAAATTGACCAAGAATGAATGTGTTCCAATAAAGACATGAACATTTGTTGCAATCCTCAAAAAATTGTTCCCTTTATACTCTAGTTCTTTTACCATAACTTGGGTGTAACATTCCTTCGATATGATGTTTACTAGGAAATTCGTGTTGATGAAGGGATGGAAGTCAATGAACCCAATCTTGCATGAAATTTTCAGGTTATAGGATTTCCTATTATGGATTCGAGTTCCTATCTCGTAAAACCTAGGTTGGTTAGATCGTGAAAAAGTCTCCTCAGAATTACTGTGCCAATGGACCATGTCGATGTCACTAGAAAAATCGCCGGCACTCATTCCCAAACCATCTTCTTCTTCAAAGTTAACAAACAAATCAAAATATTTTCCCGAAGCGTTGTCGCCAAGATTTGAAAGGGTCTTTGGGGCTTCACTAAGAAATTCTTCCAATGCATCACCAAAATCGCCTATAGGGTCAACTGCGCAAACCTTTTGAGGGATGGACAAAAGTTCATTTGATCTGAATGTAGCAATTTCCCCATTAGCTTTAAGTGTCACTTTTCACGCAAAGACATCTACTTTCGTATGGGCAGTAGCGAGCATGGGTCTATCTAGAATGATAGGTATCCTGTTATCTTCGGGAATATCTAGGATAACGAAATCCACCGGGAAGAGGAACTTGTTGATTTTTACCAATACATTTTCTACAATCCCCAAAGGTGATTGCATGGATCAATGAACCATTTCAATTTTCATTTTTGCCGGCTTAAGATCTCCTATTCAAATGCGTAAAGAAATTGAACGAGGCATTATGCTAGTGCTTGCTCCAAGATAAGCTAAGGCGTTACACACGTTAAGATTTCCAATCAAGCAAGGGAGAGTGAAGCAACCAGGATCTTTTTCTTTTTGTGGCAGTTCATTTCTTAGAATTGCTGAACATCTTTCGTTTAGTTGAACTGTCTCATCAAGATCATTCTTCTCATTACTTAATTCCTGCAAAACATTGTTAAGATTAGTTCTAATGGAATTAATTAGAGGGATGTTTACCGGAAGAGTTCCAATATCATGAAGTAAGAGTTTCTCCTTGCAAATTCTTGTTTTGACCTTCTCAGAAAAGGTAGTTGGCTCCTCAGAAATTGTTTCAACTGAATGGACAATTTCTTCATCCCGTGCAACAAGATATTTCGTAATGGCTTTTGAGCATAAATCCACATTTTTTTCCAAGCCCTTGATCCGGTCTTCATGAATCTTAAGATAAGAATACAGCGCTCTCTACGAATTTTTTCATCATTTTTTCAATCCTCTCGTCACGTTCCTTTGATTCTTCAATGTGACCAAGAATCATCTTTTCCAAGCTATTTTCAGTCTTGGCCCCAAATACACTTTTTTACTTTTTCTACCCTACAAGATTCACTTTAACTAGCCCTTTCCAGTCTCCGCTTTTCAAACATTGCACCGTAGTCATTTTCCCTCTTGGTTAATGTTTTCATTGCCTTGTGATCGAAATTATCTTTTGGTCCATACCTGGTGTCCATATGCCACTTAGAGCAATGTTCAGATATCCGTCGAATAGACTCCAAAGCTTGGTCGGGTTCCATGCTTGGAATAGGTCTAGGAGAATCGAGAAGTTCACGGGTCTCTGCATTAATCCCTCTATAGAAAACATAAACAATTTGGTGCTTGTTTAGGTCATGAGTAGGGCAGCAATAAAGTAGCTCATTTTATCTTTCCCATGCTTGATACAATGTTTCTTCTCTCTCCTGAATGAACTGCTGGACTTTACTAAGAAGTTTAGCCATCTTTGAAGAAGAGCAAAACTGTTGAACTAATTCCCTTCTTAATTGATCCCATGTTCCCTTGCATTCGGCAGTGAGTCTATTATACCACCTTTTTGCAGTCCCTATAAGAGTCATAGGAAATTTTTTTTGTTGTAACAGAATAGCTAGGGATATTTCGGACGCTAAAAAGGGAAGACAAGTAAAGCACTTCTTCCACATGATTTTGTACATCCTCATTCTCATCCCCTGAAAACTGCAGCTCGTGTAATTCTCGGATAAATTGGTCCGGAATGGAGAATTTCTCCATAACAGAGTCTTGTGTGAAGGCTCTTTTACAGTTCACATTAGGTTGTCCCATATATTGCTTCATGGTTATTTCCTCGATATTAACTTCATCAATAACTTCGGGTTCTGCATCAGATTGGTCAGATTTGTAAAATAAGAAAATGTTATGAATAGGAATTGGTGAGTAATCTTTTTTTGTCCGAAATTGTTTTTTCGGATCGTCGAATGGAGTAGGCAAAAATGGCTTGGAACTTCTGGTTTTAAATCCTGACATTACGAAAAAGAAAGAAAATTAAAAATAGACTTAATAAAAACCCTAATATACTCCCCGGCAACGGCGCCAAAAACTTGATGTAGGTTTTACTAACCAGGTTTCAATATTTATAAGTTTCCCGTTATACCTATGGTCTACCCTTATGCACTAACGAGCAGTGTACCCGATCGTGTGTAGTGTAGTATTCAGTAAAACTTAGGTCGTCCCAAAAGCTATGTGAGCGGATTCTAATTAAGTCTAATGTCACAGGTTTTACTGGTTTTAAGGTGGAAATGATTAATAAACTAATAAGGCAAGAAATGAAAGGCAGAGAATAAAGGAAAAGGTTGTGATAAATAGAGGAGAAGTGTGCTAACCTAGTTAATCATCCTATCAAGTTATATTCACGTTTAATTACTTTCAATTGCTTCAAGTGGGGGTTTAGGTCGCTAGGACAACATTTGGTCAATTCGTCCTAACCTATCAGCAAAGGTTTCCGCTGGAGATCAAGCTACTGCCCTTGAAAGTCCAGTTTATTTAGTCCCCTAAGCCAAGTCATTAAGTTCCGCTACATGCAAGATTCACAACAATGAGTGTCCGGGCGCTAGCATCTTAGACACTCATCCCTAACTACTTAAGTTCATCCAAATGGCAGGTGATCATTTGGTCAGTTCGCACAAGCGAAGAAGGGTCTTCAGTTGGTCAATTCTTACCCTTCCCACTCAGTCTACCTACTTACGGTCAATTGGTAGATTCTCCTAAGCAACCAGACACTACCATCATTCAAAACTACTGCAACTAGGGTGGCTTCCAACAAACTATGCATGCATACTCTAGAAACAATTGTACGGAAGAAATGTAAACATAAACACAACAATTAAGGAATCATAACTAGGCTAGCACCAGAGGTGCTTAGCCGATCATATTTTAATGAAACAATCAATTCAATGTTTGACATAATGAAATACATGAATCAGAAGTAAAAGAAATGATAAATCGCTAATGCTTATCGTTAGGGAGTGATTTCTCCCTTGGAGATGGCTCTGTATGCTCCTCAAGATATGCCTTCAGTCCCCTACTCACGTTCTCTGCTTTGTGTGTGGAGTGAATGATGTGAAATTCAAAATTTAGGACTGGTATTTAAAGGCCAGATCTAGTTACGGGGTAACTAAATTTGAGAGTTACGCCATAACCTTGATATCTTCATAAAATGCTCTGGAAAACAGGTTACGGTGTAAAACATGGAATGAGTTACACCGTAACTTCAATACAGGTTACAAAATCATAGTTACGCCGTAATCGTTGGAAAGAGTTACGGCGTAGCTTGCAGCTGCGTGGAACTTCATTTGACCTAATTGGTTATGGCGTAATCCTTAGATGGAGTTACACCGTAATCTTCTGCTGAGTTGGCCTTGTGGAACACGCAAGAGTTGCGGCGTAATGTGAGAGAAGAGTTACGCCGTAATTACTTCAAAATGGGCATACTATCATATATCTTTAATAAACTCTCCAAATACGCGTCTTTTTAGCTCCAATGCACGTAATTTACCTGAAAGTGAAATATAGAGGAAAACAAGCATAAATCCATATAAATGATATAAAATACGAGCATTATTGGGGGAAATTGACACTTAATATTCAGGATTATTTGATGTTATCAATATATATGTTCAAGTGTATGTAAGTTTGAATGAACGAAAAATTGCAAGTATCGATCAAGTATATTCATATATATATATATATATATATATATATATATATATATATATCACCTATGATTTGTTCATCATAGCTAGTTTTATTCCAACACAAACACATTGAAATGGATATTCATTTTGTTCGTGAACAGGTTGCTTGTGGTCATGTTCAGGTATTGCATGTCCCTTCTCGATATCAGCTAGCCGACATCTTTACCAAAGGACTTCCTCGTGTCGTCTTTGATGATTTCCGAGGATCTCACCATACGTCCTCCTACCGCTTCGACAGTGGGGGGCTATGAGATATATTTGTATAACAAACTTTTAGATAAGTTTGGAATGTACTTGTATATATCTAGTCCATAAGTTTAGAATGTATGTATGTTTATCTAATCATAAAAGTCTCGTAGGTTGTTATGTACACTCTGTATATATATATATTGAATCATAATGAATGAGAACACATCGCTTCTATTCTTTCATGCAGTCATTGGATCAAGATGCTCGAAAGGGGCTAACACCCAAAATAATAGCTAAATTTGCCAAAGTTGGTGTTAAGGCACAAATGGCTTCATCCATGTCAGTTTAAACAGTGAATTCACACAATCAGAATAGCTGCTAAGTTGCATATTCACTTTAATTGCCTGGAGAATATCCACTAATGTTTTACATAAATGAAAAACTATATATAATTAGATGACATCACCATTAATGTTTCCCCGGTACTACAATATATGAGCTGAGTATCTCCACAACTAAGAGGACACAAATTAAGCATGAAGTATAATGGGATTAATGGCATAAGTCATAACGTCATTGTAAGTAACACCCTTTATTCTATCCGGTAAGTTATCAAGTTTCCTCTATATTTCTTAGCAAACACGTACACTTCCACTTTTCATATAAACAATACGTGTATTATCTTTCTTATTTAGGTTGACCCACAACGACCCTCATGATGTATGTAATCTAATGACTGCATTTTTTTCTGCAATGAGCAGGAGCAAGCAGACACCATGTCTCAAAGAGAATTTGCTGAATCGATGGGACTTGGCAATTTGTTATGACACCAATGAACCTGGTGGTCTATGTAATCGTTGGATTGCTGCTACCCATGTAACTAAATCTTTTAGTGAACAATTGTTTTCTGATTTCTTCCATCGAGTATGTGGTTGTCGATAGAAACACTTTCTTTACTTATGTAGATACATCTAAATTGTGCAATTTATATAATAAAACAAAACCTTTAGTGGGAATTTTGCATTTCAAAAAAATCAAATCATTCCTTATTTAGTAATATTTTTTTAATAGTTATTTATTTATCTTAAGTTTTTACAATTAAAAAAGTTAAATAATCCCTTATTTGGAAAGTGTTTAGAAATTCTTTTTTTTTTTTTTAAATCTGCGAAAAAATACATGTGTCAAAATTTGAAAGATTAAAAACTTTATGAAGGCGGGGTAATCTAAAAAAATAGTGAAGGGTTTATTGTGTAATTTAAAATAAACACACGAAACATAATTACCCCAATCCTTGGGGAACCAAACCTACATCAGATTCACTCCCTAAACCTAAATCTTAAAATATTTTATGACCATCAATTTTCTACTTCTACTTCAGTAATATTATATTTTCGATTATATTTTTATAACAATCGATTGGCTTCACATAACCCCAAACTAATGAACCAAAAATTTTGATTCATAATTCTTCGCTCAAATTGACTGAATCATTATCCTGTTTCGATTATTGAAAAGACCTGAAATTAGTTTTGGTGAATTGATCAATTGTTTTTTGTTAAGGTTTGTGGGTTTGTTTATATGAGATTACAACTTTTTATGTCGTGTTTATAGATTGATTGAATGAATGATATACTTTCTTATCCAGGTATGTTGCTCTTCCGCTGTTTGCATGCAGATTTTAAGGTTAGGTTACACTACAAATGCAAGTTGTTGAACAAAGAGGTCTATTAAGTGGAATGGTATGAATCACTGTCATTAGCATAATTATCTGTTATAAGTTTAACAATATTAACTGATTGAATGGTATATTCCTTTGATGTTTATTGGGACTTTGCTAACCAACCCTATGGAGGTTGTAAAGGTCAATTTTTACATGTGTTCAAATTCTCTTTTTACGTATCCTATGTAATGAAGTGCCACAAGATCACACATATCATGTTTATTACAGTTGTATGTTGCATTGCACAAACAATCCAATGCATCTAATGCCAAACATCTTTAATCATTAGCAACTTCCTTCTACTTATTAATAACATTGGTAGTCGAATAGGTGTGTTTGCAAATGAACAATAACGCGGGTAGAGGAGTGATTGCCGAACTGCAGAAGATTATTGTAAAAGAGGGTGTATTAGCACTCTCGAAAAGGGTCGGATCTGCTATGGCCAGGGCATGGGCTTTAACGACATCACAACTGGCTACATATGATGAGTGCAAGCGGGTAAAGTTCTAAAACTGCTATTTTTTACTTTTATACTCTTATAAGAATCATTTGCAAGTACTATCACTATCAAATCTTTTCCACGTGCTGTTTGACTTTTTTAAACTAATGTGCGCTCATGTGCGAATTTGCAAATGGAAATCTACTTTATTGGGAAAGAACAACAATAACTACTTTTTAAAGAATAAAATCTTATCTTTTTTATCTCTCTCTCGCACACACACAGAGTTTCACACAAAAAAACACACACTAAAAACACACACACACAGTTATGAACTCTCAGAGCAAGCTAAACCCTTTTGAACCACCTTTCTACCCTTCAAGATTCAACCCTCATCATCAGGTAACCATAACAAACCGTAACAAGAAATGGGCTGTACACTTTCCTGTATCTACATGACCAAGAAACCGTGTACCTCCTCGTCGTAAACCATCAGAGAAGCCACGTGTCACCGCCGCTAACTTCAATTTTGTTGTTGGATAATATAGGAGAGAATTGTTGGTGAGTTTTTGGGAAGATCATTGTAAAAAGGAGAATGAAATGACAGGGAAATGGTGTAATAGCACTTAAACTAGACACACTAACACCATTCCCATGTGTCACCAACCCTCAACCGTAGACACCTTTCATTCAAAAGTCATAAGCAAACATGATCAAATCTTTTGTATCTGGCAGATGAAACAACATGATCTCATTAACCTAGTTAAAGTTACTACACATGAAGGGGTGGACCCCAACACCCTGCCAAGATCTTGGTTTAGGTCCCAAAATCAACCATCCTACTCTCCCTATTAATTGTTAAAATGACCAATTCAACCCTAATGGTTTAAAGGATCTTTTTGATACCCGATGCTTGGATAGTTCTCATTACCTAAAACCCTAAACTATTTAAAATACGCAAAGACATATCTTACCTTTTGGTCTCGGCTGTGGTTACCAAAACACAACTAAAAAGATTACATAACAGCCAAACAATAGGTATAATAACCACAAGCCTGAATCCTATCCTATCTGCTACGGAATAATATTAATAATTGCAACATACCTTTGGATTGTATTCTGCATTTCGAGCATGTAATGCGATGGCCTTCAAATCCAATTTGCACTCCAAACTGACAGTAGACACTATATTCGTACAAGTATAAAAGCAAAGCACATATTAAAAGGTTACAATTATATATATTTCATGGAATCTGCAGAATACCAACATGAAACAACATCAACTATGATTGTATTATCAAGAACCAGTCGAGATGATGTAGTTTTTTTTTTTATCTTTTTCTTCCAACATCATTAGGAAGTGGTTGACACATCAACTATGATTGCATTAACCAAATAAGAGATACCGACTTAAGATTACAACTATATAACAAAAACCCATGAAGCATATTTTAACAATCAGTAGCCAAAAAAAATGCATAAAGATACAAACTTTATATAAAAGTCAAGAGTATTTATAAAAACTAGATCATAACCCGTGTTCAACACGGGCATATAAATTCAAATGAAGAAAAATTATGCATCTTCAGTTTTTAAAAGGTATTAGAAATAAGTTCATTAGGTATAAGGCACAAACCAATAATATACGTAAATAATGTACGGAGAGATGTCTAAGCAATATAACTTGGTATATACATAAACAGACCCATCTCAAATCCTTAACAAAATGTCCACCTATAAAGATTGTAATATGCACAGCTTCTAACTAACCAATATTTTAGGGGAACTAATAGAACCTGCAAAAGAGCGATTTTCATCAATCTATAGTTATAACTTCCTCAGCAAAGTGATGCTCATTGCAATACTTCACTTCCTCAATTTCCTTGATAACCAACATACTACGAAGTCACTCTTAACTTGAACCCTCATCTAAAAAGTTTCAAACTTAAAACAGCCTTACTATCTTAGTTTTTACAAAACCAAAATGTAAAACTCCAATCAATATAAAACATTAAAGCTATCAATCTTTTGGTTACACATAACTGGAAAGGTTAACCCAAACTCCTTTTTAATAGAATGTATAGATTACAAAAGGATTTGGATTAAATTAGTAAAAACTAAAAGATACTCACTTAAGATTACAACTAAAAAGATAATAATCACTTACAAACCACTATTTCAATGTGCGAGTGTGGTACGGTGGTGGAGGTGGTGTGGTGATGGAGGTGGTGCTATGAAGATGAAGGGGTGGTGGAGGTGGTGCGGTGATGGAGGTGATGCTATGAAGATGAAGATGAAGGAGCGGTGGAGCAGCGGTGATTTTTTTTTTTATTTCATTTGTGAAAGCATATCTTGGTTAATAATTGAGGTGATTTTTACGATTAGTTTTCGCCGGGGACATGTCCCCGGAGAAAACTTTGTTTGTCTTATAGCAGGACTTTTGCCGGGGACTTGTCCTCGGGGAAGGTTATGGCAGGATAAAGTAAAAAGATGGGAGGGAAAAATAAAAAAATCGTGAAAAGTTTTCCCGGGGACATTACCCGGGCAAAAGGTGTTTTAATCAATTTTCATATTAAAAACAATCTTTATTATCATTTTCAATAACTAAGTATAGGTGCTATGTTATACGTATCATGTTGAACGACCAACTATAGGTGCTATGGTATACGCATCATGTTAAACGGTCGAGTATAGGTGCTATAGTATACGTATCATGTTAAACGACCAAGTATAGGTGCTATGGTATACGCATCATGTTAAACAACCAAGTATATGTGCTATGGTATACGTATCATGTTAAACGACCAACTATAGGTGTTATGGTATATGTATCATGTTAAATTCAGAATTTGTATTCATCAATGCAACAATATATATAAATTATTATTATTATTTATATACATCAATTCATCAATGCATAGGTCCAAATTCTTGCAGTTATCTACCGGTCTTAGCTTCCCATAAAAAAAAATGGCGCCAAAAATTCCCACCCAAAAAATGGCGCCAAAACTTCCCTCCAACATGACAAACATAATATATAGTTCTTGTATCTTTGCACGAATTTCACAACCTCTTATCCTCAAAACCACTCAACCTCACAACCTCTTATCTTTACACAAATTTCAAAACCTGAGATGGTGCCATTTAATCCTTTTATGTGTTCTTGTGGAGCAAGAAATATAAGATTAAGAACATCACATAGAGAATATTCATCTGGACGACAATATTATGCATGTCCTCTGTCAAAGGTGAACAATCATACATTTCTTATTTATGTAAATATACAAATAATTGGGTTGTAATATCTTATAATTTTCTTATTATGTAACAGCCCAGAAAAGATAATGGGTGCGGAAATTTTATGTGGAAGGATGCATTTGACGAGTACTTAAGAACAATCTCTTCTCAAGGTTATGGATCTGCACCAACAGAGTGCTCGAGCTGCCATGAGAAAGATCTTAGGATAATCTTGATGGAATCATAAAAACATGTGGTAGAGACAAGAGTAAGGTTGCTGGAGGCAAGACATGAAATGGCAAGGATTCCTGACGACCACGCATGTCAGTCGGATGCATTACTTCGTGACCTATTAGGTGACATGGAAAATCTTCGTATGTAGTAGTAGTAGTAGTTGTTGTTCTTGTAGTTGTTGTTGTTGTTGTTGTTGTAAGTTAACAAGATTATGGTTTACGTATCACTTATTACTATGTACCTTTCAATTTGACCATGTTCTAAGTTAACAAAATTATGGTTTCCAAACGTCCTTTTTTGCAATACTAAATTACACATGAATAAAGAAACAACTTGACAACAAAACAAAACAGATCAAACGAAACAACTCGGCAAGAAAACAAAACAAATCAAACGATATGATACACACGACATAGACCATAACAAACATCGCCATTCAAATTTTTTCCCTGCTACTTCCTGCTCTGCTAGAACCTACACCATATTTTCCCTTCCTTTGCTTGACGAACTGTTCAAACAATGCTTCAAGATTTGTTACCCTATTTCCTGCATCATCAAATGTGTAATTGAGCGGGCTGTTTTTGACTTCATCTTTTCCTTCCTTTGCTTGACGGCTCGCTCAAACATTGCTTCAGCTTCCAGCGTGTTTTCTCCTCAACACCATTAGCTTCACGGTCCAATACACCACGTAGAATGGCTCTTTCCTTAACCATTCGAGTCACGGTCTCTCATCAACGGGTCTATGTTCTTATAAAAACCATATTCATCATACCCATACGTATCAAGAACTTGAGTAAAGAGATATATCGATGATAAAACCAGTGACCACTCTTTTTCCGGCGTGTAATCAGCAATTATATTGTTACGTGTGTTTTGTGAGAATTGACTATTAGGTTATTTATGTTTTTCCAAGCATCGGGGTTTTAGTTATGTATTAATAGTTGCAATAAAGTGTATTTTTGCAAATACTACTTTTGTCGGGGACATGTCTTCGGCGAAAGGTTTGGCGGGAATTTTCCCGGCAACAATTAGCATGCTTTTGACTTGGTCAATTTTTTGGTAAAAGTGAAATACACTTTCGGCGGGGACAAGTCCTCGGAGAAAGTAGGCTAGTCAAAATTCAACGTAAACTTTCTCCGGGGACTTGTCCCCGCCGAAAGTGTGCGTTGAATTTTCCCTAACAGGTCAGCGCATTCATGTGCCACGTCAGATTTAGTTTTGTCGTTTAGTGACTTTCGCCGGGGACATTGCGTCCCCGACGAAAGTCTCCTCGCCCGTCCATCCGATTGTTGTAGTGTTAGCTAATGTAAGGGACCTAACATGTTTCTTTGTTTTAGTCAGATATAACTAATAATGTAACCAATCATAATACATTAATGGGGGAATTGCATATATATCCCTCCAAAAGTGAACAATTCCATATATATCATTCTTACAAGTTTTTGATGCACATAGTACAATGATTTTTATACATGCAAAGGATATATATGCAATTTTGCATGTTTGAAGAGATATATATACAAATGACCCTATATTAATAATTCGTTAATTCTTCAAAATACTTATCTAATACTTGATAAATATATGTTATAAAGGTATTACTACTGTAAAACCTGAAAATCAAAAACATAGATAAAGACCAAAATACCCTTGGAATCGAAAATTATAAAATACGTAAAATACGTTTATAATCATTCAACGAAATTAAACTAAACTTACGAGTAATTAAAACTTAACTAATACGTGTACGTGATCGATTTTGTACGACGAAGATTTAAACGTTTCGCTAAAGTGTTGGGCCTTGTTTTCGCTTAGTTGTGACCCAAGATGGGTCGTGTGCTTAATTCGGTTTGGACTCACGCCGAGAGCCCAAGGTGGGCGTTTGTTTTGTTCGTTTGGGTCAAGAGGCCGAAGCCCACACACCCTAAAGCCTAGAAACATTTTTGTACTAACTATAAATATAATACATTTACAAGAAATTGAAACCCTAGTTTTGTTGCCTCTTCTTTTCTTTTCTTTTCTTCCTATCCGGCCGAACCTAAGCATTGGTGTCGAGAGTTTTGTTTTCAAGCAAGCTAAGGTATAACAATGTTTTCTTGTCTTCTTTCGTTACACCTTACGTATATATATTGTAACTTGTTTCGTTTAGTCGAGTGGCGTTTTTCTTTTTATGGCCGAACCATACGAAACCAAACAAGACAAACCATAATGATTTAAACCTTATAATTATTAAAGAGCTTGTTACGTAATAAGTATTATTGAATCGGATCATGGTTAAGTCGAACTATATAGAAACCGAACCATGTATATGTTTCGGCCAAGGTATAAAACATGATAACTTGAATATGTAAAGTACTTAGGTGAGCTAGGGCTTGCGTAAAGTGTTGTAGTTGAAACCCTAGGTTTGAACCGAACCATATAAGAGTTTTGAAAGTGTGTTTAATAAGTAAGAGCATGTGAAACCTAAACCCTAGTTTAATGTGTAAACGTGCATGGATATAAAAGTTGACGTATAACATATATATGAGTAACATATGATTAAGACATGAACGTGTTGAGTAAATAACAAGAGTAATGAATCATTTATTGAAGTAACATGTAAAGTAAATGCACGTGGATATGATAATAAAAGAATAAGAAAACCCTAGAACATAAATGAGAGTCGATTAGGGTTTGAAACTAAGTGTGTGTTAATTCGTTATTTCATGTGTGAGTTATGACGTTTAAACTATTTTCACATTTAACCCTAAACTTTAATAAATGACATAATGAACCTTAATCTACGATATTGTTTATAAAACACTTAAGTCTCATTTAATTATAAAACCCTAAAGTATTAAGATCATTAAATACATTAAGTATGAACACCAAATATTAAAAGATCATTTCGACGATTATGGAATCATAAATAACATGTACGACCAATAATGTGTATAGGTTCGTGAAGAAGGGTAATCCTTTGCTTTCCTTGTTTATGCTTTTCGATCATTTGCTTTGGAATAAGGTCAGGATATTCTGACCTTTTCAGTAAAGGTTCCTTATAACGTTTTCTTTTCGTTAGCTTTTATATTAGGATTTCCTAAGCCTTTTCTATGAACCCTATTTTGTTTGTTTGAGCTGTTGCTTATCTGAACTTTGATTTTTGAATCATAAAACATTTGATTTTGAACTATATGATATGAAAACTTTGATTTTGAAAACATGATTAAACCTTTGATAAAGTATGATCGGTGTCAGTTTTGACATTCTAATTTGACCTAAGATAGTTTGACACCCGAGCCAAAATATTAACTAGTCATGGGGGTTCCATGTCCGTGTTAGTGATGCACTTCTGACATGACTCTAGGGCAGTAGAGTGAAGTTCTGCCACGTCCCTTATCTGTTATCTGTTATGAACTCAAGTTATATTATATTACCAATATATGTTTGTAGGGCGTATGGGTGCATCCTAGATCTGTTATATGTTATGTATTATATGTTATATGATGTATGTTATCTGATGATTGATGCTGCGTGCATGCACGTCCTTCATAACTCTGGTAGGTCTCCCCTACAAATGTTGCCTTGTGTGAATATGAATATGATTATGATATGATATATGTTATGCGGGCTCGAGGTAGTTAACTATAAAACTTATTCTATTATTCTGATTTATAATTTGAAATGATTATGATTTTACTATCTTTCTTTCACTTTATTTCGTATTCGTTTTGCTTGTATATCTGTTCACTGGGCTTTTGAAGCTCAGCTGCATTTCTTTTCTTCCGCGGCAGGTATCTAAGCATTGGAGCTGGGTTTTTCTTTGGGATGAGTGCTTTGGTGGACTTACCTTAGAGATATTTAGCTTTGATCTTATGATGCCATTTAAGACTTTATATTTCAGATATATTATTTGGAGTTTATTTTTCCGCTGGAACCTATGTATTGAAGTCATTTTGACTCGAGTTATTTCAGTATTTATGTTGAGATTTCTTTTGAATATTTATGTTTGCTTTGATATGACACCATTATGTGTGATTCCTTTACCCTTGTCGGGTCGGGGCGTTACAATTTATGGCATCAGAGCCCAGGTTTACGACTTGTAGTCAGGACCTGTGACATATGGAGCCTAGGTTTTGAGACCCTTAGAGCTTAGGCTATGACCTGTGAGGATTTGGGTAGACTTTAGGATTCCTTCTGCGTGCTTCCATTTCGTATCTCACCTTTGTTCATTTTGCTAATCGTTTGAATATCGTTCAGATGGTTCGAACTCATACTACCGGTAGCGTGGATGGAGACGATAATGCTACTAACATGGATGCTGCGATTGCTAATGCCCTCAACACTCTTTTGCCTGGTCTTACTACACCTGAGATGATGGAACAGGTGATCAACAACATAAATGTCGGACGGGTGCCGGTATGGTGGAGGAAATCAACCCGTCGGCATTCACACTTGGCTCGAGCGTTTCTGTAAGCTCAAGCCTCTTTCGTTTAGCACTGCTGCTACTCCTCTGAGGCCGAGGATGGATCACTCATATTGAGAAGGCTGTTTGAAGTCTTGGGTTGTGGAGCGAGTTTAAGACTCGTTTGGCTGCCTTTAAATTGGAAGGTGATGCTTTAAATTGGTGGAAGGCACTCAAACAAGCAAAAGGAGGAGATGCTTTTCTTTACTTGTACACTGGTGAGTTTAGGACTATCTTCTATAACCGTTACTTCCACGATCTTTGGCAGACAAAGGTATGAGAGGGATTATCAGAGACAATCTACTTGATCATGAGAATTCCAATGAGTACATGAGTAGGTTTATGAAGTGGTAAGTTTTGTGGGAACGATTCGGGATGGTAGGCGTCAAGCTAAGCACTTCAAGTGGGGATGAAGAAGTGGGTGTTGGACCGACCTTAATATTGAGTATGAGAATGTGTCGGCTGCAATGGCAGCAGCTCGTAACATTGAGATCTTTCATGAGGTTTCGGGTTCCAACAAGTGTAATCGCGATGGTGATCGGATTCAAGGTAGGACTCAAGGCAATGATTATAAGGGTCAAGTGGATAGGAGTTATGATCACGGGGTCGGTCAGGAAGGAATGTTGTTGAATCCGAGGCGAGGAGTCAAAATAATAGAAATGCTGGTAGGAATGGAAATGATCGTCAGAACCAAGGTAACAATAACCAGCGTTACAACAAGGATCAGTCAGCTCAAGGATCAAATCAGTCGTGCTTCAGGATCTTACGGTCAGCAAAGGACAGTGAGGTTTTGCCTCCCCCACCTATCTGTACTACTTGTGGAAGGCTCATCCGGGATGTGTTTCAAGGCCATGGTGGATGTTTCTCTTGTGGTTCTACTGCTCACAAGATCAAGGATTGCCCTAAGAAGAACCCGGTGATTCCTGGAAACTACATCAAGCCGCCAACTACTACTGGACGTGTTTATGCTACTACCGGAATCAGGCGGGCGCACTTCAGTACCATTACGGGCACTCTTTTCATTGATGATTATTCATCTTGTTTTATTTGATACCGGTGCCACACACTCCATTATATCTGTCATATTTGCTAAGAAACTTAATATGAAGCCCAAACCATTAACAAATCACTTATCGATTTCTACGCCTATGAAAAACCACATGATCATTGATCATAAATACGTTAAGTGTCCTCTTCGTTTTGATGATCGTATTCGCTTTGCAAATCTGTATCATCTCGATATGGTCGACTTTGATATCATTCTAGGCATGGATTGGTTGGCTTATCATAGAGCTTCAATTGATTGCTATGCTAGAACGGTGATCTTTGGAGACGTAAAACATTCCGAATTCGTTTATCATGGTTCTCAACCTCTCAAATCTGTTAAGCTCATTTTCGCTATGAAGGCACGGACCATGATTGCTCATGGGTGCCAAGGTTTTCTAGCATCTGTTAAGGACACATCTTTGGAGAGTCCTAACATTGAAAATCTTTCGGTTGTTTGCGAATTTACCGACGTTTTCCCGATGAACTCCACTGGTCTTCCCCTAGAGTTGAGTTTAGCATTGAGTTAATTCAGTCTTGAACGATTTGAAGGCTCCGTATCGCATGGCACCTGTAGAACTGAAGGAGTTGAAGGAGGAACAATGCAAGAGATGATAGAAAATGGATTTATTCGACCCAGTGTTTCTCCATGGGGTGCAACTGTTTTGTTTGTGAAGAAGAAGGATGGAAGCATGCGTCTATGTATCGACTACCGTGAACTCAATCGTATTACCATTCGTAACCGTTATCCTCTGCCGCATATTGATGATTTGTTTGATCAACACAAGGAACTAAGTTCTTTCTAAGATGATCTCGAGATCTGTTTATCACCAGCTACGTGTGAAGGAGCAAGATGTTCCTAAGACCGCGTTTCACACCAGGATATGGTCACTACAATTCCTCGTTATGCCTTTTGGTTTGACAAATGCGCTTGCTGTGTTTATGGACCTAATGAATCGTGTTTTCCATGAGTTCCTCGACAAGTTTGTTATTGTTTTCATCGACGACATTTTAGTTTACTCCAAGTCTGAAGAAGAGCATGAAGAACATCTTCTTATAGTTTGGAGATTTTGAGGAAGAAGAAGTTGTACGCCAAATTTTGAAGTCGAATTTTGGTTAAGACAAGTCGCTTTCCTTGGTCATATTGTATCTGCTGATGGTATCACCATGGATCCGTCTAAGGTTGAGGCTATCAATAAGTGGCCAAGACCTATGTGATGGCTGAGGTCGGGAGTTTTCTAGGACTTCTTGGTTACTACCACGCGTTTTGTTGAAGGTTTCTCTCGCTTAGCTCTACCCCTAACCCAACCGATGAGGGAAGAAAAGTTTGTATGGACGGATGAGCGAGAGAAGAGAGTTTGAAGAGTTGAAACGGTTGGTGTCCGCTCCTATTTTGACTCTTCCATCTCAGTTCTGGAGGATTTCAAATTCAGGTGATGCATCTAAGAAAGGATTAGGCGTGTTTTTGATGCAACTTGGAAAGGTAATAGCTTATGCTTCGAGGCTGACTAAAACCTTATGAGGAGAATTACCCAACTCATGACCTTGAGTTAGCCGCATGATGGTGTTCGCGTTGAAGATCTGGAGACATTACTTTTATGGAGAGTGTGATATATTCACGATCATAAGAGTCTCAGTATATTTTCACTCGAGGAAGGAACATGAGACAAAGAAGATGGTTAGAACTTCTTAAGGATTATGACACCAACATTCAGTACCATCCAGGTAAGGCTAATGTAGTTGCTGACGCTTTAGCCGGAAATCAGGCATTCTTGCAAGTATTAAGATTGAGCCTAGGATTATTCGTGACTTAGAGAGTTTGGATGTTGAGCTATGTGTATGATGTTTTGATGGATATTGGGCTAGTATGAAGGTGGAGTCGAACCTTATACTGCAAATTAAAGAAGCTCAAAAAGATGATGGTGAGCGTGGGCGTGGCGCAAAATGTTGAAGAAGGTGCAGACGGAGTTTAAGGTTGATAATGACGGTATTGTATGGTATGGAGATAGGCTTTGTGTTCCCAATGATCAGGTACTTCGTGAGAGAGTTATGACTGAAGCTCATAGTTCTCCTTTCACTATCCATCCTGGTTCTACCAAGATGTATAGGGATTTGAAGCAATACTTTTGGTGGAATGGCATGAAGCAAGATGTGGCGACGTTTGTGTCGAAGTGTATGGTTTGTCAGCAGGTTAAGATTGAACATCAAAGGGCTAGTGGATTATTACAGACCATTAGATATTCCAACATGGAAGTGGGATAAGATATCTATGGATTTTGTGGCTGGACTACCTCTTACTCGGAAGAAGCATGATGCGATTTGGGTGGTTGTTGATCGACTAACCAAATCTGCTCATTTCTTATCGAGAAAGGATTATGGTATTGGGGAGATTGGCGGATTTTTCAGCAAGAGATCGTTAGACTTCATGGTACTCCGGCATCTATTGTGTCCGACAGGGATCCGCGTTTTACTTCTCATTTTTGGAAAGGTTTGCAAAAAGCTTGGGGTACTCGACTTAATTTCAGTACAGCATTTCATCCTCAAGCGGATGGTCGGAGAGAGGGACTATTAGGACCTTAGAGGATATGCTAAGGGCTTGTGCTTTAGAATGGATGGCGGTTGGGATGAATATTTGTGTTTAGTGGAGTTTGCATACAACAACAGTTGGCATGCTAGCATTAAGGCGGCACCATTTGAACTTCTTTATGGGAGGAAATGTAGAGCACCTACTTGTTGGGATGAAGTAGGTGAACGCAATTGAAGGTCGGAAATGATTGAGATCACTAATGAGAAAGTAGTGTTGCTAGAAAATTTGAAGGAAGCTAGGTCTCGTCAGAAAAGTTATGCCGACAAGCATCATCGTGATTTAGAATTTCGGGTTGGAGATCGTGTATTTTTGAAAGTTTAGCCGTTTAGAGGTGTGAAACGTTTGGAATCAAGGGCAAGCTCAGTCCTCGATTCATCGGTCCGTTTGAAATTCTGGAACGTATGGAGAAGTTTACGTATCGATTAGCACTTCCGCCTCGGTTATCGCATGTTCATGGCGTTTTCCATGTATCACTCCTTGGGGATACAAGCTGTCATCCGTTACACGTTGCTTCTTATCCGTTTAATCAAATTCAATCCAATATGTCCTTATCGAGAAGAACCGGAAGCTATTCTAGAAAGGCAAGAAAGAGTCATGAGAAATAAAGTCATTCCGTTCGTTAAGATTCTTTGGAAAATCACCCGGAGCGTGAGGCTACTTGGGAACCGGTCGATGCGGGCTAGTTATCCTCATTTCTTTGAATAGTTTGGTATGTTCTCATTTCGTTTTCGTTTCGTTTTATTTCAATTTTCGAGGACGAAAATTTTTCTTTAGAGGGGAAGAATTGTAAAACCTGAAAATCAAAAACATAGATAAAGACCAAAATACCCTTGGAATCGAAAATTATAAAATACGTAAAATACGTTTATAATCATTTAACGAAATTAAACTAAACTTACTAGTAATTAAAACTTAACTAATACGTGTACGTGATCGATTTTGTACGACGAAGATTTAAACGTTTCGCTAAAGTGTTGGGCCTTGTTTTCGCTTGGTTGTGACCCAAGATGGGCCGTGTGCTTTGTTCGGTTTGGACTCACGCCGAGAGCCCAAGGTGGGCGTTTGTTTTGTTCGTTTGGGTCAAGAGGCCGAAGCCCACACACCCTAAAGCCTAGAAACATTTTTGTACTAACTATAAATATAATACATTTACAAGAAATTGAAACCCTAGTTTTGTTGCCTCTTCTTTTCTATTCTTTTCTTCCTATTCGGCCGAACCTAAGCATTGGTGTCGAGAGTTTTGTTTTCAAGCAAGCTAAGGTATAACAATGTTTTCTTGTCTTCTTTCGTTACACCTTACGTATATATATTGTAACTTGTTTCGTTTAGTCGAGTGGCGTTTTTCTTTTTATGGCCGAACCATATGAAACCAAACAAGACAAACCATAATGATTTAAACCTTATAATTATTAAAGAGCTTGTTACGTAATAAGTATTATTAAATCGGATCATGGTTAAGTCGAAGTTATAGAAACCGAACCATGTATGTTTCGGTGAGGGTATAAACATGATAACTTGAATATTGTGCGTACATAGGTTGAGCTAGGGCTTGTGTAAAGTGTTGTAGTTGAAACTCTAGGTTTGAACCGAACCATATAAGAGTTTTGAAAGTGTGTTTAATAAGTAAGAGCATGTGAAACCTAAACCCTAGTTTAATGTGTAAGCGTGCATGGATATAAAAGTTGACATTATAACATATATATAGGTAACATATAGTTAAAGACATGAACGTGTTGAGTAAATAACAAAGGAGTAATGAATCATTTATTGGCGTAACATATACAAAGTAGAGTACTAGCGTGGATATGATAATAAAAGAATAAAACCTAGAACATAAATGAGATTCGATTAGGTTTGAAACTAAGTGTGTGTTAATTCGTTATTTCATGTGTGAGTTATGACGTTTAAACTATTTTCACATTTAACCCTAAACTTTAATAAATGACATAATGAACCTTAATCTACGATATTGTTTATAAAACACTTAAGTCTCATTTAATTATAAAACGCTAAAGTATTAAGATCACTGAATACATTGAGTATAAACACCAAATATTAAAAGATCATTTCGACGATTATGGAATCATAAATAACATGTACGACCGTTAATGTGTATAGGTTCTGTGAAGAAGGAGTAATCATTTGCTTTCCTTGTTTCTGCTTTTCGATCATTTGCTTTGGAATAAGGTACAGATATTCTGACCTTTTCAGTAAAGGTTCCTTATAACGTTTTCTTTTCGTTAGCTTTTATATTAGGATTTCCTAAGCCTTTGCTATGAACCCTATTTTGTTTGTTTGAGCTGTTGCTTATCTGAACTTTGATTTTTGAATCATAAAACATTTGATTTTGAACTATATGATATGAAAACTTTGATTTTGAAAACATGATTAAACCTTTGATAAAGTATGATCGGTGTCAGTTTTGACATTCTAATTTGACCTAAGATAGTTTGACACCCGAGCCAAAATATTAACTAGTCATGGGGGTTCCATGTCCGTGTCAGTGATGCACTTCTGACATGACTCTAGGGCAGTAGAGTGAAGTTCTGCCACGTCCCTTATCTGTTATCTGTTATGAACTCAAGTTATATTATATTACCAATATATGTTTGTGGGGCGTATGGGTGCATCCTAGATCGGTTATATGTTATGTATTATATGTTATATGCTGTATGTTATCTGATGATTGATGTTGCGTGCATGCACGTCCTTCATAACTCTGGTAGGTCTCCCCTACAAATGTTGCCTTGTGTGAATATGAATATGATTATGATATGATATATGTGTCTGGGCTCGAGGTAGTTAACTATAAAACTTATTCTATTATTCTGATTTATAATTTGAAATGATTATGATTTTACTATCTTTCTTTCACTTTATTTCGTATTCGTTTTCGTTTCGTATTCGTTTTGCTTGTATATCTGTTCCCTGGGCTTTTGAAGCTCAGCTGCATTTCTTTTCTTCCGCGGCAGGTATCTAAGCATTGGAGCTAGGTTTTGCTTTGGGATGAGTGCTGAGTGGACTTACCTTAGAGATATTTAGCTTTGATCTTATGATGCCATTTAAGACTTTATATTTCAGATATTTTATTTGGAGTTTATTTTTCCGCTGGGACCTATGTATTGAAGTCATTTTGACTCGAATTATTTCAGTATTTATGTTGAGATTTCTTTTGAATATTTATGTTTGCTTTGATATGACACCATTATTTGTGATTCCTTTACCCTTGTCGGGTCGGGGCGTTACAATTTATGGCATCAGAGCCCAGGGTTACGACTTGTAGTCGGGACACGTGACATATGGAGCCTAGGTTTTGAGACCCTTAGAGCTTAGGCTATGACCTGTGAGGATTTGGGTAGACTTTAGGATTCCTTCTGCGTACTTCCATTTCGTATCTCACCTTTGTTCATTTTGCTAATTGTTTGAATATCGTTCAGATGGTTCGAACTCGTACTACTGGTAGCGTGGATGGAGACGATGATGCTACTAACATGGATGCTGCGATTGCTAATGCTCTCAACACTCTTTTCCACGGTCTTACTACACCGAGATGATGGAACAGGTGATCAAGAACATTCGTAATCAGACTGGTGCTTCGGGTAGTGGTGGAGGAAATCAACCCCGTCGGCATTCACACTTGTCAACAAGAAGGGTAGCATCTTCTAAGAATATTCCCAACATGAGCTAAACAATCTTTTCCCACATTGACTTGTCTGGGACAATTTTCTTATACGGTCCCTCATTAGTAAACGGAGCAGGCTACAAAAACAAACAAGCAGATTCGTAAAACAAGTCTAAGTGACTGCAGCAGAGTCTTTATAACATTAAAACACACTATATAAAGCTATAGATAGAACGAGTGCGTTTACGACTTTATTCCAATTAAAGAGTGACAGGATGCAGCATGTACACAAACAACAAGTTTATTCCAATTACTATCTTAAACATGACACCTTAGCTATGTAACACTACAAAATACACTAAATATCTCAATTAAGCTATGAAAGCCTACAAAATACACCAAATATCTCAGTTTACATGTTTGGACTCTAAATGACTTGTAAAATAGGCTATCCAAACAACCCTTAATAACAAGTTTAAGGTGATATAAATCGCGGGGAGTTGAAAAAAATACAAGTCCTTATCTTATGATTACTATATGGAGAATATGTAGTTTATGAGTTAAGAGATCTCTGTATATGAAACAATGTTGCAATCATAGACAAATATAAGTAGGCACATGAGATTAGTTTAGTGGTACTTATCCCTTCTAAACCTTGAATGCTTCTGAGAATAAAACGAGTTAAATTGCTTGAAATACGGAACTTTGCTAATTAGAGTTGTTTATTAATCTGAGGGATTGAGGTTTATGTGTGCATTTCGGATTAAATTATGGTGGATGACACAAAGAATGGGGACACATGGTCAAGATACACACCGTCTTCTTGCCCATTCTTGAGGGCGATTTTAGAGCGGTTATACAAGGATATTCAAATAATGATCTGGAGATTGTTTAGGAAAGTGGTATGGATAATTTTTTTGTTCTTACATTTATTAATGTTTGTTAATGTTTATGTTCTTACAAATAATGATCTGGTGACTTTATGTTAATTTGTATTTGAGAAAAAGTGATGCACTATATGTAATTTTGTGTGGCAGTCATTGGACCAAGATGCTTGAAAGGGGCTAATACCAAAAAAATAGCTAAATTTGCCAAAGCCGGTGTCAAGGCACAAATGGCTTCATCCAGGTCAGTTTAAACAGTGAATTCACACAATCAAAATAGCTGCTAAGTTGCATATTCAATTTATTTGCACGGGAATATCCATAATATGAAAAAACTATATATAATTAGATGACATCACCATTAATGTTTCCCCGGTGCTACAATATATGAGCTGAGTATATCTCCACAACTAAGAGGATACAAACTAAGCATGAAGTATAATGGCATGAAGTCAAAGTAGGTAACGCCCATTATTTTATCGGGTAGGTTATCAAGTTTCCTCTATATTTCTTAGCAAACACATGCACTTCCACTTTTCATATATACAATACGTGTATTATCTTTCTTATTTAGGTTGACCCACAACGACCCTTATGATGTATATAAGAGCACAAGGTGTCACGATGAGGCATACCCTCTTCATCAGTGCCACCTCAGCATCTCACTTCTCCACAACTAACCACAACAAAACACCCCCCACTCATAACAAACCTCAACCTTTTCATTTGAGGCCCACTACTACCACTAAAACTCAACAAATATAAAGAAAAAGAAAAAAAAGCAACTTCTACCTGCGTCGTGCAGGCGGTGGCAACTCACGCGACGTGAGCCACGCGGCGGTGTCATGACGGCGACGGCGAGGTGCCACGTGAAGCCGATTCGCGATTTTCCCACCTTGTGCTCTAATCTAACGAGTGCATTTTTTCTGCAATGAGCGAGAGCAAGAAGAGAAATTGCTGAATAGATGGGTCTTGGCGATTTGTTATGACAACCATGCACCTGGTGGTCCATGTAATCGTTGGATTGCTGTTACCCATGTAACTAAATCTTTTAGTGAACAATTGTTATCTGATTATACATATTTCGTGACTTCTTCCATCGAGTATGTGGTTGTTGATAGAAACACTTTCTTTACTTATGTAGATGCATCTAAATTGTGCAATATTTAACATAGCAAAACTTATATTGTTTTTGTATTTACAACTATTTAACGCGCGAGGTGTCAATCCTCGTTATTACAAACTTTAAAAAAGACGTTAATTAATTAGTTAATGGCAAAACTATTATTCTGCAAAAAGTAAGAGAGATAAAACAGTAATAGTTATGTTTTTTCTTAAAGATGTTTTTTGTCGAAAAACAATTATTTTAGGACGGGGAGAGTATTATTTTCTTTTTTGCGGAACCACTGTATGCTGTTTTGTTATTTATGAATTTTAAACTTTGAAGCATTCTATGAAAGCGAAGTTGCCTATACGCTAGAGATAATTTGTCTAATCTTAATGGTCAAAAGTCAATAGTCTTTGCAATAATGCAAAAACCAGACAACCATGGCTCCATCCATTAAACCTAACACTGGAACACCACACACATCCACATCTATCTATGCAAGAAAATTAGATAAAAGAAGTATTTTTTTTTTATAAATATCCCACGACATAAATGTTAATATTGATATATTAAAAGAAATAATTGATTTCATTACAACAAAAGACCGTCTTTTGGATTTATACAATCTCTGCGATTGTGGTCAAGTGTTTGTTTATATGAGACAGTAGTTTATAGGAGGTCATGCTTAATTGCATTAATACTTTCCCTTTGGTACATATTAATCGTGATTAAGAAAATCTCAAGAGAGCCTTTTCATGTTATCATATCATCTCAATATCTCGGTGTGCATTTCTTTCAAATCAAAATTAATATTCATTGGTTTGTTCATGTAAATCTTTAGGGTTGAGTTATTAGGACCCTCCCTAGTTTTTTATTAGGACCCTCCATAGTTTTTTTGTTTTTTTTTTATTTTTTTTTATTTTTTTTTTATTTTTATAATTTTTTTTATATCAAAAAGCTATAAACATCTTGAGCTGTAAATATAAGGATTTAATAAGCCAAGCTTAAAAGGACAATCTCACATAAATAAGAAAAGCTTAATGGCAACTATCGTTGTCTTTGAAAAAATAAATCTGCTTAATATATATTATATTACTGTCTGTCTATTACGCCCGAGCGATGTATGTAATGGTGCGAAGAGTCAATGTAGCAACGACCTCCATACATTTAAGATAACAAGGAACACACTTATCCACATCCATGAATGTGTGTTTTCCTTTGTAAAAATGGGAAAAAATCTTTAATTTATATATAAATACTTATGTCAATTTTAATACAAATATTTAGCGTTCAAGCTTTGATATTAGGTTTTTAACGAACAAATATAAGGTTTTTAATGAACAAATATTTTATTTTCACGAACAAATAAAACTCAATGGAACATTTATTTTCACGAACACAAATATAAGGTTTTTACCGAACACATCAAACTCAATGGAACATTTATTTTCACGAACAAATATAAGGTTTTTAACGATGTTAGGAGTAATGAGACATTATTTAAGTGAAGAGTACGATAAGGAGTGGTTAGCGTGCTATGGCCCGTGTTGGTGATGGGGATAGATTTCCCATCACCAACAAAGACAGATGGATAAATACAAAATTAAAACAGTACTTAAATTTGCATTAGCCGAGTCTTGAAGAGTCATCGTGTTGAACGCTTGAGGAAGAAGAGTCTCGACCATAACCGGATGAGCAATGAATGCCTGCTGTTGTGGGGTGACCTATTGAGCGAGTGGGTAGAAGTGTCGTGGGTTGTTGACGGGCAGGGCCAAAACGGGTGGGCTGGGCCGGTACCCAAAGGTGTTCGTTGGGGCTGAGCTACATAAAAACGGGTATGTCCCAAGTTATTTCCTAATCCATATTAGGCTAAAAGAGATTGTTGGGCCTGTAGTAATGCCAATAGTTGTTGTTAACTACCTGATCCATTAAGTAAACCCAATGATGAACCAAAAGTATTACTAGGAGACCCGCGTGAGGGCTTGTTACCCCCATTCACTCCATGGGATAGATTTCTAGTCATTCCAGATGTAGTATTCCCGCGACGGGAATCATATATGAAGTGACACTCATCCCCCCAACGACGTAAACCACGGTAAAAATTACGTCAAACTTGAGGAGCATTGGTGCGTGAGTCATAAGAAGTGCGATTATATTGGTTACGGTTTGCATGGGAAGTCTCATCAAGAAGCACTTGAGGTGCCGAGCTACTTGTGTTGATGGAAGAAGTTTGCGAGCGCAAGTTGAGCCGCATCTCTTCGGTGATCACCATGGAGCGCATTGTGTCAAAGTCCGGAAAGGGGTCCTTGTGCGCAATAATAGTAGCAAGATTTGCATACTTTTCACTTAGGCCATTGATGGCATAAGTGACAACGTCGTCATCTGTCATGGGCGCCGAAGGTCATTCAACAACGTAATGATAGATTCTATCTTGTGGAAGTATGCCGTCCGCTATGGATCCACCATTTATGTGATGGCTTCGCCTTTTAAAGCAACTGTCGCGTCGCTTATTGTCAAGAAAGATTTTTAGACATGTTCCCAGCGTCTTTGGTTGTTTGGGATTGATTTTTATTAACCTACCTTGAAGAGTAGGAGAAAGTGTGAGAAATATTTAAGACTTGACAATCGAATCTGCAGTCTTCCATTCGTCAGTTGGTGGAGGCTGGTTAGAATATGTCACAGCCTCACTTGCACCTTCAATATGCTTTAGGACACCGAAATTTTCACAATGAACTTTAAAGAAATAGCACCATGATGAGTAATTTAACTAATCGATATTTAGTTTGACAGGGACAACGTTGTTGATGTTAACACGTCATATGGTTTCTCGACGAGGGTGAGGGTGGGAGGTTGTGGAGGTGGCGTACTATTAGTCATTGTTGTGGTGTTTGACGTCAGCCAATTAGGGTATAGGCGTGATTAGGGTTTTGAGGGTGAAGTATATTTGGAGAGGATCAACTAGTCTGATACCATATCAAGGGTATAAAACCGTATATTAAATGTGTGTTGAATACTGTTGGGAATTATACGTTTGAGTTGATAAGACAAAAAGAATGAAACAAGAGGGACTTAATATGATAAGAAGGAAACCTACAAAAAGAGGGAAGTTTGAGTTTATTTATTTGTCCTTAGTAGAGATTTGTAAACCCTAATTCTCTAGTATATAAAGAGGACATGGGGTGTAGGTTTTAAATAAGTCTTCCATAATGTAGACGTCTAGTAAAGGTGTGTGTGTGTGTCCTAGGCGTATGTTCATGTAAACGCCTAGGTTATTAGTTTAGTTAGTAGACGTGTTCCTATAAACGTCTAAGATTAGTTAGTGTTAGTGAATGAAAACCTTGTTCAATAACAAAGTATTGTTTTGATAATTCCGCTGCTTATTATCTTTGTTATTGATCCCTAGATGAGCTTATAAACGATCTTATCAAATACATATTACATGACAACATATATAATGAATACAATGGTCCAATACTATAATGCAAATACATAACGGGGCTGGCCCATATAAACTATCACTAACAATTATGATCACCTCACCACCAGCTACCTAACTCATTCTCTCTGTGTATTTGGTCTTCTAGATCTTGTGAGACTCCTTCGCATCATTTTGTAACCCAAACGAGCTATTTTAATACTCCGTAATACATTAACATGACGTTTTCACCCGATGAATTTGCTCACCTAAAAACCCTTTTTGAAAATATACTATTAGTCACGAACAACTTCGCTCACAAAAATGTCATTGGCACACGATAGTTATGTTACTTAACTTATCTAAAATATACGGTCAAGTCACTATGATTAACACTAAAATTATGAAAATGTATGCTTCTAATTAGTTTAGCAACCTAAATGAACAAAATAAAATTTTATTATCTTAAAGCACTTTTAAAAGTTTTAGTAACATGTTTGTATATTAACAAATTTTTTTGGGTCCGCATAACTAAGTTTCTATTTCAATAGCTAAAAACATCTTATATATAAAAATGAAGGCACCGTGCATCCGTACGTATGAAGCACCAAGCCATTCAAAGTTCAAACTACAGCTAACAATAAATTGCACCAACGTTCAATCCCCGTTAAGCTCTTGACCAATTAAATTGTCTTCACCAACACAAATTACTTTTACCCAAAAACTTCCCTCACTTTTTTACCCTTGTTGTGATTTTGATTTTTCTTTTTCTCTCTGAGTCATGAGATCGTTTTACTTGGTTAAATAGGAACATATGTCTTCACCCATCGAATTTGCTCAGTTAAAATTCTTCTCTTGAAAATATACTACAGGGTTAATTTGTAGGGGTGGGATTCTCTAATGCTCATTTTGAACAAGATGATACTGTTTTCCTTGTTATTTGTAAAATGTATGCTCTATTTGCTAGGGTAAGACACCTTTTACAAAAAAAAAAAGAAAATATGTATGCTTCAATAGTTTTGTAAATAGGTCATCTAGTGAGACTATTAATACTCGTTGCATGTTCCAATGGTCTCTGGACTTAAATCGTCTTTAAGAAATGAATGACCCTTTTTTAGTAGAATTGAGTTACTATTAAGCGAAATCGGATCAAGTAGTAGCACCCCTCAAAACATTTTCTAAAGGAGCAACTCTTTTTTTTCTTCTTCATAGTTTTATAGTTTTATAGATTAATAAACATTAGGAGTTTGAGATTGCTTAGTGTTTATTGGGTTAGGAGAGTTGGGTTGTATAAATGTCTGGTTATTTTGAGATTTTCTGAGTGTCATCTTGACATAAGCTAGTAGTTAGATTGTGAAGACTCGTTAATGTAATTGTGTTTGGGACGGGTCGAAGATAAGGGGTCAAAAGGTCACGTGCTCGCTAGCGAAAAAATTTGTAGTGTAAATTTTGAAAGTATTTGAATTTTTATAATTTGCCCTACGAACCAATTTATAGTGTAGTTTCTATAAAAAATTAAAATGTGCCCCTTCGAGCAAAATTTCTGTCTTCGCCATGGTTTTGGATAGGTGTGGAAACGAGCCAGCCGCCGTGAAATAGATATCGGATCGGTAAAGCTCAGCGAGTCGAGCTTAAACAAGCTCGAGCCTAATTTTGGGCTCATTTAATAATCGAGCTCGAGCCCGAGCTTTGTACAAATGAGCCCTAGAGCTGCTTCCGCTCGTTTCACCGTATTTTTGGACATGTCTTTGATAATAATTGATTTTGGCCGGCCATAGGATCCATCCTGGGCATAGAAATTACATGGATGAAAAAAAAAGTACTTTAAACTCTTAGTGATTGTGGTCAAGTACTTGTTTGTATGAGACAATAGTTTATAGGAAGTCATGCTTAATTACACTAATACTTTCCCTTTGGTACGCATTTATATAATCGTGATTAAGAAAATCTCTAGAAAGCCTTTTCATGTTATCATATCATCTCAATATCTCGGCGTGCATTTTTTTCAAATCCACAGTAATATTCATTGGTTTGTTCATGTAAATCTTTATTCGATTTTTTTTTCAAAGTTTGAAAAGGAAGTTTCTATACACTTGACTCTATTTGTGTAATGGTCAAAGGTCAATCTACTACCATTAATGCAACTACCAATCCCATATTCATAGTAGTTGCTAAGAAGTTTCCCATCATACTTTTGTTTTTCACATGCGGTGTATTAATGTTTCAGTTACCGTGTTTGCTGTTTTGTTATTTATTACTAGTACTATTTTGAAACTTTGGAAGGGAAGTTTCGCTTGAGACTATCTATACTACTTACTGTATAATGCATGATGACATTTCTATTCTTATTAATTTTTTAAGACTTTTTAAGGTGTGTTTGGTAAAAATAGCAGTGAGCAGTAGCTATATGGCTGAGCAGTAGCCACAGCTCACAACTCACCGCTCACAGCTTCTTAAAAAAACATTTCTAAAAAATAGCAAAGCTCGTCGCTCATTTGAAAAACAAACAATAAAAATCAAAAAGCTTATTGTTAACCGCTCATTGCTTCAAAAAACTCCAAAAAGCTCCGCGCAAAACATAACCCTAATATAGATTTTAAGCAAATACACTTATCAAAGCATTATGTACAATTAACTTTTGCACAACTAAATATACAAATTGATTAGTCAACAAATATCATTAATGTAGTTCTTAAAATACCTTTGAAAAGTACAAATTGTTAAACCTATTCTACCAACCACACACTTTTCGATTCATCAATACATTTAATCCCTTATTAATATGGTAACACTAAAGTCAAAGTCACACAAATTAACAATATAACCACATGGAGCATTGACGACAAGAATCATATATTAAACCATGTAAAAAATAGTCCAATGTTTCGTATATCTAAGAACCACAATAATTATGTCGTAACTCATCCAAAATAAAATAAAATAAAATAAGTCAACAATAAAACAACTACAACAATACACAATCCATCTCATCGGATAAAACAAACCACAAGAAGATCTTTAAAAAAAAACCAAAAGAGCAACAGAGATCTCGGGTTTCTTTAAAATTCTGATTGATCTTAAAAGAACAAAAAGATAACCCATCATTGACCTTTACAAACCAAAAAAAAATGAGTCTTCGAGATGCACCTGAGATTCATTTAAATGAAAATAATTAGGTGGAATTTTCGATGCTTTTAAAAGATATAAAAAGGGTTTGTTGTGATTTGTGTCTTACTTTAACAAGAAATGATTTTTTGATTATTTGATTTGTCCTTCGAGAATTGGTGGATAATGTTGAGAGAAAACGATAAGAGAAGTGTGTAGCTGGGAAAGTAAAGATATGAGTGACTGCAAATATTTTTTTAGGTTTAGGGTTAAAGTAGTATGATAAAAGGATTATGTATGGGCCGGATATTATTTGTTTATATGGGCTGAATTTGATATAAAAACAAAAAGGTGGACTTTTATGGATTTCAACATTCATTTACAAATAATAACTAAATAAAACAGTTGTAGACATATACTACAACAAAAAATATATATATGAAATAATATGTTATTGTTTAATGATATAACAAAAAAACATATCTATTTTTATAACGGTAAATATATAATAGCAAAATAATGTTTGCTAAAAAATTTAATCACAGGGTATCCGTCGTCATGAAAATGCGGATACCCTGCTAGTTTGTGTAATGGTTGCAGCTACCGGACCTTTATACATACATGTAAGATAACACACTTCGAACATATTTTAGACTAAAATACACCGTTGGTCTCTAAACTTGTCACTGCGCATCGTAATGGGACAAACCTTGCATTTATAATCGTGGGGAGTCCAAAACTTGTGTTTTTAATGCCAAACTAGTCCCTTGACCAAATTTCTGTTAGTCAACTTCTATTAATTTCCCCATGTGCCTTGCACATGAGGGTAAAATGGTCATTTCATTGTTTTGGTTAATTACACTTCATCTCATCTTCCTAATGTTTAAACCCAGATTTCGACGACCTTAAACCCATAATCCGGCGATGTATTTTAAACCCATATTCTGGCATCATTTATGAGGTTTGCAATGTTTGTTGGATTCCCGCTACTATACATCCGTTGAATAAAAATAACAACATCAAGGAATGTTACAATATGTGAAAGTATGTTTATGATGTTATGAGTGCTACAATGGTTTGATAGCTTACAAGCATAGGAGCCCAGATGACGAGTATAAGTATAAAGAATAAGCATATCCCGTTGGTAGATTTAGTCATATTTGTTTGCTTGTCACCTTGTTTATGACTAGATCTGTTTAAAACAGAATCGCATTTGACAAGATACAAGCTTGCATTAATGTCCTCCAACTATAACAAAGAGAATAAAGTCAAATATTAGTTAGATAACAGGGTAAATTGTTTTATTATAAGGAAATAATCAGAATTGGCAATTTCGACCATGTACTTTAAATGGGCCGATGCAGTTCATGTTTTAACAAGTCAAACAGGAAAAACACAAATTAAAGGTTAGCTACAAAGAAAGTGGGTCAAAAGTTGCTCTAATTGTATTATAAGATACAAAACCTATTGCAACCTTTTGTTCAAAACTATAGTATTTCTGAAGATCAAATTCTTACTAAATCAACATAAACTTTGTATATATACATGAATTATTAATAAGAAAATATTTAGACACGCATATGTTTTGTGTCAAGCCGGCCTGTTTGTACCATTTCAACCTATACAAAAAGTACCCGTTTTGACCCATTACCCAACCTGCCCCGCCCACCCATCTTGCCACTGCTAGAAGTAAAAACCAAGTTAGCTCTATGCAAGTAAATAAGAACTTTTCTTTCAAAGCGTACCTTGTGCAAGACCAATCAAGAACACTCCTTAACTCATAAAGAAATGGTAATGCACGATAGAGTCTATACCCAGATAATTAACCCTTGAAACATCACTAATCAAAAACTGCCTGTATAACGTGCTCTTATGTGGGACCCGATGAGTATTTGCATCGCTTGAAGTGCAAGTGACGATTTCATTAGATATATCGGGAGAGCAAAACTCGCTTGCATTTTGCTTGAGACGATTTTGTACTCCAAGCATAATTAAATAACGAATACGTGAAAAGAATAAGGTTAAAAATGTAAAAGATCACTTTCCCGGTGGCGAATGAGCACAAATGTATAATCCGATCCAACACGATCAAGAAGAAGATAGCCATCAAGATGAAAACGAATTCCTTTGGGAACTGATCTTTAAGCTAATAAACATCGAGTAATTCACTTTTGTTTTTGATAACCAATTGGTAGAAGATAGCAACCAAGAAGAAAACAGCTAGATCTGCACCAAATGTATATGCGTAAAGATTGATTTCTCGTTTACCTCCACCGATCACCGAGACGATTGAGAATGGAAATCCAAAACAATATCGCCGGAATCTGGGTTTAAACATTAGAAAGATGAAGATGAAGTGTAGTTAACCAAAACAATGAAATGACCATTTTACCCTCATGTGCAAGGCACGTGGGGAAATTAATAGACGTTGACTAACAGAAATTTGGTTAAGGGACTAGTTTGGCATTAAAAACACAAGTTTTGGATTCCCCACGATGATAAATGCAAGGTTTGTCCCATTACAATGCGCAGTGACAAGTTTAGGGACCAAATGTATTTTAGTCGTATTTTTTATATCACCCAAATACTCCTTCACTTCTTTTTGTAACAACCACACACCCTTTTTGTTCAGGCAAACAAGCAAATACATACATCATGTCTTCAGTCAATCATAACGACTTTGCTCACTTAAAAATCCCTCTTGAAAACATACTAACTGCCACTAATAACTTTGCTAAAAATAATTGAGATAATTATATTAAAATGTATCTGACTTGTCTTAATTTTTAGGTCTTTGTAGCAAATCTTTTTATTTATTTATTTATTTATTTATTTATTTATTTATTCATTTATTTATATTTTTATTTTTTTTTTGCAAATCAATGTCCTAAACTTGCCATTTTCGTTAACTTGATGTATTATTTTTACCTTGACAGCCGGTTGTGCCAACGTGTACAAGTTACAGTACATAAATCTGGGAAAAAAAATTAATTCATTACACAAAACTTGAAAAGTTGGTAAGTAAGATACATTTACAAATAATTATCCTTTTTTTAATAGTTTGAGTAAGAGATTGTCCCCTTGGGCAAAGTAAAACCTTACCATTGAACCCCAACCCTAAAACCACACTTTCATCAATGGTAAACCACAAACACTCGTTTACACCAACTCGGAACCCTTAGGGTAACGAACCGGGCGAACACGAACGAAGGTTTGATCATGTTCATTCGTTTACGAACTGGACAAACACAAACGATAGTAGTTTAGCCAAACAAATGAACATACATGAACGCCGAACCGAACTGAATTTAGTTGGATTTCACCAAACCAAAAACCGAATTTGAATACAGTTCGGTTTTCGGGTTGACCCGAATTTCCTAATTTATATATATTTTAAATTTAATTTTATTAATTTTTAGCCAAATAACCCGCCTAATCTTGATTTGGCCAAAAAGGTTTTTACGGATATCATTTATAAATGTAGCTACTTGTCACATTTTTTTATTTTTGTGTATGGAAACCTGCAAACGGTTGGGAAGGTAAAAAAAATACATCAAACTGATGAAAATGGCAAGTTTAGTACCTGAATTTGAAAAGAAAAAAAAAGATTGTTATACAGAACTGGAAATTGAGACAAGTAAGATACATTTTAATATAATTAACCTAAAAAGAATTTCATCGGAGAAGTTTATATTTTCATAAAGCTATTTGACGAATTAATTGGAGCTGAAGCTTATTAATGTAAAATCACATAAAATACATCAAATTAAATTCACATATATTTTTATCTTTTACGTGATAATTCATTATATTTCTAAGGATATTTAATTAATTTTACTAGCCATAATCCCCTGTAAACTACTTTCTATAGGTTTGGATTTATGGAGGCTTCTCTGTGTGACAAACAAGACTTATCTTATAAGCCGACTTATTTTAAAAACTCAAGCCCTTATAAGCCCTCATAAGCCTTTCGCCAAACATAACCTAAGTCATGAGGTTGTTTTACTTGGTTAAATAGGAACATATGTCTTCACCCATCGAATTTGCTCAGTTAAAATTCTTCTCTTGAAAATATACTACGGGGTTAATTTATAGGGGTGGGATTCTCTAATGTTTATTTTGAAAAAGATGATAATGTTGTCATTGTTGATTGAAAAATGTATGCTTCTATTTACCGGGGTAAGACACCCTTTACCAAAAAAAATGTATGCTTCAATAGTTTTGTAAATAGTTCATCTTAGTGACACTCTTAAGACTCGTTGCATGTTCGAATGGTCTCTGGGCTAAAATTGCCTTTAAGAAATGAATGACCTTTTTTTAAGTAGAATTCGGTTACTATTGAGTGAAGTCGGATCATGTAGTAGCACCCCTCAAAACTTTTTCTAAAGGAGCAACTATGTTTTTTCTTCTTCATAGTTTTATAGTTTAATAAACATTAGGGTGTTGTTTGGTTGGGTAATAATATTGGGTTTTCATGGATTTGAATTTAAAATGCACTCTAAATTGTGTTTGGTATGTAAAAGAAAATGAGTTATAAATGTGGTGGGGCTCAAAAATATGAGGGGTTATAATTTTTGCTGATGAGGAATGAGTTTATATTTCGGTGAGCCTAAAGTGATATTATTACTAGTAATATTTAATGTGGTGACAAAAATACTTTTTAGTCAAAAGGATGGGGCCAATGAACAATTATGTATTTTATAATAAAGTCAAAAAGGTTAACTATGCCATTTCAATGAATACGTCTTAAATACACATATTAAAATTTAGAGTAAATTGCAAAACTCGTCCTTAAAATTTGGCCAAATTGCAAGTTTCGTCCCAAACGTTTAGAAAGTGCAAGGATCGTCCATGTGGGAAACTTTTGGGGCAAAAATCGTCCTTGACAAACAATAAATGACTAAAATGCCATTTCTAAATGTTTGGGATGAAACTTGCAAATTGGCCAAACTTTAAGCACGATTTTTGCAATTTACTCTTTTCTATATTATTTTCAGTTTTCTTACATAAATGATCCCTGTATTGTACAAAGTTTTACAATGTTAGTCCCATTTTTTTAACCATCGCCACCCACCCTGCGACCACTACCACCGGCCACATACACCACCACCCATCTCCACCCCACCACCGTCACCCCTCTCCGCCACCTCATCCACCCCACTCATAGCCACCACCGTCACCCACTACCACAACCCATCCACCCCACGACAACCACCATCGCCCCCGCCCCACGACCACCACCATGCTCGCCACCCCTTCCGCCCCACCGCCACCCCATCCCACCACCGATCATCACCCCACCCCATGCCCGACCACACCACCATCGCCACCACAACCCACCCACCACCCCACTTCATAGCCACCGCCGCCCGCCCACCACCACCCACACCACCATAGCCACCCACCACGCGCCACCTACCACTACCATAACCCCATCCACCACTCACAACCTCCACGCCACCCACCACCGCGACCCGACACCATCGTCGCCACAACTACCACCACCCGCTAACCGACCCATCCACACGCGCCCACCAACGCATTGGTGAGTGCGTCGGTGGTAGCCGATGGTGGGGTAAAGAGTGGTGGTGGAACGATGAGTGGTGGTGGTTGGTGATGGTGTGGTGGATGGGTGTGTGATGGAGTGGCGATGGTGGTATATGATGGTGGGCGAGTGGTGGTAATTGTGATCAATTGGCGATGGTTAAATCGAGGACTAACTTTGTAAAACTTTGTACAACACATGGATCATTTATGTAAGAAAACTGAAAATAATATAGAAAAGAGTAAATTTCAAAAATCATCCTTAAAGTTTATTCAAATTGCAAGTTTCGTCCCAAACGTTTAGAAAGGGCATTTTAGTCATTTGTTAATGGTCAGGGATGATTTTTGCCCCAAAAGTTTCTAACATGGACGATTCTTGTAGTTTCTAAACGTTTTGGACGAAACTTGCAATTTGGCCAAACTTTAAGGACGATTTTTGCAATTTACTCCAAAATTTATGAAAAAACATGCAGCTGTATTCAGAATTGCATCAGTTAAAATTTAAATTTTAAGAATTCCAAACACCATAATTTTAAATTGTGAACCAAACGCTCTCTAGGAGTTTGAGATTGCTATGTGTTTATTGGGTTAGGAGAGTTAGGTTGTATAACTGTTTGGTTATTTTGAGATAGGGATATACTATAGGGAATTTCTCATAATACATAAACGGGTTTTGGTAAAAGATTTCGTTTGTCTTGTTTTTTGTTTTCAGTATAACACAGTTTTTTGTCAGTTTCTATTTCGTATTTCTGACAGTTTTAAACGCTTGATTTATTAAACTTTATATTTTATGTTCCGTACTTTGAGGTTTATAGTTTATTGATTTAAACTAAATTATGAAAATAAAAAAACATTAAAAAAAAAGTTAAAAAAAATTAAAAAAAAAAACGAAAAAGGTCCCCTTTGTAAGACACTAGGAGGTCATGCTTAATTGCGTTATTACTTTCCCTTTGGTACATATTAATCGGGAATAAGAAAAACACAAAAAATCCTTTTCATGTTATCATATCATCTCACTATCTCGGTGTGCATTTTTTTCAAATCTAGATTAATATTCAATGGTTTGTTCATGTAATATTTATTCGAATTTTTATCAGTTTCTCATCGTACTAAAAGCAAATGGTGTGGTGATATTTATGTGCTTCTCCAGAGTTCCAACATGGAGGGCTCGCCGGCGTTAGCGCTTCTTGCCACCACCCGGCCAGCCCCCTTTGATGCTCGCCGTTTTTGAGGTTTCGCTGGGAAACGAAGCACAAAAAGAAAAGGGTGTTTTGCAGGTTACCGTTTTCTAACGTTTATTTTTGAGTTATTTTTATTTTTTATTATTTTTTAAATAAACACACTTTTACATATTACTTTAACAAATTTTTACACAACTACTCTTTCAAAACACTTCAGCTTAACCAATAAACATGAGTGATTCATCCTATTCCAGTGGTATGTCCGATCTAGATAATATAGTCGACATGGAGATAATTATGCAACAATATCAATATGAGCAATCGTTGCAAGACCAAGAGGCTGAAAGTTAAATC
This sequence comes from Chrysanthemum makinoi, assembly GCA_910596185.1. Lineage (NCBI taxonomy): Eukaryota > Viridiplantae > Streptophyta > Magnoliopsida > Asterales > Asteraceae > Chrysanthemum > Chrysanthemum makinoi. The sequence continues at coordinate 9,384,103 of OU343217.1, forward strand.
GCCTTATACATCTACCGTGAATGTGATGTTGTTGAACAACATTTAATGGTTGACTATTTTGGTGATAACCAAAAATATCGAAGACTTATTTAGGCATCGATATCGTATGAGTCGTAGACTATTTTTAAAAATAGTCAAAGGTATTGAAACGTATATTCAAACAGTTCATCCTCTTCTCGATCATTTTAAATTCTTAGTTGTCTGACCATGATGCTACGGGTCTAATGAGTTTTAGTGTTATTATAAAATTCACATCTGATAAGGATTTAAAACGTACGTTTTTAGATGGTCATTTAAGCCATAAATCGACATATTTTTTATCTGTTACTACTTAAAATTGTTCCTTTTCATATTTTAGGTCCTTTGGAAGAAAAATGCTTAAATGAAGCACATTTGGACAAAAAGGAGTGAAAACATGAAGAAAAGGCAAAGTCAAGATCAAAGGCACTCTAGCAAGCCTGATCGGCATCCCAACCAAAGGGCGACGTCGTCCCTCTATGTGAAAACTGGAAATTTAGGGAGTTTATTTTAGGTGACCGCATTACGTTAAACTAAACCGAGCTTTTGCCTTTAGCACTATTCGATTCGGCACTATAAAAGCCTAAAACGAGAAATAACGTAACTTTTAGACCGTAACTCAAAAATTTGCAAATAAATAGTTAAAACTCGTGGAAAATCATAAATAACGATAATAGAAAGTCGAATGAACGTCGTGGGACACTCGTAGGACAATATATGAGCTCGGGAATGGGTAAACGGGACATTTTACGAAAAATTACGGCTTCGGCCCCTCCTTTTTCCCTCTAGCCGGCGCCCCCCCCCCCCTCATTTTTTATTTAGTCCCTAGCCAAGAATATATAAACCCCATCCCTACTTCCTTTATCCCTTTTGTTTCTCTCACTAAAAACACACATATCATCACATTCTCTCTCTAACTCTCTCTCCTCCAAATTAATAAAACCCTAACCCTAAACCACCATTGGTCGCCGCCACCTCCGGCCAACTTCCGGCAAGTGACACTACACCTCCACCACCATTAGAAAGATCTTTCTTTCCTCTTTCTATCCATATAAAAATCTCTCACAAAAGCCTGCATTAACACCTCCAAAGGTAAATTTTAGGGTTTTCATCTAATCTTGTAGATCGGGCTTGGAAAAGGTAAATGGAACATGGGTCAAGCTTTTTTAAGCTTTGATAAGCCACGAATTGGTAATATTATGGTTCGACCATAATTAAAATTTAGGGGTTTTGGTTGAAACATGGGATTAAAACTAATTAACACTTAAATAAACATGTAGCTAGTGTTTTGTTATCATGTGGTGTATCATATTGTTGGGTTTTTGCATTTTAGGTTTAGTTTTATGTTTTTGATTAGAAATAGATGATGGGTTTGATGTTTGGTTAATTATTGGTGGTTGATTGATTGTGTTTGGATGTTGTGGATGCGATTTTGGGAGTGTTTGGTTGTGGTAATGGGGCGTACAAACCACCATGACCCACAATGGTTATGGCTTGGTGGCGTACGTGACCCACTTGGACCACGGGTCCAGGTCGGGTCGTTGTGGTAGCTTGTTGATTGATATTGTTGGTGAGATCATTTACAGGGATCACTGTATTCGACATCGGGAGATCATTCTGATGATCTCGAACAAGCTCTTGAGCAAAACTAGGACGAGAATACATTTCAGATCCTAGGTTTGTCTCATGTGCTTTACAAGTGTTCTTGGGTTGCAATTACCCTCGGGAATACAAATACACCTTTGCTTTACGGTATCATGAGTCAATCAAATTTTCAAAAAGACCCATCCCAAGTCATTGAAATTGAATTAACGCCCATATGGTTGTTGCAGTAAACAACGAGAGGGACTCAATGTCTCATAACCACTCGCTCTAAAAAGAGAAAGGGAACCTGTGGACTAAGACCAAACCCAAGTCTCAGGGGCCCGAGGCTTCGGGAACACATCCTAAAAGGCAAAGAAGCCCCGGACTGATCAGCCACCTAAAGGAGACCATACACCATCCACCCTGGTGACAACGAAGGACACTGATACATCACAGTCAGTGCCCTTGGTCCCAACTACTACTCCCCAAGATCCAGAGGGAAACATAAAACCCGCTGGTAGGGGAGCGCCTTCCACTGTGCCCAAGGAGGACATTCGTAAATCATCGCTTTTGTCTGAGGGCCAACTGAATGATCCCAAAGACTCAGGGGGAAACAAACAACCCACTAATAGGGATATCACTGCCACTACTTCTAAGGATGGCACTGGGAAACACCCACCAGTGCTTGAAGGAGCACAGAGGGACAAAGACTCGGAGGGACTGAAACAACCCGCCGATACAGAACTCATCACCAATCCTGACTCCAGCGAAGGCACTGGGAAAAACCCATCAGTGTCTGAGGGGTCAAAGGGGGACAAAGACTTAGAGGGACAAATACCACCCGCTGATATGGAACCCATCACCACCACTGGTCTTTTAACAGTAGCTGAAGTAAATGACATCCTATTTTCTGATGAAGAGTTGGCTGACAGTGATGATGAAATACTCTCAGCAGGAGAAGAAGTGGACGCTGATATTCAAACTAAAAAACAAGAGCATCAGCCTGATCCACAAGAGCCTGAAGAGTTACCATTCAAGCCTGATGATAATGACTCTGACTCTTCTTCTTCTTCTTCATGTCCTAAAGAATTCAGAAAGTTTGACAACACTCTTCCACTGACAGAAAGACAACTGGTTATGTGGATCACTAAGCTTCAAGGAAGCTATACTCTGGTGTTACTGATACTATATGGGAACAACACACTGAAGCAACTGCTAGCTATGCATATCTGAAAGTTGAAGTGTTTGATTTCAGCACCAACACCTATGAGCACAGGGATC